>OY728128.1:570252003-571452003 GCA_963277665.1 Viscum album | reverse complement strand
TCGTGTATTGTGGTCTAATACTTGAGATCCAGAGCTAAGATCTCTTTGAATTTTTACCACACTTATTCAATTATATTGGGACATATTTGTAGTTGGAATTGTATTTTTTTCCCTTTAACATTTATTTTACACTAACATAATATTTTACAACCTTGGGGTTTTGGAATGCATGGTTTATTCTATAGATATTTCATCTTTTATTATTATAACCCTATACTTCTACATTGAGATGGTTGGGTTTGTGCATACTGGTAATTTATGAATAGGCCTCCCATATTAATTATTCCTTTTATATTTTATCACCACTACTAGAATATAGAGAAGATCCTTGGATATATTCAGCTCGATATGCATTTGATCAGGTCGTGACATACTATATTTGTAAATTTTATGAACAACGTCTTTAAGGACTACCATGATAATTTTTTGGTCGTATTTATTATCAATATTGTAATATATTAAAAAATCTAGTAGGTTCATGATAGTCATCTAATAGAAATATTAAAAACTCTATGGAAGTATGATTTGATTGTGAAATTCTTGAAATGTTACTTCTAGTTAACAAAGGTCACATTATTGAGACATTTCATGTCTAGTAAAGCAATATTGGTTGTCCTATCAATGAAATACTTTGTTACAGAGTGTACATTTCTTAAAACTATAACTGATATTCAATGATTATTTTTTCTATATGGATACTATATAATGTTCTTGAAAAACGTTTCACATCATTCCAATCAACTATGTTAAATCAACTGAGAGTTAAGTTTATTTGGAAAAGGAGTGTAAATAATGTTTTCAAGAACTGAAGAAGGGGATATTTAGTACAGAAATTCTATGTTTACCCTCCAATGTGGAAGGATTTTTCATTTTTAATGTTTCATCCTTAAAGTGACTAGGATATCTACACATGGAAAAGAAAAAATTGATTGTATATGAATCCCGATATTTAGAAAATCATGAGCATTGTTATCCAAAATATTATTTGGAGTTATTCATAATAATTGTTTGTTTTGATTATATAGTGATTTTTTGTTTGTTGATAAAAATGTGATATATACACAAAACAATATTTTTATTTATTTAAATATTCACATAGAAATAACTAAACATTTGAAAATGGTTATGGTAGGAGAATTAAAAATACTATGATTGTTCAATTCATTAAGACCTCAAAAGAGAGAAAAAATTGATAGATTCAATGAGTAAGAAGGATCCCGATGGTATTTCAATTTTGATGATTTAATGAAATAAACTGATCAAGGACATAATAATTTTGGACATGGGAATCATATGGTAATGGACATCCTCAATCCTATCCCAAATGAGTTCTCAACCAAAACTACTTGATAAGATTAAAAATTATTAATTGGATGACCTTTTAAAGCCAAAGAAGATAGAGGACATGAAAAAGGAATTCTTCATGAATTTAATAATAATAATAAAGTTTTATTAAAATTTGGTAAATGGATATGTATCCTGTATAGTCTAGAGATAAAGAAGGAGGTAGTGGATGAATCACATAGTTCTGCATTCTCTATACACTATAGAATCCCAATAATGTAGAGGGCCATTAATGATCATTATTGGTAGGATTATAATACTAGGGGATTATTGATTACACTATAGGGTACTTGGTTTATATACAGGTAAAGGAGAAGTTAAAACTTCATACAGTGGTATTATAACAACTACCCATACCTATATGGAAGTAAGTTTACATCAATACAGACATGTTCATAGGACTTCTGACGACAATGTGGGGTAGAAAATCTATATACATAATCTTAAATAGATTAAAAAATTTGGCCCATTTAATTTCCATAATAGATGATTTCTCAATAGAGTTTCATTCTTGACTCTATATTAATGATTTTGTGAGACTCCATTGAGTACTGATGTCAATTTTATCCAACTGAGATTCAATACTTATTAAATTCTAGTGGATCCTTCAAAATTATTTGAAATCAAAAGTAATCATAAACATAACTTACCATTCTAAAAACTAATGGATGGTATGATTGGAATATTAATGAATTGTAAGAAATGTTATATGCTAGCTTAAATTATTTTCAAGGGATTTGTGATCATCATCTTCCACATAGTGAATTATACTATAAGAAAATATTCAAACAGGGAATTAAAATGAAAACTTTTTAAGATCTCTATGTACGAAGGTGAAGAACTCCAAAATGGTGGGATGATGTTGGAGAAGGGAATATTTTGGGACCATACATTGCAAAGAAAACTACATTAATGAATCAAGTGACTCAACAACAGCTCAAAGATTCTCAATTTCAAAAATAAAGTAATTTAAAGAATTGATGGACATAGATTTTTATGTTGGGTTTAATTTATATAATGATTGAGATTGATATACAAAAATATCACATATGAAAATATTAATATTCATTATATACCATAATTATCCATTATATAATCAATTTGTTCTTGTGCCTTTTGAAACATGGACATGTAAACAATTTCACCAAAAGTGTTCTATATCATGTCCCACTACTTTCTTCACTAAAATATCCTTTCATTCGCATAAGAAACATAATACATTTCATCATAACATGCCGAAATAAAACAAAATAATGAGTAAGGTCAAATTCTTATTATGGGTAAGAAGGGAGGTATCAGTATAACTTGAGAATGAGGTAATGAGAACAATAGAATAACATATGAAAACATTATGTTGTATATTACAGATAAATAAAAGGATTTATGGAAAAAATATCAGTAGATTATTAGATATCTATCATAATGGAATCAAATATATTGAGAAATGATATTATAAAAATTTCATAATACATAGACTTCCGTGATATACATTATCAAATAAAATATTATTTCAAGGCTACCACTAGGACATTCATTACCTGTTAGGCCTAGGATAACCATGTATATTCCTACATTAGGATTGGGATAATTTTCATGTACCATCCTTTTGTCTTGGGATATCTTCATTTGTACCCACTTTTGGGATTTGGAAAACCAACCATGTAGCCCAATAGAGATGGGTATAATATCCCGTGTAATATATGGGTTCATATAATATTATTAATTACCTAATAAATTATTGATAGATAAAGGATTGAACCATCATTAAATCCATACGTATATGTTTTAAAAGAACATAAATCATTCAACATATCATAACCCATAAAATGAAATGTGGTTAGCACGAAGTAACTCATAACATAACCCACAGAAAAAATGTGTTTTATATACATTTCATCATATCATAACCCATGAGAAAGAATAAGATTCCATAAACATCTATTAATCATAATAATAAAACCTCTAGATATATAATAAAAAGGTTTCATTAGATATTACACATCGTAATGATTATGTAACATCAGAAAAATTCAAATTAAATGGAAAATGATTTTGAAAGAAAAATTACATAGGGCATTACCAATATAAAATAAAATTTCCTTGATAAGATCCTTGTTAACAATATAAATTCATAAGATATTTCTAAAATTACTTTCATTGAAAATAACCATGAGAATTTATAAACTAGGAATTATGAATCTTTTAAAACATTTCTTGAGGTAAATAAACCTTCTACTATGTTTTTTAAAAACATAAAACATAAAAAAATACATATATTTGAAAATAACATTTGAAACGTATAATGGAAGCATAAAAGCATTACGTGGTAATTATGGGAGAAAATATTGTTATTTTTTATCAGATAAAAAATTATTCCTTTAACATTTTTTCTAAAATAAAAAAGTTCCATATTTATAAAATTGACTTGAATATTCCATTTAAATAAATTTGTTTAAAGTTATTGATTTTTAAAGAAAATTCCTCAATAACAGGAGAAATTTTTTAAATTATTTTTAGAAAACATGATAATTGAGGAGAAAAGGGGTTTATACTAAAGTGATAGATAAATTATACTTTCTTTAAAAATGTTTTCAAATTATTTTTAATTTCCATATAGAGGGAAAATGGTAATGTTACATGAAAATATCAAGAAAGACTATAGGATAAGAAAATACCTGACATTCTTGAGAGATAAATATTAATATTTTTTCATTATAATCATATTTATAAATTGTGATCTCAAAATTTAACCTATAAGTAGAAGAAGTCATTATAGTACATTTAGTGGTTGAATCCATAGAGATCGAAGAAGTATCATATATATATTCAATGATGATGGAGGTTTTAGTTAGGTAGTGTCAAATATTTGATTGAGTTTAATTGAGTTAATAATTATTTAATTTAATTAAAAACCAAAAAACACACAATTAATTGTAATAAAATAATAAATATTGATTTTTAGATCATATTTTGTCGCTAGGGAAAGATCAGATGTATTTATTGTCTTAGAAAAATTCAGGTCCACAATTCAAAATACCTTAAAACATTAACATAATTTTCCAACATCACTGAAAAATTTAATCCAAAAACAATTAAAAGGATAATAAAAAATTCACTTATAGGATCATTTAAATGAGCACTACACGGGATGTGATTGTACTAGAATCAAATTGTGTCATTGTTACATTTTTTGAGTCCAAGAAGAAAATAACTCATCAAATTTTAATCGTAAAGTAATGAACTGTTTAAATATTAAATAAGATGAAATAAAATATAATATAAATCCAAAAAAATTCTAGGGGAAACCAATAAATGGGTAATATTTATATTGAGGAATTAATCTCAATAGAGTATTATAGTCTACATAATGAATTTTTTTTTGAAGAAGTGAAAAACAATGAAATAACGAACAGTCAATGATTGTGTGAGAATTATCCCAATATTTTTTGCGAATATTTTCACATGTTTATTAAAATAAATTAAGATGCTAGGAAAAGGTACAATAAATGAATAATAACAACAAAATTTATGATTTTTTTCCAATAACATACATAAAGGAAATTATAAAAGTGATTACAAAAGGAATGTTTAAAATTATAGTTTAAAGAATAAAACATGAATTTCATCGCCCGTTCAACCAAAACACCATCAGTAAAAATATTAGGATCCTAGAATAGATCCCCCATAAATAAATCCCATACCCATTAATTTTGATAATAAAAAGGGGGGTCAAAAAATAATGGAAATTGGAATTTATCAATGTTGACAAGAAAATTACGACCAGATACACCAAACATTATTAGCATGAAAAATATGGAATTTATGTTGATAGAATCATGGATAATTTTAGGAGAGAAATATCTACATCATGATGTCTTCTGATATATTTCAAAATATCATTCCAATTTCATTATCCATTATAATTTTTTTTCTATAAATGGTGTTCTTATTTTATGGTCCCTCAATTCTATCCCATAATTTAAATATCAACATGGGCCACAAGGATTAGAATGAAATGGTAAAAATTCCCAATGTTCATCGTTTAATGGTATATTAAAACAAAAAAAATTTATATATATTAAAATAATTTTGTTCATTGGGCTGAAAATTTTGGTCCCATATTTATTTGATGGGCCTAAGGCCAATTCTTCTTTGTCCAAAAATTTATGCATTCAAAGTAAAAAAATGAACACATTAACTTATGAATAGTCAATTAATCCTATAAGACAAAAGTTTCCACATAATGTGATTAATAACAATGAAAAATATTAAAATAAAATAACTAAAATAATTTTTTCCCTATGAAGATTATTTATAGGGCCCAAATTTGTGCTCTAAATATTAATTGCACATGTGATGAGAAATAGGGTTCTATTTATATGTTGAAGTAATTTTTTTATAAAAATTTTAAAACAATGATATTAAAATATAATAAATGAATATAATCAAATTTTAGTAGATAATGACACCCCAAATTTATTTTTCTGAATCCTTATCAAAAAGTGTCTAAAAATATGATATTTGAATTTCCTTTTTCAAAAATATTTTACTATAAAATGATCACCAATTGAAATCATGCCAATAAACAATGAAACAAAAGAAATATCCCAAAATATAGGATCAAATGAATATTCGAAGAACATTCCCATTCTATTTATTAAATTAAATAACTCATTTCATCTAATTTCAATGAAGCATGATGATGTGTTGGGCATTACAATAGATATAGGTCCTATTTTATTGTTCAAGGGGATAATAAATGGATGTGCTATGTAGAAATAAAATTTAAAATATGGGTATCCTGTTTTTTTCATTTTAATTTATTTTGGGTTTTGTTTGATTTTTTTATGTTTTTAACAATATTAGAGATGAAAATAATGATAATGGTGAAGATAACTATAGAGTCGGGATCTCCATGTGTCGAAAACCATTTTTTTATTCCATACAATACAATAAAGATGTTAAACCCAACTCTGTGGAAGATAACTATAGAGTCATAGACCCAATGAGTTGTACTTTACACATTTGTCAAAACATTTCACCTTTTTTTCACTATTTATTTTCAATTTTTTTGGATACTCAACGTAATGTAAAAGTCTCTCCAAAATTAAAATATGATTAATGATACCCAAGAACTCAAAATTAAACCCAAAATACAATATAATTTTATTGTGGTGTTTTTATTAAAATGATTAAAATTATATAGCGGAAAAATAACATTAGATAAAAACACTTTTCAAAAACATTTCCCATGAATATTAACGTGAATTAAAATCATAATGAAGGTAATAAAAATAATTTGGCATCTAGTTTTCATGTTTTTCAATGTACGTTAATGAAAAAAAGGAATATCAATTCCTTTTTTTCTTGAATTTAATTTTTCCATTAATGAAACTTTATTTCCTTCAAAACTAATATATTTTCACACACACAACTAAAAATGGAACTACCCTCAGTGTTGATAGAGGAGAGAAGTGATAGTTCGAAATTGGGATGAAATAAGGGATATTGCAATTTGAAATGAATTCATGAAAAACCCCACTTGTTTTAATTTTCATGAACCATCAATTTTTTTATCATTTTAGATTCATTTATCATTTAGACACCTTTGTAATGACTGACGGATATGTTTGAATTATAGAACAAATTTTCTTCATTTAGAAATTTACAAATTCATTATTTTCTAAATCTCATACACAATAATAATTAGATCAAGATGGAAACCACACTAGGGTGTCTATAAAAAACAAATAAAATTAAATTAAAATAATTGTAAATTCTTGGTTACCTACCATGAATTGTTTATTTTAATGTCGTTATCCTAACTTGGATCCCCAACATACCCAATAAAAATTTCAAAATATTATGGATTATATTTATCACAACATAAATTAGATCATAATTGAGTTTCCATTTTCAGTTTGTCAGATGTTTTGGAAATTGATTTGAGAAAAATCCCAATGGTCCGAGAGGATGGGATAATCCCCTGAATATAAAAAAAATCATTCCAATTTTTTTAATTCTTTCATAATAAATAAATGATATAATTCTTATCATTTTATTTGAGAGATTATGAAATTAAAATTAAAATTATTTTATAATCCCCTATGTTGAAATAGCTAGTAGAGGGTGGATATACCTTTGATTCCATCACATTTTGGTTAACAAATTCATAAATAAGCTGAGACCCTCAATTATACTCTGTTTGAGTTATCAAATATGCCAATAGAACATCTTCCATTTGAAAAGACATTTTGCAAACCAAATTTTCCACATGATTTTAAAAAATATGTATGGACTTGATGATTATGGTTTCTTCTAATGGTTTAGTGACCAATGATCTCATACAATCCCTATTAGAGTCTTCTAAAAGATATTGGATGTTTTAGAAATGAAGTGGAAAACATTAGAATGATTTTATTTGAAAAACTATTGATTTAATTTAATTAAAAACCAAATAAACTACAATTAATTTGTCTAAAAAAATAAATAATTATAGGGTTGTAGTTGGATTTATATAGTGATAGATTGGATTTATTTGTTTTTTTATAAAAGTTCACATCTGTAATTCATGATACATCCAAACAATGAACACTCTACCATTGTGTGTGAAATTTCAGAATTGTTGGGGTCAATCCATTTACACGTTCATTCAATTTTATTGAAATATTATGAAAATGAAAATATTAAATCAAGAATAAAATCATTACTTATGAAAGAAAATTGATTTAAAATTCACACATGAATGAAATTATAGAAGCGATTTTAATAGGACAACATAACATTAAAATTGAAAGAATAAAACCAAAATTCCCATATTTCATCAACATATAACCCAAAATAAGAATATTATGAACATTGTTTCATGCCCCCATTAATATATTCCTTCCCCATTAATTAAGAGAGTCAATATATGGGTGTGAAAAAAAGTAATTGGGGATTTTTCAAAGTTAGTCCCAAAATTCAGACCAGATACATCCTCCCTTTTGACTTAAAAATATGTAAATTAATATGGAATAATATGGGATTATCAAAGAAGAGATTTTTTTTCATCTATCCTATATTATATTTCAAAACTTTATTATAATTGGACAATCCATTCGGATTTTACACTCGAAATGGTGGGTTGATTTTAGGGTCCCTGAAATCTTGGCCATAATTTATACATTTACTAGGGCATCTTGGGTCACAATGAAAACCTTAGAATTTTATCTGTTCATAGTCGAATGAAATGTTTCCCAAAATACTGTCTATCTATAGTTATAATTTTATCATCATTGGGCATAGAATTTGTTCACTAATTTAATTTGATGGGCCTTAAGGCCATTATTTTGTGTCCACAAATTTATGTATTCATGGACAAAAATGTTCATATTCCCTTATGAATAGTCAAATGGTACTAAAATATAAATTGTTCCACCATAAATGATAAATCATATTGGAAAATATAAAATTCAAATAATGTAAATAAATTTTACCCATAAACCTATGATATATTAGGCCCAAATGTTCACATTATAAACATGAGTTGCACATGGGAGGAGAAATAAATTTCAATTTATACAAATAAATAATTTTTTATGGACATTGAATCACATTAATATGGAAATATAATCATTTAATATTACAAATTTCAGTGAATAATAAATAATCCATCCAATTAATTGATGATTTTGTGACATAAAATCATTACCACATTGAAAACATTTGTATCATAAGACCTATTATATAATAAAATCAAATATAACATTTAAGTATCTTGAAAATAAGTATATTCCAGAAATAACCTGTCAAGAAGCCTTTATATACTCTTCATAAAATAATATTAGTGCATAAAATGCATAATTATCAAAGAAGGTATATTGAAAAAAAAATCTATAACTCTTTAGCAAGATTTGAGAAATTAATGTAAACTCCTGGGTTTTTGGAATGGGATGTTTTATGGGTAAATTTGGAATTTTGGGTTTTTAGTTGGACCATACCTTTTTATTGATCTGTTAAAACACATTCTGGGTTTTCTTATACACCAAGACCTTGTTTTAGGTATGGTCTATGTTATGGTGGATGTCATATGGGTTTGGGAAAACATAGGAGGATGAGAAAATGGAATCAGATGATAAACATTTATAATGGACAATTGAACATGTTGCATTTAAATACATAGTGCGTGATAAATTTATTTAATTATTTATCAAGGAAGAGTTGTTAAAACCCATAATTTACGTGTTGTGTAATTATTTTACTATGTGTAAATTCCTGTAGTAGTTTCTAAAAAGTGGGAAGGGGGATTTTCCCCCCATTTTTGTTGCATAACAGGGGAAGTGTATAGGGGGTCTCGATTGTGCCTCTCCCAATTCCCTAGGGATCATGATGACTCCACCATCAGAGCTTTGATTTCTGATCCATTGGTGGATACAAATTCATCTCTATTAGGTCATCAATCTGAAATAATATTTTCTTTTTCCACTCACTATACTGACCACAAAATCCTTGAAAACTAATTTTCATTATTTTCTGGGTGTTCATATAAAATGTTTATTCATTCCAAAATAGCTTGATCTAGAGGCTTATGTAGGAAGAGCAATAATTTACTAGTATTAGTTAGCAATTTCCAATATTTCTCTTGATTTGTCTAATCTTTTTGTGGTACATTATTGAGTAGTCAATTTGGTAATCTAATCAAGACACTAAATAAATAAAGCCTTCTCATTGAATTAATTATGAGACCTTGTGTGATTTAATTGGGAATCACATGTCCATGATCATACGTGATGTGATGAGTTAGTGGTCTTAGACAAATTGGAAATTTGGGTAGAATGTTAATAATTTATTTAAATTGAATTATTGTGATGCTTACGATGTTTCCATGAGAAATAGTTGGTATATACTGAGTATTGAGTTGGTGATGACCAACTAAATGTGGTGACATGCTTATTTTGGTTGGGAGAGGGCCAAGTTATATGAGTGATATTGATCATAGTTTGGGCGACTGAGTTATTATATTGTGGTTATGAGGGCTTCAGGATATAGGGATGGATCTTGTGATGTTGGACAGTGTTGTCAATTATATTGAGAGACATGGTAATAATGGTACACAGTTTTGAGATGATGTGTGTTAGGTACTTGTTTTGGTTATTTCCACTCACCGTGTTTAGCCAACTTGCCCCTAGAGTCCTATCCACAATGATTAGAATCAGATGATGAGGTGATTTTGACCACTCATGTAGGTGGAGGGATCCATTAGATACAGCTTTGGATAGAAATGGATAAATGAATGGTTTCAGGTTATTAACATATAAATACACATGTATTATAAGGATCCATAAGTTAATGATGTCTAGACATTCATTTGGGGGATAAGTATTTCATTTAATTGAGATCACTTTAAGAGGGATTTTTTGGGTGAAATTATATCTCCATTAATCAAGACGACAATTGATGTGATGATGTTGATTATTTTATAAAGGATATACATTGATCTGAATCAGATATAATGCATAAAGGATATTAGAATAATTTTGATTTAAGGATTATGGGACTAGTTTCTTGTTTTGGCATGCCTTTAAAAATCATTTATTTTTTTGGACATAATGTGTTTTTTGGCACGAGGTTCCTGGATATTCTATTAGATTAGGAACATAATGGTTCACTAATATTTTTTTTATCAAGGGACGCCTTCGTATTTTTGATAATTATCCTCTCCGCTACCGTTATAGAATTGATGGTCAAATCTGGTGATTTCTTCGAGGTGGTTGTTGAGCACAACAGAAAAAAGTTATATATATATATATATATGTCTATTTTGTCTATCTATTGTGTTATTTAATTAGTTTTACCCTACAAATAATCACATATGTAAGATAGGGACACATTGGTTGTGGCCTACTGTGATTTTTTCTCACAATCTACTTAGACCATTCAAGATGCCGGTAGACATTTGGCTTTTTCGATATGGTAAAGGTTCGACCTCATGAGCAAGATCATAGTGATCATGTTGGGCTGTCAAGCATGGGATGTTTAGAGGGGTACCATGGATGTTCCTACATCAGGTAGTGTTAATACTTGTGTATTCACTTTGTATCTACATTTCTATATATGTAAGCATCGGTGGTTGACCACATGAGATGCTTTTGATTTATTTTTTCATATGGCTACACTTGTATGGATTCTTATACAATTTGTATATTGTTTTTTTGGCATCACATAGAATATTTTACTCTGTAAATGGTATGTCTGAGCTTATTTTTTGTTTTTCACTACTGTTGTTTGTGTTTTCTCTATGGGAGGTTACTAGTACTATCATTTTTTGGTCTATATTACACTACTGTTTTTATTTATATTAAAATAATTATTACCACCACTAGAGGGTATAGTATCCGAATAATCACCTTATTGCACCGTCAATGCTTGTTACAAGCCTTTGGAGTATGGGGAGGCATGCCAAATACCCATTTGATAACCAACCCTAATCACTACGTTATACAAAAAATTATATATTAGAGATAGAAAATGATTAGCATGTTTATATTTTAACATTTTTTTGTCTTATTATTTTTGATATTTTTGACTATAAATTAGGGTATTTTTAGTATTGGGTCCAAATCTCGGGTTTGGGTTCCTATAGACCCATTCCTAGAGGAAAACACAACTTTACATTGGTGGAAAATACTTTATATTTTTTCCTCTTTTACGAGTTTATATTATTTCAACCTATAATGGGGTATACGGGTGTGATTTAATTATTTATGTTAAGAGTCTCTTATTATAGTATGGAATGAGAGGATTTTAGAATCTTTTCCCAGGGTGGAAGAGGAGGTTTTATAAGGATTTCATGATGGGAACGTATGTTGATATATATTTGTATGGTACTAGAATTGACCTGAAATGCTAGGTGTGGTGATATGTGGGAGCTATTGATAGTATCAAAAAATGAAAAATAAGTAGTTTTTTTCCATAACCTCTTTTTGGTGGAATTTTACATTGATACCATTGATTTGAATGTGCTGCCTCAATTTTTTATAGATAAGTGTGGGATAATAAGGTTGTATTTTAATGTGATAAAATGATCTATTAAAGGTTTTTAAGGGGATGTGAGGCTGAGTAATGTGTGACATGGTTGTGATGGTGGAGTGTATGTGTGGTTCTCTTCTTGTTACGTCTTACCCAATTTGTGTATTATAGATATAAATATGTTAGTATTTTGGATGCATTTCCATGTTAGTGGTATTCAGAAGGATTACAACTCGATGGAATCCAATGGATAATCAAGAGGGATGTGAGGTGGTTCCACAAGATAATTCATAGGTTGAGACCCCTTAGGGTCATGATGAGTCCCTGGTGGGGTAGGCAGATCAAGGGATTCATGTACATGATCATGTATAAGATCCGGTATAAGGGGTAGTTGCTATATTTCATAGATTTTTGGTCATGGATGGATTTGAAACATCGAGAGATCCTAGTATGTGTTATAAAGGATATTTACATGGGATCTCGTGGAGAATTTCCATCTATTGACTACCTAAATTTAGATTTACATTTGAATCACACACTGTAATTTTTTGGTTGATAGAATACCTTAGGGGGTTGAGAAATAGATTGTGGTAGTGCATATAATATTCCAAATGTTTTGGACTCCCCAAATACATAGGGTCTTGTTGGAGATATACATGCTCAGGGGACCAAAAATTTACCAGTAGGATGTGTAGGTATAGGAAGGCTTGATTGATGGACTAGCCAAGATGGAGTTTCTGGTTAGTTTTTCGAGCAGTTGTTTTTGGAGATGCTGAGGGAAGAGAGAGATTGAGTGTTCTTGAGCCTGTAACATGAAACTAGTATGCCCTAGAATACAAACCCATATTCACAATGTTTTCTCCGTTCACACTTGGTATGGTGGGAGATAAGACCTCGAGGGTGAGGTGTTTCGAGTATGTTTTATGAAATTTCATTTATATGTATGTAAACATCCTCAGGTTATCCTCATTCAAAATGTCTATGAATCCGGAATAGATATCTAATGAAAATATGATAACATGATCATATTCGATTGGGGTGATGGATTCAACTGATTATATCTATGATGATTAAGATAAATAGATATGAGGATAAGAGGGTCTCAACATATCAATCATGAAAGCAACAATAGAAAACCACCAAGGAGTGGTTCATTGACGGCGTGATTCTAGTTCATGCATCCATGACATGTGTGGAAGCAATATGATTGGGAACAGAATGAGTTATGAGAATGGAGATCGGTCATGAATCTCGATAGTTTCTACAGGAGACATTCTCTAATAGATGAAAGTCAGGGACTTGGGAAGACTTGAGGATCAGATGTCAGATCAGGTGTTTTACTGTGATCTGGTAGCTGGGATTCAGCTTCTTGCATAGGTCCTGGTTGATAATGCTGGACTCATTAGAGGGATCTATTGTCATCAACTGGTATAGCTCCATAGGGAGTCCATACTTCTAGATTTTGGGTTTTAGACTAGGTGAATACAGTTGGGCTATAAGGGGAAGAGTATCCTAATCATCCGATGAAATACAGAGGTATACAATGGGCATGATCACGAAGCTTTTTATTTTATAAATGACTGTTTTGGAGTCATGTTAGTGATTGGGTTCCTGAGGTTCACATATAGATTTTTGACTAACCATATTCTAGTTAACAGGTTGTAATAATATTGGATTCATTATATGTATATATATGAGTTTAATGGGACAATTATTTATCTATGGGTATCAATGAAATGCATGTTTCAGTTGGGAGCGTTGGTATATCAACATCGATGTGATGAATGATTTTATTGGTGCCAGATGTGGTATGTCTACTTTGAGCATCACATGAGCTAATGGACCACATAGGTGACTTGTCTAGCACTTGTTTCAGCTGATAATATAATGAGATGTGGTTCATGATGGGTGTTTGATGTGGAATGGATATGATTTGATAAGATTTTGTGGGAAAACAGTGATGATGAATCACATGAGGAATTTGGAGACTAGGGATTAATAGTGGCCCACTGGAAAATTTTGATTTTTTAGGTCAGAATGTGAGCGAGTAGGAAATTCTAATGGTGGGTGTTTCCTTGAGAGATTTTACTAGTGACTAATAAGGGTATACCGAGATGTTTTGAATGGTATGGATATTTTGGTATCATCTTCAAATAAGTATTTATATATCATTGATGGGATATGTTTAGGTGGAGAGACTACAACTTCCTAGGATTTTTGAATCATTTTTTTTCTAGGTAAACTTGAAATTTTGAGTTACTGGTTAGACCAACCCTTTTTCATGATATCTAGAGCCTGATTGGGATTTTTTTGAACCAAGCCATTTTTTATGTTTGTTCTAGTTTTTTTTGTGTAATTTATGGGGTTCTAGAAAACACTAGTAGAAGAGAGGATGAACTAGGCCTCTAAAATCCACACATGACAATTACATAGAGAATATTTAAATAAACATCAGGTAATAACATTTTTTAGCATGGTTTTTCTTTGTATACCAAGGAAAACAGAAAATTTAAACTAATTTTATATTCGCAGGACAATTTTAATTTTTTTTAATCGAGTATACCGGGATTGTCCCCCACTATTCGATGCACACAAGTGGAAGTGCCAGAGGGGTATCAAAAACTCCTCTACCCCTCTTCACTAGAGATATCATTATCCCGATCATATGAGATTTGATATATGGTCAATCAGTTTATACATATATCTATTTATAATCCCTTCAATAATGTAGCCTAATTTTATAAATTTTTGTCACTATATTGAATTTTAAATTCATGGGAGTTGATTTAAACAAATTATTACGGTGTTAATCCTAAACCCATATTTATTCCCAAAAACCTCGAGTTAGAGGACATTATTAGAGGATCATCCTCTTAATATTATTAGGTATGTGGTTCCATGATTTTCATTTATTTCACTCAAGATTTTGAGGTGTGTCATTAATCACATCATTGGGTAGTCTGAGCGAGACCCTAAATAAATAAAACTTTTCCCATGAGTTAATTATGATACATTGTTGGATTCTGTTGGGAATTTCCGACTAATGATCATACAAGGGATTTGGGTAAGTGGTCATGAAACATATAGTTTTTTTTAGTATGTTTGATTTATTTAAATTGAATTTGTCTGATTGTTATGATGGTTCAATGGGAACATGAATTCCTTGGCTCAGGGATTGAGATTGAGTGACGATTAAAATGGGGTGACAAGGTTTGTCTTATTGTGAGAGTCCTAGGTTCTAAGAGTGATATTGATCATAGGTGGGTGACACGGTCATTAGATTGAGTTGATGATATCATCGGGTTATTGGCATGGATCACGTGATGTTGGATAATGTTGACCATCTGATTGATTGACACAATCATAGTTGTATGAAGTGTAAAGATGATGTGTCTTAGGTACTTCATTTAATTATTTCCAATAACTATGTTTGGATGATGTTATGTTTGAGTCGTGTGCCCGTATATATGACCCACATGATGATATGGTGTTGACCACTCATGTGGGTAGAGGAATCCATTATATCTGACATAGGATGGTGATGACCATCTAAATCAATGAAGGTTCATAGCGTAGAAAGCCATGTGGATGGTGAGGAGCCATAAATTGTTGGTGATGAGACAATTTGATATGGGATGAGGATCATTATGCATTGATGTCATTTGGTCGAGGTCAGGTGAGTGAAAAAATATCTCTATTCCTTGAGAGGTACGATGAAGAGATGATTATGATTAATATACAGAGGCAAAACATCATTGTGCCTCAAACATCAAGCTTTGAGTTGACGTCGATTATTCAGAGCCGAGGTCCATGGGAGTTGGTTTATGCTTGGGAATGACATTGGAATGCTGATAATTTATTTAGTCATGAGGTTTTACTAAGTATAAAGTTCTAGGTGAGTCAACTAGATGTAGAACCAATGATTTCACATAGATTATTTTTTTAGGGGATGCATGGGGCTTTATACTAAGGATACTATCCGTAATAGTTATGTCAGTGCCAGCCAAAGTAGGCAATTGATTCCATGTTGATATTGAGACCATGTTACGTGGGAAACCTATATAAATATCTATGTTGTTTGTGTTTTTATTTATTTCTTATTTTCACACACCCTCTCATAACAAATGGAATATATGCACACATTGGCGGTGGACAATTGAGATTTATGTTCACACATTATAGAGGCCCTTTGGGATGCTGGTTGAATTTATACTTCTCTGATCAGGTAATGGTTAGGAATCATGAGTTGGGAATTAGTGATCATATTTGTCTCTTTAGAATGTGATGGATGGGTTTTTACCTTGGAGGTTCCTGGAATAACAAGAATTATATTTTTAGAATTATTTTCATATCATCATGCCTATATATGTATTTACTGGTGGTCAGCCATGTGTTATATATTATTATTATTATTTTGTATGAACTGAATTTTATGATTGATTTTACAAATGGAATAATGTTTTTAGTTTAAAATGGTATTTTTATTCCGAAAATGGTATATCTGAGCATATTTTTAATTATCACTATTTTTGTTTGTGTTTCTTCTATAGCAGGCTACATGTCTTTTCATTAAGTGGTATTTATTACGCTAATATCTATATCTATAAAAAAGTATTATTTTCACAACTATAGTGTATATTCTCCCAAATATCACCTATTTACAGCATCTCCTCTATTCGTCATCCTTTGGCGTATGGGGAGGATTTCCTAAGGCCTAGTGAAAACCTTCCCTAAGCACTATTAGAGTGGAAAAATCGGTCGGGGCAATACAGTTAACCCCTTGAAAGAGAGACTCTAAAATAGATATTAAAATACACATAATTTCTAGTAGAATCATATTAAAATTATTTAGCTAGAATTTGATACACAATATAAAATAAATAGCTGTTTAATATGGTATGTGTCACACAGATGTATAAATTGATTCATAAATACCATAAATTATGTATCGAATTCCTTTGTGTATGTTTGTACCTAATTTATAAAAATGTGGATTCATTATACATATATTTGAGAAAACTATATATATAAATTTCATACCATATATTATTTAAATGTTAAATTTTATTAACCATTTATTATCAAATATTTATTGAAATTGTGTTTCGGGTAATAACTACTTCATTTTTGACATAGTTTTTTATTTGGTATTTTTGGCCCTCTTACAAAGATCTTGGTTCCATAATATCCATAATTATAAACATTATATAAATATAATATATATTTAATATATATATATTTATATTATTCCATAAAATTTAGAGAGAGAAAATGAAATACACGGTTTAGGGAGATGGTAGGTCATACGTACAGATGAACATTTCTTCATTTTATCGATTGATGAAATGAATGAATAAAAAATAATTCATTAAAATTGATAAATAATAATTTTTTAATATATATTCAATATATACCATATTTTTATTTAAATTAACTTAATTACTATCCATACAATGTTTTATTGAAAAATGAATCATGTCACTCCGTGAATCGATAGTCTTCCGTACACACAAATGATGTTATTGTATCCCCCATCGAATGGAATGAAAGAAGGTATATGTGGTATCATAATTAATTAGGTATAATTATGGTAAAAATATAATATATATTCTTTTAATATATCCATTTTACCATCTATGTAAAACAGGAATTAAAAACACAATACATCGGTGTTCAAGGTGGTTATCTGTCTTGCAAACAAGCAACACAATTTTTTTCCATCGAGATGAGATGTCAGAAAATATATGTGGTATTATAATTAAATAGTTATAAAAATATAATATTTATCATATATTATAATTAAATATATCATTATATCTCTCTATTATAAGTGGTGATGGAAAATATATAACATCAGTTCGGAAGGCGATAGTTTTCCTTACACTTGATTGATGATTTCAAATCCCGTTTGATGGAATACGAGAATAATTTAGTATATTAAAGTAAAATTAAAAATTATAATTATATTAAATATAATTGGGTTATTATATCATCATGATTACATATTAATTTAAATATTTTTATGATGAAATAAAATAAATCACCCGTTTTGGTATGTTACCTGTTTTTCGTAAAACTTATTTAGTTTAAAAAACCTTTCTAGGATAAATTTATGAAAAAATTAGGCTTTTAGGATGAGATTATATATGTATGTAATTTACTTGTTTAGTTATTGTATGAACTAATGATTTTTTTTGAATTTAAGGTGGAGTGGAGTGGGGGTGTACTTTTCTAAGTGAGCTACGTAACAGTCTTTAAATTTTAAAAACCAAAATGTGCACCCAAAATTTTCACTTTCCTACTGGATCTAAAATGGAGAATTATATAACATTATTGGAAATAATATTGATATATAAACATTAAAATGGTTTTGGGTATGTTTATATTATATTTTACCCCAAATAGTTTTATTTTAACCAACAATAATCCCATTTTAAACTTAATCAAATTAATAATTTTTTATTTTTTTTAATATACATAATGGAATAAAATTAAGTTTACATTAATATAAAATATAAATTATTATGATTAAAAAAATTAATCCTTTTTTATAAATTAGACTCACGTAATTAGAAAATATTAAAATAAAATTAAACCCATTAACGTAATGTGAAAGCAATTTTCCAATGAGAAAATGCTGAAGAGTTAAAAAAGGTTTTTATATCAAAATTAATTATTAAATAGATTCCAATGACCTAAATTTAATTAATATAAATATAATTTATCAGTATTTACAATAAAATTTTCATTAAAATAATTTTTATGCATTTATGTTCTTTAAATTAAATAAAAATTCATAATAAAAACTAGTAATTATAACTTTGTATCGAAAAAGTAATCATTTCTAAAAATTATAAAATATCACTCCATGATAATTTAAAAAAATTTGTTTAATAATTGATATTTAATTTTTATAATTAATTATATAAAATTATATATTATTAATTTTAAAATAAGATATCCAAAGATACCAAAACTATTTTTATAAAAAAAACTATTTATAAATGTTATATTAGTTTCATTGTTATTCCATTCTAGAAAATAAATAAGATACTAGTTAAAATTTTAAATTAATATAAAACATTTATATTTATTTAAAATAATCTTCCCAATGTTTCTTTATCATGGTTAAATCCATTTGTTCAAAAAAAAATATTTTGGAAAATATTTTCATTCTATTCTAATGTGGTTTATTTTAAATTATAATTAATTGTAAACTAAATAATTAATTAAATATACATATCCAAAAAATATATAGTCATAATTTAGTTATTTATACTCATACCCTCCATTCCAATGGATAAGTGATAACTACCATTTTAAATAAGAATATTATAATAATATTTCATGTTTGGATTAAAATCAGTGTCATGTGCGACAAAAGATAAACACAGTGTTACTTGTATTTAGAAATATCCAATATTGTTTTTTGAAACATACATTTCCAAAAAATTAATAGTGTCACATTATACTCCACTTAAAATGAATTTCTCCCCTAAAATTCATCACCTCATTTCTAAGAAATATAGATACTTCATCCTAATTACATCATCAAGTTCCAACATAACTTCTTCTAGTTGGTGGTTTCTCCACAAAATATTGAAGAGGTGAGTGGTATTTCTTTATTGAACATTCTCTATATGATCCGTAATATCCACCAATTGTTCTTTATTTATAATTTTATTATCTTTTAGTATCACCTTTAATTTCATTACATGTGATGAATTAGGCATGTACTTTATCAAGAGAGATATGTTGAACACATCATGAACCTGAGAGAGGATTAGTGGAAGTGCCAAGATATAATATACAGTCTATATATGATCCATTATTTCGAATGGAATGATATAACTAGGGTTTTTTTACTTAATTTCAACCACAAAAAATTTCACCGAAATTCCATATCGCCAATATCAAATTTTAGATCACATTTATGATTACCAAAAAAACATTTATACCATTTTTTATGCCATTATGTGTGTTACTGAGTGTCTCTATACTTATCTTTTATTCCATTAGCTAGATTATGTCACAATAGCATTCTTTCTTAAACATCACTCCAGTTTTTTAGAGTTATACAATTATTTCTATAGTGGGATTCACAATGAGTAATATGAATCGTTATGTGAAAGTTATTTCTATAAGGAAAATCAACAAGATGATGGTGTTCACCCAAACAATCATTGAAATCCATACAAAAAACCATTACAAAGCATAAGGGGTTTGAATTTTCATCCCATACTTAAAATCACCCTCACTATGACATGCATTGTTGAAACTCAACTCTATAACAATATATTTCTGAATACATCACTAGAGCATTGAGGTAATTATAGAATCCCAATCAGTTATAATTGAATGTGGTACTTTATGTAGCATTAAAAATTCCATAGTGAATATCCGAGAGAAAAATTACAATGAGAAATATTCTATGATAGAGATGAAGTGTGTAGACATTGAATGGTGATTTACTAAAATATATATAGAATTATTATGTTTTGATGATTTGGGGAGTCCAATGACATAATATATGGTTATGATATCCCATTTCAATTTTTATGAATAATGGTTGTAGTATCCCCTTATATTTTTTCACTCAACCTAACATGAATACAAATGAAGTTCCATGATACATACTCAATAAAATCTATGTTCATGCTTTTCAATTAGAAATACTCCATCTCATAGGATTTTGGTAAGATATATTCTACTTTCATCCATTATAATTGTTTTCATGCCCCACCATCAAGCCAGATCTGATATATTTTCACTAGACATGTTGTTTATCTTTTCCAGAAACTATATTATTATAACTCCATAATTGTAATAACCATTATTTACCTCTACAGTACATATAATTTTGAACATTAAGGTTACCAATACCTATAATCCTATGCACAATAAATTTTAAGGCATTCTTCCTCAAATATTATATTAGTAAAACATATATAGAACCAATGGGTTTTATTGAAATAAATGTAACAAAAAATATACTTAGTCATGATAAACTCCCAACACATAATAAATCAATAAGGGATTCTAAGACTATTAATTTATTATCTAAGATAAACATATAATCCAATTAAGGAATCCATAACTCTGGAGTCAATCTTACATGGAGACACGTATACATAGAAAAATAACACAATCCTTATAAGTTTTATAATTCATAAAAGCAGATAACCACTGGAGAAATAATTATAAATCACAATTCTTGTATATTTTTTTAATACTTCAACACTTTTACTTCAATGTTTTGGTATAAAATATTTATTTCATTAATCAAGTTGAAAACCCTTATTTTTGGGTATTGACTAGGATAATTCCCATGATCCTAACAATAATGTTTCAAATTTGATGAAAATTATTTTCAATTTGACCTTCATTTTCACATTGAAAATATCTCTCTCTCCATTTGAGATATTATTAATGGTTTTTATTCCCACCTTCACAGTATGAAGTAATCCAAATCATATTTCCTCAATGTTCAATACCATATGAACATTTATAAAATTACACCATCCACTTACTTTACAAATTATAAATTTTACCATAGTTCTCATTATTAATCATATATCATGATAGGTGATTAAACATAATCAAAATATCATTCTGCTCATCTGTCATCCAGTTTAGTTTCTTATAATCACATAATTGTACATAACATTTTGTGTTAGCATGAGTCTATAGTGTTCCATCTATTAATAGAAACCAAAAATCATATTGGGACAAATAATAATCATAGTGTTAAATAACATAATAATGAAAAATCACCAATATAATGTCTAAATGATAACATATTATTTTTTAATCTTTGAAACCTTAGGGTTGAACTGGGTCATTCATGGTCATTATTCAAATCATTCACAATGGTTCAGAAATATTTTTTGAATTTCAAAAGAATATCCCCAAGGAGTGTCATACTAGGTTTGTAGTAAGGCCTGATCATTTCAACCGGGTAATGATAGAGTAAAGATCAATGCACCATTTTCAGAGTTATTACCTATCAGAACCTCTATTCAAGATCCATATCCTCTTATAGTATTCTGAAAAATATGTAATTACATGGTAACCACTCACTCTAACCCTTGGTGAAATTCAAATACCTTTTCCTACACAAGGAATTATCCTTATAATTATTCTTTACCACATCCCTAGAAATATCCTATGAAATATCAATTGGGATCTCAATAAATTATTCAAATCTTATTTTCCAAAGGTTAACTAAGCTATTTTTCTGATACGAATTAAAGAGACCCAAAATTATCATATAAAAACATTACATATTAATATATGAATATTTAATCCATATAAAAATGATAAATTATTTAATAATTTATGTCTTTTTCTTTTCAAAACATGAACACATAAAAAATATTTCATTTAGTGATCTACATTATATCCCACTTTTTTCTTCATAGAAAGAACATTTAATAAGAATTAGATACGTAAGACCAGTCATCATAACATAGGGAAAGATGATAGGATAAAGGGTGAGATCACATTTGCAATAAGGGAAACATGGGGAATATTCATATTGCATGAGCATAAGTGTATGGGAACATGAGGATACCATTTAGAAACTATAACCTACATATCACCGATCATAAACTTGAATCATGGAATAAATCATAGCTGTTCATAATATATGAATCATAATAAAATCAATGATTATCATTCATGATAGAATAATAATGAAATATGACATATATTTTTGGATTATAATTAATCATATAAAATATTATGTCAATGAAACCCATAAAGACATTAATATCATGTTATTCTTGTGATAACCTCCCATTTACATCCTTTTGGACTGGATTACCTCCTGTGTAAACTCTTATTCTCATGGGATTACCTCCCATGTAACCATTTTTGTTTGAGATAACCTCCCATATACCCACTATTGGTATTCATATAAACACAGGCATAAAAATTGAGATCATATAACATTAATCATTACTGAATTCATTGGAGGGATATATATGTCCTACTCATCAAATAATCCACACATCATTATTCCACATGGTCATAAAACATTAATCATATCATAACCCATGGGGAAAAATGGTATTCATTATCAATACACCATTCCACAAGCCATGCTAATGAAATTTGTTTCATAAAAAGTTCATCATAACCTAACCCATTATAGGGAAATGGGATTCATAAGAATCTCTTCATCAAAATAACCATGAATGTTTATAAAAGAATATTTAAAATTCATCTAAAACATTATTTTTGAAACTATCTATCCCAACAAGAAAAATGGTTTTTTAAATCATAAAAAAGTTTAAAAATCAATTTATTTTAATATAATAATGTAATCATATAATGGATGTTTCACATCATTTATTGGCCACATTAGTGTAATATACCATTGATGTCATAGGATATTAAACAAATATTCCTTTCACATTTTTAGTAACATTAAAACAAGAATTATATGTGAAAATAACAAGAGGATTTGATTCAATCCATTTATTAAAAAGCATACCGTCGTTAAAAATTTATTTAAAAATTCATATGAGAAAAAAATTTGAATCATTTTTAGAAAACATTAACTTTGAAAAGAAATGGGTTTCAACGAAAGAAATAGACAATGTAGATTTTGCATAAAAACATTTTCTAAATCATATTAAGTCCCAAAGAGTGGAAAGAATGGGACTATTTTCATTAAAATTCATGAAAAATAGTGGATATGAAAATCCATGTGAATATTGAGGTACATATCATAATATTTAATCATTGGAATCATAATTACAAACTATCCTCATAAATGATTAGATTGTAACATAAAATATTTACCTCTTCTATAAAATTTGTATCATAAGACCTTGGATAGAATAACATAAAATTAAATTATTAAACATTATTAAATTATTTATAATCATGATATAAATTTTTAAATTTGGTTTAAATACACATCATAAAATAATATAGGTTCTTAACATAACATATGAATCAAAGAAGGGAAATTGTGAAAAAAATCCCATACCACATTTGTAACTATTTAAATTTAAACCCAATGGGAGTGATATAAAAAAATATATATTAACAAACACTTAATTTTAAATATATGAATAAAAAATAAAAACTTGTTATTATATAAATTTCAAAAAAAAAATCGGTAGTAAACAAAGCATGTGTCTTAGAGAAATAAAAAAGTGATATAGAAGTCCCTTACGTCATTTATTGAATTACGTTATACCCATTAAAAACTCCTTTATTATTAATATAAATTCATTATAAATATTTTATATAAATAAACTTATAAATATAATACGTTATATGATTTAATTAAACCATTTTACTGACTATCAATTAGCAATTATTTTTTAAAATTATGATTCACACAATAGTTGCTTCAATTTTTCTTATATATTTTGGATTAATATTTTCAGTCTTATTAATGTTATTATGATTACATCATCTCTATTATGATATCAATGATATAAATATATTTTATATTCATTATATATTTATTTATAAAGATCTATAAATGTATAACATTGAAAATTGAATACACTGTTCAGTGAGAGGGTTGGGAGTATGTATGTGTTAACACCTTATATATTTTATAAAAGGATGAAAAAAAAGAAATTTAAATAATATATTATAATTAAAAAATAAATTTATTGCATATATATAAAATATAATCATTATATGTACCCTAAATACCTTCCATCAAAATCATTGTGGAAAAAATAATCATGTCGCTTAGCTAGGCAGCAGTCTATTGTACAGACAAATGATGTTATTTTATCCACAAGAGAATGGAATATAAGAAGGTATATATGGTGTAATAATTAAATAATTAAAATAATTATATAAATATAATATATATTAATTAAATATTTAATCTTCACCTTCCATTTAGAAAAAGGAAAAAATATATCAATTAAGTTTGTGAGGTGGTAGTTCGTTGTACACATTAGTGATGTTATTATTTCACAATGAGATGATAGGTAACACAAAATACAAGTTATTATAATTTTAGAGATATATTAATTTCATAAATATAATATATAAATATTATATCAGACAATATATTCATTTGTGATTGGTAGGGGTTTAAAATGAATACCATCAGTTCATTGGGCGGTATTCCATCGTACACAAGAATAATGATTTCATATCCCATTTGATGTAATAGTCGAAATATTTAGGTTATTATATTTACATAATAAAATATTATTATATGAAACATAATTATAATATTATATCATATTGTTTTTATATTAATTTAATGAGTTTTAATATTAAATAGAATTAAATTCCCAGTTATGGATGTTACTTCTTATTCAGAAAAAATTATTTTTCTTAAAGAAAATCCATTAAAGGAAGGAATTATGATAAAAATGAGGCTTATAATATGATATTTTTTAATTAAGTAAATAATTTGGCCTTTTTGGATTAAAATAATGGGTTTTGTATGTGTGAATAGAAGTGGAGAGTGGATTTCCTTTTATAAGTGAGGTGAGTGGCACAGTTGTAATTTCTAAAAGAGGTGTAATCACATTTAAAATATTAGAAAAGATAAAAATATTCTATTATCAAACAAAATATGTTATAATGAAGAAATAGGGCACAATAATTGGTGCTGTAATTTTATATAGGTCATTCAATACCATATTATTTTTCATTAATCCCATTGTTAACACATTTTATCCACAACCATGATAATTAATTTTTAATTCTTTGACTATTAAATATTCTCAAAAGTAATGGTTATCTTACTATAAAATCATAATTATTTTTATTTCAAAAATTTAATCCAATTTACAAATTATTTTATTATTATTAGAAACTTTTAATTTATGTTATAAATGCAGACTCGACGAGAAAGATGTTTTCCCAAGAGAAAACATTTGAATTGTTAAAAAGTATTTAAATAAAAGTAGTATATGAAATTGATTACAATGACCTAAAAATATTAATAGACATATTTTTGAACAAATTTTAATTTTAATACCATCTTAAAATAATTTTAATGTTCTTAAATGATTTAAAATAAATATCAATTTATAATTAAAAGAAGAACTTACACCATTGATAGAAAAATTTATATTTACAGATAGTATTCAAAAATTCACTCCTACAAAATTTTGAGGTGATTATTTAAAAAAATTTGTTCATTTATATTCAAATAATTCATTATAATCAGACAATATTAATTTTAAATTTTTTTACAAAAGGATAAAAAATATATTTTTAAACAAATATATGTTTTAAGCATACACATGTTTTTATTTTTATCAATTGTATAGAAAACACATATTGTGAAATTTAAACATTTAATTGAATATATTATATATATTTATTTAATTAATGTTATAAAGCATAACTATTTTTTTAATTTATTGAGGTATAACATGTCTGTGAGCATAAATATACTTTTTCAGAAAATGAATTAATTTGTTTTCAAACGGTTTTTGTTTTCCTTTTTAATTAATTGTTAATAAAATAATTCAGTATATATAAATGACTATACAATATATTTTGAAAATTTATTTAATCCTTTTAATAACAATCATTCCAATGTCTTGGTGATACCTATCATAATAAATAACATTATTTTAATAATATGAAAAATTCCATTAGAACTCGATTTCGAATTCGATGTAAGATAAACTCTATATTACATGTAAGAAGAAATATTAAATTTACTAAATTTATTTAAAACATCAATTTCAAAAAAATAATGTAATTCAATAATGTATTCCTCATGATATCACCATGGAATGGTGTTTTTTTATTTCTAAAGAAGGGGAATTTAGTCCATGTTATATTGAACTATTTGAGATTCTGGATCATGTTCAAGAGGATTATTATAAATTATCATTGTTGCCAAATATTTCTATTGTCCATGACGTCGACAATATTTCCCTATTGAAAATTTATATGTCTGATTTATCATATTAAATTGAAAATAATTCTGTGAATTTTTAATATGATTTTCCATAGGAAGAAGAAACGATCTAGATTATTCACATAAGGGAAATAATGTTTTGGAAAAAGAAAACAATTTTTGTAAACATATTGTTGACAAATAACATGTTGACCTAAATGGCCGGAAGGCCTTCATTTTTATTGATTTCTGATAACCACATTTTCAAGGGATGAGGGGGAACCCTTACAAGGCCCATAGGCTTAGAGATTAAATGGCCCATGTGCTTATGTGATTACATGACACGGAGGTCTTAGAATATTCAACCAGACTATCTACAAGGAACTGCCTCTCCCTAGCATCTGCATCATGATAGTAGCTCTCCAACTTCACTTGGTGGTCTGGCTAGGCTTCCAATGAAATCATAGGCTGGTCCCGATTGCATAGATATACCTTATCATTCTGAAAAATCCATTTAGCTCTTCTCCGGTGAGTGTACCTGCTCTGAATCCTCTTCTGGGGCTGCTCCTTTTTTGTAGAGTCAATTTGGGGCAACTACATGTGGCCCGAAGGCCTTGAGATGGCCCAAAGGCCTTAAAGGTAGTCCACAATCCCTACTAACCTGAATACCTAGGTGGACCTAAATCCTTATGGACTCCAAGCCCAAAATAGTGTCCCTAGGTGAATAGTTCCAACTACTACAGTATCGAACAGTACCTACTACTGTACCAACTATAGTTCCTGCTACAGTACCCACATAGTGTATATTTCTGCTACAGTACCTGTACAGTGTACTGTTCTTCTAAAATACATCACAGTGTATATTTCTTCTAAAGTTTCTACTATAGTTTCCGCTACAATACTGCTAAAGTACCATAAATATGCATGTACTTAGTTTTGAACCTGGGTCGTGTGGATGCACATAAGGATACCTCACCAACTGGGCTGAGGCTCATGTGCAAGAAATAACATGTTGGAAGAAGCAACTTGGGATATAGTGGAATCCATTAAGAAGAAGAAACAATTCATGTTTACACATTAGTTTTTCAAAAGAAATTTCAAGGGATAAATTTGGTCATCATAGATGAGTAAAACTACCTGAAAATTGTTAATCTTTTCATAATGGAACTCATACCTCTCAACAAATTTCTAAAATGTTCCACTTAAGAATCACAAAATATGACATTTACAATTCACAATAAAATTACACATCATGAGTATATTTGTAATAATATAATAATGAATAGTAATGGTATATACATAAGGATGAATAATACATTAATTGAAAATACAACACAGTATTGAAATCCCCCAAGAATATCACCCCATCCTTAAAGATCGTGAAAAATAATCGAATCATTTGGAAAGAAATATAAATTATCATTGGATCTGTGAGAAACTTTTTAAGTGATGTTGTGATGGATTAATAAATAATTATACATTATTTATAGGTAAATATGATTGATAGTCTTGAGAAATGTTGGGAAAATGGATTATGGAAATTATGAACATTAATCAATAAGACGGTTTCTCATTATTGTTATTGTTGGTATAGTAATGTGACTATTAAAATTATTTTATAATTTTGTTTTTTGGAAACGAAATTAATATGTTAATTGCCATTAAAATTATATTTTATGATAAATTCATATGTTTTAAATTTAATTCATTGATGGAGTTATACTATAAAACACTTTTACCATATTATATAAGTCAAGGAAGTACTAAGTAGTTTTCATAACTAGAAAATTTATTATATCAGAAATAATTGATAATAATTAATAAATAAGAATATTTTCAAATTTTAAAATTACTATAGTAAGATAATTATTTTCATAAAATAAATTTCGATCTTGGATTCATTACATTGAAATTATATCAGGGTGAATTTATTGTATTTTTCAAAAAAAAATGTATTATTGGGTTATAAGAACCCTTTCATTTTACATGTATATTCCCTTTTATTTCCATTTTATTATTAGTGTGTATTGATCGGATGATAATGATGATTTATAATTAGTACATGTTTAATAAATGAAATTTTGAAATTGGTTGAATAATTAATTTTTTAATGTAGGATAAATGGATGTAAGTATGGATCAATGTGATTTGATATATATGACTATGTTATAAGATAGAGAAATTTTCTCTAAACACCCATGAGGTTCCCAAATTCCACTCTAGGATCCCAATATATTTATGTATTATATCTGATCACTGAGTTATGGGATAATTACTTCTCCAAATACATATATGATTTCAGACTACTACTCTAGGACCCCATTGTATGAATGTGAGATTGTAATCAATTGGTCAACTGAAATTCATTATTGAATAAAATTTGATATACATTTTTGGATGGATAATACTTTAGAATGAAATATAGCAAGTGTTGATGGTACTGTTTCCATCATGAGACCGATGATTTATGAGGTTGGTTGAAGAATAATTAATTATGAAAATTGATTACATTATTTTTTCACATTATTCTTTAAATATATATATATTATGTTATTGAATGGATAATTTTTTTTACACCATTGGGGGTGGAATACTCTATTTTTCTCACACCCTAATCATGTTTCCTGAGTAAAAACCAAATAAAATTTTTCTTTGTAGTATAAAATAGTCGCACGATCCCTATGTTAGATAGATGGGTCGATATGGAGCATTGATGAGGGAACTAGGCATGTTGTCAGGGCATACATGAGAGTTTTCAGTGTGTCATATTTTGGTTTTTCATATAAAACATTACACATATATGCCATGAAATATCTAATACAATTATTTGGTATTGTTTTCTAGTTTTGGTTTATCATGTGATATTGGATGGTATTGGTAAAGGTATTATTCTTGTTATTTTCTACTATCCTTTGACTAGTGGTTATTTATTTCCTCTGTTGTGTTACTTTAATACAAATGGTATAGTATGCACATGATATACCAATATTATCCCCTATATTCCGGTCAAAAAACTTTAGAATACATTGAGGTACACCTAAGGTCATATGAATGACCAAACTAAGGCACCGACAAGAGGCCCCTGAGTCGTAATATTTCAAAGTTCTATGAAATGTGTTTTTTCTTTTTTTTATCACTATTGTGGAAATGCTTAAAAAGTATAGGATGTGTGGGACCTTGGTCCTGGGTTAATTATAGAGAGTAACTAACCAACATTTGGGACAAAACCCTAGTACCCAAGGTATGATTTTTTAATTAATTTTACAGTTACTATTGGATATTATTTTACCGTGGGTGAAGAACATTTTGTGTGATTTTATTATTTTGTGTTTTTTTCAGCATAGACCTGTAGGTGAATATATTTTAGTATAAATTCATCATTCTTGATATTCGGGATTTATTGTAAAATGCATCATTTTAAGCAATCATAAAGAATCATGTTTTGGGTGAATTGTTTAAATTGAATAAAAAATCAGTGTATGATTCATTTAAAATAAAACATTTCTTTATATGAAATTGGAAATAGTAAATGATGAAAAATTTAGTAATTTTAAGTGGATAAAAGGGTGTTTATTGAGAAAACATGTGATATGAGAATGTTAAGCCTATGATAGTCATAACTCCATTGAGGGATGATTGAGGGTAGTCGTAGTTTCTATATTTTCACAATGTGGAAGAGAATGGGGGATTAATTATTATGGATTTATGCAGATCACCTATTGTAAAAATGTGATATTGATGAGTTATGCGTCTTAATAGGTGTGTTTTTAATTGTAAGGAAATACCTCTATGATGACACTTAATGGTAGGATTCCAGGAGGACAAGGTTGGAAATGATCTTCCACTGCTGGAATATGGGGATCTTATAGTACAATGTAAAGTAGTTGAAGAGTACTTTTGTGAGAACATTTATTTTTTTATACATTTTATGGAGGGTAACTAGGGAAGGTAGTGTGAAATATGTATAACATGACACAAGAGTGCGAGTTTCAATACTCTACAACTTTCACTATAGAGGGTGGACTAGAGGAAGATGAGTTCTAGATTGATTCTATCAAGAATATCCTTGACCACTTATAGAATAATACTGATAATAGAGTATAGTTGGAACCATATATGGTACCGTGTTAAGAAAAGTGTTGATGGTACATTTATAATTGGGATGGATAATAAGAGAAAATATAGTGGATATCCATTCTGGAGATGGAATTGTATAAATTTTACTATAAGATTCATAGGAATGATATGTTAGTAGTGTTTATAAGGTTGACATAGGGGATGTAGTCCATGATGGACTATGCTGGTTACTTAATTTATTTATAGTTCCTTATTATAGAATTAACTGGAGATAAGTCTACTACAATGAAATTTTTTCAAGATGAGATTAAATTTGATATTATGCCTCAGGTTAATATATTTCGGGTTGATAAGTGTATATAGGTTGTGAACCAGGCTCCCATATATAACCAAAAATTGATGGAGGATTTTCAGTGGGAAGCAGATGGTTTCTATAAGATGAACATGAGGTAAGTATTCAATGATTAATAAGTGTCTCTATGTTAATTTCAACTAGGGGAATGAAAACAAGAGTAGATAAGGAGAAGGATCTATAAATCGGGGAAGTAACCAAATATACATCCTATAGTGAGGATGGATGGGGAACATTTATATCTAATTTCAATGACCCTATGTGAATTGTAGAGCATATTGAAGGATATGTGAATTGTAGTGGTATTGTAGAAACCCTATACCTATGGTTAGTGATGGAGTATCTGTGTGGAGTTTGAGTACTAGTTTGGGGGCATCTAGACCATATCAGTCTATCAGTTGGAGTTCTAATGTCTAGGAAAGTCAAGGGAGTGGACGTGGTACATCTTGGAAAGAGTGTCTGTATCAACCGAGTGGTGCAACTAAGGGGTCCCAAACAATAACATGTGGAAAAGGGTCATGATAGTAGAATGTAGTTTAGCCTAAACTTATCCATAGCGAGGTTGGGTCATCTATAGTTATAGGTACTATTATTATATCTTCTATTTTTTCTAGTGCTATATTTGATACCAGATCCTTACATTCTTTTATATATGATCAAATTTTGAATAGTATAAGTCTGGTGGTGGAGTTTGTGAGTGGGGTTATGATGATCGAAAAATTATTGGGTGTGCCTTCAACGAAATGTATTTATACAAGGGATGATATCTTGAGGTCCTGGATTATCATTTTCTTTGAGATCATTAATCCTTGATATGTATGGATTTGAATTTATTATCAATATATATTGGTTGTTATCATACCGTGATGACATATATATACCAATGAAGAGTGAATGTCTTATCTTCTAATGGTGACAAAGATGTTCATGATAGAGATTAGGATATTCAAGAAGGCCATGCCAGTCTTGTTCATTATAAACTAGTGGTGATCACCATCCAAGTTATATGTATACAAGTTGATATCGGGGGGGGGGGGGGGGGTGATGCAGGTTGTCATTCTAACCATAGTTGACCAGTTCCATGATGTACTTCCCGAATATTTCATAGGTTTTAAACTACAGAGAGATGTTTAATTTACTATTGTGCACATTAATAGAGATTAAAAAGTTTATATTCTAAAATATAATAATAAACCAACAAATCTCAAAGAGTACAAGATATAGTCAATATTGTTAATGGATAAGATCTGTACCTACCTAGGTACATCGCCTGGGATTCTCCAAAACTATTTTCATATAAGAATGGTGGGACAATAACTGTATATGTTGATTACGGGATGTTGAAATTGAATATAGTAATAAAAAAGTATCGCATTCCATGCATTAATGATCTCATTAACATGTTTACAGGAGTTTGTTTTTCAACAAGATTTACATGAGATCGTGATATTATTTTTTCGGGAGTTAGACCTTCTATTATAACATAGATATATTTTAGGGGAAGGTATGGACAATATGAGTTATTCATGATGTAGTTTGGGATTATGAATTATCTGATTGATTTTATGACCATGATGAATCAAATCTTACAGTCGTACCAAGATAAGTTTTTTTTGTTTTTTTGGATGACATCATGTTGTAATCCAACGATCATGACTATCATTCCAACATATTGAAATTATCATAAGTATAGTGAGGGATCATCTTCTCTAAGATAATCAATCTAAGTGTCAATTTTGGATTGACTGAGTACATTTCTTGGGTCACAACATATTTCAGAATTGTGTGTTAGTGGAATTAGATAAGGTCTATGTACTTCTTTATTGGTTGTATCTTAAGCATATATTTTAGTTCCATAGATTTTGGGGTTTGAATGTAATTATCGACTGTTAAACAATTTTGTTTACCACATGGCTACAGAACTTTTGATCTTGAACAAGAAGGGGATTATGTTTGAATGGTTTGTAGCACAGGAGGGTGTTTTTAAAGAGTTAATAAAGCATTTGACTACCACACGAATATTTATATTACTAGATTAGCGTGAGGGGTATAAAATGTTTTTTGATTCATCAGGGATTGAAATTAGAGCATTGGTGATATATAAAATGTTCAGTTTTGGGGTATTGGTCATAGAATTTGAGGCCACGTGAATGGAATTACCCTACTAATGATGTGAAATTTGTTGTAGTGGATTATTCCTTATAGTGTCGGTGATACTATCTTATGGGAGAAAATATTACTATTTATACATACCATAAAAGAATATATTATATATTTTTTCAATGAGATATGAATCTTTGGATTCATAGATGGGTTTATTATTTTCTATATTTGATATTTTAGCTTTAACATACACTTGGAATAGTGAAAAATGTTGATGAAACATTGAGAAATAAGACACAGAATCAAGAAGTTCAGGATTCAGATTACGAGTAAAAGATTATGAACATGATGGCTAAGATGTATATTGTGGTTTAGTTTGGAAAAAATCCTATGAATCTCATATTAGTATAGTTTGAGTCCACACTTCTGAGGCAGATCATGGGAATTCAGTATGAGAATCCAGAATTTTTGGCCTTGAGATAAATTCTTAAAGGTGGGGAGTCGCCTTTAAATTGATTTATGGATACAGGTAAGATTATCTTTATTCAAGTCAATGTTTTTATGCCTACATTTATGTGAGAGGTTTTTAGATCTGAGATTCATTCCTTGAAGTGAAAGGTGAATCTGAGATTGAAGAAAACATTCAATGGTCTACATATGAAATATAGGTGGATGGGCATGAAAAGGGATATTTTTTGATTCGTGACTTTTTTCTCCACCAATCAACAGCTTAAGGTTGAGTATCAATGACCTAGTGGTTTACTAATGTTTCTTCCCACTCTGGATTATATGTGCGATGAAATTACGATGGAAGTTATAGTAGGTCTTACAAAGATGCCTCAGAAGAATTATGCTTTATGAATAATTATATATTGACTAAAGATATTATCCAAATTCATACATTTCCATTTGAATTTTTAGTGGATAAATTGGAGTATTGGTATGTTCGAGAGATAACGCTTCTACATGAGATTATATAGAGAATTTTTTTAGACAATCACTCAAGTGTCACATCATGCTTCTAGCTAGGCTTTAAAAATGAACTTGTTATGGATGTGTTTCTCATAATGACATTCCAAACACATACAAGTTGATACTTAGAACTTACCATACAGGTGTTGTATGATATTCTATGTTCATGCATACTTGAAATTGGTGGGTCTTGCGAGATGCCCCAATATCTTTTTGAGTCTGATTATAAGAGAATTTAGTAGGAGGATAATATTTGAGAACCATAGGAAGATCTTTATGGTTTTCTATGTAGACGACTTCAATGCTAGATAGTGGTAGGTGATCCTAATTTGTTGTGACCGAGTCTTGATGCATACCAGTTTTAGGGAATTGCAAAATCAAATTTATATTACTAATATAGAACATAGTAAGAACTGGTTCGTATCTCTTAAAGAGGGTCATATTTAGTTAAATGACTATTTACAATTCACCTAATATAACTTTTTTTTGTGTTTTATATTATTTTTAAAATGTTGTTTTATGGGTTTTGGAAAATATGAAATTAAAATAAAAGAATTCATAATTTAAATCTAAATGATGATGTGAAAAAAATGAAATTAGTGAATAAAGGTCTAGGTCATAGAATTGGATAACATGAGTTCATTCATTATATATTTGTTTTTTAAATTCAATTTGATAATTTATTTGGTGAAACCTAATTAATGGATTTATTTTATTTTATTTATTGAGTGTGAGATTTTACAATGACTCTAGAACACAAAACCATACATTCTTTAATAGTCAAATAGGATAATACCTCAACTAACATTGTTATTCTTAAATACCTGGCTCCACTAAATATTATTTCATCACGTCGAGAAACCCCATTTCCACTGCCTAAAGAGTATTCATGAGAGAATGGAAGGGAAAAATTAGTCAATGAAAATAAATTTAACTATAATTAATGTCATGGACGATGACCACCAAACCCATGCAATACTCTTTCATCCATCACAAATAGAATAAAAACATTTTCGAATTGAAGAAAAATAACATAGAACACTTTGAACCCCACCCACCCCTAGAGGGTAAAGCCTAAGGATAGTCACATTCCATTGGAAAGTGTAAATATATCACATAGGAAAATTGATGATAGAAATTATTTTTGTATTTGTGATGGTACCGACGACTACGATGTGTGTATAGGAAGTGGCCATCATCGACAGAAATGGCTGTTTCAGGTATGTGCATGGTATTGTGATGATGGCGAGATGGTATGAGTAATGTGGTAGTGTTCTGATGCTGCGAAGGCATGTTCATCGGTGGGTTCTCACTTGCAGTGGAGCTATCAAGGATGTGGTTGATTGTCAGGGGGAGCGGCTTGAGGCGATGATGCTCGAGTTTTTCATGTCCCATGAAGATGTGATGTTGTTAGGTTCGATGAGTGAAATTTTGATTTCATGTTTGGATTTTCCGGTTTGGGTGGGATACCCAAGGCGGTTAAGCCGTATGATGGTTACTGTTTGAAATTTCAATATTAAAGATGGTATATTTTGTTCTCAATGGACCAACGACTATGGATGTTAATGACCCTAGTGAGTTGAAGATAGTTGTGATGGGTTGATGGCGGCTGACTCTGGTGGCTCTTGGTTTTTTGAATCTATGCACTGAGTTTATATATGTTGTTGTTTTTGTTCGTGATATTTATATTTTAAGTGTATTTGAATACTAAATTGTGCACTTACTACTAACCAAAATGTGGCTTTTAGAAAATTAAAAAAAATAGATTTAGTGGTAAAAAATGTGTCTTCATAAAAGTTGTTTGAAAATATTTTTTGAATTTGTCCTCAAAATTTACCAATGATTCCACATGTCTAGTATAAGTTCGGGAATAAATACACATCATGAGTATTTCTATCTCAGAATTACAGAAATCATCTATCAATTAGTAACATACAATGAACAACTTAATTAATTGATAACTTCATTAAATTCATTAGAGAAAATTTTTTAGGTGACATCGTTGATATACATTTTTAATCACCTCATTTGGAGTGGTTTAACCAATGTTATTATTTAGTTACCAATTTTCCATCTACACTATCAGACCGAACAATTTAGTAACATGATTTATTTTTCATGGACTTATTTTTTTTTCAATAACACTTATTCCAAAAGTAAAATTTTAATAAAATAAATCAGGGAAACCTACAAATATAATCACTCAAATTGGGAAAATATTGTGAATGTAATGCCCAAAATACCCTATAGATTGAGATCTTTTAAATTTCCATAATTAATAAAGATTTTCATTTTATCCCAAAACAAGCCACAAATCCAAAATTGATTAAAAAAAATCAAACTAATAAACATAGAGGTTTTAAATAATTTTAATTCAAATTTAAAGTGAGGAAAATATTATCTCCAACAATTTCCTCAAACATAAACAATGATTGTCCCAAATAATATATTTCAAAATGTAGTTTAGAAGGGACTAATGTAACTAATATTTAATTTCTAATGAAAATAATAATCCATTTTTCAATGTCAAATTATATTTTCAGAAATGCACATAAAATTTCAATTTAATTACTATTTTATAATGAAATAGTAAATTCATGTATTCTATGTTTTCCTTTTGAAATGTGGTTGAAATTTTCCTTTCATTTAATCCTGCTCCTCAATTTATTATTATTAATCTTTCCAAATCATGATCTACATGTTATTTTAATATTTTCTTTTATCACTCATGTTATAATTTAATTCTAGTTATGGTAATATCATGAGAATATTCTATATATATAGGATTATAAGGGTCTACATTTTCCACTTTTTAATGTTAAAAACTACATAAAATCATGAGGGACTTCATTAATGGTTTAAATGACTCTCGTGAATAAGGTTTATAGGAATTTATGTAAGAAAATTAATGCTCTAGGAGGTGGTTTATCTCTTAACTACAAATGATGATATAAAAAACAATATTTTAATGAAATTATCCCCTTAAAAGTAAAAACTACCACTTCCTAAAAAGACAATGTAAATGTTATGGTCAAATAAATCATAATGAATGATTTCTACACACTCGTGTATAATTTTTACCTTTATAATTTTTTTATTCTTCAATAAACCATTTCATTTCGTTGGATGTTATGATTAGACTGAACTTCACATCCACCACCTAACCACGTATGAAAAAAATCATAGGTTTAGTAATGGTGATTTTTGGTTTGTCAAAATCAAAAACCATTTTTCTTGTTTTTTGTTCTTTTTTTTATTTTATTCATTTTTAAATTTTGGTGGGGAAATACAGAATTATCATGAATGAGTCATCATCCTTCACTTATTAACAAAATAAGAACCTCTATACATTTTTTACAAATTTAAATAATCTCATCCACTATGATTCCCATCACCCCCACACGTCAAATTTTATATGTCATGAAAATACAAAGAGGAGGGTATTAATGGGTAAGAATGGATTGAATCATGCCTCATTCCTATAGTGCATTGAAACATAGTATCTAAGTAGTAAAAAATTAATGATGTAATGGTGGTATTTTATGGATAATGGATTACCAAATGATGCCTCGATCATTTAAATATTATTTTCACATTTGTAACTTTGATATGTTCAAATGAAATATCTAGTAGGTTGCATGTCCCAATATTAGTCAACAAATATCCTCATGAATAAAATAAGAAGTAAGTGGTCTTGAAATCCACTCATTAATTTAAATTATAACATTGTCAAATCACTAAATGCGTGATTAATAACAAAAACTAATTCCCATGACCATCTGAAATTCAAATCATGGAAACCACATTAATGAATTATTTTTTGATTATTTATGGACATTTTGATTTTATCATGTCTATTGAACACAAATCCACATATCCTAATATAATAAAATATGATAACGGCCAATCTGAGAATATTATTCCCAAAATACTCGGCACCACTATATGCAGTTTCATCTCTTCGGGAAACCCCCAAAACACAATATGAAGTTGTTTTCCAACATACATTTGGAAAAATAATCAATCAATTCAAATAAATGGAATTGAATATAGTTTTTTGATGGATGATCACTGCACTCGTGTGATACTCATTCATCAACAACAAATAGAAAAAAAACATTTTTAAAATGATGCGTAATAACAAAAAATTCCATAAAACCTTCCCCAGTGCCAAGAGAATAGTTAGTCACTTTCCATTTAAGTTTGATAAATTATCATAATATAATATTTAATTTGAAAAATTATAATAGTATTTGAAGATAAAAATGGATGGAAGATAATTACAAAAGAAATAGAATGAGAATATGAATCAATTGCATGAGAAAAGAAAACTAAAATAAAATGATAAAAAAGAAAAATCCTAATGTAATAGATGATGTTCACAACCTCACTCTTGAATCAATATATTTTTAATATCTCATTTATCTCTAATTTATAGGCATGTATGTGGTTTCTTCGTGTCATAAAAGATGATTAATGGATTAGGGGCCATAATTGGTCTTTAATTGTTGAAATTTCAGTTATAGAATATTCCTTCAAATGTATATGCCTTTTACCTCCATCAAATTTAAAAATTGGTGAAATGTGTTTTAATCATTGTTTTTTGAAAATAAGTTTTTAATATATCCTAAAAATTTCACATTGATTTTAAAATTATAGAGGGAGTTATGGAATATGAACTAAAAATTACTTCTTATATCCAAGAAGTCTAGAAATCATCCATAAATTTAGAAAGTCTAATGGAAAATTAAATTAACTAACAACTCACGAAAATTAAATGGAGGAATGAATATATGTGTCTTATTTGGAATTTACATAATTATATGTGTGTATCCCATGTTATACTTCTGTTAATGATGTGGTGTCTACGCTGTTTGGCCGAACAATTTTGCAACAAGACTGGTTTTTTAGGCCATATTTAATTTACATCAGCAATTAGAGTTGAAGAATTTTTTTTTAAAATAAATCAGCAAATCCTATAAAATTAGCCCTGAAATTTTAGAAAAAATTTAAAATTTATTCCAAAAATACCCTTGTTATTAAAATCTGTTCACATTTTAGAATTAAGAAAATGTCACATTTTATCTCAAAACAACCCCTAAATCCAAAATTTATTCAAATAAGCTCAAATTTATAAATTGTGTGGGTTAAAATATTTTAAATTCATATATAAAATAAGGAAATTAGTCTCTCTATAAATTCCCCCATTCTTAAACCATTCTTTTCCCTAGGCGTATAATCTGATCATGGAATTTTGAGGGACCAATGTTTCAAATATTAAAATTCCAATTTAATAAAATCAAATAAATTTCTATGAAAATCAAAATTTATTAAATACACATAAAAAAGAAAATTATTTATCGTTTTATTATGTAAAAATAAACTCATGTAATTAAATTTTCCATTATTAAATATGGTCTAACTTCTCGTTTAATTTATCCAAGGTCCAAATTTTAATTTTATTAAACATAATAAATCATGATCTACCTATCTTTGGAATCTTTTCTGAAATCAATCCTGAAAATATATAAGTATATTTATGATTAGATCCTGAGAACAATATATTTATCCATATTATTGTAAAAGAACTACTTTATCCACATTGTGACTGAATAATTCACATAAAATCACAACGGCTTTTATTAACGGTTCAAATGACTACGAGGCTTAAGGTTTCTAGGAATTGTTGTTTGAAAACAAAGGATCAAGGAGGAGGTTCATCTAGTAATTATATTTTATTATATAAAAATTAAATCTGCATGGAAATTCACCCATTAAAATTAGAAAATCCCACTACCCCAAAACTGAATGTAATGGTTATTAGAAAATAAAGCATAATGAATTATTTCTATAACCTCTTGAATATGTTTTACAACTAGTTTTTTGTTTTTCATAGAACCGTTTATTTTTTAAAAAAAATATATGATTAGAATAAATAAAAAAAATTTCCACTTAACTATGTATAATGTAAATAATATTTCAAGTAATGTTGATTTTCTGTTCTTCCAAAATGACAACTCATTTATCGTATTTTTTTGGTTATTTTTTTTATTTTCTGTTTTTATTCAAAAGGTGAAAATAAAGAAGTTTCTTAAATGAATCCAAATCCTTAATTCACTCCCACAATCATCACCTCCATTATTTTTCCTTAAAATATAAATCCTCACATCCACCATGACTCCCTTCACTACCACACTTAAAATATAAATTACCATGAAAATATTAAGAGTTGGGTATGAATGGGTAATAATTGATTAAAACAAGAATCATTCCTAAAAAATTCATTCATTGTTTCTTTGGGATAAATAAGGATTGATGTAAAAGTTCTCTTTTAAGTATATGGTCTTATCAAAAGATTCCTCAATAATTTTAAACATTTTTTTTCATACTGATCGATTTGATAAGTTCAAATATATGTTCTAGAATGTGGAATATTCCAATATCACTCAAGATATATACTCAATAATAATATAGGAAGTACATGGTCTAGGAATACTATCTTTATTGGGAATTATGACTTTGGATAATAAATAAAGTAATGATTAATTATAACAAATCAATTTAAATAAATTTCAAAAATAAAAAAAATGAAAAACATTAAGGAAATTTCATTTTTAGGAATCATTTAATACCCTAAAATATTGAGTCTTCATTTTAATATCCATGAATCACGTTTATAATTCAATTCTCCATTCTACTCATTCAATATTATTAACTTTGAAATATAAAATATGGTGTCATAATAATCATAAAAACTCTTGTGAACTAGATAATCCATGTAAAACATAATTCATGTTTCGGAATGGAATTTCAACTTTAAATATAAAAAACATGTTTTTAGAAAAACAGTAAGAAGTTAAAAATATAAATATAAAATGATAAATTTGTTTTGAAAAAAATCTTTTTTCATATTCCTCAAATGGTTGGGGCTTCCTCTTTCACTCCTAATAATACAAAATAAAATTTATAAATTAATCAAAATTATTATGTAATTTATTCTCAAAAATAAAATATGGTTTGGGATGTATTATAAAATAAACAAAAAATTAAATTGAAATATAAATTCTTATAAATCATGTCTAGATAAATCATGTTACGATCCCCCAAGTGGGACATGAATTTTTACGACCTCCTGAGTGTAGAACTAGTTGTTATCCATAATTAGATCGTGGTTGGGGTTCTGGGTTGATATCCACGACATTTTCTTCATACCAAATTTCGCAACATCACTATGGGTGAGTAATGATATCTTGATAGTGTACACATGATCCTCTCCTTTAATATTAGGTACAATTTCCATTGTCGGGATAAAATAAACCATTACCATCTTCTATCTTTCTATATTTGCAGCATCTTATTAATTGTAAAGTGGTTTCAGAAGATGTGATCTAATTTTTATTACTTCTATATTTTGTTATTTGGGAAAATTCACTAGGATATATTCATGTACTCACTCAAGTATGTGATCATTGTATTCCTAGAGCTCAAAATGTTTCTCAATAAGTGCTTTCTAATTTTCATCATCTTCTTCCATGAATTCATAAATGTTGGTAAAATTTGAAAATTCAAAATTATAAGGACCAACAATCCAATTAGTTTCAATAAAATAAAATGAGTTTGTGTTGAAGAATGTATCATCTCCATACATTTGTTTTTTATGAATATCTTCTTTAATGGAAATATGATATTGAAGTTTAGTAGTTGGATATGGAGGAAGGTAATCAGGATCTTCTATTTTTGGGATCTCCTTGAAAAAAATATGAGAAGAGTAAGGGGATTCTTTTTTGAGCTTTTTACATATGAGAAAATTCTACAATGTAATGAGAGATCTGGGTTTTCTCCATATCCATTGATTCTAAAATGTGTTTGGTCATGTACTCCCTCAGGATAGCTATGAATTCAATGAATTCATGCTCCCCATTATTTCTTTTCAAAAATTATCTCACATGACTAAAAATACTGAAAAAAACATCCACCATGGGAAAGGGTGATCCAATAATGGGTTATTTAACATATGGGTAAAAGTTCCATGAATTGGAAACATTGTTGTTTGATAAGAACATGGAAAATTTTTTGTGGTTTTTAAATAACGAAAACAAATATTTTTGTTAAAATTTAAATTTCAAAAAAAAAGTGACTAAAATAAATTTTTAGATCATGTACAGTGGTACATGTTTTGAGGCATTCCCTTAATAGGGAGTGAGAAAAAAGAATATTTATTTTCCTAATATAGGACAGAGGCTGACCAGTTTTGTCTCACATTTAAATAATCACAGTTGGTTCAATTAGTAATTATAATTCAAATAATATAATTCTATTGATTTTTTATATTATTTCTGAAATTTCCTGTTTTAGGGGTATTGGAAAACGTGATATTAAAATAATATAATGTAGAATTTAAATCAAAATTCAGATTCAAACAAAATAAAATTATGTATAAAGATATTAATCCTAGGGTTGGATAAAACCGGTTAATTCGTAATTTATTTTTTGTTTAAATTTAAATTGATAATTCAATTGGTGAAACCTCTTTAAAAAATAAATTTTTATTGTTTTATTGAGTTTTTTATTTTATCATTCTTAAATTACACTAAACCACACCACCTCTGGTATTTAAATATAATAACACCTCAGCCAAAAAATTGTCTTCCTAAAAGACCCGACTCCACCATATTTCATTTCATTTCTTTGGGAAACCGAAACTCTGTCATATGAATGATTTTTAAAATAAAAAGGAGGGAAAAATATTTAATCAAAGAAATGAAATGGAATTAAAAATAATTTTTTGGTGGAAAACCACTGAACCCATGTAATACTCTTTCATCAACCACAAATAGAATGAAAACATTTTTGAATTGAATCATAATTATAAAGAATTCCATGAAACCTCCCCAAGGTCCAAGCCTTGGGTTAGTCACATTCCATTGAAAAGTGAAAATAGATCAAAATAAATTATTAAATAGGGAAATTATATTTGTGTTGGAAGATAAAAATGGATATAAAAGTAAATGGAAACACTTTAAAAAAATATGAGTGCGATACATGGGAAAATGAAACATAAATAAAAACAAACTAAATTAAAATCATAAAGTAGTAACTGATTTCCACAAAATCCATCACAAATAGATAAATTTTTAAGTTCACCATTTACATCTAATTTAAATGCATGGATGTAGATTTAGGGTTTCATAACGGACCATGAATAACTTCAGAGACATAATGGGTCTTTAATAGTAGAAATTTCGGTTACATAATATTTCTTTAAAGGTATCAACCTATTACCACCATCAAATAAGGAAATTCGGGATATGTGTCTTCATAAATATTGTTCTAAATATTTTTAATTGGTACTAAAAATATCACATTTATTGGACACATCTATATAGATTTATAGAATAAATATTGAGCATGATATTTTCTACATGAGAATTATATAAATATTCCTTCCATGTATAACATACAATAGACACCTTAATGAGCCAAAAAATACATGAAATTAATTTAGGAAAATATTATATGTTTCATTTTTTAAATCAATTTTTAATTACATCGATCGGAGATGTGTAGCCCATGTTATGATTTTTTTATAATGATGGGGTCCACACTGTCCACTCCAAAAAAAATTCAAGTTGATTGATTTTAAGGCCTCATTTATTTTGTGTCATATTTTTGTACAGAAGACAATGGTTATGAAACTAAATCAAGGAACCCTAAAAAATAATCACTCATATTGAAATAATATTATAAATTTATGACAAAAATCCCCTTGTTATTTAAATTTGATAAAATTTTAGAATTATGAAATTTTCCAATTTTATCACAAAAAAACCCATGTTTCCAAAAAAATAAAATAAAATAAAATTGATAAATTGGGAGGGTTTAAATAATTTAAATTTATATATAAAATTAGGAAATGTTTAAATCTACCATGACTTGTGCATGAGACATCTACGCAGATTCAAATTATTTGGATGGGTATGGATATGGCTCAATGTTGGTAGCAGTCATATACAATAATATTGTCGTGGAACACTTATGTTTATGGTGGGTGATCATTCATTTTTTCATATTTCTCCTATACTGGGTAAACATATTTTTTTGGAGATAGGGCATGTTGGATCCCAGGCTTCTTGGACCTTGTGAGATTGTGGAGATGATTAGACCATGGAAAAATCGATTTTCTATTCTATAGAGGTATAGTGAAATTAAAGAAATTTTTTACTTTTCATTGATTTAGGGGTATCATCCCAACCCCTCACATGTGATCAATTTTGTTTATTTTTATAATTATAATGATTCATCCTTTGAAGAGAATCTAATTCCTGTTTTGGATTGAAGTGGTAAAGTGTTGCGGGGAAAGACCATGTTTTTATTATCAATATTATGGTATCATAACCATGCATTGGAGGAAACATGGGAGAGGGAAGATAATATATAGGCTCAGTTAATCATTGAAATTCCAGTTATTATGGCATCAGGGTGAGAAGTTATAATATGGTGAGATTGTGAGAACTTTTTGTTTTTCAATGTATGTTCCCTTTTATGTTTCTTATTTTCTAGTGTTAGTGGGGGTTTGAATTTTTTTTGAAGGATTTCATAGGTGTTTTAGATATTTATATAGAAACTAGTCCGAAAAGTAATCAACAAGGCATTTACATGTTATATAAATGGATTATAAGATGTGTCAAAATCAACAAAACATATGTCGTGAACGATTTCCGGCCGTGAATTGACTTACGACATCAAAATAATAAACATCATGTAATATAACTATGTGATGTGTAATAATATAGTTAAAATAAAATCACCTAAGTTGGTTGGATTTTAGTATAAACCAATAAAATAATTACATGATGTTTAAATGAATTTCATGCCATTTAATTTCTTAAGCATCAAATGTAAATGCGCGATGTGGGTGTAATCTCATTCTGATTTATACTACCATTATACATTCAAAAATATGGTAAATCTAGATAATTTTGGATTATATTCATCATCTGTGAGGAGTTTGATACCAATTCAAACTTTTTTCTTGGGTTTTTTGTCCCTATTTTTTATAATTAATTGATGGAACCATTTAATCATTGTTGGTTTTGGGGGATGATCTTGGTCTGGTGATTTCATCCTATATTCATTCTTTATATTTTAATTCAACCATTGAACATTAATTGACGGTTTTAGTTTGGAGATAAATCACCAATGATTACGAGGTAGGTGTTCTAATAGTCCAATCCCATAGCCTTGGTTATATTTTCCTATATGTAGTTGGGAAATTTCAATTTCAATATTGGGAAATTTAATCAAAAAATGAGTTAATCAATTCATTCAACATGTGATAACGAAACTATTAAATGTTATGATTATGAAATTGGTGGATAATGTGACTAATAAATTTAAGAATAATGGGATAATGAAATTGGTTGATTAATATAATTGTGAAATGGGTAGCCCTCATTGGGGTGTGATGATAAGATGAAAAAATTGATTTGTAATTTTTGATTGGATGATAAATGAAATTGAGAAATTTTTAAAATAATATATTTGGAAGTGAATGGTAAATTTTTGGGAATATGGATCCATTTGATGTGATATCTTACACTATAATTTTGGACATAGAAAACTTCTCAAAATATCCACAAGGTTCTAGACTACTACTCTAAGACCCTAATATATTTATGTATTATATATGATCCCTGAGTTTTGGGATAGGGACTACGGCTCCAAATACCCATGGCAAGATAAGCTCTACAATAGGCCCCAAATGTGTGACTGTGAAACTGGAATAAATTGATTGGTGGAAAATCACGATTTAATAAAATTTAATGTCTCTTTTTGGATAGTCGAGACATCAGTATGGGAAAGAGTAGGTTTTGATGGTAGGAGTGCCATTATGAACATAAGGTTTTATGTGGATAATAAATGAATAATTAAATGTGAAAACTATTTACATAATTTATGGATATTTTTTTCATAAAACTAAATACTCTATAATATATTAGATATTGTTTTAGATGCCATTGGTGGTGGCCTATAGAGTTGTAATCACACCCTGCTCAGGCTTCCGGATCGGTACATGAGTAGACCTCATGTTTTTAGGATAGGATAACACTAAGAACCCTATATTATAAGGTTGATTCTAGATGGATCAAGGATGGGGGAACTAGTTATGATGTAGAGGCCCACTTGAGACTTGTTAGTGTGTCTTAGTTTGGTATTTAATTTTACACTTGACACATATATGAAATTTAATATACAGAACTATGGTTCAGATGTTGTTTTCCTATTTTCGTTCATAAAGGGATACTATTTTATTGGTTATTGTATTATTTTCTTTGTTTTTTTATCGTCTCGCTACTGGTTATTTGTATTCAGTGTTGTGTTTATTTGATAAATATGATACATAATCCTTATGATATATCAATATTTGACCCTTTAAAGTTTTCAAAATACTCTAGTGTATAGTGAGGAACACTAGAGGTCATGTGACTGACTGGTTTCGGAAACAGTTGTGTGTCACCCTGGTCGAGATGTCACATGGGCAAAAAAGTGAAAATAGAATTTTTTACAAAATCTGAAAACACCTATGATATCCTTAGGTTACATAGAATATATAAAATTGATTTAAAATTATTCTTAATTAAAAAATATTTAATTAAAATGGTAGTATATAATATATTAAGTTTATGAAACACCTGGTTATCATTTTGAAAACCATGATTTTTCCCAAACATGAAAAACACTTCTCAATAGTTAATGTGTCACATTATAATTGTTTATTAACTCTTTTATAAAATTAATCAAATAAAATGGATTTAATGTTTTGAATTATAATATCCAAATATGGTTAAAAGATTATTATTATTTTAAATCATAAATATATTACCATGTTTTAAAAAAGTTACCATAATATATGTAAAATAAAACAGTGAGTTAAATATAAAAAATATTTAGTTATTTTATGGAAAAATTTTCTTTATACAACTATATATACTGTTATGTACTATATATTGTTATATATGTCAAAGATTCATTCTTTTCATGCACGTTTCATTTTAAATTTTCATTCTAAATGTTTATTTATCAATGGGAGACCTCCAATATCTTTCATTAGGACATCTTTTTATTCTATGTTGTATATTATCATGTTCCCAAATTGATGTCACGAATTTCACTATTTTACATGAAAAAATATCATTTTGTGAAGAACCCAATGAATTACATTTATTTCAGTACACAACTAGATGAAAATATATCATTTTGATCCAAAATTGAATTTTTTTTAAGCACATATTCCCCTATCATGGGTTAAAAATGAAATAATTTCATGTTTTTAAAAATTCATACATAGAATGATTTTATATGAAACATGTTCTCCATTAAAATTTTGTTTTTTTAGTAATATGATTTAATTCAATTTATGTGGCTCACCTGAATTAAGACCTTTGAATTGTGATAATGGATAGTGATCCAATTAATTGGGTAAAAAAATATTCTTGATATTACACATTTTATGATATGTCGGTGAATTAAATATTTTATGATATGTCAGTGAATAACCCTAGTAATTAAATTTTTGGATACCTTGTGATAATACTTGGTGATATGATTATAAATATCACATTTTTATGTTTTAGCAACATTTCAATGTTATTATTCATATTATTTGTATTATTATACTCCACATGGCCATATGAAAATGCCTTATAGATGTTCCTCTATTTCACATTTTTAGAATCTACCTATGTTATCCACATGATGTGATTTATTATCTTCCCTTATTTATATCTATATCTCCATGATATAAGATATATTAAATGTAACATAGTATAAATTTATGAAGATATAATTCGAGTGGATTATAAGAATATTTATTTTTTCCAGTATTATGTTCCTCTTCCAATAAACTGAACCCCAATGGATCATCTATATTCAAAAATGTTGTACCATGTAATTAAAGGTTTATGAAATAAAAAATAAAGATCACCATTCTACATATATGGTTCAATTTCCATAGAAGCTGTGGTGATATATCATAGCCAGCGAAGGTTGTTTTATGGGGCCTTCCTATAAGAAAATATTATATCATTTTATTGATAATTTTTTTGGAGATATGAATTGGTAATAGGTATAACAATTTTATTCATTTTGTTTAGGGGTGAATGTTGGTGATAAGATATGGTAATACTTTTATTTTTAAATTATATAGATAACTAATATGTTTTAAGGTGTTGATATTAAATAAATTTACAATTTCAGGATGAGACAAACCATTAGATGTGGGATCATGTCAAGATTTTCCATCTGAAATAATAAATTAGGGTAGTGAACCGGACCCTAAATTCTGATATTATCCTGATAAGAGGTGTTACAAAAGGGAATTATGGATTACAATCTATCTACATTTTTTGGATATACATGAAATAGAAATGGTAGATATGATTATTCCAATTATATTACATTCATACATTTTAGTAGTTATCCAACATCATACTCATCCAAAACATGGAATAACTCATCATATCTGTTATCAATGCAGTATGGTGGGTCAATATGACAATTATGACATGATCAATGGAAAATTTCTAGAGTGGGCCTCTAAATTTACTCTATAACACCTCTTAGCTTCCAAATATCAAGTTAAATTTTATGGTATTAGTAAAATAAAGGTGTAGGGTGGTCCTCCTAATGGATGGTTTAATAAATAAAACAAGTGTTTATATAGTAATATAGAATAACCCTTGAGTTCTACGTGGAAATGGACCCAATCATGGTAACTATCCATAGAGATCCCTAGATAATGAATAATATATATAAGTAAAAATATAATTTCCATATGAGAAAATACAAAAACATCATTCATGGAATAATTACTCATAGAGTCTAAAATTTATTAAAAATAAGAAAATATACAGTATATAAAAATTTATCCCCACAAATAAATCCTAAAAAAAGAAATTATGGGAGGTACCTATTGTTTATTCACTATATAACCTAAGAAAACCTCTGTGTATATAACAATAATGCTCTTTCTTTCACTTGAATAAATATTCTATTACATTTGATAGAACCCAGAAGATTAAGAGGTCTAGTTTATCTTGAATATTTGGTAAATTAAATAATAACATAAAACATGAAAAGTAACATAATAAGTGAAAACTTCTATAACATTCCCAAAAAGTTCCTCCATATTTATCACTACATGGGATAACCTGAGGACTAACATAAGAAATAAGTGATAAAAAAACCCAGTATGTAAATAAATAAGGTATATAATGAGGAATAAGATACATGTTATACAATTGGCATATCAATGCAGCATAAAACCAACATGAATAATAATTCATTTTATATCCTGATAATCATAACATGAAAATTGTGGAAACAACTTAAAATAGTTTATTAAAAATACAGTACAAGGATAAAACCACCATGAAGTCGTGGAATAAAAATTCCAAGAAAGTAAACAGGTAAAATCCCTATACCAACATGACATATCATGATTCTATCCATTATCCAATGTATTGGAGCACTATCAGGGCACCCCCTTCATAGTCATTACATTCTCTTACTTATGTGTGCCACATATATCATATAACATGGATTAACTCAATATGATAATTTATTCCATGATTATGAAATGTCACATAAATACATGTATGTTTCCCATAATTAAATATATGTTCATAAATGTGAATACCATTGGTAGAAAAATGGGTATTATATTCACTACACAATTATTTTGTCACGGAAAATTTCAGTGCAATTTTTTCTGCATAACAACATCATATATGAATTCTTAAAATTCCTTATTGATTGAGGAAATGGACTATCATGATATAGAAATTAAATTAATAGTATGAGTTACATTGAAAGAGATATCCCAAAATATGTAATTTTAAATATAAAGAGATACATAATAAATAATATTGAATAAAGAGGAGAAAGGAAATAACCCTTAAAAAAAATTAGTATGGGAACAGGTGTGCATAAATTTTAACAGGAAGGCTAAATGAATGTCAAAGAGGATATCATCATTTATATATAAATGGGTCAGTAAGGGGAATATTGAATAAAATATCCCAACAAATGCAAATGGAAATTAAAATACATAACATTAAAAGGATTTCTTGATAAAAGAGGATAGTGGAGGATGAGGTTCCCTTACTAGAGTGTGTAACTCAAAAGGATTATGAGGGATTTATAAAATATTAGGGGCCCATTGGTAGGACTCTAGGAAGTAATGGGAAGAGTGTGGTAGTCATCCATGGAGTTTGGGTGAAGATAAATTAGAGCTTGGGTGACATTCTATTGGAAATGATGGGTTTTTCACAATAACATGTTTTTAAACACTTATGAAAATTAAATCTATCATCATCAAAAAAATATGAAACATTATATTTAATAAAACCATTTAATTATAAATTTCTATTTGAATATTATTTTTTAATACTCCATTAATTTATTAATTTAATTTTAATATTAACAAAAATAATATTATTTTTTGTTGAATAAAAATAATAATTATTTTAAAAAATTACAGGATAAAAATATATTAATTACACTAAAAAATGTTTATATTCATATTTCAAGGGTATTGAAATAGATACATTTTATACACCAGTATACATCCAATGAGTATGTTGTGTGATCATATGTCTTTCATTGGGTCATGTGACAAACATATTTTTGGCATTGATCTCGATGAGATTGAAAATCTCCCATAAATGATTTTAAACGTGCATATGTTCTAGGATCTCATCTTGTTCGTAGTATTGGAAAAATACTCAAATTGTATCCCCCTTGGAATCTCTAATAAATGGACTTCCTAGGGTACAATCGTAATGGTTGGGCCCATAACTTTATTTTCTTCTTCAAAAGGATTTGTAAAACTCTATATTTATAATAGTCACATGATCATTGTACAATGACTATATAGTTAATGATAATGATACTTAATGATCATTGTAATCAAATTGGATTTAATAAAAAAAATAAGTTCAAGTGTTTTCTATAACTGTAATTCATTTAATTAAATCAAAATTAGGGATTTTATTCATACAGGTATGGGTCATTTCAATATTTTCCCGTTAGAAATTTCGTCGTTGAAATTATATTTTCCCATAAAAAATATTTATAGGTAACACAAATTCATCACTTCCTCTAGTTCCCACATTGCTTCTTCAAAAAATTAGTTTCTCCACAACACTTTGACTTGGGGTATTGTCTTATTTATTAGAAAATTTTCTCTATGATCAATGATCTATACTGGCTACTCATCATACGAAGGTCATTCTCAAATTTTACCACCTTTGGATTGAGCAGATGTTATTGGACTGGAATGTACATTCACAAGAGGTATAAATTGAAAACATCATTTACTTAACACAAGTTTAGTTGGTGCCTTAGTCAAAAGGCCACTACTTTAATTCAATCAAGGGTCTCAAAAGGGAAGATGTACCTTGGGCTAAGCTTTATCTTCTTGAAAAATATAATCACTTTATTCGATGGATATATGAATAGGAATACCATGTCTCCAAAATCATCCCCTAGGTCTCATTGACGATTTTCATAATATATATTTTGATGACTATGAGAAGCTTTTAGGTGATATTGAATAGTCTTATCCGTATGTACAATTTATTTGATAATCTCAATAACTAGAATTTTTTATTCACCAAACTCATCCCAACATGCCTATTTTCTTCACCTCTTCCCATAAAGGGGTTCATAGGGAGCCACTGGTATGCTTGAGTGGAAACTGTTTTTGTAAGATTACTCGACTAGATGGAGATGCTTGTACCAACCTCCTATGAAGTCTATTGATAATTCCATCATCATTTACTTACATGTTTGGAAAATATAAAAATATTTTCCTCAATATTAGGGTAATAAGCCATACTAATGTTTTGATTAGTGTTTAGAGTTTACTGAAGACTTATCTAAAACATAGTGGTGAATATTGGATATCGATCGGACAAAATAGAATGTTTTAAAATGTTCCTACTTACCAATTATAAAATGTATGTGGGATCAAGTTGATCCAATGATAAATCCTCTTGATTCCTAATGATGTTTGAAGTCTTTTTAAGATGTTCCACCAGAGCCCATATAAAATTGTTTCCATTGGATGTATTTGGAAGTCCTATAGAAATGTATGTAGCGAAATATTCCCATTTATTTATTGGTATGGTTAATGGTTCCATCATCGTCACAGGCTTATTCCATTCATCCATCACTGGATAACATACCAGGAACATTGATGTATAATCAATGTTCCCCTTCTTCATGTTATCCCAGCAGTATTGCTCTTGGAGATCTCAATACATCATTATGATTCCTGTGTTAATTGATAATAAAGAACTACGTGAATTATCCAATAGTTAATTCTTTAACTAAGGATTTTTTAAAACATATACTCTCTACCCAAACCTTTTAGTTTCTTTGTAACTAACATTGAACACATAGAATTATCTTTTTCTTATAGTTTCAACTTTCTTCTGAATTCTCAAACCATTTTTTGACCATCCTTTAACAATTCAATAAGTGATAGTTGAGAATATGATTGGGAATGTATTGATGAGTTCTTTTCTGTATAATTACCATGTCCATCCACATAAATTCCAATAATATCAGATCCTTCCTAACAATCATAAAATATATAATTGTTGGGTATTTTCTACAAACTACAACCTCCACTTTATTTTATTTAACATGATAGTAGTGGACATAGAATTCATAATCCATGATGAGATCTAACCCTCTTCACTGGTGTATATTCAGATCATTCTATGTGAATATATTTTTAATATTTTTGTGATCTATATATATTTTACACTTCTCCACAAAAAAATAATGATACCAAAATTTTTAAGTGAAGATCACCTTTTCCAACTATAGCTCATGAATGGGACTGTATAGCTCATGAATTGTAAATTTCCTTGAAGAATATGCTATGAACGTTTCATTTATCATCAAAACACATTCCAATACATCCATCGAAGCATTTTAGATAATTATTAATAGTTCCCCACATGTGGGTAGTGTGTGCGTAGGTGAAATGATAAGCCTCATTTCAACCCCATGAATCATTCATCACATTCATCATTCCATTAAAAAATTTCTCGTTCTGATTTATCTTTGTAAGAGGGTTTGGAAATCATTAGAAAATTCTAAAAAATCACTGATAATATCATGATAACCCATGGAAACAGAGAATATAAATGGAAAATATTGGCATCGTCCTTCCTTAAATTTCTTTTTTATATGAAGGATCAATATGTGTCTCATTTCGTGTGATGATATTTTACATGAATGTCTATTACTTCATCCCAAACTCACATTTTCTATACATTTCATAGATATTCTAATTTCTCAATGTCATTAGAACATTAGTCAAATGACCTTCTTGGACTACCATGGTTTTGGAACATATTAATATATTATCTGTAAAGACTACAAGAAAATTTTCATGATAATATCTAAAGACTCCATTAATCATGTCTATGAAGATTGTTGGTGTATAAGTGATTATGAATAAAATCACTATGAACTCATAGAGCCCATAACTAGTATGAAAAAATGGGGATATCCTCTTTCACCATAACACGGAAATATCCTGACCCCAGATCTGCCATTGGAATGTATGTGCTCCACATAGCTGATTGAACATGTCATCATTCTGTGGAAAATGATACATTTTCTTTATCATGATCTAGTTCAGCACCTAATAATCAACGGAAGTGTGAATTGAACTATCATTATTCATGGTGAATAGGATTTTTACACCTCATGGTTAAGTAAATGGGAATTTAAATCCTTCACCCATATTCACATTTAGTTGTTTATTTATCTCCACGTGTTTATAAATATCCCTCCTATACAGATTCTTAGATTTAGGCAATTCCCCATGTATAAGATCAATTTAAAATTCAACCACATGTCTAGGAAGAATACCAAGGGATTCCTTGGAAAATACATTAGCCCATTCCCCCAAAATAGGCATTTATTCAAGGATTATCCTCTTCATTGACTTAATCATTTGATCTAGATGCACTTTCTCATAGGGAAATAATATCCAATCTAGAGATGATGGTGCTAAAGAAGATTCATCTCCTCCTTTCACTTATACTGAATCGGATTTCGATTCAACTTATGGAGAGTGATTCCATTGTCATGGAAATTTATGTTGGGTCAATAAAGGGAAATAAATTCCATGCATAGAATTGTATGAAATTCTACTAAAAGGAGTATGAAAAGGTATGATGGGATGCTCAACCCACCATTCTTGACATGGGAGGAGTTATATACATGGGATAAAATAATTTCCCCAATTGATGTTTTTGACAACATCCTTGCATCCATGCTTTGTGGTAGTGTTTAAAAAGTTCGACATAACATTCATGATACAATGTAATGAGAAGAACCTAAATCAAAAGTTACACTCACTATTCTTGAATTAAAAACTATCATACCTAAATATACTTCATTTTTAGGATAATGTTCAGTAGGATTGATGGAATAAACACACACATTATTCCCTTTTGGTTTGTGGTTGCCTATAAAAACCCCAAGCATAGTGCACTAGTTTAAAAAGATCAAAAGTTCCTTCATGTTGATGTAGTGAAAAACATGTTGAGGTTTGAACATAGAATTCCTTTCCTCAAACACATTGTTCAGTTTCTCCTATTAATAATAATTGGTTGTATGATCTTCTATTCCACACCTAATGCATTTTGTTTTTTCCCCATTAGAAATTTATGGGGTGCATCTTTTCACACCATTAACAAGTCAGATGCTGAAATTTCTCAGGAGCATTGGATATGTCCATTGGATAACTAGAATTAAACTCCAATATACACCTATTATCCCCATAATACCCTTTTGATTCTCCAATATCCATTTCATCATTGAGGTCACAAAATAAAATTTATTTATATCTATCTATGTCAAAGATTTCTAAGGCTTTTGATAGAAAATGATTTACACCACCATACAAGTTGTCAAATGTTCATTCATGGGTAATGAAAAAACTCGAGGAGAATCATAAATGTCTTCAAATGTTTTCTATATAATCTCAAATAGAATCATCATATTTTTTCATGTGGTAAAATAAATTCCATTTTTACTTCATGAATAAGACTATTTGGAAAATATTTATTGATTTTTTTCTGAAATTCCTTTGAATCCATTGTTTGAATCTCTTCCTCTGGTGTCATATTCTTGATGTACGTGCACCAGTTATTAGCTTCTACATCTGTATGATAAACTAATAGAAGAACCATCAATTATTTAAATCATTAAATGATGCAAAAGATCGTATTAATGGATTTGATCCATTTTTCATCGATTACGTGATTTGATGATCCGTTAAATTTAGGAGGCCTTTATCACCTGAATATCTCAATTGTGGGTTGTTCCCTCATAGGGTGATTTAAGAGCTCCATGTGATCCAGGTTTCTATTCCGAACATTATTTAGGAGAGAGAGTATCAAGATAGCGTTTTCTATTTACTCTCCAATTGGATTGGGAATCACATATGGGACTTAATCTCATTTCCATTCACATCATTAGTTTGCCTAGTTCCTTCTATTACTGGCCATTGGCTAAAATAAAATTGAAAATTACGGATGAGTATATTTAAAATTAAACACTAAATGTAAAATCTAATGAAATTAGATAGATATTGTATAAATCACATTTATCAACTTAACATATGATATTATAGGAATCAATCTATGTATTCCATGATATATTTCAAAATAAATATTCATATTTGAATTTTTTATCCCATAAATAATATTCTATAATGTGATTTTGAATTTAAAAAATTGTATACCCTGGTAGTGTCATACCAAGTTCATAGTTAGGCCCATTTTCATGTACAAGATTACACTAAGTCAGGGCTAAAACATCTTGTTAGTGTTTTTACTCTTAGGCACATCTACTCCTGGACCAATTCCACATGTAATATCCTAACAAGGATGTATTTTCATGTTAAACCACTCACTCCACATTTACTAAAATTTAGGAATGTTTTATTATACTTTGTGTTATCCCTATGTATTTATCTAGAGCATTCAAATCCTAAGGTATTCTAAGGAGTTTTCTAATACAAATCTTAATAGTTACTGAACAAATCCTCTAAAACCAAATTTAAAAACCCTTCTCTTTATTACACATTAATATATGTATTCTTACAATTTATAATACCTAGAGGTATGATATTACTATTTTACTTTGGAAATTAGTTACATAACACACCAAATTATAACATCAAATGTGAAATCATTATTGAAAACAACTTTAACATGATAAAAATGTTCTTTCGTGCTTAACACTAAATGGGATAACCTGAGGACATACATAAGAAATGGGAAAGCTATATAGCCACGTAAGGGAATAAAAATTCCTAACATTAGAAATAAAATGCATGTTAGACTATATACATGTCAATGGAGAATAAAATAAACAAAAATTATAAGTAATTATATAATATGATAGTTATTACATGGGAAATGCGGAAACAACATAAGACATAGAATCACATACGTAGGTCTAGTCTAATCCCACCATGACATAACGGTGGGAAAATTAGAATAAATTAATTTAGTAAAAAACCAATCGCAATGCAATGTATCATGATACTAACCATTACCCAAAAAATTGGTGTGCTATCAGGGAACACCCTTCATATTCATTTCATCATCTTGCTTAAATGTGTCATAAAGATCATATAATATGGTTTCATTCCAAATAATAATTATTCCAAAATAATGGAATGAGGAAAAAATATTTTTTTTCAATAATAAATAATTATATGTTCATAAAATTGTATACCTTTAATAAGAAATGGTTATGGTTTTCACTACAAAATTATTTTCTCATGGAAAATCACATTACACTTTCACCTGCATTACGATGTCATACAGAAATTCGTAAAATTTGTTGAAGTGAGAAAATGGGGTGTCTAATAATATAGATATGTAATGTAAAGTAATAGGTAAATTTTAATATTTCCCCACCATATAAAATTTTTAATATTAGGAATAACATAATAATGAAACTTGGATAAATAAGAGATAGGAAAGAACCATTAAATTTTTTTAGCAAGGTAACAAGTGTGCATAAAGGTTTATAGGAGGGATTAACGAGAGTTATATGGATATAATAATTAATAAATTGATCTTAAATTTAGGGGGATATGAAATAACATAACCCAAAATAATCAAATTAAAATTAATATACAAAACATTAAAAGCAGTGCTTGATAAAAGAGGAGAGTGGACGATGAGGTTCTATTATATGAGTGAGTGACCCCAACAGATTGGGAGGGTTTCTTGAAAGCTTGGGGATCCTTGGGGGTACTCTTGGGATAATAGGAAAGAGTTTGGTTGTTATCAAGTAGTTTTAGTGATTAAAAATGAGATATTGTTTCAGTTTATATAGGAAAGAAGGGGGATTGCATTAATATAGAGGTTTTGGACTCTACATAATAAAATATTCAAAAACACAAACCAAACCATGGTTTTTTCCATGGTTTCTACCTAAGGGGAGTCATTAAAATTATTTTATATGATAATGTTATAATTATTATAAAATAATTCCCTTTCATAGGTTGAAGTCAATCACACTCATAGTGAAATGATTTCAATATCTTAAAATATATTATTAGTCTTATAGGATTCGTTAAGGATTTATGAAATAAATGCAATTAATATAAAATTAGATCGTTTTAAATGAAAAACAATTATTTGTTCGTTTATACGATATATATTCACTATTACATAACTTTTGGGTTATTGTTATGTCCTAAAATGCAAGGTATATTAATATGATATTTAATTTTACCAAAATATTTAGTTGTCTCTAAAAATTATGAAAAATTATCCATTGAATAATTATGAAATTATGAATAAAAAATTAATATATATTTTTTCTAAATAATTCCCCATATATGTGAATTTTGACTATTAAAATAAAAAACTAACATATATTTAATATGTTTAGTTTTTTACAATAACATTTTTGAACCCTTATAAAAATTAAATTTGACTTCATAAAAATTATATGATAATTTATAGTCACAAAAATTATTTTATACAAATATTTATTTAAAATATTGTCTATTTTAATAATCCATTAATTCATTAATTCAATAATTCAATTTTATTAACAAAAAACTATTATTTGTGTTTTATTGAATAAAAATAGATATCATTTTTAATGTAATAATAATATGAAAAAAATATATTCCTTATACAATAAAAACTAGTTTCCATATTAATATTTCTTGGGTATTGATACATATCCCTTTAATACACCAGCATACTCACTAAGAGAAATGTTATTGATGGTGTTTATTTCATGGGGTAATTATACGAACATGTTTAGGGTCATGATCTCTATGAGCATAAACATTTCCCATAAAAGGATTCAACAATGATTAATTTTCTGGATCTCATATTCATCTAGGAAAAAACCACAAATTTTATATCCCTTCGATACTCTGATAAATGTGAATTATAGGGTTTGATCATATTGGATGATGTCATCAGTTATTTTCTTTGGTAAAAATGAATTTATTAAAACCCTATCCTTATATTTATCATTTGATCACTATTTAAGTGCTATATTATCAATTTAATGATTCTTAACAGTTGTTTAAATCAAATTGGATATAATAAAACAATGTAAGTGTCTATGTTTTCTATAACTATAAGACATTTAATTAAATAAAAAAGGTGGATTTTAATATTAATAGTTCAGGATGTTACAATGTATAACCCTGCATCAACCAGGAACACTAATAGAATATAGTCACACACAAAATATAAGGACACGAAAGACCAATATGGGATTAGTAATAAATACCCAACATGGTACCTAAAATGATCTATATAAATCTAAAAATCTTTTGATGTATCCTTGGATGATTTTACCATATACATACAGAAAAGGGCCCCAATAAACGAGCCTTAACTCAGTAGTGAATGAATAGGTGTATTAATAAACATGTCTACTAATATATATATATATATATAGATCAATCATAAACATCTATTTTAATAGATATTTATGTGTATCTAACTAATGAATCAAATAATATATTCAGCAAATCTCTATAATGTAGGATCATACCCGATCTCACATAAACATACATACCTCATGAAAGATCTGTATCATTGTCAGGATAAAAAAATTTAAATATTGGATGACATTAAATATAGGATGGGGATGGGAAATCATGTATCCCATCCAACCCATGAAAATTTTTAACGTCAAGGTCTAATACCATACTGTGTAAAAATGGTAATATATACAATATTGAGGCCTTATCCCATTATGTGGTGTTTGAAAAAAGTATATAAAATCAGAGAATTATTATTATATTACATAATAAATTTTCCATAAATCTATAAATTTATAACCATGACATGATTACAATATCTAAACAAACCCCTAATAGAATTCTAATAACACAAAAAGTGACAATCATCTCTTAGATTTCACAAATATAAATATCATCGCACATTTAGTCATGAAAAGTAAACATGAATCTATATACTAAGATACTAATTAGTATAATATAGTATGGTTCTATTAATTTCATGAATGATATACAATAAATTTTGAAGACTCACAATGTCAAAATACCACGAAGGGTAAAAAAGACACAAAAAATTAATAGAGGAACTGACACAAACCATAAGACAACCTATTAAATATATTCTATGATTTATTTCTTCTATACCAAATGATCCAATTGGATTAATTATGGATGAATTGGTTTCCAAACTGTATTAAATGAATATGGGACTATACAAAATAACATATACCAACACGAGATAATTGCAACAGCGTGTAAAATATAGTGTCATGTATGTCTTAAAGAATTTGTTTTTTAACAGGCTAGGGTCGAGGCCCATTTTCATTATGGAATGAATGAAATCATTTTAAATTTATTGAGTGGTTATACTTTCATTTACTTATGTACTTATAACTCAAAATTATATTACAATATATAATACAAAATGGCATATGGCCTGAAATCCATTTTTATGAGATCAAATACCCATTTATGGATCGGCATCCCCCTATTATGAATACTAATATTATAGTTCCCACCTCCGTTACATTACTTTCTATAGTACTCTCCACCACTATAGTGGTTAAAAACTACAATACCTACAATAGTACAACCACATTCAGTACGAAATCCCTCCCTCCAAAATTGGGGGTAATTGGGGCGTGTGCACCCAAATTCATGCACTCTTTTGGGGCTTCTATTCCCATATCCCAACACCCTAACCGTATGTTAAATGTATATATTAAAATTAACTAGCTTTCTAAAATATAATTTCCAAATTTGGAAATATTTTTTATATTTGATAGAAATCCATTTAGGATTGTTATTTTTAATATGAATCAATTTTTTAAAAAAACTGTAGTTATCCACATTAATGGAATTCATTTTATTGGAGAAATAAACTTTTAAATTGTAGATAATCACACCCTTAACAATTATTTATCCAAAAGGATAACATCATAGTATTAGTTAATATGGTTTATTGTTAAAAATCTAAAAGGGTTTTTTAAATATAATGAATTGGTTCTATAAATACATTTTTTTTAATTCAGAAAAAATAATTGTGTTTTATTTAGGTTATAGACTAGATTATTAAGAAAACATCTTTTTTAGTTCCTTAATTCCACCTGAAGTGGAAATTATGTACCCATACATCTTTACAATTATTTACTAGGTTAAGATTGTATAATTTAATTATAAAAAGTCAAATCCATAGTGAAATGGATTCATTATCATAAAATGGATAGCCCACCACACTAATTTATTTTGTTAAGAACATGGAGAAATTCATTGAAGTTAAAATTCCATTGAATCATTATAATTTATCATAAAAACAAAATTGGGAACAATATTTCCCATAAATCATGATGTCTTTTTCCCACCCACATCACATGAAATTACTAATCATGGATGTTACTTTATAGAATGCATTAAAATTACAAATAAAGTAAAAAAATCTAACATTTCGAAAAACTAAATATATAGCAATTATTCCAGCATTGAAAATTATATATGATAATCCAAAATTAGCATTCGATATAAAAAAATGCCTTAAATCATTATAGATTTATCCAAAAATTCATTATAAAACCATAATTTGCCTGTTTTTTAAATTATTTATGGATTATTTTATAACATTAAATAAAATAGAAATAATAATTTTCGAAATGATATAATGTAAAATAGAAGTTTTTATATATAATTCTAACATAAGGATTTTTATTTGTTTTTAACTTGGTGAACACAATTGGTCAGAATATAATAGACATAATATAAAGAATATCTAAAGTAATAAGGGATATATTACACAAACAATGAAATTACATCCAGATCAAATGTTCGAAAAATCATTTTATAATATCAACTAAAAATATCCTATAAAATTATAATATTATTTATCTACCAAAATGAAAAAAATTTAGGGTCCAAACATAAATTATTTGACTCCTATTAATATAAAAATAAGCTAAAGAAAACAACCATAAAGTGACTACATTAATAATGAATAGGGATATCTCTTGTGATTGGCATGATTGTACTATTTCTAGATTAAGTAGAATATTGTAGTCCCTCAACAAGTAGTTGTGTGATGATTCAAGAACTAGGGTGCTCTGTCACTCAATTTGTCCCCATATATGTGTGGAACAAGATGTCCCGAAAATTCTCCAGGAGTTTGTGTGGATTATAGTGGTGGAAGAGTTTTGTCACACAAAACCTATAGTATATGAAACATGGTTAGACTTCTGCAATTCATGTATGAAGTTGGGTCATACTGGGGTATCCTACAGACGTGGTAGGATGGCGCATCTACAGATTGCGAATCCATGCAATGACGGGAAGGGGATGTGTATGGGTAAAGGTAGCGGTGAATCTTAAGAAGTTGAACCAATGCGCTAAAACAGTGGTACTGAATATGGAAGGCAATAGGATATGGAGGCGCCAAAAAAACGTTATGGTCTAACATCATTGGATTCTCTGAGGAATGTATCAGCCCCTCTCAAATCCCGAATGTTACTATTTTTTTGACAGATTGAAGAGAGACCTCGGGGTGTGCATTGCATGGGAAATGGTGAGCGAAGAAACTTCATCCGACATGGTTGCTAATGAGGTAGTACCCCAGGATAAAGAAGTTTCAGTGCTTAGTAATGAGGTAGGAAAATAACTACTCTTTCTTTTTGAAGGCAGATCAACTAGATGTAACAATTATATAGTGAAGGAGGCCCACCTGGAGGAAACAACAATCCAGATGGTTCCAACAAATGAATACAATGTCACTGAGGAGATTGAGGGACTTTGTGAGGACCATGAATCTAGTGGGTATTCCTAGTGTCTCCCTATATATGACACCTCAATGAAATTTCAATATATGGGAATAGGTTATCAAAATACCGGAGCCACCAAGGTCCCAATGCAGGCCATGCAGGTGACCCTTTCTTAAGCAGAGAAGGTTATAGTTGGGAGATCAAACATGAACCTTCAAAATTGGTATGCATTGTTGGGTGATGATTACAGCCAAGATATTGGAGATCTAAATTGGAAGGAGGTTACACATGGAGAGGACCACATGGTATATGTGGGTGTGTCCCAATTGGAGATGGAATATGTTCTAGTCGCCTCTACGGATCCCAAGGAAGTGACCATTAAGGCGGAATAACATAGATCGTCATCATTGAAGGGAAAGTTCACCACTCTATATTCTGATGGATTTATCTAGAACAACTGGAAAGGGAAACTTAGGAAGGAGTCTTCTGACCTAACTAGTCCTCCTATTACAAGATTTGAAAGTATTGGCAAGCAGCTCCCAAAGGATCTTATTACTGTGTGCTACTCAGATGGAGTGGAAAACAACTATAGCGACCAGGTGACTACAGTTGGTGAGGTTGGTCTCTCTGCCACTCCCTTGATGAAGAATAGGGATCCTAGACAGCAACATGAGACATGCTCCGTCATAGAACCTCAGCATCAAATATCCTCAAAGCTGTAACACATGGATCTAATGTTTCACACAGATGATGAAATGGGAGAGGGATACATGGATAAGAAATTTTTGATGGCGAGAGGACTAACGATTCATGTGATCACTACAAAAGAAGTAGGTGAGTGGATTGATAAAAAGGCTCATATTCTGCTCAGAGGATTTGATATGGGGAAGATTAACATGGGGGAATACACAAAATATAGGGACAACAAGACACATCATTATGAAGTAATCTTAAAAGGCTAACCTGACACCTAGTTAAATTCTATTCCCTGGATACTATTTAGGGATATTGATTCCAAAAGTCTAAAATTGTTCTTCAAAAAATATGTAGTTTCTTATTGTGTTTAATGCTATGAGGGTTCTCACTATCGCCTTAATAGTGATTGAAAAGTAACAAAGTAACATTGGAGGGATGGATGGATAATCCCTCAACAAGAATAGAGGAAAATATAATATGTAAGAAAATTGAATAAAGGAAAATGTGGTCTTACTATGGATTATGTTGGATGAAAAAACATTTAATATCCATTTATATGGGGCTAAAGTGGATGGTAAGAGTATATAGTGATAGATAAAATGAAAGACTCTAGAGTGGATAGTGTACAATATACCCAAAAGATCTCCCAAATGGATTAAATAAAATTTTGATAAATGATTATAATGACTATTGATTAAGGTAAATTATACTTGAACCTACCTCATACATACCCATAATTCAAAAGGAATTGATCATCACCACTTGGGGAACATGGCCTCTTAGAATTGACTGAGTACTCGATGGTCGTAGAATAGGTTCATAGAGTCATTTATAGAAAACAATTATATATTAACCCTAAATTAATCAATTATTTACTCCCCTATCACCTATCAGATGTTAAACACATCCAAAATAACATAACATTCCTTTAAAAAAATTAAAATTACACAATCTAATTTAAAAAATCCAAATAAGACCTCAACTAAAACCAAAATTCTAAAAAACCAAAACATTATGCATTAAATGTTTAACCAAGTGACCTTGAATCATTTTCTTATGATCATGGCCTATTATAGACACTGATAACCCCAATTATATTAAGTACATGTGGCGTGTTGATCATATGTTATTGGGGTAAATATGTTGTTGTTTTTAGTTTTCTTACCATTTTAAAAATGGTTGTGTAAATTTATATTCTCATGGACCATAAGTTTGATAGGGAACCTTATCAAAATGTGATATTTTGAGTATTCTAATTATCTCATGGTACAGAAGAACGAATGGTGTTAATGGTTAGAAGTGATAGTAGATTAGTGATCCTTAGTGTTGTTATACTATAGATTTCAATATAAAAGGCATTATGGGTGACCAAATTCATGTTATAAATCCCACTCCAATAGATTATATTAATGGAAAATAAATTATTCAATGTATGGTATTAGTATCATCCTCTAAATAATCGATTTTATTTTATTTTAATGTTTAAAACTCGTTTATATTTTCTTATATGGTTATTTATTTTGGGATGGTGTTTTAGAATATATATGGGTTGATGATTAATGATACCACCTTAGGGGTGTAATCTTTGGATAAGAGAATTAATATAATATTTTTTATTTTCATTAGTGGGCATACAACTCACTAGGACTTCTTCTTATTATATATATGTTGCTTTGATGTGATCATTGTGATAGGTTGGATGACCCACTAACATGGTCACATTGACTATGAGCATGCATTGTTATCTTTCACATATAATAAGGGGATATATATATCTATATTAGAGTTTGTGTTTTTATGCCAACCATGGGACATGACCCTAGGTTGTTAGGGATAATTTCATCCCTATTTATTAGTTTTATCTTAGGGGATGATGATATTTCAATTTATTTGTTTAATTGTATTTTTATTATCTTCAAGAAATTTTAAATGATAGATTCACTATATTTAAACTCAATAAATAGGTTTAGTTCATGATTGATCTTTTTATATTCATGAATACCTTAAACATTTCTTTATTTTTCATAGACCTTATAGAGTGTAGAGATAGTGTGTTTATTCCTCTATACCCTTAGGTAATGTCATTTATTTACTCTATCATCTCCCATTAGGGTCCTCTAATATTAGGATCTAAGAAGGTTTATGGTTATTTATGATTATATGTAGATTATTGATGGATAATATAGGGTCAAATCATGATCTGGAAGCTTTTTATTTAATATATATAACATATTTTATATTTTTGAGGATCTATGTGGTTCTCCATTATCAATAAGAGTTCATGATATCATCATTTAATTGGTACATCAGCTTATATTTCTCACAAAAGTTTTATTTGATGGTAATTATTTTATGTTTATGTGGGTATGCCTTTTAGCTTCATATAGGTATGTGAAAGTTTAATGGGTTTGAGGAACTTAGTTTTCCATTCATATCCCAATTTTTTCATGGTTTTATTGATCGGGAAAATTACTCAGTACTCCTAATCATGGGAGGACAGTTCCGAATATAAAAAAATTTCTTATGTATAATTGGAAAAAGTATACTGTATATATTGATTTGAAGGTGTCATATTTAGATTAGTATGGTTCTCCTTTTTAGGGTATTTGATATCATGATCTAGAATATATGTGGAACCCTTGAATGTTATGTAAATGGTCTCACAGGTGAAGTAAAAGAATATATTTAAAATCCATACATTTTCTGAATTATTTAACATTATAATAATTTATTATATATTTATCATAATCGCTAGTGAAAATAATATCACTTAACAAAAATGGGGTTATTTTTTAGTAGACTATTCTTTTTCAGAGAGTATAATTGGTTTTGATGACCTAGGGGAATTCAAATAAAATTATATCCATACATGAGTGTGGTATGGGATATAACATTTATTATGATACATTATTAGGTTGTAAGGAATGTTTTCTTACTTAGGAAAACAATTGTGTTTTATCATTCTTTCAATTATTTTCAGTAGCATGAGTCGAACTATAAGACACATTTTTTGGAGATAATAAAATAATGAAATTTTATCAGATGTTATTGTCCCAACTTATTGGGTGAGTAGTTCAGGGTGTATACTAATCATAATATCTAAAAATATATCATTTCATATTGTAACCTAATCTGTGGATAAAAGTGTAGGGTTATCTGCCTCAAATTATCCACCATCGGATTAGTAAATAACCATATGAAGGAAATGTTCTGGATTATTCACTAAGAAAGATAGATTATGCACAGGTATTTCATCGAGATAGATAAAATAGGTGGATGATAATACTCATCATTAAGAAATATCTCAATCTCTATGTATATCCTAGAAGTCTTACCATTTCATCATTTGAATTATTCCCCTCACCACTGGATTGTGTGATGGAGAGTTTGGGTTAAAAGCATTTTCTTAGGTATCAAGGTAGTATTTTTATTTAGGGGAGAAACTACTAGATTCTTTATATGATGATGATGAGTTATTGAATTTACAATGTAGAGTAGAGGTCCCTGTGATTATGGGTGAGAGGCTGACACAAGGCTCATGCTTCATGATATAGACTAATTACCCGGAAATTTCAATGAAAATCCTGATATTCATCGAAAAAATTGGTATATTAAGATAACTATTATCATGAAAGTTACAATTTCATGGTGAATAAGATGTAAGTATACTGAGTCAAAATGATAGTAACCTGTCATTTTTTTCATCCTCTTATTATTATTTTGTGGAAATGGTCTGATGTTATGATAGATTTGGTGGTGGGGTTTTTATATCCAACTCTTGAATTAAATTATTATTGGTTATTATGGATCATTTGATGTTGTAAATATATATATTAAAAAAATTCTCAGAATATTGATAAATTTCGTGGGTTGTTTGATTGAAAGATAATTTGTACTTATTTTTTGTTGATGTGTATTATTTCATTTTGAGATTAAAAATTTACATCAAAGTTCTAGAATGTTATAAAAAAGGTTATTGATAAATATGTGAAATAAATATGATAATTCATTATATGGATAAAATGTTTCTTGAGATAATTTTTTTTTCAGGAAACAACTTTTTTTTTATCTTTAGAGAATCACTTCATCAAAACCATGTCATCTAGAAAAATAGTAACCTAGAAATGATTTGGATGGAACCTTATAAATATTTAAAAAATAATAATTTTTTTCACATATTTAAAATAAAAAATTAGTGGAATTCATCACTATTAACCCAAGCCTAATTTATAAGAAAACGTAACATATTTGGTTGAACTATAAAGGGTTAGTGACTATAATGAGAAATAAAAAATTCAAATAGATACAATAATTTTAATCCTAAATTGTTATAGGTGGGAAACTCATCATTCAGGAGAGTGTCCAACTTATTGATACATATTAATTTTCATAGGTATATGAAATTAGTACCCATGTATATGGGGATATATGAGGTTACATGAGATGGTTGGTAGATTTTCTTATAGATTATAAAATACATAAATATTTTTGGCCTATACATAATATATTCAAGGCATAACAACTTAGGATTTTATATATCTACCTTATATATTGTGAAGAGTTTCAATAATATTGACGTGGATGATAATATTTCATTTAAATAGTTGATAATTTATCATGTAGATCATAGTAAAAATATTTAATTTTGGAAGGTTGTGCATACTATAAATGTGAAGTGGTTGAATAATTATAAATTGGAGGAAACATGGGTGTGGGAATTCAATATATAAGAGAAGATGAAGGTTTTCACTCGTAATGATAATTATTGACACATATCAAGTACAATTTTTTTATGAATGGGAGGTTGTAAAACTGTTCTTTTTCTAATATATGAATTTTATTAATTTTTTTAAATACCATGATTTTTTTGTGATTGTTAAGAAATTTTTGTATTTTTATTAGAGGTTTGATTAAATTTTATAACTTGAATTATATATTACACATAATTATACCCAACAATATAGGGCACTGTATCATTTGGAGGGTGGGGTATGATTAATATTATGGGATTCTTGGTTTTATATGTTGAAAAAGGTGGTAGATGTTCTTTGAAATATTTTCTATTAAGCGTACTTCATTTTTATTGAGTGGGTTACACTTATATAAATCCATTGGGAATTGTGGTCAAATTTTTATATATTCCACGAGGTGAAGAGTTTGCCTATGTCCAAAAGCAATACAATATATTTTCACTCTAGTTGTGGAATTACATTATTACATATATAGTCACACTTTAACAACTGCTAAGTGTACTTTTTTATTTATAATTGAATGATAATGAGTTATAATTAATAATTAATATAATTTAAAATTATTTACATGGATTCACTTGAATTGTACCCCTTCATCATAATACCACCACCCCACCCCCAAAAAATTTTGTTATATTTATAAAATCTACATTGAGAATAACATGGGAACCAAACATGACCAAAAAACCATACAGTGGGACACATATCTTAAATTCAAAACTAGTCCATAGAATATAAATTTAAAAGATTCATCATAATGAGAACTGTCACGTCGATAATAGATCCTTTAAATCATCTCTACTACATCATGTATGGATTATCAAAATTACATGGTCATCATCATCATCACTTGTGGTCATATTCACATTCTAGTTTTCCTCTCCAAACATATTCTATAAACCCATCACTACTAGATTCACCACTTCACCAGTAGGATGCTAACTGCCACTCTAGAACCCCTGAAAATTGCCATCATGAAAGAATCATGACAAAAATAACACCATTAAGAACCACCCTCCAGAGTCAAGACCTTCCATAACACCCAAAAAAATTATCCATAATTTGAAAAATACACCATATATAAGGTCACAAAAAAAAACAATTCAATCTTAACCAAACTGAAACAGAAGAACCATCATCGTGACACCTTGTCCTCACCATAGTCGTCGACTCCATCACCACACCAGAAATGAAAATAACCTAACAGGAAACCCAAGCTGAAAACATTATCGAGTGAGCATAAACATTAACCCACGAAAAAACACAAATACCATCCTCGAGTGGTAGTAAGAAGAAATAAAAACCTCCTATTTCAAACCAGTACCTAGTATCACAAGGGAATATAGACTTATGACACACCAGATGTACCGATGATGGAACACCACAATTCCCGAAACATTAATGTATCAATTGATCCACATATGAATCAGAGATATTCTAAGGAATGTGAAGTTAGATTAGGGATTTGTGTGATGGAGGACTCATCAAACTACTTTAATCGAGAAATGATAAACCTAAATGCAAAGAAAACAAAAAAATAACCGAATCTGGTAGTGCTGGGAAATTTCATATATGGAACTACATGACCCAAATTCCAATTGTAAACATCACATTAACTCCGACCAAGAGAGGTGTATATTCACCTTTGACCATAGAAGGGTTACCAAAACTGAGATATTTTATACAAAACATCCATTAATCGGTTGAAAATTTACATTGAGGAAAATGCCACGATGAAAGTGGGCATGGATGAGAAGAACGAAAATAGAATGGATGGATGATGAAGAGGAGGACCATAACCACTAAGGAGGGTGTTGAAACCTTAGGGGGAAGACGAGAGTGGAGAGTGCCTGGAAAAAATCCACAGTACCTCAAAAAAATTCATTTTATTTATCATTTGTTTATTATTGAGAAGAATTATCATTTATGTTAGTGGATTAATATAGGTAATTCTACATTTATTTTATAATTTATTCTTTATTTATATCAATGATTTGATGTTCTCTACTAGTTATGTCATATTTTATGTGTTTTTTATTTCATGAAATCCTTTTATTGATTCCATTTTTTAATGATCTTCCTGAGAAGAATTTTAATATATCAAGTATAGTTGTCGCTAAATATTCTTGTTGGTTAACAGAAGTTTTCATGGGACACGTGATATGGGGGAATGTGAAACATGTGTGTATAACCTATGATTTTTTTGTATTTCCCCTTTATGAGTAGGGTAAGGATATGATTTTTCCACGATAAACACTCTATTTGTTTTGATCTGATTCTATATTAGTTAACGGTCATGATATTTAGTTATTTATTTTAACCATAAAATCAAGAACCAATGGTTTCTCTATTGAGTAAAATTAAGAAATTGGTGAAAAACATATGTTCTCCTTAGCCTCCTCCAATTGATGAGATTTTTTCATAAACAATTATTTATGTGGGGTTACAAATATAGTGTCTTATGGGTTTTATATATCAACTTATAATATTCTGTTATTTTGAAGGGAGAATTTCTTACACCTTTGATAAATTGGTTTTTATAGAACCGTATTTTAGGATAGACATGGTTTGGGGTTAAATATATATGTACCAACATATAAATGATTATAAAACATAATAGGAAAAAATTTATTTTTCTGTTATTTTTGGCGGATTTTTATTACTATGTTTTTAAAAACCATAGTTAAATATTTTTAAAATATTTTTTATAACATTTTGAAATTTTATTATAAAAAAAAATTAACATTAATATTTAATGGTGGGATTTAAAAAAATAGCAGCTAACATAGAAAAAAAATTGAAAATAAAATATTTAATTATTTCTTATTTTTTATTATTTATCATTTACAATAATATAGTGTTTATTAATTTTATTTTTAATTTGTTATATTTTTTTAATTAATTAATACTTATAATTATCAATTAATAATTATTTTAAAGTGAATATAAATCATTAATAAGTTGAAAAATAAGACATCAACAACAAATGATGATAACTTTTGATTAGACATTCAGATTTAACCCTACAACCAGTCCAAGAGAAGATTATAAAATGATATAAAACCAAATTGGATTTAAATTTCATAATAATTAAAAGAATATAATTTATTATAGTTTGAAGAAAATTTGGAAATAAAATTTGATCCAAATTTTTTGATCCGGGTGTTAGTTTGGGCTCTACCACTTGTCAAATCGAAGTCTGTGATGAGACCTACACCCCTTATGGAATAGATAAACCTATGTTACATATTTTGATTCCCAAAAAGTCCCACAAGGCCTCTAAAATGGAGATTTTATTCATAGTAACCCGATGTTTTAACATTCGATGGATTTTCTTCCTCATTTAACGTGGTCTTTTGCAACTGTTCAGTGGGGACTAAATTTATTCTTTGGGATTACATTCAATTTGATATTTTGGTTTTGTAATTTTATCATTTTTTTCAATCTTGATTTATTTAAAATCAAATAATATCATATTTCCATATATTTACAGATAAAAAATTCCATGTATATATAAATATTTACATGGAAATGTATTTTAAAACATAAAAGCAATATTGAAATAAATATATAATATTAATCTAATTTAAAATAAGATTCTTTGACTTTATTTACGATATAAAAATATTTTAATATATATATATATACCTATACATGTACAGTTTATATATATATATTTGTGTCTAAATAAAAAAAATATCATCCTGAACATATTCTAATATTTATAAATAAATACAAAGATATATATATATATATATATATATATATATATTTTAATATTTGTGTGTATAAATAATATATGAATATGTTTTTATATAAACATATCATCAACATTAAATGAAGTATATAAATGAATTTATAGTAAAACTATATGAATAAATATATACACATATATAAATAATGATTATATATACATTTTCATGTGTATTGATAAAGATGAAGATATATATGTTTATATTCAAATATATGTAAATAAATATTGTTATACAATATATTTAAATATATATATGTGTATATATATCATACACATTCTATTGTAATTCGATTTATTTAAGAGTGTATTTATATGCTTTTAATGTCATTTATAATTTTATTCCATTAATTGACATTCCTATTGACTTAATAGTGTTGAAATTATTATTTTTTGTCCTCTTTTGGTAATTTAATATATATATATGTATGTGATTATATGAATTTATGAATTTTATTCTTAATATTTATACACAATTATGTTTTTATATTTTTATATCATATATGAGTAAATTTATATATAGACCTTTATATTTACAACTACTTATATATACATTTTTATTGTTATAAAATTATATATCTGAGTGTGTTTATATTTATTTATGTAACATAAATGTGGCATAATATATATCTATGTAAATTTTGTTACATGTATATATATTTATTGATATTTATATCCATTAATTATTGAATATTGAATATTGAATATTTATTTATTTCTTATTTGTTATCATTATTTATATATTTATTATTGATATTTTATTTATTGATTTTTGTTTATTATTGAATTATTGTTAAATAACTATCTATTATTAATTTCTTATTAATTATTTTTTATTTTTTATTTATTCGTTGTTATTTTTTATACATAAATTATTATTCATTAATTATAATATATTATTTATTATTAATTTACTTTTAATTATTTGTTTATTAGTTTTTTAGTTTTTTATTTTATTATATTTTTTTATTTTATAAATAATTAATTTATTATTTATTATTTATTTAATATTTATTTATAGGGTATCTATTATTTATTAATTTATTTTTAATTTATTATAGATTGATTATTATTTAACTATTATTTTATTATTACCATATTATTTATTATTTATTATTTATTATTTATCCATTTCTATTTTTTTTCAATTATTATTATTTAGTTTATCCTATATTTATTCTTTATTTATTTATTATTTCTAAATCAGTTAATGTTCATTATTTTTTTAATTTATAATTATTATATTTTTATATTATTAAATTATTCTTAACGTATTATTGATTACTTAATTTTTATATATTCATTATATATTTTTCCATAGTTAATTATTTATTATTTATTTATAGTAAATTAATTCCTTATTTTTTTAATTTATTATTTATACATTACTTATACGTTATATATTATATATTGTATATTGTATATTATATATTATTTTATATTTATTAAATATTAAATATTAAATATTAAATATTATTTTTTATTTACTATTTATGTATATCATTTTTTTATTGGTTATAAAGTAATTATTCGTTATTAATTTATTTTTTATTTTTTTATTATTTTTTTTATAGAATTAATTTGTTATAAATTATTTATTAATTAATTTTTTACATATTTATTATATATTTATTTTTTATTTATTGATAGTTTATTATTTATTATTTGTAATATATCATTTATTAATTTAATATTTATTTATCATATATTAATTTTAGTTTTACTTAATTTATTATTTATACATTGCTTATATATTATATATAATATATATTATATAATATTTATTAGTTATTATTTATTATTTACTATATATTATATATTATATATAATTTTTTTTGTTTTTTGTATGTTAATTACTATTTACTTTATTTTTCTATTTTTTATAAATTAATATTTTATTTTTAATTAATATTTTATTTTTTATTATCTAAGTTTTTTCTATTCAATTTATTGTTAATGTTTAATTATTTATTAATTTATTATATATTCATTATATATTAAGTATTTCTTTTTTGAAGGTTTATTATTTTTTATTTATTCTCTATTATTTATTTAACATATATTAATTTTTTTATAAATAAATTTTTTATTCATTACTTATATATTATATATTATATATTATATATTATATATTATTTGTTATTTATTATTTATAATTTATAATTTATTATTTAATATTTACTATTAACTATTTACTATTTACTATTTACTATATATTATTTTCTATTGGTTATTTACTATTTAATCTTTTTTATTTACCATTTATTACAATATTAGCTGTTTATTTATTTTTTACTCATTTATATTATTTTTATTATTTATTTATTTTTGATTTTTTATTAATAGTTTTTCATAATTAATTATTAATTATAAATTATACATTATTGATTATTGACAATTGATTATTGATTAATAATAATGGGTTAATCATTATTGATTATTCATTATTGATTAATAATTATTTAGTTTTATCTATAATTTATATATTATTTTTTTCAATTAATATATATATATATATTAGTATATTAAATTCTATTTATTCGAAGCCCCGTGGTCGTAGCCTAGAAGTTGTGCCATGTGGTGGTATTTTTTGTGATTTCTCATTATTTAGGCTCCCCTTGCGCATATTGTTACGATTTTCCCTTGGTTTCTCCCTTCCATGAATGATGCAATATCTATTTATTCAGCACATGAAAAGCCAACTGGAGTAGTAAATTATTTGACGAATAAGGAAGAGGTATGGGGGTCAAATCTCATCCATCATAGACTTTCAATATATGACATATGCATGGGAATGTGTATGTTCATGAGCATGGTAATATATACTAAATTAATTAATTAGGAAAAAAATAAGAAAATGTAAATAAAATAATTTGTTAATGAATTTAAAAATTACATATATAATAAATAAAATAAATTAATTTGTAAATTATGAAAACAAAAAAACAAAAAATAACTAATATATGAAAATAAATAAACAAGTAAATTTAAAAAATAAAAAATCAATAAATATAAATTAAAGAAAATGAAAAAATGAAAAAAAAAATTAAAATTGTCACTAAATCATTGTGCGGCGGTTTAAACCAGTAATAAACCATTCAGCAACAATTTCGAAAACCCACCGCTAAATGATTACAAACACATGATTTAGTGATGATTTTCCAATACCATCACAAAACGGTTTAAAGGCGGTTCCGACCGCCGATAAATGCCAATTTTGGCATAGTTAAAGGTGTTCTTATGTGCATAATTCCTTTTACTATATTTGACTGAATTCTGATGATTAGGTGTATATACAACAAAGGGATGTAAATAATGGGCTATGATTCTTTGAGCTGAGGTCATGAGTGAAATGAGTTCACCATCCCCTTCATCTATACAATGATATGTAAAGATAAATAAAACCATAGTTAATAAAATTATTTAAAAGGAGAAACCACTCCCATAGTCTTTATATAACTCTAAGATTAATTAATTTTCATATAATTGATATCATTATTGACACATTGTTCAATTTCCTCATTTTTATTACATTTTATGAGTAGTGATTAGGATGGAAGAGGGTTGAGATAATTATAGACATGGCCAAAATTCCCATTTTTCAAATTATTGATATATGATGGTTGATATGTATTAAGTTTTGATAATTATTCTGATGATACAACATTCAAAATGCATTATTTTTTATATATAAAGGTCAATACACCTGAGGTCCCAGAATTTTACAATCTTGGGATACATTCTGATTTTTATTATCATTGGTATAGTTGGAATGTATATGAATTAGGGAGAATGTTGTTATAGGTTTTAGACACATTCCCATTGCTCTTATATTATGTTCATTTGCAATAGATATTCCTATGGGATAATAATTTATTGGGTGGTCTGCGATTCCCCTTCTCCTTATATCATTTGATATATTCCATGTACTTTTAACAAATTACTGATATAGAAATGGGAAATAATCTCCCATTTCCATTACATATTTATGATATACAATTGACATTCCATTAGGATATAATACTACATGCATGGGATTGTACTTCCCAATTCCATTTTGTTTTATTATGATATGTTTATAGACATTCAATCCTTTTCCAAAGATGGAATGGTAACTCCTGAGATGGAGGATTGAGAAATCAAGGGAATAACATTTATAATTTCTATTTTTTGATTATTAGTACAAGTATATCAACTCATACATTCACTTGTATGTTCTTGATTTATTTATAGATATTATTGGGATGGACTACTAATTTTTACTCATATAAGGAATACTGGTAGGTATGAATATTTCATAGTACATTAAAAATGTAAGTGGAATAAAACTATAATGGACAATTGATTGAAAATTAATCTTTTTTATCAAAACACTTTTGAGGGAAAGTTAGAAACCACTTAGTCCAACATTACAACCGAAAAATAGCCATAACAAAGAGAAACCTGAAAACATTGAATATTTGGTAATGTTATCCTGTTTTATCCAATATTTTGTATTAATTTGGAAAGATTATATATGAAAGGTCGAAGGGTGGTATTTTTGATATTATATGACTCATGTGACATAAAAACCCATTTGATATTTTATTTGTTAAATTTTCATTATCAGTGTATTAGATTTTATTCATTTTTGTTATTATATTGTGATTACAGTTATTATTATTTTTTCTTCTATTATAAATGATTATATGAAATATGGAAATTCTGTCTCCATAATCACCTATATAAACTCAGTAATATTTAGAATCCTCTGTTTTATAGGTAGGAACACTTTAGGTCATATTGTTCCATTGATTGGGTTATCATTCATGTTGGAATGATTGAGACATTACAACTGGGTCCAGATAATAATAACCCTCATAGATTTAAATATAGTGTTTTATATATATGATAAGAATTATTTACATTTAATCTCAAGTGTTCCAAACATTCTTTACCAACATAGTAGTAAAAAATAAAACCAAATGGAATATAATACATTATTAAAAATAAATTGTATAGATTTTTATCCCTAATAAAATAAACAAATTTCATCACCTAATGGAAAATATAGTTATTCCATTATTAGTCAATATGATTATTTTCTCACACATTGTAATTTATAAAACAATATAAAATAATATTCATTCATAGATTTGGGGTTTTTCCAATTAATTTTCTTTTTTAAAAATGAGAAGACATTATAATTTTTTAATTTTTTTAATCCCATTATTCTCATTTCTATTTCCACTCATCATTTACAAAATGTGTAATTATTTTATAAATTTTTTTATCATTTATATAATTAAAAAATTAAAAAAATAAACATGGTTACAATATTGATATAATCTCTTCAGTTTTTAAATTACACAAATATATGTTTAACAAATATATTTTTAAAGTGAATAATATTTTCTAATAGGGACTAAAAACGTCATTGAATTTCTATAGTCGAGTGTTTTATTTACCAAAAATTTCCTAAATCCTCTAAACTCATAAAATAAGTTAATTCTAATTGTAGTCAATATTAATCATACGGGATGATATTTTTTTTAAAATAGTATATTATGAGTTATTGTACTATTTTTTATAATCATAATGTGGGGTGGTAGGATTAGTGGTGTTGAAACCAAAATCTAGTCTGAAAAATATGGGATATGAACTTATATGAATATCTAGTTTAATTTGTTATACCAATAATATGGTAAATCCTAATTTCCTTTTCACTATTTTATTTATTTTATGAATTTATAATATATTTCTATCATAAAAATGAGTATACGATTTGGAATCAATGCAAATACCAAAATTATCTTCTACTGGGATAATATTTTTTATTATCCAATTTATAGTTATGCTTTTATATTATATATCATACTATGTGTTTTAGTGACAATTAACACAATAATTGATACATGAAGAGGATAACATATAAAACTATATCAAAAAATACAATTCACTCATTGAATAATATTGATTCCATATTTAATTGATGATGAAAAAGTAAAGTTGATTATTTTATGGAAATTATATGGTCATCTTAAATTCATTGACATCTATAAAAGAACAATTTTATAACAAAGTGTATTGTAACTAGAATAATTATACAATTATGTATCATTATAGATCAGATTCTATAAAGAGTGTTTCTATGTGTGTGGGGGAGGGGGGTAATCTGTGGTATTATTTTAAAAATTATTTTCTCTTAATTCGGCCTTATGAAGTTGTTATGGATTTTAAGCCACTAAATTATGTCATGATATTTAAAAATAATATTATAGAACTAAAAAATTTTATTTAAAAGCTTTTGTACTAATACAATTTTGATTACCATGTCAGTTAGGCACCCCAAAATGGATTCACTACTATAATCATAACATCAATTAAAATGACTTTTGTAAAAACATGTTTTACAACCCAATAATTGAAGTTATAGTTGATCAAAATTATAAACCCAACAACTAACTACTCTACCTTGGTTGTTTAACACCAAATATACATTCCATTCACATTGATTGGTTATACACCCCAATCAACCTTTTATTCAATGTTGATACATATACACAAATATTTCATGTTTCCCCTGGTTTCTGCTATAATAACTGATAATTATCTTCCCCAACTAGAATACATTACCTAGTCCAATTTTGTAAAAATTTAAGTATATACATTAGAAAAACGTCAAAATATTAATATATGGATATATCACTCTTATATATATATGAATGATCAAAATCATCTCAACTCACTAAATATCCTAATAAAAATATATTCTATAGGAATAATATTCCAATTTTATTCACTTCTATCTCCTTAATATAGTGGTGAATCATTTGCGTAAATATTCATAAAATATAAAAATATATATTCATTATATAATCATATGTTTTAAAAAACCTCTCAACAACATTTTTTATGATTAATCTTTCACATATCCACTATATACTTCTCATATACAATTTGAAATTATTCCCATGAACATATCATGATCATCGCATAGAATATATGTCTCAATATTTGCTATTTCTCTAATTACATTATTATTCATGTATTGAAACATCAAAAAGAAGATTAATTTTATTAATTCTTTTTCATCAATTATATAGTATACTAAACAAACATTATTAAATTACAACAGAATATAATTTCATAAGGCATCATTTTTATCACACTTCACTTCACATAACATGTACACGAGTCATGAACTAAATTTTAATGGAATACAAATTCCAAAAATTTTAACAACCATGAACCTAAAAATTTAATTTGTTTGAATAAACTAGATAAAATAATAACTTATTTCCTTGATAATCACGTCACCATAATTATGATCCCTTATATGAGAGTTAAACAAGAATTTATAGGATACTTTGTATGTGTTTAATATTTGATAATATAAAAAATATGGTTAACCAATCATCAATATGAAACAATGAAAATAATTTATCCTCTGTTATTATAAATAATGGATTTGAGCTTTAATAATATAAAACACATGACATGGCTGTTTAATCACATATAATATATACTCAAATAAAATTTTCCACGTTTAAAACCACATAATGTCTTCTAACTAAGAAAGCACAAGCAACATATACAAAATTATTATTCTAAAGCATTAATAAAGGGCACATACACTTCTTTTAATGGTATTATAGTATATGTCCTAAAATTAAACCGCTACATGTAATACATGAATCACATAAGGTATCCATCATATGGAGTTCCATCATTGAGTATAGTGGCATCACAATGAATCCCTTCTATATTATATTTAATTTTTATAGAAAACTATCTTTGAAATATTCTTTACAATCTATAGTTTATTTTAAAAAAATACCACACTTATTTATTCCACAACAGTTTTTGGAGAATATTTTGATCTCATATTATTTTTTGGATTATGTGTTGTCACATGGAATTTAAAACCATGGATGAAAATGTTACATTGAGCCTCATGAGGTTGATAATGATGATTGAAATGATTTGGTGAATCAGATAATACAGATCATATGATGTATGTTTTATAATAAACATTTTAGTAATTGAAAACTATAGTACGTAAATTATTCATCCAATAATTACCATTATATATGTACACCTACTATTAATAAGAGATTTCATTCCTAAAACGTTATGGCCATGGAACCAGGGTCAAATCTTAGACACACTCACACCCAATGGACATCGTTGTTCATGCCTCCTTGTGCAATCCCACTGCCCCTCTTACATGGGTTATCAACCATGTATGCACTCCCACATTCCATTTGAAAGGCCAGACACCGTATCTAGTATGTCACTCATTGGGATAATCTTTGATTGCATTTTCTTTCCCCTTGGATGTTTGGCTAGATACGATGGTCTAGGATTGGGAGAGGAATTGTTTTAATGATACTAATAAAAATATGTAAAAACAATTTATATGTACATAATAGATACGACATTATAATTGGATTGACATTAGTTAAATTACAAGACGATATTAAAAACATTACAACTATTAAAGCTCAATTATTTCCCATTTTAAAAAAATATTAAAACATATAATAAAAAGATGATTTCATCATGTTTAGTCATTAAAAAAATTCCTTGTTGATGAAAGAAGGATTACTTTACAAATATACAATTTAATTATTATATATCAAAACATGAACTGTAAAAAACATTATTCTACAAAAAATTTCATCAGAACATGTTTTATACATTAAAACTGTCTTTTTACCATCTTATTATGTATTTCAATAGTGTCATGACCTTTTTTTCATTTGAGTAACCATGTAGTTCATTTTACGTAAACCATGGAATCACATGAATCAATATATGAAATTTTATAGATGATTTATCAACCAATAAATACAATTCCTACTCATGAATCCATGAAACCCTCTAATTTATATAAACTCATAATTTAATTATTCATTATACATAATTAATTATACATTTATAAACAAAACAACATTCATCCTTTAGTCATTCACTAGGTTTCTTCAATATACCCATTTCCATTTTTATCAATATCTTTTCAATTTATAAAGTCAATTTTTCTCTCCAAATTATTGATAATGAAAGAAAATGTACAATAGGGTAATACGATTCTCATCAATCTATTTCATATTCCATCATGAACAAATCTTCACTTCTAATCATTTAAATCACTATCCTAATCCACTTCTGAGAGGAGTATGACATCACATGCTTTCTAATTAACAAAGGAAATTTTACTAGAAAACTATATTTTTATATAGGAAATATCATTATAGAAAATAAGGGTTTATAAATAAGGTGGTCAATGTTATCTATCAATTATGACGCATATGATATGGTACATTGTAAAGAACTGGAATTTCCATGTAAAATTTTTATTTTTTAACTAAATGGTAATTTTACAAGTCCGCAAAAATTGTCGGCGCATGATTTTGAGGCCGGGTGTCCTCGGAATGAATTTATGAACTCTTTTCCGGTATATTCAGTAAACGAGCAAGCAGGTTTTTGTATATTTTGAATCGGTGCTCATAATTTAAATCTGAGGGCACTGTTGAACTCGCAGCGCCGGTATTCTCTTAAGGGGACCTTCACCTCGACTACAATAAGACGAGATTGAATGATAGAATTTGGGTTATTTATGGAAATATAAATGAAATATAATAAACTTTTTTTAATTTAATTTCAGTTGAAACCTCCCATGTGGAGGGTTTATAGGTGGGGACCACCTGAACTAAAACCTCTCACATGGGTTTTGGTGGTGGGGACAACCCAAGATTAAAACCCCCATGAACTCCCCTCTTAATGGTGGAAACCACATGAACTCCCTCATTAATGAAGTGTTAACCCATGGAATTCATCCAATTAATTAACTATGCCTCGTCAATTGATTAAATGTTTCAAACATGTTTTGTGCCATCAATTTAAAATTCGACAAACACTTTTTATTTTGTTTGGCTATTCTTTTGAGAGCATTTAATGGAAAAGGTAGATGCTTGGGGAGAACTTTGGTGAAATATTCTCCTACAAATAACACCAATGAAGAACTCTTCTTATTCGACGAATATTTCTACAAACTCTATCGAATGACCTCCAATGACCAACGAATCGACGATTGAGAAAACTCCGTCGTCACTAACATCATATTTTTCCTCTCCTCACCGACTTCATTGTAGGAGACTTGTTTTGGGATCGTCAAACGCCAATTTGTCTCAACCGTGGACAATCGTCAACTGTACCATTGAGGTAGGGTGGTTGTTTCAATTTTTTCCCCTTACCTGTTATTGACGTTTCATCACAAATCATGAATAAATTATAGTCTCTTGCTACCGCTCTAACGCGGAGGGTTCAGGCCAAACAAACATGGCCCGACCTCTCAGAAATTCTCGTGATTAATTGTTGTGTTCTCCGTGATCGAGTAGGATATCAACCAAACTCGGTGGGGCATGAGAACGGCGGTCAGTACCACCGCTGGACGAAATGATGGCGAAAAATGGAGGGGGGCTTGTCAAGCCTGCTACTAGTGAAGGTACGGTGCGCAACCGCGCTGCACGGCTAGCCATGATGGCTGGTCATGTCGCGACATCACTGTGCCACCCCACTGCCTCGTTGTAACGCCCCTCCACCTTCCACACCACCCTGCGGCCTCGTGGCCCTCCGCGATCTCGCAGCCACCAATGACCTCCACGCACCCTATCGCAGCCTCCGCGCTGCCCAGCCCAAGCCGGGCCGCCCAACGCGGCTGACCCAGAACCAACGGGCCAGGCCGGAACCAGTGGGCCGAACTAGACCCAGCGTGCCGGGTCGACCCAAACCGGGTTGAGTCTGCCCAGGCCAGTTTGGACCAAACCCTGGCCTAATGCAAACTTTTCTCTCTGTTGGCCATAACAATGGAACTGGGCATCAGTTTGAAGAATCTTTAGTGGTGCTAGAAACAATGCAGTGAGACGGTCCCTTTGAGTATACTCCACTATAGTTTTGGATAAAGCTGGGGGATGGTCGGGTTGGATTGAGCTCAAATCCAACTGGGCCATCGTGACTAAAAGGCTAATAACTTACAGACTAGGTGTCCGATTGACGCACCGTCTATTGCGTTGATACCCCTATTATGTGACTATCCTTTGAGATATTTTTCATGGGACTTTGTGGTATATGGATTATCCACCAGTGGCTTGAGGAGAGATCTCTCTTGGAGATGAGCATGTTTAGTGCAGGGAACCAAATAGATGGCAGTGACATGAAGAATGAAGATCAATCCTATGCGGGTCAGCACTGAGCGATCCTCTGTGGGTCAGAACCGAGCGATCCTATGTGGGTCAGCACTGAGTGATCCAGTATGGGTCAGAACATAGCGATCCTCTATGGGTCACCACTGAGTGATCCTCTGTTGGTCAGCACCGAGTGATCTTTTGTGTGCTGACACTTAGGGATCCTTCGTGGGTCTGCTTCTTAACAAAGTAAGATGAATTAGTGGTTACATCTAATCATCTCTATTTCTGTAATTAAGTTATACCTGGTTTGATTTGAGTCCATAACTATGTGGTACATTCCTTGGTGGTAATACCTTGGTGGTATTTTTCTGTGTGGCGTACCTGTGTGGTACTTAACTTCCTGTTATTCCTTCCTTTGTGGAATAGTTGAGCTTTGGGATTTGAGTTGGACTTTGTGTTTTACTCATGATTGAAATGGGTATATTTGATTACATATGTATAGGTATGGGGATATTCCTATGTAGGGCTTCTAGTTGATTTCATGCCTTGTGGTTTATCCTAGGTGGATTTTGTGAGACCTTGAGGTTCTCGGAGTCCCTACTGAGTATCGTTATACTCACCCCTACACGAGCTATGCCCGCACCTTGTTGTGTTCGGTGTATACAACGTACAACACTGATCGAGGCTATGGGTACCGGGGCTATACGAGGCCTGGAGGTGGACCAAACAACGTGACGGTACACAGAGGATACATGTGGACTTAGGGTGCTGAGGAGGTTATCTGTACCTACCCTTTAGGTAGGAACCTTGGAGGATGACCCAGTAGCTTCCTTTCTTCTTCTTTAGTTGTATTGTACTTTAGTTGTACCTGTATTATTACTATTTAGGTTGTATTCCGACCCCCTTCTTATTTTCAACACTCTTTTTTCTATACAGTTGACTTGTGTTTTTATCTTGTTTTGTTATTGGTTGCGTGTGTAAATAGTTTATAAAGGAAATTCCATCCTAGTTATAGGGAATATTCCTTTAGGTGCTAGTCTCCAGCCCCTGGCCTATGGATGGCGGGCTTTGGGTAGTCACAGTACGGGCCCCAGGGGACGCGTCATGACAAATTGGTATCAGAGGAGTTCTTTTTCCACAGACCATAGGATTCTGATCATTTCTTATTAAAAATAATGTTAAGTGTAGTATGTGTGGTTATCAGTTTAGGGAATCCAATGTTGGTGCAGCAGCCGACATATCCATACACTAGAACCTTGAATTCTGATTTCTGACTGAGTGCAAGAAAACACTAATTGCGTGTGTGTTTTGAAGAGTTTTCTTTGAGATATCTATATTTCATCTCACCAGGTATATCATTTGGATCGTGGTGAACCTCTTTTATTTTCAGGATGCCTCCACGCTGACAGCCAACTAGGGTCCAGATATAGTACGCACTGACAGCCCACCGAGCGACGAGTCCTCGGTGCAGGGCCCTCTTCTAGTAGAGGCACCAGCGGTACCATTACCCGTTTTCCCATCGATACCTCCAGCACCAGCACTAGAGGGTGCACAACGCTTTATCATGTTCCATGAGTTCCATCAATAGAGGCCACCCAGGTATAGGGGAGAGATGGACCCACATGCGGCTAATGATTGGCTGGAGGCCATGGTGAGAGTCTTCTGACTCGAAGGGACACCAACTGATCTCAGGGTGATCCCTGCTGCCAGTATTCTACATGAGGCATCTAACATATGTTTGAGTTTGATTCTCCAGGCTCAGGATGAGGTGACACTTCCTTGGGCAAACATTGAGAGACTGTTTTAGGCATAATTTGTTCCAGCGACTCTTCACGCAGTGAGCATACAAGAGCTTCTTCATCTACAAACATGGAAGCATGATTGTGGCTTAGTACTCAGTGAGGTTCACCTAACTCTCATGATACTCCACTGATATGGTGTGAGACACATTATTCTAGGCCCAGACCTTTGATTAGGGACTCATGTGGGAGATCAGGGCTTTGAAGATCTCAATCAGTATCGCGACTCTGGAGGGGGTGTTAGAGGGATCCCTTTTAGTGGAATATTTCCTTGCTGAGCAGTCACCAGTAGTGAGACCCATAACCAGTCATCATTTAGTAGAGTTTTCTTACAGATGGAATCAGGAAAATGACGCAGAGGTCGAAAAGGATCAGACCTATAGGTGTATGACCGCATGATTCTGGATTGGTTGTGTGGGGCACTGGAGAAAAAGCCAGTCATGCCAGGAGCGGGCAGTGATGCGCATGCGGTAGGCAGGGTGACATGGCTCATTACTATCCAACCCACCATACGCATGATCAGAAGACGGTCAAAGGACCTCCAAGGCAGAGACATAGATTTGGTCAGGGAGGTCTGTAGGGAGAAGGCTGATGTGGCATAGGAAATAGTCGTGCAACTGGAGGTGGGCGACGATTCGAGATGTTTCCACCACCACCACCACCAGGTGGTCCACCCAGACCACATGTATTAGGAGGATAGGGGTGATCTCAGGTCAATGCAGCTGAGGCCTATGTTCATGGTGCTCCAGAGATGATACGAGGTACGATCTATGTATAATCTACCTTAGTTGTAGTACTTATAGACAGAGGTTCCAGTCATTAATTTTTTCCACTACCCTCGTTCAGAGCTCGGAGATTCCAATGGATCCATTGGCACGATAATTAAGTCTAGAGACTCTTACATGAGCGGCTTCGATTATTTGGCACTGGTGTCGGCAGTGCGAGATTACTCTAAGTGGGGAGAGCTTCAGATAGAATCTCCTTGTAGCGGCATTAGGGCCATGCGCCATCATCTTCAATATGGACTGTTTATCTACAGTCCATGCTCATATTGACTATATTAGGCGCAAAGTGTGGTGTGTTCGCATAAGTGGGATCCATCAAATATTGATGCAGTACATTCTTGGTAGCCACCTTGGAGTGTGACGGAGATACGGAGTTTCCTGGGTTTGACCGGAAACTATCAGAGATTTTAGCTAGATTTCTCCAGAGTTGCAGTTACTTTATCAGCATGGATGAAGAAGGGGAAACCCTTTTTGTGGTTAGAGAGATCCCATCATATTTTTCAGGAGTGGAGGGAGATGATGAATAGTGAACCTGTCTTGAGGCTACCGGAGTAGGGCATAGGGTACGTAGTCTACTGCGACACATCAAGGACCTGGCATGGATGTGTTCTGATGTAGGGGCGAGCAGTCATCGCTTATGGATTTCGATAGCTAAGACAGTATGAGCAGAACTACGCTACCCATGACCCGGAGTTAGCAGCTATGTTCTTCGCCTTGACGATGTGGCGACATTACTTGATATGTGAGAATTCTATAGTGTACTCTGATCAGAAGTGTCACAGTTATATCTTCTATTAGAAGGCCATGAACCTGAAACAATGAAGTTGGCTTGAGTTCCTCTAGGAAAATGAAATTGAAATATTAAATACTCTTTGTATGGGGAATGTTGTAGAAGATGCACTCAGCTGAAGGAAAGGTATACAACTACTAGGCGAGGTGAATGAGCAGCTGGCTGCATTGCAGACATCCTCTGTGGATTACGATGGAGCAGTTTTTATTCAGTCTCTTACAGTATCTCCCCCCACTTCTTCAGCGTGTCAGAGAGGCATAGCACGGGGACACTAAATTCAAGGCTCGACGTTCTTAGATATCCACAGGGCAGGAACCTGATGTATTTTCTTAAGGTGGGGAGCATGTAATCCTCTTTAGAGGATGTACGACGGTACCAATATCACTTCAGGGGTAAGTATTGAGGGAGTTCCACACATCCCATCTAGCAGTACATACAAGATTGGAGAAGATGTATCAGCACCTTCGATGACAGAACTGGTGTCCGGGAATGATGAAAGCAGTAGCATAGTATGTCTCTCGGTGCCTCACTTGCTAGGAATTGAAGGCAGAGCATCAGGTACCAGTAGGCTTAGTTTAGCTTTTAGAGGTCCCAGAGTGGAAGTGGGAGGGTATATCTATAGACTTCGTGATATGATTTCCACGCACATCTAGAGGTCATGATTCTATCTAGGTGATTGTTGACCGACTCACTAAGTCGGCCAACATCCTATCGATTAGAGAGCAGGGTTCAGTAGAGATCTTGGGATACCTCTATGTGCAAGAGATTATGCGGCTACATGGAGTACCCTTAGTTATTGTATCCGATCGTGATACAAGTTTTACTTCTAGACTATGGTGGGGCATCAGGAGCCTTTAGGATGCATCTTTGTTTGAGCACCACCTTCCATCCTCAGACAGATGGCCAGGCTGAGTGGACCATTCAGACCCTCGAGGACATGTTGTGTGCTTTGGTCCTCGACTTTGGTTATATCTTGGAGGATCAAATTCCTTTGGTGGAGTTTTCATAGAACAACAGTTATCAATCCAATATTGATATCACACCTTTTGTGGTGCTGTACGAGCGACCATGCTAATCTCCTCAGTGCTAGGCTGACCAAGGGAGTCAGAACTAGTGGGACCAGATATGGTACATGCTAACAAATAGAAGGAGCAGATCATCCAAGAGTAGATGAGGACTACACAGAGGAGGAAGAAGTCGTATGCTAGTAAGAGAGGGAGGCCTTTGGAGTTCGAGGATGACGAACACATCATTATATGGTTATCACATTGAAAAGGATTGCGGGTAATTGGAAGAGGTGGAAAGTTATCTCTGAGGATCATTGGACCATTTCAGGTCCTCAGAAGAGTTGGCAAGGTGGCTTAACACATATCACTTCCTCCTCATTTGCACCGGGCGCACGGCGTCTTCCACGTATGTCAGCTGAGGAGATACATGAATGAACATTATCATATCATAGACCACTTAAATCTAGACATCGACTATGGGGTGACATTAATGGAGTTTCAATTAGAGATTGAGGATCGACAGGAGTGGGTCCTTTGTGGGTGGTCGATACCTCTGGCGCGGGTTCATTGGTAGAACGGGAACCTCCAAAATACCACTTCGGAGTGGAAGACTCAGATTTGTGCTCAGTACCACACTTGTTCCCTTAGTTTCAGTTGTTTCTTACGGGGATGAAATTCCATGGGGTGGGGTGAATGTAAAGACCCAGAATTTCAATAATATTTTTTTTAATTATATGGGAAATTTATGAGTCTGAAAAAAAAACGGTTCATGATTCCAAGGCCTAGTGTGCCCGGAATAAATTTATTGAATTTTTTCTGGGTAAGTTCAATAAAAGAGCAAACAAGTTATTGTAACTTTTGAACCGATGCTCAGAATTGAAATCTGAGGGCACGGTTAGACTCGAAGCGCAGATATTCGTTTAAGGGGAACTTCACCTCGACTGTAGTAGGTCGACTGTGAAAGATAGAATTTGGGTTTTTCGTGGAAAAATAAATAAAATAAAATATAATTTTATTCTATTTTTCTTTCTATTGAAACCACCCATGTAGATTGATTAAATGAGGGGAACCACATAAACTAAAACCACCCGCATGGGTTTTGGTGGGGGAGAAAACCCGAGACTAAAACCCCTATGAACTCCCATCTTAATGGGAGAAACCCCTTGAACTCCCTCATTAATGTAGAGGTAACCCATGGAATTCCTCTCATTAATTAATTATGCCTCATCAATTGAATATGTGTTTCCAACTAGTTTTGGGCCAAGAATTTAAAATTTTACAAACAATTTTTAATTTGGTTGAATAATCTTTTGAATGCTATCCTTGGAAAAGGTATAATCTTGGGGAGAACATTGGAGAAAAATTATCCAATGAAGAACGCCAATGAAGAACTCTTCTTCATAGAATAATATTTCTCCAAAATCCGTCAAAGGGTCTACAACAAAGAACGAATTAATGATCGAGGAAACACCATCATCACCTACCTCATCTTTTTTCTCTCCTCACCAACGTCATTGGAGGAGACATGTCTCGGGATCAACAAACGCCAATCCGTCTCAACCGTGGACATTCTTCAACAGAACCATAAAGGAAGGGAGGTTGTTTCAATTTCATCCCCTAACCCATTCTTGACGTTTAATCTGTAACTAGGATGATATTATAGCCACTTGATACCGCTCTAATGCAGAGGGTTCAGGCCTAACAAACATGGCCCGACCTCTCTGTAATTCTCGTGATGAATTGTTGTCTTAATCGCGATAGAGGAGGACAACAACCAAACTAAATGGAGCAAGAGAACGGTGGCTGAATCCACCACCGGCCATGACAAAGGTGACAAATGGAAGGTGGATGGACATGATGACCGCAGGTGATGGTACGGCGCACGACCGTGCCACACTGCCAGCCCCAGCGGCTCGTCGCCCCGTGACCTCACCGCGACACCTCGCGACCCCACTTTCCATGGCCACCTTAGCACTGTGACTTTGCTAGACGCCGCCACCTCTTCCCTATGGACTCACCTCCCTTAGCAGCTGCTGCCCCGTGAACTCACCACCTTCCGCGGCCCTCTGTGGCCCTCCGCGGCCTCGCAGCCACCCATGACCTCTACGGCCCCGTTCACGGCCTCTGCGCCGTCCTGTGTGGGCCGAGTTGCCAAGTTCGGCTGAGCTGGACCCAGCTTGCCGGGTCGAACTGAAAAGGGTCTGGTTGGGCCATGCTGGGTGGGTACGGGTCGGTCCGACCGGGTTGGGCCAGACCTGGTCCAGCTTCAAACTTTTCGCACTGTCAGCCATAACTTTTTCACCGAGCGTCAGTTTGACAAATCGTCAGTGGAGATAGAAACCTTGGAGTGAGACGGTCCCTTTGATTATACCCTACTAGAGTTATGGATAAAGCTGGGGGATGTTCGGGTTGGATTGAGCATGAATCTAGCCGGGCCCTCAGGACTAAAAGGCTAATAACATACAGACAAAGCGTCGGATTGACGCACCGTCTGTTGCATTGAGACACCTATGACGTAGTGGTCCTTTAGGATACTTTTCATGGGACTTAGTGGCAGTTGGAGTATAAACCAATAGATTTAGGAGAATAATCTCCCATAGAGGAGAATGATTAGTTTGGGGAACCTAGTAGCTAGCCCTGATGTGAAGAATGAAGAGCAATCATGTGTGGGTCACCAACGAGCGATCATGTTTGGGTCATCACCGAGAGATCCTGTGTGGTTCACCAACTAGGGATCCCTCGTGGGTCTGATTCATAATAGAGTAAGATGAATTAGTAGTTACATCTATTCATCTCTACTAATGTACTTAATTTATACCTAGTGGGACCTGCGTCCGTACATATGTGGTACATTCTTTTACGGTAATATCTTGGTGGAATTCTTCTGTATGGAATTCTCGTGTGGTATTTTTCTTTGTGGTATTCCTTCCTTTGTGGAACAGTTGATCATTGGGATTTGAGTTGAACTCTTTGTTTTCCTTAGGATTGAGATGGGTATACTTGATAACATAGGTATTTATATGGGCATATATCTTAGTAGGGGTTTCATTTGATTTCAGGATTTTTGGTTTATCCATGGTAGATTGGGTGAGACCATGAGGGTCTCGGGGTCCCTACTGAGTATCGTTATACTCTCCCCTACACTGGCTATGCCCACACCTTGTTGTGTTTTGTGCAGACGACAGACAACGATGATCAAGGATGAGTGTACCAGGGCTAGATGGGGCCTGGAGGTGTACAAAACGGCATGACGGTACATAGAGGACACATGCGAATGTGGGGTGTTGTGGAGGAGATATGTACCTACCCTTCATGTAGGAACCTTGATGGACTATCCAATATATTCGTTTCTTCTTCTTATATTGTATTTTATTTTAGTTGTACTTCTACTATTACTGTTGGGAATGTATTCTGGCCCCCATTTTACTTTGAGCACTCTGTCTGCTATACATTTGACTTGTGTTCGTATCTTGTCGTGTGGATGGTTGTGTGTGTTTACGGGTTATAAAGGAAATGCCTTCCTAGTAATTGGGAATACTCCTTTCGGTTCTAGTCACCAGCCCCTGGCCTATGGAAGGCAGGCTTGGGGTAGTCCCAGCACGGGCCCTGTGGGAAGGGTCATGACATAGATAGATAAATTCATTTTCATATTTTGTGGTTGGTATTGAGATATCTATAGTTGATAAATTTTACGTTACACATATCTGAACAAAATAATCAAAAAATCCAAGTGAAAAAAGATATATACAACCCATCATCTGTCAATATCGACCCCCCATGATAATAATTATCAATTAATTTTGAGTAATTATGTTTGGGTGATTGTGATACCACATCTTCCAAATTTTCAAAGCTATTTGAAAGTTACACATTCAATATGTAGTGAATATTTAACAAAATTAACTAATCAGTACTCTCACATAGGTGATATATCTATCTCCTTCAATTTCTTACATGTTAGAATATAATTATATATATATATATAAAGGAATAAGGAGAGATCACTTATGATCCTCATAATTGTCACTATTTATTAGATTTTTCTCTCAATATAGACTTATCTTGTCCTATAGTCGAATCATTTCTTATCTTGTCGTCCCTCTTAATAGGTTTCATTCCAATATTATCTATTGTAGTTGATTCAATTTGTGTGTCAATAGTCCTCAAAATAGATTAAAATGGAATTTCATTTTCTACTTATTTCACTACCATTATCATGTTAACTTATTATAATGGTCGGCTTTAAAATAATTTATTCATCCCATGCCCATTTTTACAAAACTTTCACACATATTATTATTTATCTTTATGACCCCATGTATGGATGATATTTCATGTATTTCATTATCAGTATTTTATAAAAAAAACTAAATAAATTGGACTTCACCATGTGTAAACAGTCTTTTTAACTTCAAAATCTATTTATTATTTTTTAATTTCCTTGTACATCTCTCAATAATCTATCAATATCTCAAATAATTATTTCTTTTCTTACTCGACAATATATGTGAATCTAAATTTGTTCTTTTGAGAAAAATAATATGAAGTAAACCCAAATATTAGTATTTCTATTCATTAATTCCTTTAAAATATATTGAATATCTCTTGGAATTCTATTCATGTAATCCAAATATTTCTGAACCTCTTTCTCACAAATTCCAAAAGTCTACACAATGATTTCATAAATTTTTTGATTAATTCCTGAGTTCATTTTTAGGCACAACATTCATTCTTTGAAAACAGGTCCATAGATAATGGAAAAATTTATATCTTAATTCGTTCCACATATTTATAAAAGAATTATTATTTCAATTAGAGTAGGAATTGTGCCCATACCTTCAATTACACCAGCACAAAACATGTATCATTGATCTTCCACCATGATATTTATTCTATCCACACACTAAGTATTACTATCCTTATTCCAGTTGAGACCAGCTTTTTCAATTGTGAAGGAGATTTAATTAATATATTTCAATATACCTCTAATATAGTATAATATATCTCAGTTATATTATTGGTACAAACCGATTATGAATTATTTTAGTCACCCACATTCTTATAAATTTTTTTTTTCATTTTAGAAGGATTTTGTGTAAATTTACCTTTCTTATTTTTAACATTCTTCTCTATAAAATTGATACATTAAATTTTAAAATTATTTGAAATCGTGAAATATTATTTATTATTATTTGACACATTGATTTATTGCTTCATAATTTCTTCATCCAGGAGGGTGATATCCCCTTCATCCGCATTCAGTCATTTATTGTGTGCAAATTTAGAAATACATTTATTCGGTTTCATACTAAATACATAATTATTTTATTTCCTCTGAGGGATTTTTCCTTTTGTATATTGTTGTTCAAAATTATTTATCTTTTCTCATCCTTTATTGTGGTATAGTATCATTTTCATTAATAATAATTTTTGGTTTGAAATATGAATGTAGATGCTCAATAAACAGGAAGGGGTGAATTTTATAATTTTCAAATTCCATTGGATCCTTTAACGTTGGTATAAAACATTCATTATTATCCTTGAAAAAACTATTTTTAAAACGTTAAAAAAGTAAATTCACAAGACCTCTTTGTTCTACAAACGTTCTAGGTTCTGAAAATTTAGTTCTGGAAATGAATCTTAAGAAATGTTTTCTAGAAAAATATTATACCTTAATGAGTATAGAATCTTACTAATCAGAGTATACAAATACAAGAAGGTAAAAGATAATTATACTTTTATTATTTATCAAAATGCAGTGGAAAATAAATTTGAAACAATAAAATTAACAAGTTTTAAATCTTTTAACCCAAATAGAAGGGTATCCAACAAACTTGGATAAAGGTATCTTTATTTATAATTTGAAAAAATTCTATCTTAACCACACCAGGCTAAGCCCTTGATTGAAATATCGGATTTTTTCTTGCTATCCCTGGAAGTCCACAATCTTCCAGGTAGTCCTCCCCTCTGTCTTCCTTATCAAGGAAGTCCTCGAACATTATTGTAGTAGGAACCTCTATCATCCTTATCTAGGATGTCCTTGAACATTAAGGTCATCTACACCTCTGTATTCATATCCTCAGATGTCCTCGATTGTACACAGTAACAATTGGAGTTGCGCGAAGCAAGCAGAACAAGATGTATAGTACACACAAAGAATAAGAGTATCTATCTCTAGAAATAACATCAACAATATGAAATCTATAGATTTATTTCCAGTTTCTCTATTATTTTGTTATTCTGAGCTCATTCCAATGAGCTCCTATTTTTAGGCACTTCACCAATGGTAAAATCCCTCTTCAAATGGTCATATTTTTCCTAGAATCTCATAGGAAGCAAACCAAGTGTCACTCAAACAACGGATAAATAGAAAAAGATTTCACGACATCATTTCATAACTAAAACAAGAGTAAGCATAATATGGTTTCTTAACCAAATAAATTTTTCAGAGTCTAAGGTAAAGTAATGTTCATATTAGATGAAAATATACATTCAGATTCGATATTATATAGATATTCAGATTCAGTTTTTCAAGGAATTCAGAACCTGAATTCTATAGATTTCAGAGTTTGATTTATAATGAATTCAGTGTATGAATTATATAGAATTCAGAGTCTGAATTATAAGGAATTAGGAGTCTAAATTTGGAGGAATACAAGAATCTTAAATTCAAAGAATTTGGAGTCTAAATTTCATAGAATATAGAGTTTGACTTTAAGAGAATTCGGAGTCTGAATTCAAGGAATTCAGAATCTGAATTTTAGAGAATTCGAAATTTGAGAATTAAGAATAAGAATTTAAGAGAATTTCGAATCTGAATTTCAGAGATTTCGGAATCTGAATTTCAAAGAATTTGATGTTTCAATTTAGAGAATTCATAATCTTAATTTCATAGAATATGATGTCTGAATTCATAACCTCAAAACCGAATGCTCTATATTTATGTATTTATAATATTTTGAGGATTTAGATAAGAAACATAATTTTACACATACAAATAAGAAGAGTTATATTTAGAGAAATTACAATAAGAACAATGAAAACGATGGTAAGGAGATGATTTACTTGAGGAAGGAAATTTTTTTAATAAGATAAATCAATGGGGAAATAAAATTTTCCTTGAGTTAGAGTTTTTGTGATTTTAAAACATAAATGAATAGAAAAGTCATAAGGAAACATTATTGACTAATCAATATCCCCCTTTTTGGAAAGCACAAACATCATTACTAAAAAGAATATAAGGACATAGAACTATTATTGACATGAAAATAAAACGTATCTCCCTTAACTTATAGATAAAGTGAATACAAATAAAGCCCCCCTTAGGCTTCACAATCATTAATGATTGAATTATTGATTTCCTAAATAAGATTTTTCATTTTCTTGCATAAAAAAATCTTCTTTTATAAGAACATCCCCTTAGACGAACTCCCCCGTACATAGGTAAATCACTTCTTTCTTATTATTATTTTTATCATTCATTTCACCCCCATTATGATTTTCAAAAAGAAATAAAGGAAATTGATAAACAATGAATGGTACCTGAAAAATTAGTACTAAAGCACCATAAAAAAAATATATAAAGAACCTCCAAAATTTCATTAATGGTGAGAAAAATTGTACAAGAAAAATAAAACAAAAGATCAGAATGGAATGAAATTATCCTGCGTTCTCCATCGGCATTAGCTTATTCACAATAGTGTTTAACTTCTTGAGCTTCATGTGATCTTCTTCCATTCACATAAGTATCAGATCCTGATCTTCATTCTTCTTCTCCAAGGCATTAGTTATTTATTCTTGTGCCTTAAGACATTCTTATTGAGCTTTCAATAAATCTTCATGCTGAACAAGATTCACATCAATCTCAATTCTGAGATCCCTTTCACTCTTCTAATTAATTTCCACATAATTAACCATTCCATTCAGATCCTTAATATCATGATTCCGATTCTAGGAATAAAATTTCCTCAAAATGGTTTTTATGATCCTTGATCTTCCCATCTTCAGTTTCAAATGAATCATGGGCATTTTAATGAAATTCATCGAAGATTCTGATCTCCTCAATTGTATTCATTGATTACATTTTCATTTTCTTTCATGATCATTTATGAGCCTCATAACCAATGAGGATGATTTTGAAAGATTCCTCTAGTGCCACACATTTTTCCACAACCATGGAAACTGAATTTGATTTCTGATTTATCGTATTATGAAGAATATGACATCTTGAGTCTATGATTGGGAATAAGGAAATAGTACCTACCAGATTTTTCAATGACTGAAGAACAAAATCAGGTACATGGGATGATGATTCTGAATCTGAGTTTTTTGATGGTGAGTATTATTCATCAATGTCTTCATCTTTCCTCATTTATGAAGTACCAGCATCTTTCTTCTCCACCACAGATTTACTAGGTGTATCTACTACCACCTGTTTTCACTTATCGGCTCTAAGAATTATGTCTTCTGCGTTGGGAGATTCGTTTTCACTATTTTACAGCTGAATAATATAATATTTATCTACATCTACTTTCTCAGCTACTGCCTCAACATCTTCTAGAGGCATAAAATCATGATTGCAACGTTCCTCTTCAAGAAACTTACTGATAACTTCCTCACCCTTCTCATCTTTTGGTGGAGTAGCAATTTTTAAGGACTCGACTTTAGAAGTTAGGATTTATAATTTCTAAGAATGAAATCCCTTCCCATGGTAATCCACTAATTTCCTAATTATATCATTAATATCACCATTGCCTACTTCTTCACCTTCTTAAATTATTTATTCTTCATTATTTTATTCATGAATCACAAATTTATTTGCTAGAGTCATAGGATCTGATTCTAGAAAAAAAGATTTGGGCACTAGAAATTTTTTTGAGGATTTCTCAGCATCTTTATGAAGTGATTATACTATCTCAGCGTCAGAAAGCTTCATATTTTTCTTCATCAATTTTTGTTGCATCTCCAGATTTTCAGAAACCCTTATTCTTAAGGACTTTACTTCAGTAATATCTATTCCAAACATAGGAACCCATTCTTTCCTATTTTTATTATCCTCTCTCTACTTAGCCACTACCTCATCAGGATAAATTTTTTTGATTCTTTGGATTTGGTGGTGCTAATTGAGTTTCCTTAGTCAGGGAGGATTTTCATTTATCTTCCAATTCTTTAGCCTTTCTCTTACTTATGTCTTTCGTAGAGGTTTCAACCACTTCCTCCTTATTTTGTAATGTTTTTAATTCTAAATCGGATAGATAATAAATCTATTTGGATTCACTAGAGAAGCCAACCTTCATCCTCCTTACGGTGTCATCACTCAACAACTTTACCTTGTAATTTCTCGGCTTGGAACTACATGGAATTATAAAATAATCTAAACAAAGAACTGTTATGTTTTAGAGAATAGCTGGATACATGACTATTGGATATTTCATATTTCCATTCGTGAAATTATTTCTTGTATACAAGATGTACATGAAAAGATTATTCTTCATGGAGTTCACCATGAAATCCAACATATAGATAACACTCTTATTTATAGTATCCTTATCCAAATTCCATGGAATTAACTAGCCTTGAACCCATAATTCAAGAATATTTATGTTCATAGACAGATGAGGAATCTTCGGAGTCTTCAATCCTTTCATGCTGAGACACTCTATTTACTATTCCCTATCTAAACATCCTAATACATCAGTTAATTGGTGATTGTAGAATTCTTCTTATCCTTTGTAAGGGATTCTAATCAGACATTCTTACTTTCTATAAGAAATTGAGTAGGTCATTCCATATCACTTAAAAGAGAACTTGTCTCTGCCTTCATCCTTGAAGATATTTTATGTCTCATATAACTCAATCATCATGTTTGGATACACTGGATCACGTTCCTTCAGTTTTGAAATACAAAGACTATCCCAACAATACAACATAATATTCATAGAGATAATAGAGTCATACTTATCATAAAACATTGGATCAACCATACTTTCTTTGTATATCTGCCACTCAGATATTTCTTTAACTGTATACATTTCTTTCTGAGGAGTGTCATTAGTAGACATTCGGGACTAGGGAAACATTTGAAAATTTAGAATGGCCTTATGAATAGAGACCGCACTTCAGCATGTGAAATCATAAGAAAAAGATGTGGGACAACCATTAGGGAGGCTTTATATACGGGATTGATGCAACATTTCATCTTACATGGTTGAAAAAACATCTGATCAAATCTTATGGTTGATATGATAACCAAAGAATAATTTTGATAGGTTTCGATGTTTTTTTATATTCAGTTTTAAGTAAAAGTGAATTCGAAAATTTTAAAACAAAAAAATAATACCATCAAGTAAAAATATGATTATGAAAACATAATAAAGGAATCATACCTTTCGGATTAAGTAGGGAATATTATTCATAATAAGGAGCATTCTTCTTTAAAAAACTATATATTCCCGAAAAATTTAAATAACAATTAATGAAAAATTTGATTATGTAAATTTTTTTAAGAAAATTCGATGATGAAAATTTTGATTACGAAAAATTTTGACTATAAAAACTTTTTTCTATGAAAAAATTTGATTATTGAAAATATTGACTACAAAAAATATTGATCATGAAAAAAAATTGATAAAAAATCAAATGTACCCCCACAAAGAAAAAGAGTTTCATACTATAAATAGAAAGGTTTCGACAAGAAGTTAATATAAAAGATTAAGTCATGGTTATCATTATTTCCTTTTTGTAACGAATTCAAATCTATTGATAGGTTATTATTTTGTGAAAATATCATCATGTTGGTCTTGTGTTTCGTTAAATTGAATAATTATATCTATTTTTGTGTTGATAATCAGTTAAAATATGTTTTTTAAGCAGTCATGTCTCGGGAACATCCACATTCCATGTACCATGTATTTCTTTTGGTGCTATCTTTATTTTCATGAAAATAAGTGTTTTAGACTTTCAGAACCCAAACATTCTTGTATACAGAAACATCAGAAAGCAAAATTTGGAAAATATACATTTTCATAGAAAAATAAGCTTTATGAATACCTAAAGTCTATATTTCTTTAATGAACAAATTTTTTCCCGATGTCCACCACAATAATATTTAGTGCATAATGGATCAATTTGAGGAACAAAATAATTAACACTAAAAAGTGGTTAAGAATAATTATAACCAAAACCAGAATTATTCCATAGAGGACGAATTTGGGAATTTATATTATCAATGATTTCCTTACCTAAGGAATGGTTTGACAAAAAAAATCATCACAGAAAATATTTCTGACTTTAGATTAATAAATATGTTTTTATCTTCAAAATCATCAGTTTTAGCACAAGAGTTAGCCTCTAACACATTTTTATATGAAATTAATTTTTCTAGATGATTTGAAAGGTTTTACTTCTCATTATTAACTTCCTCAAGACTTTTTGATATATTTTCAAAATCATAAGTTTTCTTATCCAGATCTTTAAAAAGATCTGATACTTCTTTAGTAAGAACAGAAATTCTAGAATTTTCTTTATCAAGCTTTTTCTTGACATTAGAATTATCATTTTCAGGATTCTTAGCAAACCCCGAATCCTCTTCATAAGTAGGTAAATTATTATATTCCATAGAAGAAGATTCTTCATCTGATGAATCATAATATATATTACCACTATAAATTGACCTTATAGAAACATTGGTTATAGATTTATCATTGTGTATGTTATCCATTAAATAATGATTTTCATCATGTAATCTAGCATGTGAACCTAGATTCTTCTTATCAGAATATTCATATTCCATGGATTCATTAGAATTTTCCCCAACACTGGCACTCCTGGTTTCATTATCTTTCAAAAAATTCTAATTTTTAGCTTTATAGTACTTATTTCTATTATTCTCATAATTCTTTTCCTTTCTTTCATTTTTCTTATGCATAGGGCAATCCAACCTTATATTCCCTGCTCTTATGCATTCATAACAAGTAACTTCAGATTATTTCTTATCCTTTATTTATTCTAAAATCTATACTAAATGTCTTTTTTCCCAACTATATTGTTTATACTTCAAGAAAGATTAGCTAGCTCATTATCAGAATGTTCAGTTTCAATATATTTATATAAAACTGTGACATTATTTGATTTGGACCTAGAAACCCTTTCTAGAGTATTGGCTTTTGTAGTAGTAAAGGATACACTTATTTTTCCATTCGATTTATTATTATAATCATCATTTCATTTCATTCTTGTCTCATGTTGAATAAGTGTTCCGAAAATAACATCAAGAGTTATCTGAGATGCTTTCTTACTCTCACTAATAACTTTTCTTTTATATTCCCACTCATTAGGCATGATACCTATAATATTTTCCACAAGTGCCTCATCATCTAAAACTTTCCCACCCATGGATTGTAAGCTGTTAACAATATTATTAAATCATTGTGTGCCATGCATACTGGTTCTCCATAATGAAATAGAGTTACATTATATTTTTCCCTAAGCATAGCTCTCCTAGTTTCTATTACCTTGGACGTACCAAAATGAGTAACCTCTAATTTCATCCATATACTATTTATAGCTTCACAAGAAGAAATTTGACTATATATATTTCTAGTCAGGTAACACAATAAAGTATTTCCTACCTTGTAGTTCAGTTGATATTCTAATTTTTATTGATTAATAAATGTTATGACTTCGTTATCATGAGTCTTTTAATCTATAGTAATCATAACAAAATTTTCCACTTAAGTATTAATATCAAAAGACTTCATATGATCTCTCCCATATTCATAATCATTCCCATCAAAAATAGGTGTTCTAGTAGGATTTAGATTGTCAATCACACCAGCATTCATTCCTACCATCCAAAAGAAACAATATTTCCACGAAGACTTGTTTATAGTAAAAGTTTTTAAACAAGGATAAAATTCCTAAGTAAGGAAAATATATATAACAATGAAAACATGAGAAAGAAAACTTATATGTGAATATAAGTATTTCAGAATCCTCCTCGGGTAGGTACTGTAGGATTGAAATATGAATGTATATGATCAATATACTTGTGCGGGGTGGGGGGAGGTGAGTTGTATACATTAAATTTTTTTTCGAGACTTTAATGTTGGAATAATACTATTGTTTTTAACCATGAGGATAACTATGTTCAATAAACTTAAAAGAGGTAAATTCACAAGACCTATTAGTTCTAAAAACATTCTAGGTTCCAGAAATATGGTTCTGGAAAGGAAACTTAAAAAAATATTCATGGAAAAAGATTCTACCTTATAGTGTATAGAATCTTACTAATTAGAGTATACAAATCGAAGAATGTATATGATAATTATAATTTCATTATTAATCAAAATGCAGCGAAAGATAATTTTGAAACAATAAAAGTAACATGTATGAAATCTTTTAACCAAAATAGAAGTGCATCGAACAACATTAGATAAACTTACCTTGATTTATACTTTCCACAAAGTCTGTTTCACCCACAATAGGGTAACCCATTTATAGGAATATCAGATTCTATCTTGCAATCCCTATAAGCCCTCAAACATCAACGTAGTCGGCATCTCTGTCATCGTTATCAAGGATTTCCTTGAACATTAAGGTATTCAGCACCTCTATCTTCTTTATCAAGGATATACTGGAACATTAAGGTATTCAGAAACTCAGTCTTCCTATCCTGGAAGTCCTCAATTGTACAAAATAACAGTCAGATTCGTACAAAGCAAGCTGAACAAGATGTTCAGCATGCATTAAGCATGAGAGTATCTCCCAAGAAATCACTTAAATATCATGTAATCTCTAGACTGATTTATCGGTTCACTGTTAATTTTTTATTATGATCTCGCTCAAATAAGATCCTATTTATAGGCACTTCTCCAACGGTCGGCTCCCTTCTCCAATGGTCATATTTTTCCTTGAATCTTGAAGGGACCAATACACGTGTCACTCAAACAGTGGTTAATTAGATATATATTGCATAACATTTTTTAATAACTAAATCAAGAGTAAGAAAAACATGGTAGGTTAACCAAATATTTTTTTGGTGTCTAAGGAATAATAAAGTCTAGTTTCTAAGAAAATAATCATTTTTTAGTCTATATTAAAATAGATATTCATATTCTTTTTTCCAAGGAATTCGGTTCTAGAATTCTATATATTTTGGAGTTTGACTTATAGTGAATTTAGACTCCAAATTATAAGGAATTCATAGTTTTAATTCTAAGGAATTCGGAGTCCTAATTCAGAGGAATTCAGAATATGAATTTAGGAGGATTCGGTGTCTGAATTTGTAGAATTTAGAGTCTGAATTTCAGAAAATTAAGAATTTGAGAATTTGGAATCTGAATTTCAGAGAATTTGGAATTTGAATTTCAAAGAATTTAGAATCATAATTTTTGAGAATTCAGAGTCTGAATTCATAGAATTTAGAATCTAAATTTCAGAAAATTCAATGTCTGAATTCAGAACCTAAAAATAGAAACATCAAAATTTAATTATTTATAAGATTCAATAGTTTTTGATATGAATCCATATTTTACACATAGAATTAGAAAGAGTTATATTTAGAGAAACTATAAAATTAATATTGAAAACAACAGCAAGGATAAGATTTCCTCAAGGAAGGAGCATTTTCATTAATAAGATAAATCTTTGGGGAAGTAAAATTTTCCTTGACATAGAGTGTGTGCTTTTCAAAACATAAAGGAAAGGAAAATTGATAAATAAACCTTATTGACTCAAAAATAATTTCATTCCAAAATTCAAATTCATTATTCAAAATTATATATTAAGACCAATAACATCTTTTGAACATTACTCTCTTTTTTTCTGAAGTAGTTTATCATGATTTCATACATTTTATAGTTTTTATTTTTCAATGAATCCACCATAATTTTGGACACCAATTCTATAAAAACATTTATTCCATATAATCATAAACACATTAAATCAAATGGTTGTTTTTTAAATATGTTTAGAAAACAATATTTCTAAATAATTTGTTTTGGAACATGTACCAGAATGAGATAATGCATTTGTGAAAATCAAATTTTATACATTTTGAAAAATATTACTTTTATAGGACGTTTCAATTTGAATATATGATGATCTTCTTATCCTCTTGATGTTATGACTCTCACTATAATATTGTGTGACAATTACATTATTTTCAAGTAATTGGCAAAGTTTATAGTTGTAATAGTTATAAATTCATAAATCTCACCTTTAACTCAGGAAAATTCATATTGAGGGACTTTTTATGTTCCCCATTTTATTTTAGCAAGTCTTCACAATAATCCTTTTTCTTATTTTTTTCATTTCCCATGTAATTTTAATGAATCATACAATGAAGTTCCATGTTATTTAAATCTCATTACATTGAAATCCAACTAGGAATCATCAACATCTATTGAGGTTTGGTTCAGTTTTCCAAGTGCATATAAGTATTCCACAAATAATTTTCTGATAACTATTTTATTCATTTGACATTGTGTACTTATTTATTTATATTTTTCATAAAAATGATTATTAGAGAAATAAAATTTTTATTCATTTGACATTGTGTATGATATAATTCATAAATTTATTTTTATAATTGTGATTTATCAAGAAGAAGTCTGTTGATATTACAAACAATACTGATTACCAATCCATTGGGAACCATATTAATATTTTCTTTAAATACACAATGAATATAAATATGTGATACATAAAAATTAAAACCTAAACATTCTTCATTAGATTAATACTAATATAAAAAACAGTTACAACTTATAAAACCATGATTACCATTTGTAAATGGTGTTTCTTTTTTTTTATAATCTTCTTCAACTTCATTATATCTCTCTTCATCTTGTGAGTATTGGTTGAAATATCATGATTTATATTTTCAAGAGTATGCTCATTTTTATCGACCTGAGTGGACATTTAAAATAACTAAAATATACTCCTTATTAACGTTATTAATATTAACAGGTAAAAGGATAGATATTTAGAGGTAATCTTTTATATGATACACATTGTATATCCCTATAAAGAATTACACATTGGGGTGTGAATTAGTGATATTCACTTTAAAACTATTTTATTTTAATCCAACCTCTAAAAAATTTAATTTTTCTAAAACCACTCAAATTTGTACCAAAATCATTCCTCGTCTGCTTATATTATAAGAGAGAACAAAATAAATGATATTTACAGGGTCCAAAACTAAGAAAATTATTTTCCATGATGATTAGATTAATAAAAATTCATTCTCCACTGTAATATTATTATAAATTACAATTAAAGAGGTAAAATCATGTTATACATCCTATTAGTCAATCCTCTATTTTATTTTGATTCTATACCATAAAACTAACTATTTTTCCTTGGTTGGTTAGACACCACAACTGTTTTCTCTTCTATTTGATTGTTTATACAAGATTATTGGAATTAAATTCAGTATTGATCTATATATATAATGATCTACATAAAATCATGAATTTTTATATAAAAAATAATAATGATATTTCCCAATAAACATATAGGATCTGGTAAACTCATGAACATCTCGAGGTTTCTTTGTCAAGAAATATTCATAACAAAAACATTTAGCTTTTCCACCCATCTAGAAAATTAAAAAATTTAATCTTCTAATCTCAATGAATAATTGGATTTAAGTTATTCTCCTACAATGACATTTTGATTCTACTTTCTTTTCTACCATTCACACACTTTATCAATTTCCACATTATTCATCAATTTCGAGAACCTTGACTCTTCATCAAATCATAATTATCACATAGAATTTCTATATGTATTTTTCATTAAATTATTCAAATCAACATTATATATTTCTCACATATAACCATAATTTTTTCCCATTTACATCCCATGATCATCACATAGTATAAAAGTCTCATGGTTTATTGTTGATTCAAATAGAATGTTCTACATGTATTGATTCATAAATATTTTTTATTATATTAATTATTTTTCATTTAATTAATATTGTGTGAGGAAATAATTATATGATTACATAAAAATATAATTCTCATATACTTTTATCATATATAAATGACCTTTCCATAGAATATGAATTCTGAATGCACTACACATTAATGGAATAATAAATTTGATAATTTTATTATGAATACCAGAAACTGTTTTTCTGGTCTGAGTTGGAGAATATAAGAAAATAATATCATGATAATAACGTATCCAAAAATTATTCACTATTATAAAACTGTTAAACAATAATTTGTAGGAAAAATTTCATTTGGTCAAAATATAATTATAATGAATGATATGGCTAATTAATCATCATTATGCGACATAGAGATGATTTTCACCTCTCTTGGAGAAAAAATGGGTGTATACTGTAAATGTATAAAAGAAATGTCATAAAATATCTCCCCCATATGAAATTGTGTCATATATAATGTTCTTAATTTTGGATTATGAACTATATTCTCACTCACATATCTTATCAACCATATAATGCATGATTTTTTTCAAATATTAAGCACATTTAGAATCTATGGTACATTTGGTATTTTTCCTGTATTTAAAACTTAAAGATAAAAATGTATTACACGAATCACATACTTTATTATATATATATAGTTCCATAATTTTTTATAGCTTCCTAGAATAAGATAACTTCTTAATAGTATATCATTTTCCACATAAATTATCTTTACATGGAATATCATAAACTCAGTATCACAAAATCTATTTCATGGTATGTGACATTCTATAATTATTTGATTCCCTAAAATTTTTCTAAATTTAATTGATATCAAATATATGTTTATATAATATGTGGTTCCATGATATAACATTTCGTGAATGCAGAAGGAACATTATATGTCATGAGGTGAAAGACAACGAGTAAATTAATCGTAGTATATATATAATACTAATGTAAATACAAATGTTTTACATATAAACTTTTAATGCATGAATAGAGTATCATATAAAATAATACATCCAAAATTTAAAATCAAAAGTGTATGAAATTTATTAACAATCATATCCATTTCTAACATACATTAGCCATAAAAGTATGGTTGGATATCGAACATTCTCACACCCACTATTCTTCATAGGTCGTGGATCCCAAGATAGGATCAATTCCCCCTACCTGTATTATCACAGGTGATTACAGACCCACATACCAATGTGGAGGCCCTAAATCACATTTTCCTTATATAATCCTAGGATATCCTTTATTTCGGATCGATATCCCAAGGGAGGGATTGAAGGATTGGGATGATATGGCTTGGGACACCGATGATTTTTTGATAATGAATTATCAAATGTGTTTTTAAAAAAAAATATAAATACCTCAAATAGATGTTATACTAAAAAATTAAACCCGTTTATTAAATTCAATGAAAATATAATAAACTCATCCTCCTTAAAAAATAACTTCATTCTCTTCATCAATAAATATTTCTTTATACAATAAAAATGATAATTTTTATATATTTATTGTTAAAAAATATTCATCCAAGATGAAAAAAGGGTAACATTGGTAATCTAAAATGGTTTAGCACAATTTGATACATCAAAGGTTGAAAAATTTTGATACTCAAAAACTCCTTATCCCATGTTTTATATATTATTTTCATATTTTTAGTTGTTTGTGTATGTAATAACGCTATGTATTTCACTCTGACTCATGAATTCTTGAACGCAGTATCCCCACAGTTGCATTTCCATTGAGAAAGGAAGAACCTCAATCAATATATGAAATTACCTGGATTATTTACCAAAAATTCATATAATAACTACTCATAAATAAAAAGTAACCATTCAAGGATCGTCAACACCTCCTTTAGGTATTCTTTAGTCATTAATATTATAATACATTAATAACCGATACATAATTCATTATTAAAAAAATATCATAGTATATTAAAATTCAATTATTAATTTTATCTAGTATTCCACACCAACAACATCATTATGACTAAATGATTATTTGAAATGGAAATAATTTCACTATACATGTATTGAATATCAATTATAATAATTTATTTGATGGATAATTAAATTATTAACCTTAATTGTCATTCAATGGTAAAAATGTGAACTAGTTTTTAAAAAGGTAATTTATTGCTTCCCAAGAATAAAATTAATAGATATTACATTTTTTATGAGGATTCATTATATATACCAAATAACTATGCTTGAGGACCATGAATTATTTGTAAACTAGTGGACTAGATACATAAACATAATATTTAATCCAAATATTCATTATCTCTAACATGATTATTTACAAAAGGAATCTTTATAGACTCAACCTACTCAGTATCCATTATTATAACCAGGGGAAAATGAAAACATAATATGTTATGATATTAGATACGTAGTAAGAGAAAACATGGTAGAACTCAATAAATGATAATATATAATCATATCATGGGAATAATAAAATGAAAACAAGTTAATATCAATAGAACATCATAACGAAAAATTTAGATATCATATTCATGATTTATGGAATAAAAAATTAATATTTCACTAGATTGTGAAATATCAAAAAATATCATGATCCGTGAGATCAAATCTTATGTATATAAAACAGTTATAAGAGTGTGACGAAATCATTGGAATAGAACCCATATCACGTTTCACTGTTAACTAATAAGACCATAATTACATAGAGGATCATTTAACACAACATATTTTCTATACCATAGAAGCTTATACATCACCACCTATTTCCTATATCATATTGGATTAGGTATCACTATATGATTCTAATAATTGATATAGTTCATTAACTCACTCCCTATAATTATCTCATGAGATATAAGGCTTTTCCCCTTGCTTAAAAAGGTTACACCAAACCCACCAATCATATAAATAAAATGATATATATATGTTCCACAAGATCACAAATCATTCATCATGTTAATTCATCATAACCCAGGGAACAAAAATGAGGATTCAAAATATCTCATCGAATATAAATTCACCCATGGGAAGGAAATTATTTATATAGAATTATCATCATGATCATATATAAAAAGAGGTAAAGGGGATGGTAACATCAGATCATAAATGTAATGAAACAAAAATATCATTAAATAATATTTGTATCGACAAAAATACCTTCATAAGAACATTTGGGCCTTTCTTTGAAAACCATAGATATATTTCTTTTCATTTTGATATCATTTTAACTAAAAATTATATGAAAAATAAAAAATTTATTTACTATGAAAATTAACATTGAATCATAAAATTTAATCCCCAATGGAAATAAATTTTATGATTTTGGTAAAATATATCCATATAGTATATGTTAAATAAATAACATGATTTTCAAAATATTCCCAAAAAGACAAAAACTAACGTATTCAAAAAAAGAGAAAGATTTATTTTTAAATTATTTTAAAAAATTAAAAGGCCCATAAAATATATATTTTATAAAAAAATCATGCATATGTGTGAATATTTATAAAACTATCTTTCAGGACGTGCGCATGGATGAAAATCTTCATCAACTAATGTGAAAATAAGGTCAAAATTTCTTAAAAAACATTATTGTGATCATTTTATATAAAAAATATTTAAAATGGTACTAATATATTAAAATTAGAGGAATAAAAATATGATAATTATTTTTTATGTATTATATCTATAAAATTTTCCTCTATGTAAATTTACCATAGTAAATCATAAAAAGAAATGAGATTGTAAAATAAAACCTTATAAAATTATAAATATCCAAATCAGAACCTAATGAGAGAGAGAGAGACATAGATTTATTTTTGAATACCCATAATTATCATGATATGAATCATAAAATATATTAATGATAAGTTCATAAACCACACACAAACATGTGGTCAATATGACATTTGTCTCTGAGTAATAAAAGTGAACTGAGAAACACTTACGTTATGTGATTTTTTCCTTCATATGTTTTCAAATGTATTATATATTAAATATATATTATTTATAAATATATAACAGATAAATATTCATATATAAAATAACATGCACAATTCCCTTATAATTTCCAATTATCCATTAATTTTAAATTCCTCAGTAAAATGAACATTCTGGTTAAAACTAGTCAATTTTCCACGAATTTTTCTATTGGATTATTCTGATTATCTCATCATGTTAATTGTTAAATAATATCCAATATATTAATTTTGAAATTAGTATAATATTAAATTATTTTCAATTTTTTTACTATTTATGTAATATGGTAAATAAAAATGAATTATATCACTTCATGGATATTTTAATGTATATGTACACACAAGTGATGTCTTTACTTTTCGATAGATGGAATGAACAAAATTTATATAATGATTCACCGTAATAGAATTTTATTTGTTTTCTAATTTCATATATCTTAATAATGAATATATATATATTATATATTTAAAATTTAATATAAATGGGAATAACAGTACTTTGTTGGGGAGATAGTCTACATGTATTCATGAATGCGGGGTTTGTTCCACATTTGATAGAAAAAGAGATGGATAAATGTATTTAAATAATCATAATAAACATTTATTATTTGGGATATAATTTTTTTATTATATTTTAATTTTTATGGTATACTTTAATATCGTAAAACATGAAGTGAAATGAGATAGACCAGTTAAAAAAATTCCTCTTCCTAGAGAGACCTCAGTCGTATTTTTTAATATGAACTAAAAGGATGGCCATTTGAAGAGAACATAACCTATAAAACATTGAAAAAGATTTTTTATGAGTTTTCAATTAGTTTTAGTCAATAAAATTTTCTCATTTTAATTTTAGGAATAGAGGAGTTTTGGTTCCTTTTATAGTGATGAGAATGACACACATGGAATCACATAATAGAGTTAAATATATTATATTTTTTTATGTGAATGTTCCACCAAGAAAACATTTATAAATATAGGTTGAGTATGAGCCAAAATACTCTATTCTAGTAACTTTTATAAATTTTTAAGTTATTATTAACCATTATATCTTAGTTTTAACCCCCAAAAAATTTCAATATGATTACAATAATTTCATTGTTCTTTAAAATTAAATGGTTAAACAAGTTACTATAATAGTTAAAGTGAACCATAAGTTTACAACCATTATTATGATAACACATAAACCATTCAAAAATTCAAAGAGATTTTTTCTTTTGAATTTTAAATCATTTGATTGATTACTATCTTACATAAGACACCATTAATGACTTTGTTGAGGACTATTTACATTGATTAAGTTTAAGGAAAAAATGATAGAAATGTAGTTCAAATTCAATGATTTAAAAAATAACTAATATTTTATAATTATCTACAAAATTATCGGAAAACATTATTTTTATTTTTTTAATTTAATATCCCTAACTTTTTTTATTACAATTTTCAATTACTTTAAAAAACAATGTCAGAATTGCATCTGAATTCAAGTTAATTATTTCATAAAAAATAAAAATAATAAAATTACTATGTCAAAAAATTAATTAATATTTTAAATAAAAATTTGAAACTGAATAGATCCAATATTAAGACCTATGGGAAATGTAGATATATTAATACAAATATAGTGTAATTTTTTTTATTTTTTAGATAATTATATGGTTATTATCAAAGGAAATCCAAAATAAGTTGCTAAAACATCTAAGAGAAGATGCTTGACGTTGAAAAAAATATATACAGTTAAATAAAATAATGTTATTGGGAAATTCCTTGGTCATTTCCCATTGTCTTAAAAAAGATTACACATTTTTATATGAAATACACGTTTCATGATTCAATTTATATAAGTGAAAATATAAAATTTAATATAAATTCACTAAAACAATTTTTAGACGAATGTGTTTTAACTCTATAAATGAAATTATGACAAAATAATGTGTAATAATTTTTAAATTATAAGTAATTAGATTATATTTAATTAAAGTATAATTATTTTACTTTAATATACAATTCATAAATAAAATGTGAATTTTATCTTACTTAATTTAACTAATCATAATGAAAATCTGATAAAAATAAATAGTTTCATAATTCATTGAAAAATTAATATTTTCATAAAAACAAAAAATTCACCCTAAAAAATATTAAAAAATAGTTTTCAGAAATGTTATTCATTTCTTAAAATATTATTTCTAAAAAAATTGTATAAATTAATTATAATGTTTGTGCAACAAAGTGAAATAAAATCCATTTTGGAAGAAAATATATTTTTTATAGAACAAAATGTCATTTATGAAAATTGAATAAATATTTTTATGAATTAATATAAAATATAAAATTATGTTAACAATTTATCTCTATATATACATATCATAATTTGGTTAATCCTATTTATACCCATAAATAGTACGATAAACTTATAATATATCATCGTTCACATTAAGTTCAGTGTTGCATGTGATGAATGTTATTAAACTCATGTAGTTAATTTAAAGATAATATTTTATAAAATTGAGAGGTGTCACATTATAACACCTTAAATATATTATTCAATAAAAAATTTAATTATAATTTATTATAATTTCATTAACATGACCTAGTAATAAAATATGATATAGATATTATCATGATAACCAATTTTCATGTCACTACAAGGAAACATATCTTTTCTGAATTAATTATTTATAAAAAAACATATTTATCTATATATAACTCATGGGTTTCTAAAAACATACCATAATAGTAGTGTAATACATTCAATATATGTCATGATATAGATATCTTCCTCAAATATTAGTTGATGAAATCATTTACCATCAAGGAAGATAATTCAAAAAAAAATTCCTTCATTCTATATCATAAGAATAAATTTATCTTTTCATTTTTCATTAAGAATATTCCAAGTCTACTTAATCTCATATTCCATAGAATAAAAAACAATAAATAAATAATTTTTTCATTCCTAAAGAGGTAAAATTATGATTTAATGGATAAAAATTTTTATATAAGAATGAAAAAACATTCATGTTTACCCTATATATTTACCGAAAAATGGTAAGAATAATAAATCTATTATGAATTAATCATTATAAACTAATATCGAAAATATATATATTAACATGGAATGATATAATGACCTTATAACTATTCAAAATATTCTAAACCAAAATTCACTACTAAAAAACAAGACATTAACAATGCTAAAAATGTCCTTTACCAGTGTTGGAGAAGTGAAAAATTTTAGACCATGATTAAAAGCCCTAGGATTTTTTAGAACTTGAAATGTGCTAATAAAGGGGTCATTTATAGTTCTAAAAAGCACTGGTAAAGGTATCATTTATCAACTATTTTAAAAGAGATCATAAAGAGTCCCATTTATTAGCACATTTATTTAGCATGGATAAATGAGTCATTTATCTACAATTTGAGTAGTGTTGATAAAGTTGAATATTGACGTGTGTTGTAAAAATACACTAAAACACCTGAAATAACATCTAGAAGCATTAAAATAAAGTAAAAATGTTTAATTTGAATGAAATAAAATCCCCATCACAAAAAAAGACAATATAATATACATATTTCAATCATTGATCTATAAAATTACATGAGTATGTTAAAATTATTTCTTGCATTCCAAAACATTAACGCTAATTTTTCTTTTTCCCCTAACATTGACTCTTGTTTTTGTAAAGAAAACACCCCTAATCGAGGAAAAAAACACAACTATACTGGAAATTGTTTTTTCTAGTAATAATTTAATGAAATAAATATAGCAAAAAGTGCTAATTTTAAACTCAACAATTAGTCATACTACGAAAAAAAAATTTATGGGATGGATTTGTTGTTGATTCATGCATGTCACACCATTTCTTATTCATAATCATACATTATCAATATAAAAAATAACTAAATTATTATAAGAAAAAAATGATGCGGAAATTAATTATATATTACAATATTTAATAATGAAAAATAAAGTAGGCTCATTTTCTTTGTTTAGGCTATGTGATGTTCATTTTTTACTAAAATGATAGTAATATATTAAACAGACCCACTTAGAGTCACACCATTCACAACATTCAATATATTGAGGTGTGACTAATTCATAATCATTTCAAATGACTTATGTATCATTGTCCTAAATTATTAATTTAATATTAATTTTTTTCTCAATTTTGAGTATATTACATGGATTTTTTTATAAAATGATATTTTAAATTGTAAACATGAACATTGAGTCATACTATTCACATATTGTGTGGGTATGAAATGAGGCCGATTCAAATTTATGACAATTTAATTATTAATCATTTTAAAAAATTATCAAGAAAATACATGCAAAATTTCATGGTTTTCAATGAGTGAATTTTTTTGGACTAAAATGTTAATTTTAAAATGGAAACAAACAAATTGAGTGATACCAGTTAGACCATGTATTATATTGTGGTGTTATTGATTCCTATATATCAAAAATTACATATTTATTGTTTTCCTAAACTATTAAATCAATCCAAATACATTTTATTGATTTTAAAAATGTTAGTGGTATTTATTAACAAAATTAATGAAAATTATAAATAATAAGATGTACTTAATATCGTGACGGTAACACCATGCATTAGACTGAGTTGAGAATGATTATTACTTTTCCAACATGAATTCTGAATCATTTTCCAAAAGTATCAAAAAATCAGTATGTGTATTCTATATTTTGAGTATGGAACTTTTCCTTTTTAATAAATTGTAATTTTAAAATGGAAATAAGAAATTATTGTGGTACTATCACATCATGTTCTAGCATGATGGGATATTTTTTTTCTTAAACATCACAAATGAATTTTCAATTTTAATTCAAGAATAACATGAAAATTTGAGTATGTTTATTCTCTTTCATGTGGGTAACACATTTTGAACTAAAAATCCTATTTTAAACAAATAATAAACAATATGAGTAATACCCAAAACATCTTAAGTATGATTGATTTTCACCGATTCATAGGTAAAAATGAATTTTAGATCATTTTAATAATGTATAAAAACAACATGAATGTATTTGGTCGATTTTGAGTTTATTAGTTGGATTTTTTACCCAAATTAATGTCTATTTTAATTAAACATATCCTCTTAGAGTCTTATTGGTCACACCATTCATCACATTGTGGTTCAGTTGATTTATACACATCCAAAATGAATTATGAATCATATTAGTATTATATCAAAATAATTTGAAAAATTTTACATAGATTTGGTAAATCAATTTTTTTTACTAGAATGTAATTTTAAATTGGAATCACAAAAATTAGGTCATACGAGTCACATCATGTGTCAATTTGACCTGAGATAATTTTCTACACATCAAAAATGATTTATGAATTATTTTCATAATTTAAATATATAATATGAGAAAGTGTTCTAGATTTTTAGTGAGTGGCATTTTTTGAACATAAATATCACTTTTAAACTAATAGCAGACACTTTGGGTCAAATCATGAACGTCTTATATCATTTTGAGGTGCAGATGATTCTTTTTGTCAAAAATTAATTTTGGATCATTGTACCAAAATATCATAATAATCTGAGTTTTTTCACGGTTTGAGTATGTTAGATGTCTTTTTTTACTGAAATTATAGTCAATTTTAAATTTAATATGAAAATGGAAACATACCAGTCACACCATGTTTCAGATTAAGGATAGGATGATTACTACACATCTCAAATGTCTTATTGACCATATTATTAATGTAACAAATAATTTGAATGTGTTTTATTAGTTTTGATTACATCACTTTTACCTCATAGTAAAATGTCATTTTAAACTAGATTAAAAAATATTGTGTCATACCAGTATCATCGTGTGTCAGTTTGACATGAAACAGATTCCTAAAAACACAAATGACTTATGAATAATTTTCTTAAATTATCATGTAAATCCATCAGTTTTACATTGTTTCTAGTGGGTATCACTTTTTGAACTAACTTGTAAATTTAAAACTAATGATAGAGGCTTTGAGTCGTACCAGCCACAACGTTTATCTAATATAGTTTAGAATTATTCATACACATATAAAATTAGTTGTGGATTATTTTATTAATTAATGGAAACCATCATAATGTGTTTTCATGGTTATGATCATGACAATTTACATTTTTAAAATAATGAATGAAAATTTTAAATAAAAAGATGAACTTGTATTCATATCAGTCACACCAAATATCATATTTTAGTTAGGTTCATTCTTAAAAATTAAAAATTAATTATCAAATTTTTTTACCAAATTAGAAAAAAAATTAAATTCAATTTCAATGTTTTGAGTATGTAACATGTTTTTTTACAAAAATGTCATTTTAAAATTGAAACACAGAAAATGTGTTATACTAGTCACATTATGTGTCAGTTTTATGGGAGATTCATTACTAATCCTAAAAAATCACATATGAATATTCGTCCATTTTTTTGAGAAAATATGAGTGAGTAATCTTGGTTTTAAATGAGTGAATCTTTTTTAACTAAAATGTTCATTTTAGTCTAATAATAACTGCATTGAGTCAAACTAGGGACATCATGTATAATATTGAGTTATGGCTAATTCATTGATGTCAACAATTACTTATGAATCAATTTCCTAAAGTATAAAAACAATAATATTTTTTTTATTTGGTTTTAGTATGTAATATGTCTTTTTTACTAAAATTAATGAACATTTTAAATAAAAAGAGGCCCATAGAGTCATACTTATCACACAGTGAGTAGGATTAATGTGTAGATGAATCATAAAGTTATGATATGACATATGGGTCATTTTATTAATGTTTTATAATAATCTTAACTACCAATGTTACCATGATTTTTATTTTCATTATTTTTAAATATGTCAATATTGTATATTGATTTGATGTACTTAACTGAAAACCCAATAATGATTTTGAAAACTGAAAGTGTAGAGGAATATTCTATGTTTTTTACATCCTGATAATTCACCACAATGAAAATGGAATTTCATCAAGGAACATCCATTCAATATATCTTGTAGTCTCTTCGACAATGAAATGTTGGGGATAATTTTGAAACATTGGAAGAAAGTAAATTGTTATATCTTTTTTGAATTTTTATTGATAGTTGAATGAAAAATATGAGTTCAAACAAGATCTATGAAAAAATATTAATATTTAGTAGAAAAATATGATAATGACGTTGACATACAAATAGTATATAAAATGATAAAAATTTATGTAAATAAGTAGTATTAATTCACCATTTCCTGATGGTTTTATACATTCCCGAACCATTTCCTTATTGTTATTATCTCAGTAGGAGCCTTGAAGTCTAATGTCTCATGATTATGATAATATTTGATCTAATCACCCTAACTCATACAAACTAATCCACATATATAAGAAAAAAATTATTATGTGACTAATGTTAACAAAAAATAAATTACAAATAATATAGAAACAATACCACAATTCTAGGGAAAATTATGTTATAATGAAAACCTCATGATTACCTCTGTTATTGAGAAAATGATGTTTTGTTTCTCTTCCAGCAATGATTGTGGAAGGAACCTGATGGAAAATTATTAATTCCAAATGAGTAGGGGTAAAAAGGTATTGAGGGAGATAAAGTTTGTTGAAATTTCATTGCATAATGTAATAAACAATAAAAATAAATCATATATAATAAATGAAATATTCATGGTATAGTGAAAATTAATTCAATGTTTCATTGTATAAATTTCCTATAAAAAGTATAATTAATATCATAAGATTACATTTACATCATCCAAAAGGGGATCCTTTATTATATCGTGTTATTTAGAGGTATTGGTAACATCATCATGTGAAGAATACATTTTCAACTTGAGTAGTCAGAAAATTAAATTAGATTATGTTAATGTAGTAAAAGAATATATAATATTATTAGAAAAAACATTGTATATTGAAAAACTCATTTAACTTATCATTGAAATACATTAAATTTATTAAATATTTTCTGTGATCTGGATCCTCTATCAAGAATACAACTCCCCTCTTATTCATCCATTCTAACATACACAACATTATCTACATTCGGACAGACATGAAATAACTGTGATATCCTAATAAAAGGTTCATCATTTATTGAATTACAATATATCTTGATAGATTTTTAGTGTCCGTCCATAGAATAATCTGATTCTTTTTTATTAGATATGATATATAAAATACTTTCACTACTTTTGAGGACATTATGAGTGGATTGTTTTCCCTATCCATACTAGAATTCACCCTCAGAAGTCAAATTTAATCAACAACCATTTTATTCTGATTGTCAACCCATATATAATGGAAAATCGGCACATGAAATGTTGTATAATCCAACACATATATCACTTTGATAAATCAAAAATATGAATAAAAAACATATAAATTAATTTTATATCCTAAGAACCTTTTATGTGCATTGCTTCCACCACAAAGGCAACTGCACCATTTTTCATTATGGTATAGTCATTGTGTTATTTTTTATAGAATTTATAAACACTGATTACAAAACCAATATAAGATATAATATAGTCATTTCGTCCCCAAGATTTCCATTGAAAACGTTCAATAATTGAATTCATTTTTTAGATATCTCCTCATAAATTTTATCTTCAAACCAACTAATAATCAATTTATTATATGTATTAGGTATTGATTCGTCATCTCATGATGGATTCAAGTCTCTATGAAATTATTTGTGGGTTTCATCATTTGGATAACGATATTCACTATTAGGTTTATTTCTCAGGTGTGCTTACCACCACTTTGTGAAGGTAATTGTTTAACCTTCTATTTTAAAAATATATTCACCCATAGGGAATATTTTATGAATAGAATATGGAAGACTGATGATGTCAACATCTGATAGATAATCGATAATTAATTCAATAAATTATTCAATAATATATCTTTATGAAATTACTTTTTTTACTGAATATGATTCTTGTCATATCCTTTCAAAATCACCAAATATCATTAATTGGGGTACATCCAATTGTAATGGATAGGAAAACATAGTTTAACCTCTCTACAAAATTGGACCAACTCGTGGACTATTGTATTTAAAAATGATGATTGGAAGAAAAACTATAATTACCAAAATATGACTTTTTGCTCCATATTCATGATTATTACCTTTTTTGGTTCTATAGAATATGGATTCTAAAATTATGGTGAGTCTAGTTAATGTGTGGCAATAATTTATAAAAAAAATTAAGTGGAATGGAATATGTATAAAATACTGAATAAAAAATGACATTCATTCGATTTTAGTCTTAGAAATATGAAATTATCTATTGAAATGAAATTATTGATATTTGATGAATACCATTATAAAAATAGTACACTATTAATGAAAAAATATATATATAATTTTCATGTCCATATAGAGTGTAGGTAGCTTCAGGATGAAAAGTATTCCATTTACTATTCAGTGGTTCCAAATCTTCCCTTATCCCCATGTAAATAATGTACAACCTTGCCTTTATGTCATATTTCATTTTTAAAGAAAATTTAGTAACATGAAAATAAAATAATAAAATATAATTTTTTTCTACAATAATTACAATAATATTTTGTCTAATATACAAAAATAATCTAATATGGTAATTTAATGAAAATTGACATTTTATTCCATCCAGATTTCATATGGTTTTTCCAAAATCGATTTTCAACAATAGTCTCAATAAATATTTCAATAATTAAAATTTTTTAACCCATTAGTGGAGACATTTTTGTTAATTTTTCTATATTCCAATCGAATTTTGTCATCTAGGATCCGTATTTATGTCCTCGATGTAAAAATTTCAATTTTCATAAAAACATATTCTTTGATGAATGTTTCTACTGAAATATATGTGATCATTTTTCACAAATGGTACACATAAACATTATCTAGTTCTATAGTATAGCAAACCTTTCCTTTTATACATATTAGTATAAGATTTTAATCATTATTAACAATCTAATTACAAGCCTTGTATCTTAAAGTCTAGTGTCTTTGGAAGATTATGTACATACAAATAAAACCATGGAAATAGAATAAAACAAATTTATTTTAATTAATAAAAAATATATCCCAACTATAATTTATGACCTACATATTCATAGGATAACCTTTCAAATAAATAAAAAATGGGATGATCTAAAAATCCTAGAGAGGGTGTAAAAATGGGAATAAAGAAATGTACTTGGGTTAGAAGGAATTACATAGTGAAAAAAGGAGTGGAACATGAATAATCATATGGAATAATAATATATAGATCATCAGTACATATAATCATTAAATCACAAGGATTTGGAAGAAACTAAAACATGATATAAGCAAGAGTTAAGGATAACTTCCAAGACCATTAAACATGGATCGAATAGTCCCATAAAGGAATCATGTTCACTCCCTGTCCCTACATGATATCTCATGAGACAAAAAATTACCCAATTAATTGGATATCTATCTATAGACACCCATCATAACATGTTATATAATATTTTTTCCATAATAATTGTCCAAAAAGAGGTATAAACATATGAGATACCCAAGGAAATAATTTTGTATCATAAACATGTCATAAGAAATAATCAAAATGAATATCATAAAAGTGTTCATGAATGAAGTAATGTAATCATAAATGGAAATTAACAATGATAAATAGTCATATATAATGAAAAATGAGGACCAAATTATGTGAAAACATTTAAAATTTTTGTTTAAGAAACATTTTAAATGATTAAATTTAGTGTAGTTTTACGGAAAAAATTACAGAGACTTTAAAATGGTAAATACATAAAAGTTTTTATAAAATCAGAAATGGAAAAAAGATTTTATTTCTTGATTATATGATTGAAATCATAAAAATAATGGTTGATTGGAACATAGTAAGTGAAATACCTAAAAATGAGAAATAATTTGAGATGTTCTATTTAATTTGGATTAATTATCAGGTGGAAATGGGATGTGAACCTTATAAAACATGTATTTCTCAATAAATGGAATAAGAATAGGGAATGTAATATATGTTTTTAAAACTCAAACAGAATGTATGATGAAAAACTGAATATAATTAAGAATTACATTTGGATAAATGGAGAGAATGTTGAAGTTGAGGAAAAATGGTGGTTCAGAAAGAATCCCTTACATTATGTAAGAAATTGTTCATTGAATTATCTTTTAGTCATGTATAATAAATTTAAATAATATATTTAATTAATTTAGAAACTTTTATACATGTATTTTATTTATTACAATTTTATTTCATTAATTTACTTTTTTATGTGTTTTAATATTCAATTTCTCTATTTAGGAGTGTTCATTTATTGTTGTCTTCATGATTGGATGAATTGTATAAATGTGAGATAGATCATGAAAAATGGGAATAGATAACGATAATTGTTGTAATATTTTATTAATAAACATAAAAAATAATAAATTTTTATATATTTTTTTGGTTATTTTGGATGAGGATGAATAAATAGATAAGATGTTAGTGATAATCGTTTTGATTTTTTTTCGGTTTTCGATCATCAAAATCTAGTTTATTTCATTGTTTATTATGGTGCATAAAATTTAGGTTCATAACATAAAAATGGTTATAACATAAATTTTATAACATTTACCAACAATTATAATGGTTTTGTGTTTGTCCTTATTGGGGGTAATGAAAAATGACAATCTTTCATCCTCAAAGGCTATAAATCAACACCTAACAGAAATTTTTTTTAAAAAGGAATGATTAAAATATATTTGATGATTTATTTTCAATTAAAATAATAAAATTATAGTATATATTTGATACTACATTTTTAATGCATGTTTTTATGAAATAGGTGAGCATATTATAATAATAGAAAAGAATTTGAAATGAAAATAAAGAACGTGAAAGAGGATTTTACCTATTGAGTTATTCTATTTGTGAAATTATTTTAGGAAAATGGTTTTGTTTTTTTTGGACATGGAAATATGTTACATAGGGAAGATTCTTAAAAATAGGATTGAGAAGAAATTGTAAAATTTTATAATCTAAAGAGGTCTGAGAAGAAGTGTTGGGGAGGGGAGGTATTTATAGTGGATGATATGGTTTTTTTGATTATTTTATCCATATTTTTTTTATTTTGACATAAGAATAGGAATAGTGAATATTATTTTGACTGTGTAAATTTAATATTTATTGTGACTTCATAAAAAATTTTCTTATGTAATCTATACATCTTTCATGACTCAATAATTCATGTGTTGAGCTTATACAATAAATTATTGTATTTTACTATAACCAAAAATTCAACTACGTTAAAAAAATAAAAAATATTCACGCTATATATTTTTTATCTTTTATAATTCAAAATTAAATTCCATTTTATTAAAATAATTTTATTCATATGATATATTTAATTTTTAATTAAAATCATTATTTATTTGAAAATTAAAATTTTTAAATTTATAACTGATTTTATAACTCTTTGAAAAATAAATTAAGGATTCAAAAAATTATATTATTTTTAGAAGAAAACATAATATTCATTTATGAATGTAATTTATGACAATATGTTTTATTTTATATCATTATATTAATTAAAAAATATATAAATAATCATTTATGTATCATAAAAAAATGAAAACATAATCAATCATTTTGAAAACATTAATTTACATATACTATGATATAATTATTTCATATCGTCATTTATAAGATACCTAAATAATATATATACCTTCATTGGCAAGTTTACTATTCTATTGGTCAATTTACTATTCATATGGTTCATATTACTACATATATGTTCAAGATAATATTTTATATGTATAGGTGTCATTATGTCAAAAAAATCCTCTTATTTTATTTATTCATCATTTATAACGTTTTTATGTAATTTATGTGATTTTTTGTGATTTATAATATCTGATATAGACATAGTTTATGAAGAAAAAACATTGATAGAACAATGTGTCAATACATTCCTCCCCCTTATAAAATTGCACACTTGAAATTTCGTTTTACAAACTATAGTTAAAATTGGTGAGGGTACTTCTCCTTCATTAATTTCTCTAGTACCCATGTTTCCTCTTATTACTTATGGTTCCACCATAGTATATTGACTATGTGAGTGGCCTTGTTGTGTATAATGTTAACTCTACAATCAAAGATCATCAATAGGTTATCCCAACAAGAGAAATCATTTTCCAACAATATCGCCTCAAAAATTTTAACATGCAAGGGATCTAGAATGCATTCCTCAAAAGGGATACAAAGAATACATCAATTACATGATATATGGTTAGAAGTTGTTCTAGTTGATAGGTGATAGGTCCAATATGATCAAGAATCTTGTTGGGACTGAATTACCGGGGGCTTAAATTTATTTCATCCCAAATCTCATGAACTTCTTCCATAGAGATATATGATCAAATACCTTGTCCCCAACATTTAACTCATAGTGTTCTTGATGATTATCCAAAAATAATTTCTATTTAATTTGTTCTACATTGATGTTTTGTTAAAAAAAATTCACCTTTTCCACAATTTATTCGACCATTTGATGTCCTAGAATAATACATTCACTAACTTGATCCCATAATGTATGTATTATAAATATTTTCCTACAAAACTCTTCATATGTAGCCACATGGATGCTTGAATATAATCTTTTTTAGTAAGAGAACATGGATATTATAATTTTTCATTCACATCCTCCTGTGTATTCCATATAATATGATCTCAACATGTATTCCAGTTTCTCAATAGTCTATTTATGTTTTCCTTTCTTTTGAAGAAGATAATACATACTGATGTTCAAATTAGTGATTAGATAATGTTGGAGACTTTACTAGAACATAGAGGTGAATATCTAATCTCAATAATATATAACTGATAGTGGTACTCCATGAATCCATAACACTTCCCTTATGTATATCCATGAAATTTTATCTAGTGATAACTCCTCTCAAACTATAATAATGTGAGTAGTCTTTGTGATCCAATTTAAAACATCCCATATAGAAATAATTCATCTCAAAGACTTTATAAATCGAGTGAAATATTACATGGGGATGTTTTCCTATTTCAATTATGGTATGGGTTATGGTTTCAGTAACCCATTATAATTTTCCCTTTTGGCCTTCACCTATTGATATAACATGAACATTGATTTATATTCAATGATATCATTCATTATATTATCCCACCAATAGCACTATAAGATATTTCAATACAACATTTTATTCCTACGGTGAATAAATAAAGTTGAGATATGTGAATCACTCAGAATCAAATTCGTTATCTATGTATTGGATGTTATACATTTTCATAAACTGAATCATACAACTCATTCCTCATCAATTTTTAACTCGGAGGATTTTCCATTTTTCATGGATTCCACATTCTTCAGAATTTCCACATCATTTTTAGGAGGAAACATTATTTTATCTATGATGGATAATATAGAAGTAATTTTAGAAATTATTGATACTTATAAGCACTTCATTATTACCTTGCCCATCTTGTTCAAATCTAATAATTTTTTATCCTTTTGAATTCTCATCATTGATAAACATACATGATCCATTCTACATAATGCATCTACCACATTAATTTCATTTCTAGGATGGTAGTTCAGCAAGCATAATATATGATGAGTATTAACCATCTTGAGCAGAACTTATTAATATCCTTATTTGTGAATATATATTATAGGATCTTATGATCGATTATATCTTACATTTCCCCCAATAGAGATAATACCTCCATATTTTCAATACACTGATCATAACTTACAAATCTAGATCATGTGTGGGATAGTTTTGCTCATTAATTTCAACTAAATTGAGTTGTGGGCTTTCAATTTATCATATTTCATCTGCACACAACCTAATCCATTATTTGAAGAATCTTTGTATACCAAAAAGGGTTACCACTTTTCGGAAGTGTGAGTACCAACACTGTGATATGTATCTTTGTCAACTCATTAAAGTAGTCCTCACATTCATTGGTATTGAAAAACATTTCTCCATTCCCAGTAATATTAGTTAATGGGTTTGATAATCATGATAATTTCTTGACAAATCAACAGTATTACCTAATTAGACCATAGAATCAATAGAAATATATTACATATGTTGGATTAGGTCAGTCAATAATTTCATTTATCATGGAAGAGACCCCATATATTCCTTTTTTGGTGATAACATGTCACAATAATGATGCATCTTTTATATAGAAATCTCATTTACTCTACATTTCATAATGTTTCTCTCTTTTAAAATTATTCAACACAGTATTTAAATTCTCCTCATATTACTCATTTCACTCGAAGTATATCATAATATCATAAATAAAGACTACCAATTTTTTAGGTAATATCGAATGAATATTTTCATTAGATACATGAAATTACAAGAGAATTGTTGAATTTGAAAGGAATAACTATGAACTATTAGGGTCCATACCTAAATATAGTGGATGTCTTGTGAAAACCTCACTTCTTCACCATTAATTGGTGATATACCGACCAAGGTTCCACCTTTGAGAAATACTTGGACCCACATAGTTTATAGAACATTTCTTCTATCAATATAAGGGGATATTTTTATTTATCTTGGTTTTTTGAGATTATGAAAATCAATACATAGTTGCATTGAAAAATCATTCTTCTTCATGAAGGGGAATGCCATGTGGTGAATTAGTCGGGTGTATCAATACATTATTCAGATTCTTTTGTAACTATTTCTTTTATTATTCCAACTCGATTGTGGACATTATTTATGGTTTTTTTACATTGTTAGAGGTCAAGAAATAAGTTTAATACATAACTTAAACACACGATTAGGATGAATACTGGTATATTATTTATGGAACACATTAGTGTACTCCCTCACAATGGGCATGTATTCTAGAAGGTTTCACACTATTCTATAAATCATTTGTGATAGATACACTTTCTCATAAGGATAAAATTTACACAACTGAGATGATTATTCTAATAGAGATTCATCTTCCACCTTACACATATACATAATTTGATGATTCCTTAGGGCGTGAAGGGTGATCTCATATTTTCGATAGTTTATGATGGAATTGTATAAAGATAGTGAATCCATGCCCAATATAACATCAATCACTATAAAATTATATAAATAATGATTTCATAAGATGTTCAGTTCGTACAATTAATTAAGAAGGAGTTACATACTTGGTATGTAATAATTTCACAATTTTTTGTTCTAAAAAATATCTCATCCTCCATAATATGATGCATTGTTTGAATAATTTTACTAAACATGATATATATGAACGAATGAAAATAAAAAGAATAAAATACTACATTCACTATTCTTGAATTAATTACCAGCATACCTTTTCCCACATCATTTTCCGGTTCCACCTCATCAATAGTGATATCATATACCCTTCGTTGTTTCCTTGAAAGTTTTTTTTGTTTATTTCCTCAAAAAACCCATTCCATAAAGAAATGGATTACATAATTCCCATGTTCTATGAAATTGAATCACTATACTATACGAGGAGTGTTGTTATAAACCTTCCTTATTTATTCCACATTAGTGGGATTCCTCATATCCCTTTGGCAGTAAATAGCCATATTCCCCTCACTTCCACATTATAATTATATCATTGTTAAATTTAAGATGTTTCTAAGAAGCTTCTTCCCATATTTTTGATATGTGGGATGTTGGGTCTTGTTTCCATCATAGGATTTATCTATTGACCCACATATATAAAACTCAATTTTCTAATTTTTTCATCAGGACCACGTGACCACTAAGAGTATCCAATCTCCATTACAACATTAAGGGTAAAGAGAAAATATCATGATAACTATCAAAGTCTCTAATCACCAACTACTTTCATATAATCAATGTTAGTTCTATAAAGAAGTGATCCACCTTACTTTCAGTGTTCATGACAATTATAGAGGTGTATTGTGCACTCATTGTGATGTTTTCCTCAAATGTTCCAATAGGCTCATCATACTTTTTCTTTAGTCCAAGGAACTCTATTTCCATCATATGAATGATTGTTTTGGGAAAATATTTATTATAAACAATTATATTAATTTTTTTTATTCCATGGAATATATTTCATCCATAGACATTGTGTTCTTGATCAATGTCCCCCAGAGACTAGCTTCATCATTAAAACGATATACCATTACACCATAAATTCTCTTATTTTTAGCACTTGAGGAATGATAATATCTTCTCAGTTTAATTAATCCATTTTTCTATGTTAAGGGAATCAATAGATCCAGAAGCAATTGGAGGCCTTTGTTTCATGAATGATTAAACCAAAACATGATCTATATTATGAGATGGATGGTGTTTCATGTGATTGATATAAGTTGAGCTAGATGATGAATTATTTTCATGAATATTTAAGCACCTGGTACCATCATATTTTCCATATAATTTTAGAAATCAAAACATTTCTTATCACATTGATTGTATGCATAGATTCTTGTATTTCATGTCATTAACTACAGAAAATAAAGTAGAGTTTTTGGGACTGAATACATAGCTAATGAGAATAAAAAATGAAAACAGTGATCATATAAGGGTACACTTGTAATTGTAAATTATATCCTAATGTGTGATTCCCTATGATTCAATATATGTTAAAAATGGTGATATAATTGTCTCTAGGGTTCTTATTGATGTTATCTAGTAATGAAATCCAAATATTACATGATAATAATTAGATAACAACTATAGATATCCTATTCTTTTTCACATATTATTAAATTATTTTAAGCATAATCAAACACCCAATTACAAGTCATGTATTGTAATGTCTAGTGTCTTTTGATGATTAGGTACTTAAAACTGAAATCATTGAAATAGAATAAAACAAATCTAGTTTAATCATCCATAATAGAACTTAAATTTACATGAGATTATATAAATTAATAGGATATCTTGGGAACTAAATGGACAAATTGGATGAGCTAAAAATCCTAGTAACGGTGTAAACAATGGAATAAAGCCATGTATATGGCTTAGAAGGCATACTATGAGGACATAAAAATGAATGAAATATGAATAAACCTAATGAATAATTACATGTAGATAATTGAGAAATGATATAATGTAATCATATGAATGTGGAATTAAAATAACATGACCTAATAATGTGATAAAGATAATTGTGAATACCATCACACATGGTGGAAAAGACCCATAATGGAATCATGTACACTCCTAGTCCCAACATGATGTATCATGCTACAAAACAATACTAAATTAATTGGATAGATATTTTGGTGCACCCATCATAACATGTTATTGAATATATGTTCACTAAGAAAAATCAAACAAGATTAATAATCAAAAGGGTTACCCAAGGGAAGAATTGAGTTTCATAAACATGGCATAAGCCATAACCAATGGGTGTATAATAAAATTGTTCATGAATGAGTGGGTAGAAATAAAAATTTGATATGAAAAAAGTATTATAGGAATATATAATAAAAAATCTGTCCAAATTATTAGAAATTATTTAAAAATAGTGTTTATGAAACTTTAAAAATAAGACACTTTAGTGTGGATTTACAAGAAAACATTAGATAATATTTAAAAAATTAATGCAATAATTGTTTCTATATAACCAGAAACTAACCAAGATTTAATGTTAGTATAATATGAATTATTTTAGAAAAATAATGGTGTTTTGAAATACATTATGTATGGTACTTGAAAATGTGAAAGAATTTCAGAAGTTCCTTTTAATCGGGATTTGTTATTAGGAGGAAATGGGAAGGGAACCATATATAAAATTTATTTCCCCATAATAAAAAGTAGAATAGGGATATAATATTTTTTGGATCATAAAAACAATATTAATGAGGATTACATTAGAATAATTATTAATTAAATTTGGATAATGGGATAGAAAGCGTAACCTGAATGAAAAAATATAGGTTCAGAAATAATCCCATACTTTATGTATGAAAGTGTTATGAAAAATATCTTAATGTCATGAATAATCAAACTAAATCCATTAATTAATTAATTGATCACCTTTTATTAATGTATTTTATTTTATATATTTTTATTACGTTTAGTTTGGACATTTTAGATTAGTTTTACGATTCAATTTTGTCATTTATGAGGGTTCATTACCTTGGTTTTCAGGATTGGTTCACTTTTATTAATGTAAGAAATTTCTAATGAAATGACAATAGATATATAGAATTGGAGTTATATTTTATTAATGAGTACTCATAATAATAAATGTTTAAAAAATTAATTCATTTATTTGGGGTGATGATGAATAATTAGATAGGATGTTTTTGATAATTTTTTAGATTATTTTAACGTTTTTTAAATCATCAAAAAACCGTTTTTCTTCCATTATTTATTATTTTGAATAAAATTATGTTTTATAAAATAAAAGGGTTATCAAATAAATTTTACAATAATAATAACCATGAAAATGGATTTAGGTCCAAAGTTGAAGGTTATAAAGGTATTTTAAATCTTATCACCCTCTATGACAATATATTAACACCTCGTTGATGATATTTTGACTTTTAGAATAAAAGGATGAGAAGATGAGAATTGATCATAAATTTCCATTAGCATATTAAAATTATAGAATATATATTTATATATACATATGATATTTTTGTTATCATTAATTTTTGAATGTAGGTGGATTAGAGAGTATAAGAACAAATATGTAAGTGAAATGAAAATAAAGAAAGCGAAATAATATTTTACCTATTGGATTCTTCTCCTTGAGAACCACATTATGAAATTTGATTTGGTTTTTTTTGAGAAAATAACCTTAGGGATGTGGGTAAGAAGCTATAGAATATTATTGGGAATAAATTGTACATCCTTCAATGCTTAAGATGTAAGAGGAGAAGATGTGGTGAGGGGTGGTATTTATAGTTGAATAGTGAGATATTTTTTTGATTATTGTATCCATTTTTTATTATATTGGCTCAATAATACGAGTACTGTAGATTATTGTGACTATGAAAATTAAATATTTCATGCTATTTTTAACCAAATGAGGTTACATTATCCATAAATCTTCTATCACTCAATAATGCATGTATTTATATTGTACCCTAAATTTCTATCTTTCACTATTCCCAAAGAAAATCAACTACTTTAGAAAAATACAAAAAATTCACCTTAACTATTTTTTATCATTTAGAATTAAAAAAAGAACACCATTTTATTAAATTATGTTATATAAATATGATAATTTTATATTTTATTTAAAATTTTCATTTATTTGAAAAATATAAAATATAAAATTACAACAGAATTTATAATCAATTCAATAATTAACTAAGGTATCATAAAAATATATATAATCATATGAAAACAAAATATAAATTTCTGAATCTATTTTATGAAAATAACTTTTCCTTAAATTCATTATATTAATTATAATATAGTAAATAGACATTTATGATTCACAAAAAACACGAAAACATAATTTAGCATTTTGTAAAAATTTATTTACGTTGAGTATGATATAATTATATCATATTATAATTTATAAGATTCATAAATTATACTTTTACTATCATTGATTGGTTTGATATTCTATAGGCCCGTTTACTATTCATTAACGCCTTATTACTAATCCAATTGTCAAGTTATTAATCCATTGGTGTGGGTTCCAAAATTTCACAATAAAAAACTCTTAAATCATTCACTCTTAATTTAGGAAGATAGTTTTGTGTTATTTTTGTAATTTTATTAGATTTATAACATATGAATAACTTATAATAAGGAATTTTCATTGATAGAATTTTGGGCCATTACATATATACTGATAAATTTCTATAAGAAGGAATGTTATTTATTATACTAAATAAAATGGGCCATAATGTGAATTGTTAAAATCTTTGAGCATCGTTCATTATTTGACATGTATCCCACATCAATTTCATATCTTTTATCAAAAGTAAAAAATAAAAAATAAATATAATTTCCAGGTTTCTTTGGTCCATATTTCAGTAGAGACAACATATTATATTTATGCATCATTCATAGCCATTGTGGAAGTTACATTTTAGGAAAAAGACATCTGATTAACTATGTGTACTAATCCGTACACCAAAAGGATTGATTCCATCATCAGATAGTGCGGGACAAAATTTTCATGGATCATTTCCAATTTTAGGGTACTCAAAATCATTTTTCTTTCACTGAGGAGAATCTATAGGATGATGAAGGTTCCCATCATTAATTACTGTATTTTCATTCCATTTTAGTTGTCTCACGGTTTCCTAATAATCATATAGTATTCTAAACCATGTAATAATAGTAATGAAAAATAAATCATTCGAATGAATTGATTTAATTTTACTGCATTAATCAATTCCACACTTATGGAAATTTATGAGTGATTCATGGTAATTGGGAAATAATATTAAATAATGTTTTTAGTCATGCATTTTTTAAAGATCATTATGAGTGAATGTATCATTAGTTTGGAGACATATATTTAACATGGATGTTCATTTTCATCTGGAATCATATCATTTATGATGACATGTAGTTCTATAAAGATGACATTGCAACATCCACTTCCATCATACTAATTTTATAATCACTAAGATGATAAATATCTTGTGGGTTTAGTACAACTGGTATACAATTGTATCATATAACTTCTATTTAACCAATCAAACAATCTTAATTAAACATGACAGTAATCTTGAATTTCCATTATCATTTCTTCTATGAGATATCTATCATCATTTACATAGGTATTCAAAGAAAATGATCCATAAGCCATTGTATGATCCCAATCACTATTCATGTTTCTTTTTTCCAATTATTAGTCCAAAATTTATTGCAATGATCTATTCTGTGATAAATGGAATGGTCTTCCAAACATTCTAAACTAATACAATATATCAAACCAATATTGACATATATGGATAATTCATATTTCTAGATGAATATTCACTACATTTTACCAATGCACACCCAAGGACTATAATATTTTAGTGCCTTTTGAAACTGGGAATAAATTATTCTTAATTGTGAAAGATCTTAAAAATCTCCCATAATGAACACCCCCTTTAATAATACTACATAAAACCATTCTTTATAATCTGGGGAAAGGAAAAAATAATAAAGGGAGAGATCAAATACTCAGTATGGGTATACAAGGGTGATATATAATTATATACATGAGCATAAAGGGTGTGAGAAATGGTAATAACATTAGAAGATCAATACATTCATATCAAAGGTAATCCTAAATAATAAAGAAGTCAAAACACACGGTCCATATGATCAAAACATTGACATAATACATGAAATTGTGGCATACACATAAAATTATAACTTTGTGAACATGTATAAATAGTAAAATGTTCACTCATTAAATTAAGGTCATCAATGTAGCCCCTTGGATAATCAAATGGAAATAAAAATTAGGTCCAAAAATATAATTTTTTAACATGAAATCAGGTTCACACATAATTTATATAACCCATGAGTTCTGTATCTTTAACCAATTCATCAGAGGGAGATATAGGTCCCACAAATCTCGTAATAAAATCATACAAGTGTGTGCCACATTATTAGAATAAAAATCATAACCCTAGAAATTAAATGGGTATCATAAATATAAAATCATATAATAACATTTCGATATGACACATGTATCATAACCATTTCATCCAAATCATAACCTGTGAAAAGAAGTTGTTTTCTGACATATTATTCCATCAAAACTTATACAATTCAAATAAATGGTATTCTTGAACTGTAACATTATATGACATCATAGATGGGGAAGGTTTTTGAAAGATCACATAGAACTTTAATTTTCCATACAATCACTCTCTAAAACATTTTTCGTTTTATAAATACTTCTATTTTAAAAAATAATGAAACAATATAAACGAATCATGAAAAAACATTTAAATCAGTTATTGAGGAAAATTTCCTTTCTTTGAAGAAAACATTTTTTTCATAAAATACCGATCAATTTTAAAAGAGAAACTTTTATTCGAAAATAACTTTGTAAGGTGGTAAGTGAATCACTAAGTTGTAAAGGTGTCATCACGGTGAAAAAAAATCCTCTCATGGGGTAGAAGATTAAAATATACTCTTTCAATTGAAAAATCCATAAAGTAAATCGTTTAGAAAATGAATTAAAAATTCAATTCAATTTTTTTAAAAAAAATTAAAAAATGTGTAAATGTGAATTTAAAAATTTATATTTAAATAGTAAGAATATTTTGGAAAATATTTTTAAGAAACATGGATGTGGTTGATAGATATTATGAAATGGATACTTACATATAAACAACATTGAATATTATGAAGATTGTGAAATAAACCTTATAACATTATAATAAGTTAAATCATATGACCCCTAAAAGAAAGAAAATTACATGGATATGAAAATATCAAAATCTCATGGCCAGGACTCATATAATTCATTCATGGGGAGTATATGCGCAACATAAGTAGTGTGTGAGGCATGTGTATCACATAAGTAATGTTGAGACAAAAATCCCTTACTTTGGGTCTGATATCCTGTGTATGTATCTGATACTCCAATATATTTTTTTAATAGTTACATTGACTTTTTAAAATGTCATATTAATTTTTATGATATCATATATCATCATAATATCCTCATTTTTTTAGTATCCTTTCATTTTTACTCGATATTTGGGAATTAACTGCTTCATTTTCTTATACATGTTTTTTTTGAAGAAGTTATCGTTCTTCCTCATCATTCTAAGTTATATAATCCAAAATGATATTAACATAACATATATCATATTTATTCATTATATAAATTTACATAACCAATATTTAATTAACATCTTGTAGAATGAATCGCATCGCATCATGGAGACGGTTTGTTGTATATATACATGAGCGACGATATTATTCCAATAATAGTGAAATCATATAGAATTGGATTTTAAAAATTTGGTTCCATAATCCATATAATGTTATAATAATTTTATATAGTTATAATTTTCATCATTATACCAATTTATATAATGTGTTTATAAAAAACATTTTACACCGTGATGAAGAGAGGGTATGTCGTACGTACCCGTGAGTGGTTATTTTTGTTCCGAGGATGGATATAAGGTGGAATATGATTGTTCCATATTCATAATAGAATTTTATTATATTTTGGTATTGGATTTATTACTTTATAGTGTAAAAAACTCACGAATAGTATGTATAAGAAGAAGTATGTTTGAATGAATTTGTTGATGATATTAGCTCTTCTTTGAAAAGATCCCTATAGATATCCCCTTAAAAGAACTAGAGTTGGCCTTTTGTGAAGACCATAACATCTACAGTAGAAAATAAAATTGAAAGGGGAAATAGTAAACAGATATATGATTTTGATTGCTCAATGTGAAGTTAATATGTTATGGAGGATGTTCTATTTTATAATTATGGTTAAGGTCACTTTTGGAATCTCACAAAATTGTATTTCGTAATAAAATCAAAACCCTTCAAAAAACCTAAAAAATGTCATAGTTTCGAATATTAGATGATATCAGGTTATAATATCATAAACCAATATATTTTAGAAACGTTTTCTACCAATATAAACCATATCCATTTAAAAAACACTTCATTATTTTATTTAATCTTAAACTAAGGTAACAAATATTTCAATATTAAATGGGTGAAATATTAAATTATTTGTTTTAATATTCATTATAAATAAATAAATAATATAATTTACCACCATATAAAATTTATTATATACAATTATATTTTTTATTATTTTTAAATTATTTAATAAAACATTATTTTGATTAATAATCAGTAGTGTCAATATGGATACTATTCAATTTATTGATTTTAAAAGAATCTAGATAAGATGTTATCAATGAAAAAAAATATTTTATAATATCACCAATCATTCTTTGTCATTTAGATATTCCATTGAATATATTAATTATCCCAAATTGTATTTAATTTAATATTTTGAAGAACATTATTTCGATATTTCAATTAATTATATAATTACTACATCTTTATTGTTTAATTTTTTAACAGACTAATTTAATGATTAAAAATTAAAAATAAAATACTATGATAATGAAATAGTAAATATATTTAATAATAATACTTATATTTTAATATATATTTTGGAAAAAAACCACCTTTAGAAAATGTTATATGTATAAAAACATGAATGTGACAACTTTAACATCACATCGAATAAAATATTATGAGGGTCGCAATCTTTTCCAAATGGATCAAAATGGTCAATAAAAAACCCATGTATTATTATTGTATAGATAAAATCTATAAATTATTATTTGGTAATAATTTTATCATTTTAATGGTTATTATAATTTCAATAAAAAGTATTATATTGATTTTTTATAAATTAAATAATTTCTTCACTATCAATTTATAAATATTTAAGCTCATTATTCATTTCAATAAAATTATTAATAAATACACATGATAAATAAAAACATTCTGTAAAAATATAAAATATTTATAATCGAATGTAGATTCTATATAACATTATATTAAAAATGATATTTTTATTAAAATTTGAGTAAGATATATTTAACTATTCTTAAAATAAAATATATTAAAAGTCCTAATCTCATCCAAATGGCTTAAAAAGTATACCATAAAAACCCTAGGAATATTTAGGTTGAAAAAATCTCATCTAATGATATTAGGTTATGTTTTAATGTAATTTAATAATATTATGTTCACCTTTAATTACAATATTTTCCTTTTCAGAGTTGTAAATAAATATTTACTATAGTTACTATCCAAACACCCAAAAAATTAAAAAAACCATCTTAACATAACTTTGACCTACTAATTTCAATCACAGAATCCATTTTTCAAAATTAGAACATAGAATTTGAAGTCATTAATTTAATATTAACCCCATTGTCCGATAAAGAAAACAAATTTTAAATTTTAAAACACTTCAAAATATTAAAATGCATTTTAATCAAAATCCAATGTAAAATTATTTCCAATGACCTAAATTATAAAAATTTATATAAATATAAAATAATTATATTTTAAAAATATAATATAATATAACATAATAATATAAATTAATTTGATGACAAAAATTGTTTTCAATTAAAATTTACCATATTTTTATTACTCATCAAAACATAAAACATATTAGAAAAATATAAAAAATTCATACAAGGGTAATTTTTTACCCCTTCCAAATTACGAATATTATTTCGATGAATATTATATATATTTTTGTAAAAAACATGATTTAAAATGGGTTCACTATCAAATGGTGGAAAAAAGGCATGTTTTTGTAAAAAACTATTTTTTCTGAAAAATTGAATTTGTTTATATATAATGGCTAAAAACATATAAGATAAATTTTAAACATTATTTTGAATATATTAAATATATTTTTAATTAATAAATTCCTTCAATAATGAATTTATTATTTTATAAAATCACTTATGTTCATTTAAACCGTTTTTTCAGAATAAAGTCAATATTGTCAATATCCAACACAATAGTGACTTGGTTATAAGATAAACTAATAATATAAAGTTATTCACCAAAATTAGGTCTTGTGTGAAACTAATTCTACAAAAACAACATGAAATTATGTGTAACATAAGATAAGAATAGTGTTGCATATACGACCTGCTAAGTCCATGTTGTGTGTAGTGAAGAATTTTTAGGTGTATTGTACAACACACAACATCAAAGAAATCAAACCAATATACATATCATAAAAATATAATTGTGTTATATTCTTACCCAAATAAAATTAATTTTCCATCCAAATTCAACTAGGTTATAAAATAATTTATACTTTGATGTTTCTTTCAAAGAAACCCACATCGTAAAAATCAACAGTAAAACATATTTTTTAATAAATGTTTGAAATATAAAAATTACCAAAATTAACTCATCACTGGGATTCCATATAGGATAACATAAGTGATAGGTTAAAAAAAATTAATAGGGAAGTGAAATAAAAATATCATTTTCTGATGCAGAGTGATAGGGAACACCATTATGAGATAGTTAGCAATCAAAATCCATAAATCCACAGTGATCTTAGGGGCCATATAATTCATGTAATTGAAGTTAATAGGATAAAATTTATGGATTAAGGATCAATTACATATATTCGAAGCGTGATAATAAATACTAACTTGAAAAATTATTATCTCATCCTTTCATTGTGACTTGAAAATTTACCAATTCATCTCTTATTCCAAGAAATGAATGTGAATTTTTCATTCCATAAGCATAATAAGATCATGAGATCCATAAATAGAATGAAAAGACATTACATCTATCTTTATCACAACAAAAACATTGAAAAATGGTATCAAATTTGCATAGGTCCACCTATAGTGAGGTAAGAAACTAATGTAATAAACTATGTCTGATCTTAACTTATACTATCCATATATTTAAAACCTTACTATCCTTCTAAATGTGGAATATCCCAAACATTATAAAGAGGTTAAAAAACATTTCATAAGATTTATCCCCCATATATCATATGGTATCTCTTTTTGGATACATTATAAACATGTGAACACCTTTATCATTTATTGTATTGATTCATGGTAATTTCCTAAATTACTATATATACTCATTGGAAACATGACTATTTTATTATTATAATGATTATGGGATATAATCCTTAAATACCAAAAAGTCTTATTCTTTATCCATGATAGCATAACCCTTTTGAAAAAAAAATCTAAAATTAGTTCTCAGGAAGCTAGTATCATACAATTTACTTATTCATACCTAGTAGATCTTTATCCAAACTTCATTTTCTTATAATAAGTGACATATTAAGGGTTATAATTCCATTAATAGTGTGTTTCTCCAAATAAATTTTCGTACCATTAAATCAATTTTATAGTTTTGTAGAACTATTTGTCTTATCCTTACTAATCCTTAATGAAAAAATTATACTAAATAAAATTATATATTTCCTGAATCATATAACATAATCGTGGAATTACATAAAATATTCATGTCCATCATCCAACCTTATTCATAAACCATTAATCAGGATCCATTATCATAGTCACTCTAAAAATATAAATCTTGTGTTAAGGTTCCTCAACATTAATCAAACCACGATTATTATGTTTAATTTACGAAATAATGCTAGAACATCCCATACCTTTCACAAGTCATTTAAAATCTCCATAACATCAGTTGTATCGGTGCTAAAACACAAGGATCTTCATATACACTCAAATGAAAAAATGGTGGAGAAATTCCAGGATATTAAGGCATCGCAAGAAGTGATCAACCAAATGATGGGATGATTTCATAGAGTGAAAACTACAAAGTGTAAAGGTGAATGGGATGATAAGATGAACCACATCTAGATTAGAGGCTTCATCATGGTGAAGATTAACAAGGATTAATACATTAAATCATAGGGAAACATGTAAAAACATTATAAAGACATATTGAAGTATGATCTTAGCACTCGGGTTAATTCTACTCCCTAGACACTGTTTACAGAGTTTGATTCCAATCGGCTCAAACTGTTATTCAACCAAAATGTAATATCTTTTTGTGTTTAAACTGTCTTGTTTTGAGGATTCTCACTTTCCACTAATTTAAAAAAAAATAAGATATCTAATAATTATTGTGGTATAACTAATACTCATACCAACTTTATGACTCACTTTTTTTATTTCCGCATAGGAGATAATTTTTCAAAAATTATCATACATTCTTCATCCGATAAATTCAATGTGAACCATATTTCATATAGTTATGGTTATTGACTATATCCCAAATTTAATGTGTGAGATACTAATATCATAGATAAAAATCACGTAACCAACCGAAATTAATTATAATATTTCACACTGTTACATCATTGGATTAATCCTAGGTTATTCATAATTCTTACAAAACTATTAGGATTGAATAATATAATTTGAAGTGTTTTTAAGGACATCACTAGACATATCCATTGAAATATATATATAGATTTCAAAAAAGTAAACACATCCTATTTTCAAAAAGTTAACAAAAATTTACCTCTGATGCCAACTATAATGAACAAAGATTTATTTACATGGATATTACATCTTTTTATTTGAATTTTCAATACATTTTAAAAATTCCCTACCAATGATATAAATAGTTTAGTTCCTCTAGAAACATTGAATAAATTCATCTATCTTGTCAATGATCATAAACATATCCCATAAAGATCATATCCTTCCATACTCTTAGTCATAACCATTTGTTATAATCTGGTTAAATGAAAACATATTAAATGGTGAGCTCAGATGTTTAGTAAGGGTAAAAATGGGTGATATGTACACATAAACTTGATCACAAAGGGTATTAGTGCACAAACATAACAATAGATGATCATGGACTGCATATCAAAGGTAAACCTGAATAATAAATAAATTAATGAACATAATCCATAAGATCATGTCTTTGAAATAAGACTGGAAATTTTGTTATACACATAATAATATAACATTGTGAACTTGTATAAATATTAATTTGTCCACTATTTAAATTAATAACAGAAAATCATTCCCTTCCATAAGCATATAGACATTGAAACTAGTTCTATTCATATAATTTGTGAACATGAAATCATGTTCACTAATAACATATATAACTCATGAGATAACCATCTTTAAACAATATATAAGATGAGAATATTGGACAAAAACATCTCATATTGAAATCATACATACTTGTGCCACAAGATCCTAGAAAATATTATCACAACCAAATAATTGAACTATTTATCATAGATATTTTATAATATCATAACATATAGAAATGATATTGGTTTTATTATCATTTCAGCAAAATCTGAACCTGTGAAAATAATTGGTTTTCATAAAAATCATGCCATCACTACATAAATCATTCATAGAATTAAAATGAATAGTATTATTGAAATATAACAAAGTCATCATGTATGGGGATGGATTTTGAAAGATGTCTTGGAACATGAATTTTCCTAATAAATATTTCTATAAAACATAAAACAATTTCCAATCACTTTTCTTTGAAAGTAGTTTGAAAACATATAAATGTATTATGAGAAATCTTGTAAAATAGTTCCTGAGGAAAATATACTTTCTTCATTGAGAACGCTTTATTTTCATAATTTGTAGAACAAGTTTAAAATAAATCATTTTATTTAAAAATAAACTTGTCAGATAGTAATAGAAGATTTAAATTGTTATAGTTTCATGATGGTTGAAAAAATCCACTCACACTGCATAAGTGAAAAAATTATCTCTTTCATTGATAAATTTATAAAGTACCTCATTTGGAAAATGAAAGAAGGATTCCATTAAAAGATTCTATAAAAGTAAAACACTTTTTAAAATATCTTTAAATAGTTATAGAGAAACTGTAAGAATAATTGGAAAAACATTTTTAAGAAGTATCTACAATTATGATAGATATGCCCTAGTAGATACAAATGTATACACAATTTCAGATAATAATAAGATAGTGAAATAAAATTACAACATAATAATAATTTAAATAATATGCCCCATTAAATAAAAAAATTATATGAATGTGAAAATTTAATATAATCATGGTTAATACTCATAAAAGTCTTTCATGAGCTGTATATACACCACACATGTAGTGTGTGACACATGTGTCTCACATAAGTAATGTTGAAATAAAAATCAAATATGATATGTCTAATATCCATTGTATGCATCAAATCCTCCTATATAAAGAATTAAATACTTTTATTTTATTATTCCAAATCATATTGCTTTTTTGATATCATATATGATCATATAATCATCCTTTTATTAATACCATTTCATTATTACTCGTTATTTGGGTAATAACTGCATTATTTTCGTATGTATGTTTTATTGAATAATTTTTGGATATCTTTATCAAATAAATGTTAAATCATTACAAAATTATATTAAAATAATATACATAATATTTATTCATTATATATGTTTATATTATCATGTTTTAATTGATATCTAGTAGAAGGAATGACTTCACATCGTAGAGACAGTAGGTCATGCATACCCAGAAGTGATAGTATCATTCCCATTATTTTGAAATGTTATGGAAGTGGATGTTAAATTTTTTTTCTAGAATCCATATAATGTTATGATAATTATATATAGTTTATATTACATCATTATACCCATATATTTATGCTGCTGGAGAAAATATATTACACCATGGTGTGGATACGGTAAGTCATACATACTCACGCGCGTTGATTTTGTTTTTCATAGGTTGTATAGAGGGTAGAATGTGTCCGTTACATAATCATAATTACATCTCTGTATATAATTGATAATGTATTTAGGACATTATAATGGAATAAAATCATAAAGAGGATGTAGAAGAAGAAATAAGATTGAATTAATTGGTAGAGAATATTACCTCTTTTTCGTCGAGCTCCATCAAGATCTCCACTTAACGGAACTTGAGATGGTCTTTCGAGAAGACATAAAACATTTAGAATGTAACTATCTATGTTGAAAAGAGAACTAGGTAGGGTATTTTTAAGACTAAATTCTCAATATGATGTGATGAAGTGAGGGAGGATGTTCCCTATAATAATTGAGGTGAGGGGTACTTTTGGAATCTCAAAAAATATTATTTTATAATTAACAAAAAACATATCCAAAAGCAAAAAAAAATGTCTTATATTTTAAGAAAAGTTGATATAAGGTTGTAATATCATCGTCCAATAAAATTTAGGCATGTTTCCAATCAATATAAACACTATACTTTTAATTATTACATCGATATTCTATTTAACATTTAATTAAGGTAACAGATGTTTCAACATTAAACGGGTGATATATTTACTTATTTAATTTCAATTAGAAAAAAATTGAATAATTTTTAGAATTTCTAGAAATTAAATAATTATTAAATAATTTATAAATTTTTTTATGAATTTTTATTTATTTTTATAATAAATTATTTTGAAAAACAAATAATAGTGTCAATTTGGAGACTATTCAATTAATTGATTTTAAAAAATATCCAATTAGATGTTCTAAAAATAAAATATTTTATTATATCCCTAAGGCGCCATGGTCATATATAAAATTAATGGGATATATTAATTAACCCAAATTATATTTATTTTAAAAAAAATTAATAACATTAAATTTATGTTTCTAGTAATAAAATAAAAAATTCATCTATTTTTAGTAATTATTTAATATACTTATTTTTTTAATATTTCATAATAATAATTATAGTCGAATATATCTTTAGTAAAATTAATCATTAAACAATGTTATATATATAATAAGTGGAATGTGAAAACTTAAACATAACTTCGAATAAAATATTATAACTCCGATAATCTTTTTCATATGAATTAAAATGGTCAATAACTATACTATTAAATGATTTCTGTGGAGTTATACACGAAAAATAAGATTTTTTCAACTATGATTTCCTTTTAATGGTTATTATAATTTTAATAAATATTATTTTTCCCATTCTTCATCAATTAAATAATTTCTTCATCATCAATTTATATGCCTTTATGGTCATTATTTATTAACTAAAAATTAAAAATAAATTCCCATGATAAGGAGAAATGTTTTTGATTTCAAATTGGTATTTATAGTTGAACATATATTCTTTATAACAATATTTTAAAAATTATATAGTTATTAAAATTTGAGTAAGACATATTTAAATTTTCCTAAAATGAAATATATTAATTGTTTTAATCTCATCCAAGTGGATTCCAAAGGACCCCATTTCTACCCAACGATGATTTTTATTAAAAAACTCATCAAATTATATTAGGAAGAGTGTTAGAGTTATATTATTATATTTTTTTGACCTTTAATTTTCATATTTACCATTTCTATGTGGAAAATAAAAATTTACAAAGGTACTATTTATATACCCAAAAAAGTTTATTTAAATAATTTAAAATTAAATTCATTTATCGAATGTAAAAATGGGTTTTAAAAGTTAAAACATTGAAAAGGATTGAAGTGTTTTAACTTAAAAGTTGAAGGTAAAATTATTGCCAATGACCTAAATAATAAAATGTCAAAAATATATTTTATTCATATTTTAAAAACATTATATAATATAGGTTAAAAATATAAATTATTTCTATGAAAAACAATGTTTTCAATTAAATTTTTTTCTACTATTACTTTTCATCAAAAGTTTATACTTATCAGAATAATACCAAAAATTAATAGAAAGTAATTTTTTATATCCCAAATCCAAAGAAAGAGTTCATTTTTACAAATAAAAAATAAAATGGTGTTTAAAATAGATTTAAAATGGGTGCACCATCAAAAGGTGGAAAAATACATTTTTTTTAGAGAAATACTAATTTTATTTGAATAATTGAATTTTTACTTATATCATATCTATAAAACATAAAAGATAAATTTTAAACATTATATTAAATATATTAAATATATATCATTATTAAAATCCATCATGTGTGAATTTATTATTTTATAAACACAATTATATTCATTTAAATAGTTTTGTAGCATAATGTAAATATTATTCATACCCCCATTATAAAAACTATGTTATTAGGTAACATACTAATATTTATTTTCTAACTTAAAAAATGAAATCTATGAAATTAATTCTATCAAAATAACATTAAATTGTGTATTACACAAGATAATGTTAGTGTTTCATATACCATATGTTAAGTCATTGTTTTGGGTAGTATAAACTTATCTTAATAGAGTGTAAAACACAAGACATCGATGAAATCAAGAAAATATCTATCTCATAAAATATATGGGTGTTATATTTATTTTTAATACCAATGATGTAAACATAGACAATGTATTTGATAGGGGTCAAATGTGTTATCTATCACAAACCTAATCAACTATTTAAATCCTTATTCATACTATTTTGTAAACTGATTAGGGTACATCCATTTTCAAATCGTATCCATTAGACTAGGTACGTAAAATATTCATTTTTTTACAATAAGTAAACATATGATTCACTTATTAATTGTGAAATTTATAAATATTTCTTATTAGGGGAACCCAATATTCCGTTGTTTTGAATAATATTACAATTCATTGAAGGGAATGTGTAATTGAATTTAAGAAAAGAATTAATCCACTATGGTAGATGGTATCAAATTAATTCATAGAAAGGTGAATGTTATAAACCAAAAATAACCTCATAAACTTTATCTATAGAATAGATATTATTGAATTCTGTTATCTGAGACTCATCCCCTGTCTCTTTTGAAAAACCACCTATGTTTCTTGAAATAATCTATAAAAAATTCGTCCCAAACCCATTACTATTGAACATTTTGTATGACTATTACTTAGTGTTTTTTAAGTGACATAAAAGAGATGGGGGATGAGATTCGAAAAAATAAAATTCCATTAAAACTGATCTGGATATAGAGTTGAAGAGGATGAAAGAAAACCTTCATTATCAAATATAATTGGGGTTCATATAATTTTTCATTATTCATAATCTTAAAAGAAATAAAACTAAAACTAATAAAATTAAATAATTTTTATTCAAATGAAAAATAAGAGTAAATCATATTAACTAATTAACATATAAGCTAATTTCATTTGTTAATCTAGAGTTGTATGTAGTTTTAATAATATATTTTATAATGATAAATAAAATAAAATTTTCTGCATATCTATAGATCTAGTGTTTCTTCTGGTTATGATATAATGGTTTAGACAAAAATAGGGATATTGAGTTAAACATATATAGAGTACAAGTCCTAAAAATTTGAAACGTCCATATCATGAATTTAAATATTTCAAATCCTTCATTTCATTCTTATTGATTGAGATCAACATAATTATATCCTGAAAAAATATCTTATGGGGATAACCATAGATTTCAATATGATGTTATAAAATGAAGAATTATCTTTTAAACATGTTGATTTCTATAAATAACCTTTTAATGATGTAATAGATTCTATTATGGAAAATAATACTTTAATATTTATAAGTTATCAGAAATACACAAATCATAATTTTTGTAAATGTGTATTTAGAAGAATGTATGCATATATTTATAACATCCAATTTATAAGTGATATATTAGTAATCAAAGGATTCATCAAAAATGGAATAGATTTTTTATTTTGGCACTTATAGACATTTAGTGAAAATTATAAAATTAAGGATATTATTTGACATTATATTTGACAAATCATTTGTGTGGTCATTAAACTTATGATAAAACTATATAATGAAATAAAAATTTAAAGGATTAAATTTTCAATGAAAAATTTAATATTCTCAAATGTATTTAATATAGACCCTAAATATAACTTCCAATGAAATATTCAATAATATTATTGGAATTTTTTGGAATATTTATAAGGAAATAACTGACTCTGATGATGAAAATAAATTAATGAATAAGGTTATAAATTAATGTTTATAAATCTATTTTAATCTCTCAAAACTTATCAGAAAAAATAATATGGATTTTCAATTAAGAAATTTATGATTTTAAAATTTTTTGTCTCACTAAAATTTATGAAATGGAAGATGATAAAAAAGTGCATGATGTGATAAACAATAAATTAAAATAATAAATTATTATAAAATTTTCTTAACTGAATATTAGATGCAAAAAGATTATTGAGATCTAAAATCTACTTATATAAAAAAGAGAAATGCATGAAGATTAAATTTTAGAGATACGAATATCATGTGATGTCAAAATAAAAATAGTTGAGAATGATGAAATCACTCTAACAATGAAATGATTTGATATTTCTACTAATTTAATGAATATGGTATAAATATAATGAATGCATTCTCAAAAAGTAAAAAATAAATAACATACCCCCACATTATTCATTAAAGGATTCATATATTGGGTGAACTTTGTTTGGGGGAACGAAAATCCTCATATCAACTATTCAAGTAGTTATATCTACATCAAAATGGAAATCGAAATTCTATTTTTAAAAATATTTATTGTAGAAAAACTATTTTAATGTAAACTACATGTTTTAAATGTAAATTATTGAATAAATATTTGATAAAAACATATAATGGACCCCCCATTATATCAATGGTAGCTGGTATAAAGTGTATAAACAGTTTTTCCCCAAATAAAATAAACCAAATTATACAACCATTTAAAAAATACAAGATTTTAATTTTAATAAAACTGGAGAACATTTGGATGAAAATAATAAACCATGGTTTATGATACCTTTACCTTTCAATATTAAATTTTGACATAATGCATTCCGTATTTTTTATAATTTACAAATTATAAAGTTACAACAGAATGGTAATTTTTGGTGGGAAATTTCCCAGATAATGCAATATCTCTAGTTATTCAACAAACATTTGTTAAACTCAATTAGTGTTGAAATGAATAGAAATATATATGGTATTTAACATGGAAATAGTCACAGTGAATAATCTTCCAGGTAAAAATCATTCATGAAGGAAAATAGCGATGAATGATGAAAATAAAAAGATTATGAAAAATATGAAAAAAGATATCACCAATTAAGAAAAATGAGGGAGGGGAAGGATAAGAATTACATGTCCTTAGATTGAATCTGTCTTTCATCTTAGTGATATAGATATATCATGTGTGATAGACTACATTAATTTGAACCTTAGAATAATTGTGCCTTAATTCATTCAATACATGGATTTGACCCTCAAATTCATTCGAGACATGATTCGAGGTTGGATTCATTGAGGAGGAGCGACAACATGAGGTGTCTTCTGTGGATATCTTAATAAATCATGACCGATTCAATCATGGTTAATGTTATTAAACAGAATAGGGACACTTTTATCCATCCATCCAAATAAGCAAAAAATAAATCACCCTTTTATCAGTTCCAAATTAGTAAGCACTGATAAATAGAATCTTTTTCAATTGTGATTTATAATTGATAAATATCAATATTTATCATTACTAAAAAATCCTGATAAAAGCCATATTAATCAGCTCTATAGTTATAGTGCTGATAAAACTCTATATTTTTAAGTTATTAAGAAGAGTTGATAATTAGAATATGTATCAACACTAAAACATTGTCACTCATAAAGAATTTATAACTATAATTATAAATATAGAAATTTAAAAAAAATTACATATTTATTTTATTATAATTTTATCAATATTTAAATATATGATTTTTTTATAAATTTCAAGATACTATTTAAAATAAATTATAAATAATTATTAACAATTATTAATATATTTAAATTTTTATATATATTTATATAATTATATATATATATATACGAATTTTATAAATATATATAATTATATATATAGTTAACATGTTTATTATTTAAATATAGTTTTTTTGGTCGAAGTGGACACTTAAGAGGGGGGTGAATTGAGTTCCAATTAAAATTTCTGTTAGAAATATTTCTCCTAAAATCCCCCAATTTAAAAACAAAATTAAACTATAGTGAATTTATATAGATTATAAATGTTCAATTAGTTTCTCAAAGATTGATTAGTTCTCAGTTAATTTAATATCAAGATTAAATTGGCTTTTGAAACTATCTTACTAGTTTACAATAGATATAAACACTTGTTAATTTAACTATCAGAGTAGCTTTAAAATAATTTTTTATTTCAAAGTAATAAGCTATGGATTATGAAATATATATAGTATTCTTATAATTTATACTATAAAGCACGGAATATGTAACCAAGAGGTTCAGTCTCAAGCCGAGACTTAGTCCTCTCAAAAATTAATATAAATTGATCCACACCCTGGATCGGGGTTAACAATAGTGGGCACATTGTCCAGGTACAAAGTCCTCTACCACAGTTCTATGTGGGAAAATAGAAAACAGCTCATAGCTCTCTATGCCTTACTCGACCTCTACCACTATCCAAAGTGGGAAACAAAATAGTTAAAGAGTATGAATGAGGATTTAAGAATCATCCAGTTTAGCTTAAGAGACAGTGTGTGTGTGTAAGATAAACAGGTTACACACACTGCTCAAAATGTAAATGAAAGAATCACTAAAAGCAAGTATTGATGTGTTTAGAAAATCTTTAGTGATGGGCAGTGCAGCTCTGGACTCGTTTGATTGGTGAGAAAATCTTTTGAGTCCTTTTCTGTTTTCTTTTCAGAAAACATAGTATCGTTTTCTTTCATGGTTCTAGTTTCAACTTGTCATCCCAAGTGTAGGAAGCATTTGTAGTTCTTCACTCAGGTTGTAGCTTGTGTTCTCCTCTATCAAAGGATTGCTTGATGTATATTCAGTGTTCTTGGAGTCTGTATGTAGTATTTCTATATGCACCAATTTCCAGTTTCTCTACAAGTTAAGCACCTTGATTGATTTTTAAAGATCATCTCTTCTACACCTGCATCAACTCTTCTCATTATATCCCTTTTGGTAGTGCTTTCTAGTGTTCTCTTTCGATCCCTTTATATATTTTAGCTCCTGAAAAAGGAATGATCACCTTTTGCATGGGTACTAGGTACGGTTCCCTTACATAGAAACACAATCTATTAAATAACATTTAATGCATTAAAAACATGAAATTTAACCATTAGCAAAATAAATAAATAATATTTTGAGTATAGAGTTTGATTAGTTGGTCAATAATTAGTTGCTAATGTTGGTAAATATTTACTGTGGACATTGTGTAGAAGTACCTTCCATCGGTAGATCTTTTGAACTTGTATCGGTAGCTCTGTATACTGGTGGATTCATTCTATCGGTAGGTCTTGTTATCGGTAGCTTTTACTCTATCAGTAGCTCCTAGGAAATCAGTAGCTCGATGTATCGGTAACTCTATACTTGTATCGGTAGACTGTTAGTCAACTGGTTCTATCAGTAGACTTCTTCTTATCGGTAGCTCTGTGCATATCAGCAAGTGTATAATCAAAGACTTAAGAATATCAGTAGAATTGTTCTATCGGTAGCTCGGTTTCTGTCGGTAGCTTGTATCGGTAGCTTTGAGTGTACTCTATCGGTAGACTGATGCATATCGGTGACTCTGTGTATCGGTGAACATAGATTATCGGTGACTCTGTCTATCGGTAGACTAAGTCTATTGGTAGACTAAGTACCGGTAGCTCTATATTAGTAGCTATATGCAGACTAGTTACTTAATACTTGTCTGTTTTTTGAAAAACATATCCGAATGGGTTAGAAGATCTTAAGAACTCATATAAACATAAAATAAACAGTGATTAACATATTTCAAGGACTATTTTATTATTATTATCATCTTGATAACATAATATCATATATTGAGAGAATTAGGATATAGATAAACATTAATTGGGATTATAAAAGTATTTGAAGGCATAATTGGGATTATCAAAACAGATGAGGTCAAAAATCTCCCCATTTTTGATAATCAAAACGTATGATATTGTCATTTTTTTAAAAACATTGTATCATAGGATATATAATTAAACACAATTTGCTCAGAGAAAACAGTATGTTATAAAACATAATTTATCAGAGAGAGAATTAAATGTATCAGAGATAAAAGAAAATGCCATAATATCAGAGGTAAAATTTAGTGGTATTAGAGAGTTAGGAAATATGGTATCAGAGATCTAAATGTAATGGTATAAGAGGATAAGAGTAAAATTAATGGTATCAGAGGGGAAAAGCATGATAGCTCTTAGATAAACATTCTTCCCCTTTGATAATTTCTCACCTTTAATTAATATCTCTCCCCATTATGTATTCTCTCCCTTTATAAAATCTTTGTAAAATATTTCACCCCTTTTATGATAATAAAATAGTGGGAAATAACAAAGAGAAGTGGAACAATAAGAAATAGAAGAAAGTCAGTTGTATTGAATGTTACAAAAAGTTACAAAGACAGAAAACAAAATACAATGGATTCCTATCAAATAGTCTAGCCACTTGGTCAATCCACGCCCTCAATGTGATATTTTCCCTTGGGATCTGAAGAGGATTTAGGAGTTGTGGATGTTGGTAATTCCTTTGTAATTCCAGAAATGACCACAGGAGGTTGAGAAACTGACATTGTGCATGGCCTGTACTGAGTAGTTCTTTGTATGATCATAGGTTTGAGGATGATAATTGCTTGTGTAGGAGTCATCTGAACTGGAGAAGCAGTAGGGGAAGAGGTAGGTAAGGTGGCCTAGCATCATCATGCAGAAAAGGCAGTAACAGATTTCTGGAATCTGTAATTATTCCTCCTCTTCTCTCCATGATAGATTTGAATTCATCCTTGTTCTCTATAAACTTGTCCAACGTGGGAGTCAATTCTATGAGCTTGCTAACTTGTTATCTGAAGGCTTGATTGACAGGAGTCATCTTCATATTCACTATCAGATGTTTGAAGTGACTAGTCATTTAATTCTTTATGTAAATCTTTTGGAAATAGGAGTCTACTTTATCTTTCACTTCTTTATGAGAGGCAGAAGCTTCTCTCATATAGTCTTGGACTATCTTCATTATTTCTATAGCTTAATCTCGAGTAGAAAGCACAAATTTTCTCAGATCAGATTAGTCCACAGATCCCCTTGTTGAAGTTGAACCAATCTCCTCCTTTATCATAGCTCGAAACTGATTCAAATATACTGAAGGATTAGATGCAATATAACCAACAGAGATGGTTACTGTTTCATTGAAGTTCTTGGTCAACCCACTGATAAGATTTTAAATGTGAGAATCCTGGGTTTTAACATGATATTTCATGGATGTTTTAAACCCTTCGAATACTGAAACCATCTGGCTTACAACACTCTTGACATAGGCTAAGTACTTGTCAGCATGGGATTTTGAGCTCATGTATGATTCCAAAGAGATAACCAATTTCTTTAGAGATTCAAGATCTGCTTCCAGTCTAGAAATTTGGGTCTGGCAGTCTTTAACTTATTCCACTATTTCTCCCATAAAGGATGATAAACTACAACATAGAGAGATTTCAAAAGATCATTCCAAAATCCTCATCTCTTCAGTAAAACTCTACTTCATCTCAGCAACTGAGGCACTAAAAGGCTCATTAAGCTCATCCTTTAAGGATTCTAGATCAGCTTTGGTAATCAAATCAGCATGAGCAACTGCAGTGGGTACTCTTTTTGATGCTAAACTGACCACTGAGTCAGTAATGAAAGATTGAATTGAAGATACTAGAGAAACTTCCATCTTCTTTACAGATTCTACAAAACTGACCTTAAGATTTTTCTTTAAAGTATCCAGGTCATTCATTCTGACCACATCTTCAGGTAGCTACTCAGTCTCAACATCATAAACAATTTTTGGTCAATTTAGAGATGTTTCACTGTCAGAATCAGGATAGTCTAAAACACAGACTACAAAACCTGGGTCTTCTGCCCAGTCCTCAATATCAACTGCCACTGTAACACTTCCAATATTGGTTTGATTCTCCCCCTCAACTAGTGCATCCTCAAGCATAACAACAACATTTACAGCAGAATTCTCAGCATGTCTTCCTTTCTCAGGAGAATCTTCTACTATCAATTCTTTCTCTGTAATAGCTGGAGGGTCTTCCCAAATATGAAGGGGTATGTCAACTTCATTTTAATCCTTATCAGGTAATAAATATTGTCCAATCACTGGACTGGGGCTCAAATAAGCTGATATGGATGCTTCAAATTCATAAACATCTTCTTCAATTTCAACAGCTTCCACTTCAACAACAACTAAAACATCTTCGTCCTTATCTGATTTATATTGATCTAGATTTTCAGGTGCTAGTCTAGGAGGCAAGTCAGGGTCTCCTCCTTCATCAGCAGAGGACTCTTCGTCTTCTGAATCATCACTTTATTCTGGCTCATCGTTATCAGGTCCCAGACCTGGATCCCTCACATCCTGCAGTCTTGAAGGGTGATCCTCAAGATTGAACATATCAGACAACCTCTAGTCATCAGTGACCCATTATCCTCTCAAATGGTTCCAATTTATTTTCATGTACTTACATATTGTTGTTGTGATACAGAAATTATTCTTTTCTACCACTGTCTCATCTTGAGACTCATTTATTCCTTTGACATTGATCATCACAGAGCTCAATTTGGCAAAGAACAAGGCATTAGTTTTTGACTTTGGTCTAATAATATCTTACATTTGAGTCATCAAAAATCTGCAAAGATTCACCTTGACTCCATATCTAAAAAGATGAAGGAGATAGATATCCTAATATCTTAAGTTTTCAAAGTCTCCTCTCCTCGGTATTAAGACACATTGATCAAACTTGAACATCAATCTCTTCTCTCCATCCATTTCAGAAGCTACTACTTGTCTTTGATTTCCATCACCGGTCATCTCTTCCAAAGCAGTCTCATAATCGAAAATATCACTAGTAGGTGGAATAGTTCTCGAGACATATCCATATACACCATTATTTTGAGCTTTCAAGCACTCATCCCATTCAACAAATGAGAAAGATATTTCCTTTTATTTCACAATTGACATTACTTGTTTCTCACCCTCAGATTTCTCAAAAAATACATAGTCATAAATTTTTTCACTATTTTCGGATAGTAGGGACCATTGTTGTTCGAAAAACAATCTAACCACTTTTTGTCTTTCAGCACTTCGAGCACTAGGGATTTTCTAGGCAGCAGCCAATCCACGTAGATTTCTTTTTTAATTACAACAACTCTATTCTCAAATGAGGATTCATTGGTCACCCCCCCGACCTAGTTCTAGCAAGACTACCACTTTCTTCTTTCATGAAATTTTTCTTTTTTTGCTTTCGGCTCAACAGTGTCATCACTGACGGTAGGAAGTTTGGTTTTTTCCATCACTAGTTCGAGGGATTTAGGGTTCTCGGAAGATTCGGGAGCTAATATTTTGGGGAAAGGGTTTGAGACTCGGTGGATTAAGAAGTATCCAAGACTTTTTTTTATCATTTAGTAATCATAAAATAAATAAATGAAATAAGATAAACTAAAAACGATTCAGATTCGGGCGGCAGACAGAAGTTTAAAACAGCGCACTCATCGGTGAGAATTTCACATCAGGGATAATTTCACGTCGGTGAGAATTTCCCCTTGGTGAAAATTTCACATCAGTGAGGATTTCACCTTGGTGAGGATTTGACATCGGTGAGGATTTCACATCGGTGAGCATTTCACATCGGTGATGATTTCACATCAATGAGGATTTCACATCGTTGGGGATTTCACATCGGTGAGGTACCTACCGATCAAGGTAAATCATACCTAACTCATGCCTAATGTAACTTAACCTATCCAAACTCAAAGGATTGGTGAAAATGTAAACAAATTGATGTTTAGTACTAATAAACTCAAGAATAATATCACCCTTTTGGTAATGATCTCTCCAGAAATGGTGTCTTACATCATTGTGTTTGGTCCTAGGGTGAGATACAGGGTTCTTCGAGATTTTAATTGGACTAGTGTTGTCACAGTTGATAGAGACATGCTTAAAATCATATCCATAGTCCAAAAGAGTGTGTTTCGTCCACATAATTTGTGCACAGCAACTACCAGAAACTATGTACTCTTCTTCGGCAGTGGACAAAGCTACAGAATTCTGATTCTTACTACACCAATATACTAAGGATTTTCCCAATAAATGACATGTTCTAGAGGTGTTTTTTCTATCCAACTTGCAACTAGAAAAATCAGAATCTGAATAACTCATTATCTCAAAAGAATATACTTTTGGGTAAAATAAACCTAAGTTTATAGTGTGTTTAAGGTACCTAAAAATTCTTTTAACAACAAGTAAATGAGAATCTTTTGGATTAGCTTGAAATCTTGCACACATACACACACTATACATAATATCTCGTCGACTAGAAGTAAGGTAAAGTAAGCTTCCAATCATACCTCTATAATTGGATTGATCCACTGGTTTCCCAATTTCATCTGCATCCAATTTACAGACTATACTCATAGGAGTTTCACTTTTCTTAATACTATCCAAACCAAAACGTTTTAATAGATCCTTTTTGTATTTACATGGATTCAAAATAATACCATTTTCATTTTGAAAAACATGAAATCCAAGAAAAATATTTATGTTCTCCCATTAAACACATTTCAATTTCATTTTTCAAACTCTTTGAAAAATTAGTACATAAGGACTGTTTGGAAGATCCAAAAATAATATCATCAACATATATTTGAACTATTAGTACACCTTTAGAAATTCTTTTAATAAAAAGAGTTGGATTAGAAATCCCTTTTGTAAAACTTTTTGAAATAATAGAATTACTAAGTCTATCATACCAAGCTCTTGGAGCTTGTTTTAAATCATATAAATCTTTAGAAAGTTTAAAAACTTTATTTGGAAAATGAGGATTAGTAAATCCAGGTGGTTTTCAACAAAAACATCTTCAACAATAAAACCATTTAGAAAAGAAATTTTGAAATCCATTTGATATAACATGAAATTCAGATGAGCAGCATAGGCAAGTAAGATCCTAATGGCTTATAATATAGTGACAGGTGCAAAGGTTTACTCATAGTCTATACCTTCCTATTGACTATATCCTTGAGAAACTATTATAGTTTTGTTTCTAACTATGTTTCCTGATTCCTCAACTTTGTTTCTAAAAACCCATTTAGTGCCTATTGTCAAGGTGCCCTTGGGTCTGTCAACTAATTCCCAGACTTTTTTTCTTTCAAATTTATTTAACTCTTCTTTCATATCCATTACCCAAAATTCATCATTTATTACATCATTGACATTTTTAGGTCCTATATGTGAAAGAAAGGCTTGATGTTCAACCTGGTTTCTTAGAGAAGCTCTAGTCTGTGTCCCTGTATCAAGATTACCAACAACAGCATCTAAAGGATGATTCTTTAGAATCCTTGATGATATAGTAAAGGTAAGACTAGAAATTTCAGTTTCATCTCTATGTTCGGGTTCTATAAAAGTAGATTCTGGAATATGTCCAGAACTGGATGTTTTTATAGAAGGTTCTTTGGATTTATCATTAAGGTCTAGAAAACTCAAATTTTCTTCACGATTTTCAAGAGAGGTTTTATGATCATGTGGATCAGTTTCATCAAACATGATGTGAATAAATTCATCCACGCATTTGGTTATTTTATTAAGGACTCTATAGGCGTTTCTAGTAAAAGAATAACCAAGGAAAATTCCTTCATCACTTTTAGAAGAAAACATGTCCAGATTATCCTTTGTATTAAGAATAAAAACATTGCAGCCAAAGACTATAATGTAACTAACTTTGGGTTTTTTATTATTCTATAACTTATATGGGGTCTTTTTAAGAATAGGTCTAATTAAGACTCTATAAATAATATAACAAGATGTACTTACAGCTTCAGCCCAAAAATAAGTAGGCAGGTCATACTCATTAAGCATGGTTCTTGCAATTTCTTGCAGGGTTCTATTCCTTCTTTCTACTACACCATTCTACTAAGGTGTCCTAGGAGAAAAAAAGTTACTATTATAGCCATTGTGTGAGGAATAAGATTCAAATTAATGATTTTCAAACTCACGGACATGATCACTTCTCAGAGTTTTAATCTTAAGTCCACTAAGGTATTCTACAGATTTGGAGTATTTAGAAAAGTAAGAACAAGCTTCACTTTTGTGATCCAATAAGTATACCCAAGTATATCTAGAAAAGTGTTCTACAAAAACATAGACATAGTTATTCCAATTTAAACTAGAAACTCTTAAGGGTCCAAACAATCCCATGTGAACCAACTCGAGAGGTTGAGAAGTTGAGACTTCTTTCTTTGAATTAAAAGAAACTTTTGTTGCTTTCCCTTTTGACAGGGATTACAACCTTTGTCATCTGGGAATTCAAGTTTAGGTAGGTCTCTAACTAAGTTCATTCTAGTCAATTTTCTATGTGAATGAATGTGGTAGTGTCCTAATCTTATATGCCAGAGCCATGATTCTTTATGAAAAGCATTTAAACAAGTAACATTTTGTTTAGCTAAGGAATTCAGACCAATAGCATAAACATTTTCATTTCATAAAGAAGATAATACTAAAACATTTTTAGAGTTAAAAACATTAAAAGAATCATTTTCAAACATAACATTAAAACCATAATCACATAATTGAGAAATAATTAAAATATTGTATTTAAGTCCATCAATAAATAAAACATTATAAATTAAAACTGAATCAGTGTTACCAATCTAGCCTAGGCAGATGATTTTTCCTTTAGAGTTATCACCAAAGGTGACATGGCCTCCATAAAACTTTATTAAGATCTTTAAGCATGAATAATCTCCATACATATGCCTTGAATATCCAATGTCCAAGTACCATACCTTTTTGTGATTACTCTTCAAATAGGTTTCCTACAAAACAGATTTAAACAAAAAATGATTTTGTTACCAAGATCTTCTTGGGTCCAGAAAGGTTAGAAATCAAAACATTAGGTACCCATATTTATCTTATGGGTCTCATATAATTTATAGAATCAATATATTTTGAAAGATAAACATTATTTGATTTATAACCACATGAATAACTAGTTAAAGCATAAGAAATTCTAGAACTGGAATAAGAAATATTTTTTCGAGACTTAGGAATAAATCGAGTTCTACTGAACTGTATCTGTCCAGGTTGGTATCCCAAACCAGTAGTGTATTTAGGTGCAACTTGTTTACCTAACATTTGAGTAAGTGTGTCGTTTCCATTTGTGAATTTTTCTAAGTCCTTTCTATGTTTCTCATTAGACATTTTCAGTTTTGTATTTTCCTTTAACAGTTGATAATTCTTTTCTTTTTCTACATCAAGGGAAGATTTAACATTAATTGTGGAAGCATGTTGTTTCTTTATTGACTTACACTTGTCCTTGAGTTCATTACATGTTTCTTCCAGCATATTACAATATTCAAACAATTCATCCTTAGACATATTTTCATCATTGTCCAAATCACTGTTATTTCCAGAATAATAATCATTCAGTATAGGGGAAACATGTACCTAAGAGGTATTAATCATGAAGCACTTGTTGGCATGATTCTTTTCAGAATCAGAAACTTTAGATTCACTTGTTCTGTCCTTTGAAGCACTCCACGTAGCTTTCATAGCTTTCTTGTAGTTCTTGTCCTTATAATCATATTTCTTCTTGAATTTCAATTTCGGACAATCAGCCTTGATGTGTCCTTTCCTTTAGCATTCATAGGAGACTACTTCATCATTCTTGTTAGTTTTCTTCCAAACCTTCTTCCCATGACCCTTGTTGTCATATTTTCCTTTGTAGTTAGATTTCTTAAATAACTTCTTCTTCCTGTAGAACTTCTTGAATATTCGGGCTATTTGAGCCATCTCAACATCACTGTCTGAATCAGAATCTTCACTGGTTGAACTATCAGTAGGTACATGCATTTTCTCCATGTCTTTTCTCTTTGAACCAGTAGACTTTAATGCTACATATTTTCTATTAGGTTCATCGTCTTCCTCCTTATTAACTCTGAGTTCTTCCTCATACAAAATTATTTTACCAATAAGTTCTTTGACAGGAAAAGCTCTAATGTCACATGACTCTATGATTGAAACAGATGTACCCCTCCATCGGTCTGGCAGACATCTCAAGATCCTCATAATTTGTTTCTTTGCTGGAACAACCTTTCCAAGTGAACTCATTGTATTGAATATCTCATTAAACCTGAGATATATATCAGAAATAGGTTCATCAGTCTTAATTTTAAAATTATCATATTCTATAGTATAAGTATTCAATCTCATTTCTTTCACATTCGTCGTTCCTTCATGAGAAACACCCAAAGTATCCCATATTTCATAAGCAGTTTTGCAAGCAGAAATTCTATTGAACTCTTAATCTCCTAAGGAAAAGTAAAGGGCTTTCATAGCTTTAGAATTATTATTGTAATCAGTCTTTGTAGGTTTATCCCATGTTGTTCCTTCAGTTTCTGGAATTTTATATTGAGACTATATAGTAGTCAAGATATGAGAATCCATACACTCTAAATGAATTTTCATTTTAAGATTCCACTGAGCATAGTTAGTGCCATTAAAGAAAGGTTTCAGTTAGTAGTAGAACCCTCTAGTCTATTGTCCATATCTAGATTTTATAAAATAGTTTTAAAGAGAAATAATTTAGAATTAATAGAAATTTAGGATCTTTAAAGATGCACCTAAAATCACAGTTGAAAAAATAGAATGTTTTGAATATTTGTATTAATAAAAACAACCTCTGATACCAAATTTTGGTCGGAGTGGACACTCAAGAGGGGGGTGAATTGAGTTCCAATTAAAATTTTTGTTATAAATATTTCTCTTAAAAAACCCCAATTTAAAAAAAAGTTAAACTGTAGTGAATTTATATAGATTATAAATGATCAATTAGTTTCTCAAAGATTGATTAGTTCTCTGTTAATTTAATCTCAAGATTAAATTGACTTTTGAAACTAACTTACTGGTTTACAATAGATATAAACAGTTTCTAATTTAACTATCGGAGTAACATTAAAATAATTTTTTATTTAAATGTAATAAGAAGAAGATTATGAAATATATATAGTATACTTATAATTTTATCTAAAAAGCACAGTAGATGTAAATAAGAGGTTCAGTCTCTAGCCGAGACTTATTCCTCTCAAAAATTTATATAAATTGATCCACACCCTGGATCGGGGTTAACAACTGTGAGCATACTGTCCAGGTTCAAAGACCTCTACCACAGTTCTACATGGGAAAATAGATAACAGCTCACAGCTGTCCAGGTCTTACTCGACCTCTACCACTATCCACAGTGGTAAACAAAAGAGTTAAAGAGTTTTAATTTGAATTAAGAATCCTCTAGTTTAGCTCAGGAGACAGTGTGTGTGAATGATAAACATAGTACACACACTACTCAAAATATAAATGAAATAATCACAAAAAGCTAGTGTTGATGTGTTTAGAAAAGCTTTAGTGATAGGCAGTGCAGCTCTGGACTCGTTTGATTGGTTAGAAAAGCTTATGAGTCCTTTTCTGGTTTCTGTTCAGAAAATAGAGTATCGTTTTCTTTCTTGGTTCCAGGTTCAACTTGTCAGCCCACGTGTATTAAGAGTTTGTTGTTCTTCACTCAAGTTATAGCTTGTGTTCCCCTCTAGCAAAGGATTTCTTGATTTATGTTCAGTGTTCTTGGAGTCTGGATGTAGTATTTCTATATACACCAATTTCCAATTGCTCTACACGTTAAGCGCCTTGATTGATTTTTGAATATCCTCTCTTCCACGCCCGCATCAACTCTTCTCTTTCTATCCCTTTTAGTAGTGCATTCCAGTGTTCTCTTTCGGTCCCTTTATAGCTTTTAGCTTCGATAAAAGGAATGATCACCTTTTTCATGGGTACTAGGTACGGTTCCCTGACATGGCAACACAATCCATTAATTTACATTTAATGTATTAAAAACATCAAATGTAACTGTTAGCTAAATAAATAAATAGTATTGAGAGTATAGAGTTTGACTGTTCGGTCAATCATTAGTACCTCATGTTGGTAAATGTGTACGGTGGACTTTGTGTAACAAGACCTTCCATCAGTAGCTCTTTTGAACTTGTTTCGGTAGCACTGTATACATGTGGCTTCATTATATTGGTATCTCTTGTTATCGGTAGCTTTTACTCCATCGGTAGCTCTTGGGCTATCAGTAGCTCGATGTATCGGTAACTATGTACTGGTATCGGTAGACTGTTAGTGAACTGGTTCTATCGGTAGACTTCTTCTTATCGGTAGCTCTGTGTATATCATCAAGTGTATACTCGAAGACTTAAGAATACCGGTAGATTTTTTCTATCGGTAGCTCGGTTTCTATCGGTAGACTGATGCATATCAGTGACTCTGCGTATCGGTGAACTTAGCTTATCCGTGACTTTGTCTATCGGTAGACAAAGTCTATTGGTAGACTGAGTACTAGTAGCTCTATATTAGTATCCAAACGCTGACCAGTGACTTAATACTTGTCTATTTTATGAAAAACATATCTGAATGGGTTAGAAGAATTTCACAACTCATAAAAACATAGAATAAACAATGATTAACATATTTCAAGGATTATTTTATTATTATTATCATCATTGTAAAAGAATATCATATATTGAGAGAACTAGGATATAGATAAACATTGATTTTCATTATCAATGTATGTGAAGGCATAATTGGGATTGTCAAAACAGCTGTGGTCAACAGTTTTCATAATTCAAAATTATAAATATATTTACAACATTATATATATTTATTAAATTATACATATATTTAGTATATATATATATATATATTAATATTTTTATTATTTTGATATATTAATTATAATTTTATATTTATATAGGTATATTATTTATAATATTATAAGTATTTAAAATTTAAATTATTTAAATACTTTAATAAAATTATATATATATATTTATATATTTATATATATATATATTTATATATTTATATATTTATATATATATATATTTATATATTTATATATTTATATTAATATTAATATTTATGTAATTATATTTCTATATTTTAATATATATATATAATTAAATATAAATCTAAATCTTAATATATTAAATGTATTCCTTAATTAGATAAATTTAGTATAAATTTTTAATTATTTAAATATTTTTAACAATTTATTCTAAAAATATAATTTATTTAATAAATAATAATTATTTATTTATAATTATAGATATATAATTTAATAAATATAGTAAATATAAAATAAAAAATATACATTTGAACACATATTTAAAAATATAATTTTAACAAGATTAATGAATATAAATCGTAAATGCATGCATGTTAAGATGAGTGAAATTGAATAATTAAAAATAAGTTCACATTAAAAATATTTAAAAATAAAGATATTTGATTAATTAAATATAAATATATATTGAAAATATAAAAAATCAATTAATACATAAAGATAAAAAATTAAAAATAAATTAATAAAATTTACCAAGTAAAGACATAATAAATTAAATGTCCCATGTTATAATGAAATTATAAAATGAATACTAAAATTTGAATAAGTTACATAAATATTAGGTGTGTGTGTTTCTATATAAGATTTCATCAATTACGTAAATATTTGTGTGTGTGTAATGAATATAAAAATGAATTAATTAGTTATATGAATGTGGAATAAATATAACACTAGATGTTTGATATTTAAATTTAAAAAATGAAAGATATTCAATTGTTTCCATTACTTGATACAACTATTCACCATTTTCAATTATAATTAATTTTTAATTATAACCTTTTCACCACTAAATATTTTAATTTTATAGTATAAACCATAGATATTTCATATTATAAAAATAATATTTATGAAATATTATATAAATTCATATATATCTATATTTGAAATATACTATTTATTAATATTTAATATGTATATATATATATTAGATTTATTAAATATATCTATAATTGTATAATGAATAAAATGTTTAATATATTTTGAAATTTAATCTTTTTTAAATTTTATTCATTTAATTATATAATTTTTGAGATCTATTTATTTAATATATTGTAATTATTAATATTTATAATTTATATATAGTATATCAAATATATTAAAGTATATCAACAATTATTTAATTAATTTTTTCCCCAATTTACACAGTTTCAATTTTTATTTTTTTAATCATTGAATTTTATTTGGTACCTTTATCAATAATAAAATTGATATGATAAATGATACCATTTATCAGTGATAAAAATAAATAAATGTTAACGGGTATCCTTTATCAGTGCTAAAAATACTGAGATGATAAAGGGTAATGTTTATTAAAGCTAAAGGAAAGAACTCATAAAGGATACTTCTAATCAGTGCTAAAAATAATTGATGATAAAGGTTACATTTATCAGTACTTGTTACCATCACTAATATAGTTCGGAGAATTTAATGTCCTATATGGTAGTAGTGATTCAAAATCAATTATTTGAATGATTTGATAACATATTCTTCTATGATCTAAAAAATAATTATCACTAAATAACAAAAATCACTAATAAGGTCACATGTCAAAAATGTAAATACCATAATCATATAATCCCTAATTTATTATAATTTTTTCCAAAAATACCACTAATTAACATCAATCAACAATAGAATCATATAAGCTTCAAATAATTAACTATATAGAAACTCTCAAATTTAAATTATCAATATCAATCTTTTATTTTCCCAAAGAAGAGAAAATATCTCAATATCATACACTTATTAAGAGGTACCTATATTCAAATCTATTTTTTTCCTGAATATCACCTTAAAACTGAATCAATTTCCATTATTATCAGTACCCTTAAACATATTATTAAAAATATTTAAAAAACTACTGTTGGAATATTCTTATTATATTAGGTGATATGCTCAAACAATTTTTCATTTAGTAAATATTAAGGGTTATAAAAAACGAATTGTTAATATTTTACGGATCTTACAATCCCTTAAATATATATTGAATTTATATGGACATAAATAATCATAATAGTCTATTTCACTGGAATAATTTCATATTTTATCTTTCCCTTGATCATTCACTTGTTTTTTGTAAATAACCATTATCACACTCTATAATTATTTATGATTTTCTTCCATGTCTATACCTTACCTTCAACCAATTGTATCCTATTTGAAAATAGAGTATATGTTATTCCATCTGATCTTTAACTTCAATTAATATATTCTCATGTAGAATTTCAATTATTTTTTTTCACAATGTGGGTTTATAAGAAATTTATTTTTAAATTTCCTAACCTGGGATACCGAAGACAATATGAAATTGTGAGGAAATTTTTTTATTAATGTGTACTAGAATGTAACAAAATATTATTTAAAAATATTATTATCTTATATGATATAATATATAACATGCAACACCAATCAAAAAATAGATTGTAATACCACTAGACTTTACAATATATATCTTTATAGATAAATTCAATTTGTTTGATAACTTATCAAAGAAGAAATAACATATCTAGATGAAGCACAATATTATTTTAATATATTATTATGAACATTATAATGTTTTTGTTATGTTAAATTCTAAAAATTTTAATAACTAAATTATGAAAATTATATTTTATTCCAAATGTATAAATAAATTCAAGGGTAAAATAAGATCAATTTTAATGATAATGAAATATTTTTAGATTTTTTTTTTATTTTTTTCTAAATGAAATTTTAGTCAAGCTTTGAGAATAAAATTAAAAAATAACATTCAAAACATTAATAAAATTATTTTTCAAAATAAAATTAATTTTTTACATCTTCATGAAAAAATTATGTTTTGGGGAATCTTTGGGATTTTGTTAAAATATTAATTTTTTTGATAGATAGTGAAAAATATTGATTTTTATTTAAAACTGCCCCTTTTGTTTAAATTAAAAAAACATAAAAAATTTATTTAGTTTCAATTTTTAATTAGTACAATTATTTTTCAATTTAACTAAATTGGAAATTTTAATCACTTAAATGTTGAATTCTGATATATTTGTTTTTAAAAACATTTGAATGGTTTTTGTTCGATACCTGATTTTTTAACATTCCAACAGGTATATTTTTAATGCTATTAAACCTCTTATAAAAATTAAATTTCAAAATATATATTTAAAATATGGAATCATTGTAATTTATATTTTTTATAACGTAAACCTAATTTTGGACTAGAATAAATAGTGACATTAGTAAAAATTAATTACCAAGGTTTAGGTCAAAATGGTTTTACCGGGGGATAATATAAAAATATAAGGGTCCAAATGAACTAAAATATATTAAACTAATATTTAATAGAAATATTATTACCCTTAACACAATATTATATATCATTTTTCTTTTTGGGGAACTTTTCATTGAATTTTTCTTTTATAATAACTTATGTAAATAAAAAAAATGTTACCCTATTACTTTTAAATTTCATTCACATGTTCACATAAAGGAAAAAAATAAATTTGAATGAATATTGATTGTAACATTGATAATAATAAAATTAATTTCATGTGGATAATTTATTAATTTTTTTATTAATAATATAATTACTTTAAATAATGAGGAAATTACGACATAGTAAATATTATGTTAATAGAAAAATCAAATAAATGATTCAAAAAATATTATAAGTAAAATAAATCGACTTATTTATTGATGTACATTAATTTTTTAGATAAATATATAATTTATAAATTTGTTAACATAATATATTTGAATTCCATTAATGTTTTTATATTTTGTAAAAAAAATAAATGAATAATCTGAAAATTGGCATTAATTTTATATTAAAATGAACAATAATTTATTAAATGATTAAATTTATTAATAATTCTTACATCTTGATGTGAATATCAATTTTTTTAAATATAAAAAATATTATTTTAATGTAATAATTGTTCTTATATAGTGACTATATAGACCACTACTGAGTAAATGGTTCCAAATTATCAACAAATTCCCTTTTTATTGTATTATTTGTTAAATTTCCTAGAATTATAATAGTAGTTTCTGTAGTGCAAAACTATAATTATAAAAGATTGGAATCCTACAAAATAAAGAACAACATGATTAATACATCATTATTTTGTATGGTGGAGTTATTTATTAAAAATTTCATCCCAAAAACTTTTGAATTATAATTTTTTATACATTTGGGTTGATATTGACATTTTATAATTGAATAATTTTGGGTATTTACAAAATTGCTACTCTTCCCCAATTATAAATGGACACTCATTCCCCTAAAATATTCAAATATATAATTCCATCTTTCAACAAAAAACTACCATGTATTCACCTAAAAATATATATTAAGAATATAGAGCTTATGTTTTTTCCAAAACACCAACCCTAGGGTCCTTAAGAAAAGATCCATATGAGTTTCCTCCATGAGAAGACAATTTTCTTCACTGAACTCTTTCTTTTTCTTTCATCTGTTACAACATTCTATTATATATTAAATATAATAATATATTAATAAAATTATGTAAAAAAGTTACTTATTTTAAATGTTTTTTTCATATAATTTTCATTTTTATGGTTTTGGAGGTTTCCAATTCATTAGGGAGGAAATGATGGGTTTTAAAATTTGGGGCAAACTCTGAGCCCGTTTTCATAATTAAAAATAAATTTTGTCTCTTTTATTACTCCATTATTTTTAAAAAAAATTCCCCCATTACACTTCCAAATTTTCACCCCCTAGTCTATTAAAACCATCATATCAATTTGGATCCCACAAGAATCCATAATAGCGATGGATTTCATTTTTTTATTACGGTTTTGGGCCAGCCGTAAGCCCATGACCTACATTAAATTTTTTTAATGTTTCAATATCTCATTCATTTTATACTGTTTTTCGGGGATTCCACCTCCCACCCAAATCCAAAAATTATAGTATCACTCTCATTATCTATTTTTCCACTTTGGAGCTCATTTGGATCATACATTAGAGCGTAAATTACTAGGTTTCTCAAATCATCCAGATTTGAGAAGGTAATAGGATTCTTTCATAAACCTATCAATTTTCTCGCTTTATCCCGCATTTCAGCTCCCAATTAACCACCTAAGACTTATTGGAGCCTACCTATTAGTTTCATTTTCTTGGTGATTCAACATTTTATGGATTTGGAGTGATTTATTCAAGATTGTTCAAGGTATGTGATTCTTTCTTGGATTCATCCACTTTCCTTAGGGTTTACTCCCCCTTTCATGATGTTCTAAAATGACAAAAAGTTATGTTTCAAACCTAGGGTTTGCGTTTTTGTCTTTTTGGTCAGATACTGTGGTTTAGGGTTTGGTTTTCAACCCCTAGTGCTGTTATAGTGGTGTAGTTGACGTTTCACACTATGTTTTGAGGGTTTTGACACAAAATATAGGTGATTCCCTGTGTATCTATTTTATGATGATTTATCTTGCTGTATTTACTCATTTTACATATTCCTGATATGTTTTTTGTGGTGAAAAAATATTTTATGATTGATATGGTTAGGCATTTAATTTTATATTTCCATCTTATCTAGAAATTGGGCGTTTTTCATGTTTAACTCTTGCTGTATTATTTGGGTGTATTTATAACATATTATATTCGTTTAATAAATATTTCTGGGAGGCCAATTATACTTTGGTACGGTCCTGGAAATTCCATTGGGTTCTGAAGATGGTTTTTAATGAGTTTTATGTGTAAAACCATGTCATTCCTCCTGAAAGTGTTTTATGAAAATGTCGGTGTTTTCAAGTGTATCTTATGTGGTAATATTCTAGGTGATTTTATAATACTTGAGACTTGATTAATAAATCATCAATTGTTTCCAATTTTATTTTTGATTGGTATTGGTGTGATTTTTTTACTTGAAATATAGTTTTGAAATGGGTTTTATATGAAATGATTGGGTATACACATTTGAATTGTTTTATGAAATATTTGAATTCTTTAATGATTTATGTAAGAGGTGAAGGCATATTGAAAAACTATTTTTTATTGTGTATATTATGAAATGGAACATTTTAAATGTGAAAGGATATTTCATGTGATGTGTATCATCAAGGAAATGATTTATAAAATTTTTAACAGAATTACTAAAATGTGAATGTGATGTGAACGTGATGTGGGTTGTATTGTTTGACATTGATGTGAAAATAGATTTTTATTATAAAAGGGTATTATGTAACATGTGTTTGGAGTGTCATGTGATGTTTAGCATCTTGGGAATGGTTTTATGAAATTTATAAAGGATGTTTTGAATTTTGAAATATATGAAAAATGTGTTGTGGTATATTTTGGTGTGATTTGGATTTCAAAATCAATTTGAATGAAAAGGCGGATGATGTTGTTGGGTGATATACATGTGAGATATTTATTTGATGTGTGATGTGGATGTGATATTTTATTGTGAAAATTATTTTTCATGGCTTTTTTGAATTTTTTTTAGCACAAGAGGGAATCACGAGTATCAGTTTCAGTCGACGTGTACAAGTATGCTAGTGATCCTAGGGGGTTTGGAATCATTTTCACATAGCCAGATTGATGCTTAAGCCACTAACTAAATAATGATGATGATGATGATTTGGGACCCCTCGGTTATTGATATGTCCCCTTGTTAGGTCCACTTGGATAGATACCCTGAGGGGGGGGGGTGAATCAGGATATGACAGATTTAAACAACACCCCCTTCTAATCTTGTTTTTCTATTAGAAAAACCCCATTTCTCTCTCCTTCCAGTTGAAGAGTAGGAATAAACCTTAAAGAATGAGAAGGACACAACAAATTTTAATTGGTTCACGCTCACTGGGCTACGTCCAAGAAGCATACAATGGTGGTGTGACGATGTACCAATTCCACTATAAGTGAACTTATGTTAACAAGTTCAGAGCAGACTCACTATCCCTCCTTGTTTACAACCACTCACAATATGAAAGCTCACTACTCTCTCAAATTAAGTGTTCTCAATGCTTCATTTGAAGGTCCAATCACAGTTTATAGACTAGTAGGTCTCTTCATTATCTCTAATGATATCAGTATCCTTAACTGTTGATATACTCTCTGTTGATGTTCTGGTTTCACCCGCAGATGAATCTCTCTTTGCACTAGGTGAACTAGGAAACCTCAAATCTTTCACGAAACCCTTACTGCGTCTTGCACACAACTTTTATTCCTTGCAGCAAGATTCAACTTTTTTCATGAAACACCCTTTTCGTGCCACTTCAATATTTCACGCAACTCAAATCTTTCACGCAACTCAAATATTTAGCGCCACACAAATCTTTCGTGCCACTCAAATATTTTTGCGCAACTTCAATCATTCATGCAACTTCAAAATCATTTGCACAACTCCTTTTGTGAAAAATTATTACACGATCAAGTGCTAGGATTTTCACTAAACATTGAGCTCTCTCAGTTTTAGGGGGTAACCTTTTATTTATAGACCTCATTGAACCATGGGTGAAAAAAACCCCTATGCATCCTGCAAGATCATGACATGTCATGGAGAACCCCATTTTAAGTCGCATTTGGCACGTAAATTTCTTTCGTTCCAACCTCGTCCTTCACTCCCTTCATGAATATTTTGTGCACTTTCTTCTTTTTCCATTTTTCCATTTTCAGACCACGAATCATGTCTAATGTGAAAATCCCCAATTTACGTTTCCTTCGGCACGTAGGTCTCTTTTGTGCTGAACTATTCATTCGCGACCTTCTTGAATATTTCGCGTCCTTTCATCCTTTTCCATTTTTTGATGTTCGGACTGTGAATCATGCCTGGCATGAAAACCCCATTTTATGTCTCCTTAGGCATGCAAAGTTTCTTCGCGCTACCTCCTCTTTCACACCGATGTTCAGATCTTTCATGCATTCTTCTCTTTCACGCCGATGTTTGAATATTTCATCTACCCTCCTCTTTCATGCTGATTTTCGAATCATTCGCACCCCCTCTTCTTTTTCACTAATTTTCCAATCTTTCACGCACCTCATGCTTTTACCGTTATTCGACCTTCTATTCCTCAAACCTGGCTTGCACGCAAGATTCCAAACCACCATAGATCTTGTTTGCATCCTTAGATCTGTTATTTTTGTATAGCCTCCAAATCATCCATTTCTTTTTCTTAATTCATTGTTTACATAGGTTGTCAAAAATATCTGTGGAGTTTGAAAAATCCATTTGTAAACCCCCTTTTTCAACCAAATAAACATCATGGTCTGCTCTATTAACATGGTGGACCGCTTTGTTAAAAAACACAATTACATAAAAAATGATTCAACAATACCTTCAGGGATTTCTTCCCAACATCCTTACTAGTGACTCGTGCACAAGAATAGATATTGTTATGGTTACTCTCACCGAGATACGAGGTACCTAGGACCCACAGTGAGCTAGTGTATAGGGGTTATTTTCCTATTTCTTGTGCTAATAAGATTATTTACCCTTATCATCGGAATATGGTGTGATTAGCTATATATTTTAGTATATTTATCATTTTATTTAAAAGTGTTGTTTCTTTAAATAAGCCAACTTGAAAACTATTTTAAATTTTAATGTTAAATCTTTTAGAAATTGTAACTATCATTTCATGTTTTATAAAATATGTATTTTTTTCATCTTCAAATTTTTATCACTTGGAATTTATTAGTGGTGGTATCCTATGGGAATTTGGATCACGCTCTACATACACATTTGGGTGCAGGTAGACTTTCTGATTTTTTTGCTGTAGGTTTGGGTACAACATTTGTGTCGTTGGTTCAGGTTTTAGCAGTCCAATGTGATCCAGTGTTGTAGAGATGGATTGAGGGTGATGCTTCTTACCATGTGGATGTTCATGGGATGTAATTTATAATATTTTTCCTTTGTAATTATCTTTTATCATTGTTTTATGTTATGTAATTTAATTATGAAATTTTATAAAAGTTGATTTTGTTTGAAAAATCCAGATTCATTTTATTGGATTTGTTTGTTGTTGTATATTTATAAACTCGAGTAAATAATTCCCAATTTTAGGTTTATGATACTCGGACACTTGTTCCAGCCATTGGGGATCCGGAACACATTTCATTCATTGTCGGTGGCTGGGTTTGGTGCCGATTTAAATGGAAACTACATTCATTTCGTGACAAAATGGTATCAAATGAGGTTTGCTATTTTGGGTCATGTTATATGGCGATCAGTCGGGATAGTCAGTAGTTTGGACTACCAGGACATGAAATTATAGTTATGGGAAAGGATAAGAGTGTTGGGTTAATGATATCTGTGAGCTCATAGGGCCCAACAATCCAAGTTAAGTCAAGGATATTTCCCAAGTTCAGTCTTTGTGATAGTGAAGTGGTTGGCATATGGTCCACATTTATATGGCCAAATCACTCCATGAAACTAGTTCCCCCCCACATGGTATTGTGTTATTAACTTTTGAAATCTTGGATTTTTGGTTTTAGAGCCAAAATAACATGGTTTTAAGAAGTGTAATGTTTCTATGAAATTATTTTTTAATAAAGAGGGAATGGTTTAACATTTGAAAAGGTGGAACTAAATTTTCATAATTGTTCTGATATAGAAAATGTTGTTTTTACACCAACTTTGATAGCAAGAAATTATTTTAAAGTTGGTTTTGAAAAAGTGTTCCCAATAGAGTTTTATAAACTATTGAAAGGTGTTTTAATATGATCAGATGTATTGAATTTGATGTATATGAAGTCAAAGTGAGTATTCAATTGAATGATTTGTTTTTTTATTTCATGTTTAGCAGTCATGAGAAAAAGTAAGTATTGGTCGATTGTTTTGGTCTTGAAAAGTGGAATGAATTTTGGATTAAGCTAATATTATTTCTGTGAGTGACCACATGCATGGGGTTATATAGGATGATGGATGGTTACTGAAATGATTAAATGAGTGCTGGGATGGATATTAGGAGGGTTCCCTGTTTGGTACAGAAACAAGCATGAGTGAGGCCCATGTGGTACCATTGGTGGATACGCTAATCGTTGAACCATTTGATTTAAATGAAATGATTTTAAATGAAAACATGGGGTCTTAGTGACTAGTTTGAGATGGTGTGTACTATATTTTTTTTTTAAATTTTATGATATTTTGGTTTTTTTTGAGACCAAGAACCCCTCCAATTTGAACAATTTTGTGGGTTAGTGTTTTGTCGGTAAGCGGGGTTGAAGGGATGGTTATTGGTCTCTTCTGAGAAAACTTTGTGAAGGCATTACTATTTTTCACCTCAGGATTTTGGATTGGTTTTTTGGAACTTTTCAACCACTGTACCATCATGGTTGGGTCCTTGGGTTATTTTATTTGATAAAGTATGCCCCCATTAAGGGTTAGCGAATGATTGAAGTGGAACCCAGACTGTTTCCTCATTTTAAAATACTATAGTTGATCAATATAAGGAATCCAATTCTTGAGATTGGGAGATTGATTTTACACAATTTCATTTCTTTATTTAGTGGGCCATCTTATAGCAAGAGAGTTTTCATGGAATGTTGAAAGTGACATTAGTTTCTTATGTTACCTGAATCATTGATGGTGGAAGTCGTATGGGGTTGTTAGTTTGGATGAGTATTTGGATGGTGTCTAAGAAGGGCTCAGGGTCCTTCGTAGTCTCTTAGGAGTATGGGTTTATGTTAAACCACTAGTGTGGGAAATCTAGTCATGAGAGGTTATTATGGTTACATGTTTGAATTGTGTTTTGTTTGGGTAGTTGGCATAAGGTCCTCATCCTTGTATTGTTTCTATTAGTTGCAATAGTCATGTTTGGTGATGCCTTTGTGATGTTGTGTTCTCATTGACTTTACTGGTGAAGGTCATGCAATCCTATGAGAGTCTCTAACAAGTTGGGAGTATGTATCTCATATAAAAACATCCAAATCCTATGTTTTCAAGGATGGTTAAAATATGTGTCATTTTCTTCTGTTGTTTCTCACCCAATGAAACATGGTGTGATGTGTGTGTCCATCTTATATGCCCTTGTTTCAGTGAAATGGTGGTTAAGTGTAAAGAGAGTTTTCGATTGTGTTATGTTCGGGTGAACCCATCTTGGATTAGGGTATATTTTTCATGGAACAGAATGGGAAAGTTCCATTTTGGGGTTTCCGAATCCTATCTATGAGGCTGAAGATGCTTCAGTCATTTGATCATCAGCCATAGGTCCCATAGAGAAGCCGACACATAGTCAAGGGAAATACTAAGGTCGTTTAAAACCTTGTACAATTCCTTATCCTCAACATGAATGATGTATAATAGTTTAAACCTATAATATTTTAATCTTGATTTTTTGTTCCCATTCGATGGAAAGAGGTTGGAGGACCTCATTTGTATTTAATCATCAATTTTCGTTGTTTTCCCCTTTGGTTTCCATTGATATTTTTGAGTAATTTTTGGTATTTTTCGAGGCATGTTGATCACACAGTTTTTTCTTGGTTAGTAGTAACTATCCCCAAAAAACCATGAAGGTAGAAGGATCCACACAATTAGTACATGGTATCTCAACCTCGGTGGATTAACCTTGTGGTCGTCATAACTCTTTTAAATTTCTGTTCTTCCAGTATCAGCCCATGCTGGTATGTTAAGATGGTTAGTTGTTATAGTGGGGAGATCCACTATGATTATCATTTATGCTTCTTTGTAAATTTCGAATGGAGGCCTACCGATTGGACCGAGGAGTCTATTCGGGACTCCACCTGTTTGTGTCCTGATCCTGTCTCTGGAAAATTTGAGTTTTCTCTTGTGGTGGGTATCCCAATTGTGTCTCCCTGTACCAGTAACTTAGATTTGTCAAGGGTCATGGCTTGGCGCTAGGTGGCCTTGTACAGAGCTATATAACTACCAACATCTTCCTTGGGTAAACTTTTGGAGAGGGGAAATACCAATAATCTGGTTACAAAATGTATGTGTAACCTTGTTCGTCGTAGTTGTTCATTTGGGTATATTTCGGGAATTTGGTTTCGATAGTGTTTGAAGAGTTTTATTTTGGGATACAATATGAATATACATGATCATTTGGGGAAGTGTTGTATGTTTTGTTTGGTGAGAGTATTCATTCATCTATTGATCAATTTTAGGTGTTTTGGTCATTTGGGGGTGGGTGAAACATGGAAAATGAGTCCATTTTGGTATTTCAGTTGGGTTTGGTTTTTGACTTTGGCCTTGCTGTGGCTTTCAGAGGGCGTATAGTTTTACATTGGGTAAAATTTTCACAAACATGAATTATTTTAAAGGTATTTTTTTCATTTAATTTCCATTCTTGCATTGTTTTTGTGGTTTCCAATTCATTTTGGATGAAACGGTTGGTTTTCAAAATTTGGGTCAAACTGTGAGACCATTTCTAGATTTAAAAATATATTTTTTTCTTTGATAACTCTTTCATTTTTCAAAATTTTACACCCATTACACTTCCTAATTTTCTCCCAGTGTATATTAAAACCACCATATCAATTTGGAACCCAGATGATACCATAATAATGTTGGATTTTGGTTTTTATTATGGTTTTGGGTGAGCCCGAAAGCCTATTTCCTAATTTAAATTATTTTTTATAATTTTTCAATGTCTCAATAATTTTTTACTTATGTTTGGTGATTCCACCTCACCCACACCAAAGCCAAAAAACTATGTCTCACGTTTATTACCTATTTAGATGCTTGATAACTCATTTGTATTGCAGATTAGGGATAAACATTTCAGGGTTTCTCAAATCTTCCAGATTTGAGAAGGTAATTTGATTCTTTCATAAACCATTAAATTTTCACTTTTCTCCCTATTTCAGTTACCACTTACCTACTAAGACTCATTCGAGCCAACGTATTAGTTTTGTTTTCTTGGAGATTCATCCTTTAGTGAATTTAGGGAGATTTATTCAAGATTGTTGAAGGTAAGTGATGCCTTCTTAGTTTATTCCATTTTCCATAGGGTTTCATCCCCCTTTCATGAAGTTATAAAATGTCCATAATCCAGGGTTCTAACCTTGGGTTTTATTTGTTTTCCTTTTGGTAAAATAATGTTGTTTTGGGTTGGTTTTCACCCCCTTCCGGAGCATCCATGCTGTGGTTGATGTTTCACACCATGATTCGAGGGTTTCGACCAAAAAATGTAGGTTATTCCATGTGTAACCATTTTATGATGAGTCATCTTGTTATATTTACTCATTTTTCATATTCCTCATATGTTTTTTGTGGTTTGAAAACTTTTTTATCATTGAATTTCTTAAAGCATTTAATTTTATCGTCGCATTTTATCTTGAAATTGGGTTTTTTTCTTATGTAACTCTTGGTGTATTATTGGGGTGTATATTATAATATATGAAATTGGTTTAATAAATCTTTTTAGGGAATAAAAATCGTATTTGGTAGACTCTGGGTGTTCCATTGGGTTTGAAATAGGGTATTTGATTGGGTTTTATGTATGAAACCAAGTGATGGCTCTTGAATGTGTTTTATGAAAATGTGTGTGTTTTCATTTGCATATTTTGTAGTATTATTCATGGTGATTTTATAATTCTTTAGAGTGGTTTATTAATTATTTATAATAATAAAATTCATATTTGGAATGGTATTGGTGTGATTTTTTCCTTGAATGATTGTTTTGAAATAAGTTTTGTGTGCAAAGCATAATTATATTGATTAAGATTTTATTATGAATGATTTTAATGGTTTAATCATTTATGTAAGAGGAGGAACTATATTGGAAAACAGTTTTGGATTTATTATATTCTGAAATGGACCATTTTAAATGTGGAAGGGGCTATCAGGTGATGTTTATCCTCTTGAATATGTTTGATAAAAATGTTTAACAAAACTTCTGAAATGTTAAAGTGATGTGAACTGGATGTGGGTTGTTTTGTGTGAGTGTGATATGAAAAATGGATTATTTTATGAAAAGGGTATTATGTAACATGTTAGTGGGATTTTATGTGATGTTTAGAATCTTGGGACATATTTTATAAAATTGTTAAAGTTTTTTTTTTGAATTGTGAAAGGTATGAAAAATGTGTTTTAGGCTCTTTTGGAGTGAGTTTGATTTAAAAATAAATTTGAATGAAAAGGGGGATGATGTTCTTGTGTGATGTACAAGTGGGATGTATGGTTTACGTGTGATGTGGATGTGTTATTTTAATGCGGAAATTCTATTTCATGACTTGTTGAACTTGTTTCAGCACAAGAGTGAAACTCAGGTATCTAGTTGGGTTGACATGTAGTAGTATGCGAGTGATTCCCTGGGGTTTGGTATCAATTTCACATAGAAATATTAAGGCTAACAACACAAACTAAACTACGATGAAGGTGATTAGGGACCACTAGGTTATGTGTATGTTCCGTACCAGTGTCTCTTACAAGAGAACCAACATTGTGATGGTTACTCTCACCGAGATATGAGGTACTTGGGACCTACAACTAGCTAGTGCTTATGGTTTATTTCCTATTGCTTGTTCTCATTAGATGATTTACTCTTGCAGCCATCATACAGAATGTTTGGCTGAAAATTTTAGTAGCTTTGGAATTTTATTTAAAAGTTGTGATTCGTTAAAATTGGCCACATGAAATCTTTTTTAATATTTAATGTTGTATCTTTTATAAATTGTAACTATCATTTCATTTTTTTAAAACATCCATGATTTTAGTCTTTGAATGATTATCACATGGAATCTATTAGTGTTGGTATCCTACTGTGATTTTTCAGAAAGCCTACTTACACCTTTGGGTGTAAGTAAAGAAGCATATTTTGATGCTTTAGTTTTGGGTAAAACTTTTGTTCCTATGCTTTGAGTTTTAGCTATCCAATGTGATGTAGTATTTTGGAGATTGTTTGAGGGAATTGCCTCTTTCCATGTGGATGTTCTTAGGCTATCATTTCTGGTTTTGTACATTTGTAATGGACTTTGAGCATTGTTTTATGTTGTGTAATTAAATTCAGTAATTTTATAAAAGATGATTTGGTTTTAAAATTACAGATTTGTTTTATTGTATTTTTTTATTGTTTTATGTTTATAAACTCGGGAAAATAATTCCCAATTTTCAGTTAATGATATGCGGGCACTTTTGCCAGCCCATTGGGGTTGGGAACACCCTTCGGTCCTTGTCACAGGCCAGGGTTGGTGCCTATTTATATGGTGACCAGATTCAGTTTTTAAAAAATTATATAGCATATAATTATTTTTTTTTTTACATTTATGGAATTATATTTATCCATATCCACAACCATAAAATGGGAAATAAATTATCAATCATGTGTATAGTGGACTACCACCTAATGAACTGATGAAATGCATTTTCCAGAAACACTTTTCATGGAAAAATATAATAATTTAATTAATATATATATATATATATATATATATATAATATTTATGATATAATTATACTCATGGAGTTATACAATCACATATACCTTCCATCTTTCTATTACATTTAAAATATAATAACATCACTCGTGCATACAGTGGACTATTGCCTCCCGAAGTGATGAGACTCAATTTTTTTTGAATAATTTCAGGGATTGTAAGAAGGATAAAATAAGTGAATAAATTTGGTATATATTACATCATATAAATTCTATAATCTTAATATATAATACCATTCATTACACTTTCACCCATTTAGGGAATGATATCATTGCTCTTACATACGTACGACCTACCGTATTCCCGGAGGGATCTGATTTTTTTGTGCAATTTAAATGAATAGTTATAATGATGTATATAATGAATATATATATATATAATACAAATATCATTATGGTTATGATTTAATCGTATCTTATCTACAGTGACCAACACATTAATGAAATAAACCCATTAGAAAAAATTGTAAATAACACGGAAAACAAAGAATGTATTGAAATACAATAAATAGATGGTTGGTAAATTGTCATAAAAGTATCATACACTGGATGATTTATATTATTATGGTTAAATAATTGATTTATAATAAAATTATAATTATTATATGGGAGTTTGGAACACATACGAGAGGAGGAAATCCTTGTGAAAGGGTTTCTCCTCTAACATTTACTTTCATGGGACATATTCCACACTCACAACTTATTTCATTGTGTGGATTTTATAATGAACCTTTTGTTATTTTAGATCTTAAAAATATTTATTTTAATTTTATTTAAGGTTTCATTTTATGTAATTCCATCACTTGTGCATATGATTCAAACGATACCTAAATGGTAAGAGTGTATTCTGGAATACCAATTTTATTTGGGATTATTTATGATTAAGTATACAATGGGGTAATAACTTGACATTTACAAAAAGAAATAAATTTTGTTATAATCTAGATATTCCTGAAATTTTAATGTAATATTTCTATTTTTTTTCTTATCTTTTAATGATAAAATGACAGAGATGGTGTTTTTTTTAAAATAAAACATTATTTATCAATTTGGTAGAAATTCCTTTTTTATATAATAATGTACTCTAAAAATGATTCCAATTTTTAAACAATATAAAATATATTAAAATGAATTTCATTATATTTTTTACATTTTTAGGAAAAAAATCATGTCATTTTCCAAACAAATCTATTTTTCATTTTACTAAATTTGAGAAAATAATAATTGTTTAAATATATAATAAATGAAAATATTTTCCACCATCACACCCAAATAATGATTTAATGATTATTTTATATGTTATAGAATGTTATTTTCAATGAAAAGTATATTCAAAATATTTTTGTGAATTTTTTTTAATAAATACTGTGAAAGTGAATTGATTATTATCCTCAAAACTATTTTAATGACATATTTCTAAAATTTATATTAATGAATGAAAAAGAACCTTGATATTACTTATGATAAACTGGGGATATGTTGTATTGATAAAATCCTTCTTATTCATTTTGATGGGATATGATCGTTTGGACTGAGGATGTGTACTTTTATTATCATTTACAATATTTCTCTAAAAGGATTCTGATTATGTAAATTTCCTTAGGGTATATATCAGAATTTTATTTTATTTTTATCAATGTGAATGATTATTTTGATTATGTTTCAACCATTTCATATTATGATTTAATTGAACATAGTAAGTGATTTGTGGGGAATGGTTATAAATAGACTCTCGATGCATCAACATGTCTAATTAGCCAAATAAGTTTTCCTACTGATATGAGTTTCTACTCACCAATTTAAACACCCTAGTGAAATGACTCGAAATTCTGTTTCATGTGTCCCAAAATATTCATTAACTAGTTATGAGATTCATTATTTATTCCCATTTGAGTATTTTATTAGTTAAAATATTTGTGGATATGTTTTATGTTACTGTGATTTTTTATATGGATTTATTTTATCATTATTTAGTCATTCCCTATTAGGCACATGTTATTGTATAAATTTCATTTTTTTAGTTATTCAACTCAAAATATTGATTATGATAGATTATTCATCTTAACTTCTAAAAAATTATTACCCTTACTAAGAATTTGAGATCACACATTTATTATATTTTATTTTCACCATGATAACAAAATGTTTTTGGTAATTCATTTGGATTGAAATAGTAAGGGTAAAAATTGAATTTTTAAATAAAAAACATAGTGTGTTTTATTTTTTCAATTTTAATTTATATTTCTTGTATGTATCATGTTTACTGAGACTACTAAATAATACGATCCTTCACTATGGGATTTATTTGGTGTAGTTCCTATGTTATAATTTTGCCACAAACTCCATGTTACTAGGGTTGGGTAATTTATAGTAAATATATGTAATTTTCATTAAAAAAATCATAAAAATGATTAATTGAAATTATATAAACCTCACAAGGGAAACATGTGGTTAATGTGGTACATGTATCTCATAAATAAAATGTGGACATGTATCCTTTTAATTATGTCATATTTTTCTTCGTGCATGATAAAAATAATATATGAAAACCATGTATTTATAATAAATATAAAAAAGAACTATATTCATTCAATATATTCAATTCTCCATTCCATTATATTTTCATGTTATATATATATTAAAATTTACACTTTAAAATTAACATTTTAGTGAAAACATGTATGTATTCCAAGCATTTTCCAGTTTGAAGGTTCCCATCCTTGAACATTTTTCATCATTTAGTCATCTCCATAATTTAAATCATGAAATAAGTATCAAATATAATCATTATATAAAATTTTATAATTATTCTAATTAAGTGGTGTAGAAAATTTAATTATATACCTTCATGGAGAAAGTAATATGTTTGTACACATGAGTGAAGTTTTAACATTTTGGTAGAATGAATTATAGAATGGTAGACAAGGAATCAAAATTAAAAAATTATAAACATATTATAAATATCATATTTATTAACAAATCTATACCTTTTATCATCTATGTAATACATAAACGAGAAATGAATCACAACTCTTCCTAGAGGTGATATGTGGCATTTGTTAACAAATAATGGTTTCCTTTCAAATTTAATTTAAAAATATGGATAACTGTTTTGAAATAATAATAATAAAATATTATTATTCATGAGATAATTAAGTAATTATAATGAAATTTTTATAAAAAAAATAAATGATTTAAAAGAAATAGAGAAATGGAAGATATTAGTTTTTACAATTACCTATACATGGAGATAAATCATTTGAATTTCATGTTATGTAATATAGGGATGGTCTTTTGAAGATATTATGTGTAATATTCCACAAAAATCAATTTATTGGGAGGAATTAGGGATGATACTAGCCGTAGGGGTCATCCCCAAGACACTAATGGATGTTAATAAATTCAAAGGTGTTCAAAGATCATTTTGGGATGAGTTACCCTTATGGGAAACATAATAAGAAAATAATACATATAAATATATTGTTATTATATATGATACATGTGTATAATAAATAAAACACAAATATAGACCAAAATTGATTAAAAATCAGAGTTAGAATTGAATAATGAAATGAATAACAAGATAGAATGAGCAGAAGAATTAATACATCAATGTTGAAGGATTCTATGTTATGCTTAAACAATTTTCACACTCTAACCCCACATAGAATTCCCTTGGAATCAAGAGGCACACTTGAAAAATTATGATACATTTAACTTACCTATGTCTTCTTATATGAAATATATAAACACAAAAAATTTCCCAATCATTGGGAGAGTATAAACTCAATAAGAATTCCCTAAACACTTCCCAACTATTACCACTACGACAAGAACATTTTAGAATTTTTTTTATAAAACATTTTAACAATAGAAAAACAGTTTATATAATAAGTGAGTGAAATACATATGAGAAACCCATAAACAATCATACATACACCAATTTATATTTGGAATAACCATTACCATGTTCACACAACCATATCGATATATCTATCCATACAAATAAGTTTTCTCTTACCATTGATGGTGGTACTACATGACCATAATGCATTTAATATTTTAGCGAAACTTCCTTCCATACCCATTAACATTAAAAATATCCCACCCAATCATGCCATATTCAATGAAAATATATTTCACATAAAACTATCCACCCATTGAATTAATTTGTATCAAAAAAAATTACATGCATCAAAAACATTGTAAAATTTTAAAATCATCATTTTAAAATTATATGAATAAGGTTTTTCTAAAATCCATCTAATTTACCACATTTCATAAATAGACTACAATGAGGGTTTCCTTGAAAAAATGAAACAATTTCTATATACAAATTCAAAGCATAAAAACGTAATGAAACTAATAATTATTGTTCTAGAAGAAGTGTAGATGAGTGAGAATCCACCTAACTCTCATAAGATGGATAAAACATTGATTAAAAGTTAAAACCTCAAGATTTAGGATCATAAAAAGGTTCCATTTAACAGATCCCACAAAATCCAATCATGATTCACAACATAGATCATATATGTATCCAAATGAGACTAGATATATGGCATAAAGATTTAATAAGAGAAGATCATTGAGAACTATGAGGAATAACCACTTACAAAAGACTCCAGATCTACAATTCACTTTAATTTTTCCAAATGGTGTTTCAATTATGAATTTAATTAATATGATAAAAGAGTTTATGGAGGAAGGAGATTTTGGGATATATAATAATTGGGGATAAATGAGGGGTTTACCGACTTATTCCTGTTTAAAAAATATTCATATCGTTAAATAAATGGTACACAGTTTTTTAAACCATGAACAAGACATGCACATGATAATTTAAATCACCCTGGTGGCCATATTTATAGGTCACATAGTTTGGAAAACCATGTTCCAACCATGTGGTTCTATTGTCTCAATGCCAACACCCCAAATCGTTGCATCACACAGTTTGAAAAGCTATGTTCCAACCATGATTTTATCCTCCACATCCAATAACAGGGTTCCTCCTATCGTGTATGTGGTTTGGAAAAACTATTCTCTAATCATCCACATTCCATATCACACAAAAACCCTTGTTTCACTATTTTCTTAAAAAAATTACCTATTTTTATTAACTATTCTATAATTGTGAACCTCTATAAACATTACCAAAACACTGAAACCATCCATAATCTACCCAAACATAAAACAAGCATTTCATATTTTCAAAATACATAAATAAAAATAAATTTACAAAATATAAGGATGATATACTTAACCCACCATTAGATATTATATCATTAGAATTTGGAAGATCATTTTTTCCATAGAAGTGGTTGGTCCACTGTAATAACACATTCCCAAAAATATTATTTAATATAGATATACTACTATAAAACATATACCAAAAAGTTTATTTTCACACATAAGATCTTCACAATCTAGTACATATTCCTTATCAATACATGAATCAATGTAGAAGATGGATAAAGGTTAACTTGTTCTCAATAAGTTAAATGATCATGATCATGACGGTATGTCTTCAATTAAAATTCCTGAAACACATTATTTCAAGAACTTGACCTTCGTGGTAATTTAAACATAAAATATATATCTCCTATTTATTCAAGTATCTTAAAATGTCTAATATACTAAGGATATAACATTCTTTAAATAAAAATGGCACTGCATAAATATTAGAGAAATTAAAAATGAAAAATTATCACTTATGTTAAACAACGATGGTCCTTTAATATGATCCAAATATGAATTATTATGAATCTGATTCCTCAAAAAACTATTCCTAACCTTATGAACCTTATATGATGTCTCATTTACCAGGCTAGGTTTGGTAAGTTAATTCTCACATACTACCACCCAATAAAAGGGATAATGGGAAATATTATCCCACAACACATCAAAAGGATCCATATGTATTGTAGATACATAATTTATATTTTATAAGAGCTCCACTAATATTATATTCTATTCCCATGACCCTCCAAAATCCATGACATAGGCTAAAATAAAATCATCGAAAATTAAGATTTTCCTCTCTAATTTTCTATGTGATTGTAGATGGTATGAGATTCTCAATGTCAGTTGGGTTCCAATGGATTGTTGAATTGAATTCAAAAAATTAGATTTAAGACCAACTTCTTTGTTTAAAAAAATATAGATATGAACTCTATGAATAATAAAAAATTTAATAATATTTATTGTTTATAGGTATTATACCATATTGTTTTTGAAAATTAGTAAGAATTGAGATTACTCTATGAATCTTTCAATAATCACCCATATAGAATTATATTTCGGAACCATTCTTTATTTACATGTGAAAATTGAATATTTATTTACACTAATTTCAATTAATAAATCAAAAAATAACACCAAAACATGCTAGTAATTTGTGGTATAACCTGACCTGTTGAAAAGTGAGGCATATCGAGAAAAAATCCTCCACTTACATCATTATTCTAGCCCAACAGAACCATGATTTTAGTGGTATATACATCTTCTTGAGTGCCTATTTGAAAAACACTTCTAGAATATGGGTATGAATAAAGTAATAGTTCTCGATTTTATAGATAGACTACCCTATGATATATATACTATAACCAAGAACTATATTCTACAATCTAACCCTCAAGGGTATACGAACCATAGAGTTTTTAAATCATTGTTAGACACTTAGGATCAACTATATAAGCGTATATATCCTTCTCAAGAAAATCCAGAATGAAAGACACAGAAATGAAAACTGAAACATTACCTTATTCATAAAAATTTATATGCATATAATATATTATAGAAATTTTCCACCATTATTTTGAAGCATCCTTAGAAAACTATTATATAACATCCACATTATGGCCTCAGCTTCAAAATTTCCTTTTAGTGGTGCATACATCAAATCAAATTCAATCATATGTAGATATTTTATCCAATGAAATATAATTAAAGGAAAATAAATTTGTGTGAAAATGCATGTCATGATTTTATGATACATAGAAAATGTAAAATTTTCACTAAGAAATAATTAAGATAACTATTAAATTTAATTAATATGGTGGCTAATTCCTAATAGAGTGTTTGGTAAATTTTCACTTTAAATGTAAAATATCATGACTGTAAGAAAAAATTGATCTCAATTTATGAAAACACTACCCAAACCAGATACAATGTTATCAAAATTGATTGCAAAACCCAATAACGATTTTGGGAAAATAAGGATTGGTATTAATGTAAATAAAAAATTTATCTACTTGAAATATTATTTTATTGGTGTTTAATCACTATAAATGAACAACATTACTTCTCAAATCTATAATCAGTGAAGAAAATTATAAAATATTATTAATAAGGAAACTGCAATATATTTTATAAAAAGAAAACTATGTATCTCAAAATCATTCTTTAGTGGTATCCAGAAGATAAATTCATATAGATTTTATGATATAGTTGAACTCATTCGATAGAAACAAAACCGCCAAAAAAACATACCCTTATATCATGAAGAAACTCAATGAATATATTGTATAATGGTCAATTTATAGTATGATATTCTAAAAAAATTTATGGGTTTCCTCATGATCAGTTTTAGTCCTTGAATACACTATAATTTCATTAATGTACACCTCTAAAAAGGAATCATATTACCTATGAATGATCTTATAAATCAATTAAATTATCAAAACATGTGAATTCACAATACCAAAGTCCTTATGCACACACTCATTATGTCTATAATGTCATTGGAAACCTATTATTAGAATATCATACTTTTGAACTTGAAGTTATTGATACCAAGATTCTAAATAAATATTATATAAACAAGATTATACCTTAAATTTATTTAACATATAATACATTATTGGAATATAAAACTAATTATTTATCATAAATTTGTCGGGTAGGAGGTAATACACACAATGCCTAAGAGTTCTATCTACCTTCTTCACCAAATGAACTAGTACTGGCCCTGATTACATGATCTTTCAAATGAAACCTTCTAATTAAAACACATCCATCAGGAAAAAAAATTCCATAAATATTATTGGTTGAATACTATAAGACAGATGTGAAATAGGATAATTACCTAGTATTAGTTCAGTTATACATTCCACTTCTCTTATGGTAGGATACGTGGAGAAATTTTCAGGAATGATAGTGGAATGTTTTTCAACGATGGTTAGAAAATATATATACTCAGTTTCACCAATAGTGTAAAATGTAACAATTTCTCATGGATAAGATATAGTATCCACCACTAGAACCAAATGTTTGTTATCTCTTTCATTTACATTCCAATATCCATTAACAAGGTGTTTAACACTATCAAGAGATGTGAAACTAAACTTCCATGTACAATAGTTTATGTGGTCATTACAATTCCATCCATTACATCTTGATAATCTATTAAAATATTTGAATATCAAAAATATAGAAATGTAAAAGTACTAAATCGGCATCGATTTTTATTTGACATGCTACTCAATATAATCATGACACTACCTTTTTTATATGGGTGTATAATGTTTGAAAAATGAACTATTCAGTTCCACCTGATTACTTATATGACCCACAAGAGCAGAAGTGAAAAAAGAATTCGAAACAAACATATCAAAAAATCATGTATGACAAATGATTTCAAATGAATTTTCAATGACATGGATTTTCTGTGGAAATTTTTTTAATCAATACATTTGAATTTTTCGAATCCATGAAAATTGACGGCACGTGATTTCAAGGCCCGATGTGCCTAGAATCAATTTTATGAAGTTTTGTTCGATTATTTTTAGTAAACGTACGAGTGAGTTCTTATAACTTTTGAACTGGTGCTTGGAAATGAAATCTGAGGGCACCGTTAAACTCGAAGCACCGATATTATTTTAAGGACACTTTCACCTCGATGACATTGTGTCGAGAATAAAAATATAGTTTTTTAGATTTTAGTGAATGAATTAAATAAAAATAAAGTTGTGTAGCTTTACTTTTTATTTTGTTGGTTAAATCCTCCATGTGGAAGTTGGAGGTGGGGACCACCACACCTTAACCTACCATTAGAGGTTATGGTGGTGGGGGCCACCCGAACCTAAACTCCTCTTCATGTTTATTATGGTGGGGACCACCCGGGTTTTTAACCCCCTTGAAACTCCCCATTAATGGGGATAAACCCTCAAACTTACATTAAGTTTAGGGGAGCCTCTTCAACTCCCCTAGCACATAATTATGCCAAATCATCTAAATTGATTATTTTAACCAACACTTTCAATTTATTGCTTAACCCATTTGAATTTGGTGCCAATAATTAAATAATATATAAACATAATCTATTATTTCGGCTTGGAATATTCATCTTGGTGGAACTTTGTGGAGGAGAAAGATTAGAGAGAGAAGCTATCGCCAAAAAAGAATGAATAATGTGTTCTTCCAACGAAGAACGTCGGCGCGTAACATCTTTGAAAATCTTCCTCGAAACCTCCTTCGACATTGGATGTCTTTGACTACGATGAGTCGGCACACAATCCGATGATCGAGGAAAACGCCAACGTCTGTCTGTTTTTTTTCAAATATCAAGGTAGAGGTTTAATTTTATTTAAGTGCCATGTTCTTCCTTTCATTAAAAATGAAGAACGGGGATGTTTTCCTTTTGCGAATGGGTTGTTGTGCATCGTTCATATTAACTGATTTCTCTCACCCTAAACACGGAGGGTACGTGCCAAACTAACATGGCCCATCTCCCTTTGTCAATATTTTTTGGTATGTTCTTCAGCATGGCGATGAAACGATGAGGCGATGAAGGCTACGGGCAATGACCGTGCCACCCGCGGTCTCTGTATCCCACGCCACCCTCGCGTCGATTCAGTCATCCTGGCCTCCCGGCCGCCCGCCAGCCTCCCAGCTACCCGACCGTCCACTAGCCTCTCGGCTCCCAGCTACCCGCCAACCTCCCACCCACCGGCCTCCCGGCCTTACGTCGACCTCCCATCTCCCGGCTTCCCGACGACCTCCCGGCTCCTGGCTGCCTACCAGCCTCCTGATCACTCGTCGGCTCCCCTGGCTCGCAGGCATCCGCCATCCTCCTGGTACCCGGAATGAGGTGCACGAGTCGTTCCCCTCATAGAGTCCATCCAATTTGTCCATCCGGGCCAAGCCGTGCGAGCCACTCCCCTCCCACAGCTCTGGTCATGTCGGCCTCATGAACCCCTCGCGATGCTTCGGGCTGAACCAGCTCTGCACCATCGGGCCGAGCCGCCTATGTGGCCCCCTTCGGGCTGAACCACCCTTGCGGCCTACTGAGCTGGGCCCAGCACTTTGGGCCGAACACAATAGGGGGCCCGCCAAACGAGCCAGGCCGGACCAAACTTTTCATGGTTGGTTGACCCGAACCGGGTCGTCCCAGACTAAGAGGGGTTGGGTCGGTCCGACCGGGTCGGACCAGACCTGGGCCTACTACCGACCCTTTACATTTTTTGCCGTATTTTTGATTCCAGACGTCCGTTTGATGAACTGTCAGAAGTGTTGGTAATCTTGGTGCTTGACGGTCCCTTTGAGTATACCCCACTATAGTTTTGGGTATATTTGAGATATGCTCAGGCTGGATCGTGCACGAATCCAACCGGGGCCCCCAGGACAAAAGTGTAATAACTCACATATTGGGCGTCTGATTGATGCACCGTCTATTGTGTTGAGACCTATATGATGTGGCGGACATTTGAGATACTTATTCATGAGACTGTGAAATTTTGTGTTTTGACCTGTAGCTCATGGAGAGGATCCTTCTGGTGACGAGTGATTAGAGTACAAAGACCTAGTAGCTGGCTGAGCCCTGATGACTGCTGATTGATTGACTCGGTGTAACACAACTAGCCCAGTGGGGAGCACCTTGGTGTCATGGAAGACCCATGGAAGAGGAGTGCCTGGCTGTGGCGACGGACCAGCGGTTCTCGACATGAGGAGTACCTCTGCAGGCTATTAGGGTGAGCGCCTGGTTGTGGTGGTGGAAACTCATTGGGGAGCACCATGGTGACGTAGTAGACACACGGTACTCAAAAGGAGTAGTACCTCATTAGTCCAAGGTTAGTTGGAAGCACCTTGCCTTCATGTCTGGCTCACTCTACTCGACAGAAGAGGAGATATCCTGTAGTTTTGGTTTCGATAATGTGAATAAAAATCTTGGTTGAGATGAGTCAATAACATTTGTGGTTACCTCATGATTTTTATGGATTACTTGATAACTTTGGTATATTTATGGGAATATAACTAAGTGGGGTTATCTGTTTATTTCTTACCTTGTTGTTTATCCTTGTTGTATATTTGTGAGACCTTGAGGGTCTCGGGGTCCTTACTGAGTATCATTAGACCCACCCCTGCACGGGCTATGTACGCACCTCGTTGTGTTGGTTGCAGACGACTGACAATGCTGACTGAGGCTGAGCATACCAGGACTGGATAGCAACCGGAGGTGGACCTTATGATGAGTCTGTAAACAGAAGAGACTAAAAGACATGGAGTGTTGAGGGGTCTATCTGTTCCTACCCATCAGGTATGAATCTTGATGGAAGACCCAACAACTGGTTTTCCTTTCCTCAGTTGTACTTGAACTTCCAGTTCATTGTACTTTATTGTTGGGATTGTATTTTTGGCCCCTTTTACATTTCAGTAATCTCTCGTTATATAGTTTAATTAGTGTTTTGTATCTAGGTGTGTGCTCTGTTGTGTGAATTTAATGTTATAAAGGAAATGCCTTCCGAGTTTTAGGGAATTACGCCTTTGGTGCTTGTCGCCAGCCCCTGGACATTGGAAGGCAGGGTTGGGGTAGTCACGAAACAGGCCCCAAGGGATAGGTTGTGACAAATTGATATCAGAGGAGTTGGTTCTACAGTAGGAAATAGGAATCTGATCTTTCTTTTCTAGGAAGCAATAGTGTTAAGAGTATGGTGTGAGGTTCTCGGTTCAGGGAGTCCAATGATGGTATGGTGGACGACTTATCCATACACCAGGACCATGAATTCTAATTTCTGACTCAGTGCATGAAAACACTGATTGCATGTGTGTTTTAAAAAGTTTTCTTTAAGTCAGCTAAACCAGGTCAACTCAGCAGGAATAATCTTTTGGCCATGTCGCATCGGTTTCTTATAGGACGCCTCCCCGCAGATGACCAGCTAATTTCTTGAGAGTTGTACGCACTGTTAGACCACCAAGCGATGCGGATCCAGTGCAGGTCCCTCTTACTATGTTGGCACCTTCGGGTGGGGAACCAGCAGCACCACCAACCATTGTGCAATAGATACCACCCATCGTACAGGTGGTTGGTGCACGCTGACTGAGCGCATTTCATGAGTTCCAGCAGTAGAGGCCTCTGAGGATTCAAGGAGATATGGTTTCCCACATAGCTGAGGACTAGATGGAGGCAGTTGTTAGAGTTTTCTACTTAGTGGAGACACCAGTAGAGAAAATGGTGTTCTTATCTACTAGACGTTTTCAGTGAGAGACCATGAGGAAGGTCTATATAGTAATGAGGCTTCAGTGCATGGATCATTACCTGAGATAGTACCTTCGGGTAGTGTGTCAGCTATATCACTACCCGTTGGTCAGCAGTTACAACCAGTGGTACCAGAAAAGGAAACTTATAGGCTTAGTGCCTTACGCGTGATTCAACATCACATAACCCTCAGGTTCCAATGTGAGCCGACTCATAGGCGGATGAGGACTGGCTTGAGGAGGTGGATGAGTTTTTTCTAGAGCTTCTATAGTTTCTTCATGGCGATATGTTAGTAGCTGAGTATTCATCAAGGTGAAATGATCATTCCTGGTACTCGATGAATATGATATGATTAGTGCTTCAGAACTAGGACATCTAAGCGGGGTTTCTTTAGAGACATCCAAGTGAGCACTATTTTTCTATGCATTCCTACTTATGTTAGGGTGATAGAGAAACGTTTTGTGGTTGAATATTCCTTGGATGAGCGGATGCAGCCAATGGATGTTAGTAGTGGGAAAGTAGAAAATGGGCGCCATTCTTAGAGACTTAAGAGTGTAAAAAAATTTCTGGAAGAAGAATTGTTAGGTAAAGAGAAATCTGTTGGGCTACAGACATGGAAGCAGAGCTAGGAGAGCATTATGAGGTGTTGTACATTTCAACTTGTCACAACCACCCTCTCTGTGGTCCTCGCCAGGCTTAAGAAGCTGGAGGACTGGGGGGGGGGCAGAGAGTAGCTGCATGTGGTCAAGGAATGCGACCCAAGGGATCTTGGAATGATTTTGTGTACGGTATACATCTATTACTAGCTACCGTATCAATAGACATAGGTAACAATCATTCCATCCTTCAACGAATCTTGTTCAGGACCTAGAGTTTCCTACTAAACTGTTGACATGACCCTCACATCTGGAGATTCTTTTGTGGGGAGAATCGATAATCACACTTACGCCGATGGTGTGATATGACCCTTGAGGTGAGAGTTTCAGTTGGAATATCTTGGTTGAAGTGTCAAGGCCTTACGACATTTGTTTGGGTTTGGACATGACATCCATAGTTCACACTCAGATTGACAGTATTGGGAAAATAGGTTGTGGTTTATCTACAATGATGGAATGGGGTTTTCCTTGGTCATCTAAAACAGAAACCCCGGAAGAATATGATAAACTCATGCATAGGAGGGTATAGCCAATCACTCATGATTCGACAAACCTCAACCTCGTGACAGAAGAATTTGACTTTGAGATATTCTATACTCCTAGGAAGGGGAATATGGTAGCAGACGCAGTCAGTAGGAGTTCTGGCCTGCATCTGCTGAGTGAGGCAACAGAGAAGCTAACCACTTTGAAGATATAATTTTTGGATTGAGAAGGAGAAGATTTTCCTCAATCTCTTACAGTCACTCCCCCACTCCTTTAGCGATTCAGGGAGGTTCATCAATGGGACACTGACTGGGAGACACGTGGTGATCAAATATCCATAGGGTAGGAACCTGATTGATTTTCTGATGGCGGGGAGCACATCATCCTATTCAGAGGACGTACCATGGTACTAGTGTCATTTAAATAGGGAGAGTTGAGGGAGTTCCACAAATACCCTCTAGCAGTACATCCAGGAGTGACGAAGATGTACCAGGACGTCTGACGACAACACTGGTGGCCAAGAATGAAGAAAGAAATTGAAGAGTTTGTCTCTCGGTGCCTCACTTGGAAACAAGTGAAGGCAGAGAATCTGGTACCATTAGGTTTGGTTCATCCTTTAGAGGTTATAGAGTGGATGTGGGATGGGATATCCATGGATTTCCTGATAAAACATCCACATAAATATAGAGGTCATGACTCTATTTGGGTGATCATTGACCAACTCATCATGACAGCCCACTTCCTACTGATCCAATTGCAGGCTTTAGTAGAATTATTTGGATTCCTATATGTGTAGGAGATTGTGTGGCTACATGGAGTACCTTCTTCTGTTGTCACAGATCGTGACACAAGATTTTCTTCCCTACAATAGAAGGTCTTGCAGGAGATGCTCGAAACACAGCTTCGTCTGAGCGCTTCCTTTCATCCTTAGACGAATGGTCAGACCGAGCGGACCACTCAGACCCTCAAGGAAATGCTTCATTCTTGTGTCCTCGAATTTTTTCGTAGTTGTGATGATAACTTAAATTTGGTTGAGTTTTTATACAACAAAATTTATCACTCCACTATTGGGATGGAACCTTTTGAGGCGTTATACTTGCAAACTTTCAGATCACCTCTATGTTGGACTGGCCCCAAGGAGTCATCACTCGTGGGACCAGAGATGGTATGGGGTACCATAGAGAAGGTGCAGATCATCCAGGAGTGAATGAATACTTCACATAGCAGGAATAATTCTTATTATGACAGGATACAGAGACTGCTAGAGTTTGAGGATGGCGACCACCTATTTCGATGGGTCTCACCTCGACAAGGTTTACGGAGTTTTGGCCGAGGCAGCAAGTTATTTTAGAGATTCATCGGACATTTTTAGGTCCTCAACAGAGTTGGCAATGTGGCATACCACTTAGATCATCCACACCAGTTGCATCTGGTGCAAGACGTCTTCCATGTATTCCAGCTGAGGAGATATGTGAATGACCCTTCTCACATCTCCGACCATGGAGAGTTGGACGTCGACGATGGGGAAACTTTTACGGAGGATCCATTGGAGATTGAGGATCGACAGCAGTGGGTCCTATGTGGATGGTCGAGAGCTCTGGTGCATGTTTTCTGGCAGCACAAGAACCATCAATAGAGCACCTGGGATCGGGAGTCCTAGATGTGTGCTAAGTACCCCCACTTTTTCCCATAGTTCGAGATGTAGCTTATTGTAACACCCCTATATTTTATGAAAAATATTCTTTTTAATTTCATTAATGTCTTGTGTTGTACGCTACACCAAAAGGAGCTTACACAACACACATCCTTGACTTTCCTTGTATTACACGCAATCGCGACCTTCCTCGATAGCGTGTGTAGTACGCAATACCAAGTTTCACTAAACAACGATATGCAATTAAAATATTATTAAAACTAGCCGTTATGAATTGTAATAACCACTTTTTTAAATTTTTTAAATTTTATTTTTCAACATGGAATTCATTTTTGGATTCAGAATATTGAAATTAGATTGTGGTGAAATTTTGGTACTTTTCGGATGACTTTCATTTTCTAATGAATAGTGAAAATTACAAAATTTTAATTAAAAACAACCTTTTTAATCGAAATAATTAATAGCGATAAATTATTAATTTGAGTGGTTTTAAAGTATATTTAAAATATAATTTTACAATTTAATACAATGTTGTTCATTGGATGTAATTTCACATTTAAACGAGACATAAACAAGTGCCAATCTTTTGATAGTTACTGTCTTTTAAAAACACGCTATTTGTTTTGACGACGGGAATTAATTTTGAAATTAGTTAATGTAACTGATATGTTTTGAATTTGGTAAAGTAATCATCATTTTTGAATTCGAAATATCATATATCGTTTAGGCCTAATTTTTGGTATTTTTCTGAAAACTTTCATTTTTTGATGAATAGTGAAACCACTAAGTGGTAGTTAAAAAAGCTGAATTTTTAATAAAACATTATTTTACCACGTCTATGAGTAGAATTTCATAAATCTGAGAGACGCGGTTAATATCAAGGACTAAAATGTTGTTCAATGGGATGAAAATAATTTTTGGTGAATAGTAACTTTTACTTTTTTTTACCCCGGTTAAAAGTAAATAGGGTAGTTAAGGGTAAAAATGATATTATTATTACACTAACACATGTCCTAATTCTATTGGATAAGTGTAATTCGACCAAAAACAACGTTAGGAATAAAATATGACCATTTAGGCCCACATGGATTAGATTAGGACATTTATTATCAATTTATTTAAAGAAGGGTTAAAATAGTTAAAATCAATGTTTAATAACTAAAGAATTTTTAATATAGGGTTATAAATAAGATAAATTAGAATATAAATATTCATTAGAAAACTAAAAATATTTCATACATAATGATATTTTATTTGTAATTTTTATACTTTAAATAAGTTAATTTATTTATGACACAAAGATGATGCAATAATTATGTTATTAATGAAATCTTGACAAAATTGATGTTATAAATACCCAAATAAATGTAATTTGAGACTTTTTATGAATTAATCTAATTTTCTAGGTTAATATGACATGTTCATATTGATTTAAGTAACTTTTTTCGAACTAATAATTATGTTATGAGTTTCACAAAAATCAATTACAAAATAGTGTCAAAATTGACAAAAAATAGTTTAAAAAAAATATTATAATATTAATTGTTATTTTATTCCTAAAAATCTAAGGTTTGGTCAAATGACTTAGATAATGTTATATATATTAATAATAAACAAATTGGGGTTCTTTTGGCTTGTGATAGTAAGTTTATTACCCTTATAGTGTAAGAACACAAAAAGACACGGTAAAAGTAAACTAATCTAACTTAAAGTTAAAACTAAATGATAAGGTTAAAATAGTAAACTAAACTTGTCCAAATTATATTGTATTAGAATATTTCGACCCATCCCCACCTTATCTTCGAAATAAATCAATTTTGAGATATTTAAAACCGGATATGGCTTTATAATAAAATAATATTTTTAGTTTTTGCAAAGGTGCCCCTCTCCTCCCTTATAAAAGGGCACCTCCTCCCTCTCTTCCTCACACTACTTTGAGCCTTAAAGATCGGACATACCATGCCAAATTCTCTTCTCCAGTTCCATAGAAACATCCTAGAGGTCCTGGTCTTCTTCAAAGACCACTTTCAGTGCCCTAAAGGGAGGAATCAAAGAGGCGCTTCAAAGAAGAGGTAATGTTCATTACCGATTCTTTCAACTTTATTTCTTCTTCCACTTCTTCATCTTAGGTTTTCTCATAATGATGTAATAACATAAGTATCAATAAGATAGGGATATGTTATTATAAGTATAAAACAACCCTTTTTCGCCATCTATCCATCCTACGGAAAATGAAATCACCGCGCGTGTGTACGTACGGAATACTGTCTCCATGCCGTGGTGTAATCTATTTTCCACCACCACCTTACTTGGATGGGTATAATGGTGTACATAATAACTATATATGATTTTTGTAAAGTGATATTGATTCTAAAATAGTATACATACACTCCAATACAATTCCACGATCATGAGAACGATATCATCGCTCATGCGTACGTACGGACTACCGTCTCCACGACGCGATGAGATTCATTCTCCACGTTAACCATTCATGAATGATTAAAAAGTATATATAATAAGTAATCATGAAATATATGACATAATAATACTACTATATTTATGTATATATATATTTATGTCATCTACTTAATTCCACATAATTCAATAAAGAAACGAAAACAGCATTCATGCGTACGTATGACCTACCGTCTCCATGAACGGTGTATTTCATTCCATTTATCGATCCATTATATATATGTATATTCTGAATATATAATATATATAAATCATGTTTTACATTCTGGATTTATGTAATCATGATCTATGTAATCATATGAATAATTAAAAGTTAAAACACGAACGAAAAATGAGACTATTTTACCCAAAACGCTACTTTAACATGAATTTACAAAAGAACGGGTAATATAAAGACATAAATGAACAATATATGATATAATAACAATGAATATGATTCTGTAATAAGTCAATGATATTTTTTAAATCATTATACAGGAGGTTCAGACACTTACAAAGCAAATTGGACCTAAGGTAAGGGAAATATCACAATCTCATTTTTATCCGAGATTGTTTATACTTTGGTATTTACTGGGGTTCATTTTATCATCCACATACATGTTTCCTCAATATATAATATTTTCATCCTTCTACAATAGTTTATATCCAATTTTACCCTTCTGTTAGTTTTTAGTAAATGATATGAAATAAATATTTTGTCGTTTTTCGTATGAGGTTCTTTTTGACATTTCCGACAAAAGTACGAGCATAATTTTTATTGACATATACGGCATGAATGGATTTTTAAAGCAATTTTTTCAAGAAGCTTCCTTTACAAATTTTCACGTTTATTTTTAATCAACTTCTTTTAGTTTAGAATTGTATGACATGTTAAGAAAGGAAAAGTGTTTTTGAAGTAGAAAGGATATTTTCCTCAAGAATGGAGTTCAAGTATTTTATCAAAATTATTTCCAATCTAAGATAATAAGGGGTTCTGTTTCTATCCCTATTATTACATTCATTTGATTATGTTGTGATGAAATTATTTTTATGAATTGCTTTATCTTATTTGAATTTTTTTATGATGTCATGATGTTTAAGATTCCCATTTTTATTACATGGGTTATGCTATGATGTATGGTTTATGATTTTGTGGCACACATAAGAATGGTATCATTATGAGATGGGTGGGACCTATATCTCCCTTCAATTCATTGGGTAAATATTTTATATCTCATGAGATAGACATGGCTGGATCGACAGGTTAAACCGGTTCAGTGAAACAGGACTGAAATGAGGATTGAACTCGGTTCAGAAATGGACTTTGTCCACTAAGATAGTCTTGGAAATAAGTCATGACTAATAAGAAATGATTCTATATGCTTATGTTGTATGACACAATGTTTCATTTTTTAAGTTATGATTATTGGGATTACATTTCACTACTATGATTTATCCCATGTTATGATATTATGATCTCTTTTGTAGGTTAAGAATTCCAAAATGTTATGTTCTTATGAATATGATGTGATTAATATTTCGTTTGTTTACCCCTACTGAGAATTTGAGCTCACCCTTTTATGTTTTCTTTTCCTCGGGATATAGAGAAAGGTTTTAGGTAAAAAAATGAAGATCTTTATGGGAGATGTTGAAGATCTTTCACCACGATTAGAAGATTATATTCAGAGTTTCCAAGGACACTAAACTATTACGGTCCTTGTGTGTGTGTTTTTGTTATGTACTATGTATTCCACAAAAGTAATGTAATGTACATGTACCTTAAGCTTCAGGTATCTACAGTTGGTATCAGAGGAAAGGTTTTGTCAACCTTTGGAAACTAGGATGCAAGAACTTTAGTGAGATCCCTAGAGATATTTATAAAGTATGTCTGGGGATGTCCCTAAGGTTAAGTATAAGTATAGTTTATAGTCCTAGAATTATGGTAACGTTCTTAGAATTAAACCTAAGATGTTAGATATTTAAAGTACTCCCCCTTTATTATGTTGTTTTCCTTAGCATGATTTTTTCCTCTCACACTATTCTTTTTGGGTTTTAGACAATGGCTGGAACCCGAAGGAACCATGTTGATCAATGCAATGGACAATGTAATGATTTTCCTCATGAACAAACAAATGTTATGGGAGATTTAGTGCCAAATATTATTGCTATACTTACACAAGATATGAATCATTCTTTACTTCCAAATGATAAGAAAAGGGAACAATATTCTATTGAGTCCTTCATGAGGCCATGTCCACCTTCTTTCAGTGGGTCTTCTGATCCACTTGTTTCTGAACAATGGATCAGTACCACTGAAAAGGTATTTTCAGTTCTTCAATGTTCTGAACATGATAAAGTCATCTTAACAGTTTATCTTTTGGAAGGAGATATTGATCAATGGTGTAATCTTATTAATAATATGAGGCAATGGGATGAAATTGAGTCTATGGAATGGGACGAGTTCAAGAACTTATTTTTCAATAAGTACTTCCCTCATATTCTTTGAACAAAGATGGAGAAGGAGTTTCTTGAACTAAATAAAAAGGATGATGAATCTGTTGGTACCTATGAAGCAAATTTTACAAGACTTGCAAGGTATGCTTCTGGTATTATTATCCAACCTGAGAGTAAGATCGATCGATTCTTCATTGGCTTAAATCCAAATCATCGAAGGGAATTAGCTATAAGAGACTATAGTAGCTATGAATAAATTTTGTGTTGTGCTATCAAGGTAGAAATGGAAGTTGGTGTTACTTATCCATCTAATAGTTTTGACAAGAAATGAAAGATGGAGTTCAAGGAGAAATCTCAGAATAATGGTGAAAATAAGATGAATGTTTCCTTATGCTCAAAGTGTGGAAAGAAGCATGGTGGAGATTGTCTTGAAGGGACTAGAAAATGTTTTAAGTGTGGAAAAGAAGGTCATCGAGCAGTTGAGTGTCGAAGTAAGGGAAAAAGGGTTTCTAATGATGTGAATAAATAAAAGACTGCAGAGAACGCACCACCAACACTTCAATGCTTCAAGTGCAAGGAAATGGGGCATTATACTAATAAATGACCTAATCCAATGGTTAGTGATGATCGACATGAGCAACCACATAAGGCAAAGGACAAAGGGAAGTCACATGCGATCACTATTGGTGATGTTGAATATGGAAACGATGTGGTGGAATGATTAAGTGTTTATGTAATGGGATTCCAAAGTAATGTTGTATATAGTATCGTGGAATATTGGAATATTTATGTATTGGTCCATTGTGGTTTTCAATGGTACCAGTAACAATGGAAAGTGATTGAGATATTTTTGGACAAAAAGTTGATATGCGCATAATGAAGGGAATATTGAAAAATGAAATGTTTGACAGTATTCATGAGCACATGATTTATATAAGGACTAAGTGATATCATGGTATGAGTATATAGAATTTTGATGATTTTGGTATGTGGAAAGAGTTAACTTTTAACAGCATTCATGTTTTCAATAAGGTTCGATGGGTATTCATTTTGTTTCAAGAGAATACATGATTAAGGCCTTAGAATGTTTGGAATGTGACCAACAAGACATATCTCATGATATATGGGGATCAACAACGGTATTAACATTCTAGTTGTATGAACTCTTTGGTAATTGTTTTCACTATAATATTAGATTAGACAGCATTATTTTGGATAAGCCTAAAGATTGGAATGGATTATATTGGACATAAGTTAGTATTGTTTAAGGATAGAAGTTTTTCGATATTATTTATGGGATGTTATAGTAATGTAGTTTTAGAAAAAGGAAAACCTACAGGATGGGCGACAACCCATCACGTCGGACAAGGTTGTGGGAATCGAACCCACAACTGAAGTGAGATTGGCCTTTATCACCTACCACGGGCCTACAGGATGTCCCGGTTTAGTAGAAACTAGTTTTATTATATTAAGAAGTATGATATAAGAAGTATAATTCCATTTTAGGAACCATATTTGATTAATCTCACTATAGATGGACTTATGTATTTTTTGATAACATTTCTAACCATTTGTTTGAGACAGATGGAAAGACCCATCATTCTATCACATGATCTTCTAACGCATCACGAATGAAAAATTAATCTTCATTTCATTAAGAGATTAATTGGAAATTGTCCAAATAATGACCAACGGTGAGACTATACCAAAATCACGAAAGTATTTCTTCTAATTCCAATTTCATCAACTTTAGGGAAATGATCTTGAAAACTAAAAATGTTGTCCTAGTGCTCTTATATCGGATGCATCATATGGTACCTTAAATCATCACAAATCTATGGCTTTGTGATTGATGGATTTTTCATAGCCATGTTCTCTACCACTCTCCATCAGAACATGATGGTTGGATTTATCTTCCATATCCATATTTTCACCTCTGTGGAAACCCAGTGATTAGTTTATTTGGGTAACCGTTACGTTTCATACTTTTGTTTTTAAAGATTGGTTTTGGTATTCCTTTTTACGATGTGGGTTTCTATGAAAGAAACTTTCGAGTAGTAAACCATTTATAACCCCGACGAATTTCAAGGGCGAAATTCATTTTAAGGGGGGTAGAATTTAACACCACGAGATTTTATGAAAAATATTCTTTTTAATTTCACTAATGTCTTTTATTGTACGCTACACCAAAAGGAGCTTGCACAACACACATCCTTGACTTGCCTTGCATTACACGCAATCGCGACCTTCTTCGATAGTGTGTGTAGTACGCAATACCGAGTTTCACTAAACAATGATATGCTATTAAAATATTATTAAAACTAGCCATTATGAATAGTAATAACCACTTTATGAAAATTTTTAATCTTTATTTTTAAAAATGGACTTCATTTTTGGATTTGGAATATCGAAATTAGATTAGGGTGAAATTTTGGTACTTTTCGGATGACTTTCATTTTCTGATGAATAGTGAAAATTACTAAATTTTAATTAAAAACAACCTTTTTAATCGAAATAATTAATAGTGATAAATTATTAATTTGAGTGGTTTTAAAGTATATTTAGAATATATTTTACAATTTAAAACAATGTTGTTCATTGGATGTAATTTCACATTTAAACCAGACATAAACAAGGTTCAATCTTTTGATAGTTATTATTTTTTAAAAACACGCTATTTGTTTTGACGACGGGAATTATTTTTTTAAATTAGTTAATGTAACTGATATGTTTTGAATTTGGTAATATAAACATCATTTTTAAATTTGTAATATTAAATATAGCTTAGGCCCAATTTTGGTATTTTTCTGGAAACATTCATTTTTTGATGAATAGTGAAACCACTAAGTGGTAGTTAAAAAAACTGAATTTTTCAAACAACTTAATTTTACCGCTTATGTGAGTAGATTTTCGAAAATCTGAGAGACACGGTTAATATCAAAGACTGAAATGTGGTTTAATGAGATGAAAATACTTTTTGGTGAATAGTAACTTTTTAATTTTTTTACCACGGTTAAAAGTAAATTGGGTAGTTAAGGGTAAAAATGATATTATTATTACCCTAACACATGTCCTAATCCTATTGGATAAGTGTAATTCGACTAAAACAACCATATGAATAAAATATTACCATTTAGGCCCACTTGGGTTAGATTAGGACATTTATTATCAATTTATTTAAAGAAGGGTTAAAATAACTAAATCATTTTTAATATTGGGTTATACATAAGATAAATTCGACTATAAATATTCATTATAAATTTAAAAATATTTCATACATAATGATATTTTATTTGTAATTTTTAGACTTTAAATATGTTAATTTATTTATGACACAAAGATGATGCAATAATTATCTTATAAATGAAATATTGACATAATTGATGTTATAAATACCCAAATAAATGTAATTTGAAGCCTTTTTATGAATTACACTAATTTTATAGGTTAATATTACATGTTAGTATTGATTTAAGTAACTTTTTGTGAACTAATTATTCTGTTATGAGTTTCACAAAAATCAATTACTAAATAGTGTCAAAATTGACGTAAAATAGTTTTTAAAAAAAATATTATATTATTAACTGTTATTTTTTTTCTAAAAATCTAAGGTTCGGCCAAATGACTTAGATAATGTTATATATATTAATAATAAACAACTTTAGGTTCGTTTGGCTTGTTATAGTATGTTTATTAACCTTATAGTGTAAGAACACAAAAAGACACGGTAAAAGTAAAATCATCTAACTTAAAGTTAAAACTAAATGATAAGGTTAAAATAGTAAACTAAACTTGTCCAAATTCTATTGGATGAGAGGATTTAGACCCATCCCCACCTTAGCTTATAAATAAATAAATTTAGAGCTATTTAAAACCGAATATGTCTTTATAATAAAATAATATTTTTAGTTTTTCCAAAGGTGCCCCTCTCCTCCCTTATAAAAGGACACCTCCTCCCTCTCCTTCCCACACCAATTTGAGCCTTAAATCTCGGCCAACCCCTGCCTAATTCTCATCTACACTTCCCTAGAAACATCCTAGAGGTCCTGGTATTCTTCAAAGACCAATTTTACTGCCCTGAGAGGAGGACTCAAAGAGGCGCTTCAAAGAAGAGGTAATGTTCGTTACCGATTCTTTCAAATTTATATCTTCTTCCACTTATTATTCATAGGTTTTTTCATTATGAAGTAATAGCATCAGTATAACTCATATACGGATATGTTATTATAAGTATAAAAAAACCCTTTTCACCATCTATCCATCCTACGGAAAACGAAATCACCGCGCGTGCGTACGTACGGAATACCGTCTCCACACAGTGGTGTAATCTATTTTCCACCACCACCTTACATGGATGGGTATAATGGTGTACATAATAACTATATATGATTATTTTAAAGTTATATTGATTCTGAAATAGTATACATACACTCCAATAAAATTCCACGATCATGAGAACGATATCATCGCTCATGCGTACGTACGGACTACCGTCTCCACGACCCGATGAGATTCATTCTCCACGTTAACCATTCATGAATGATTATAAAGTATATGTAATAAGTAATAATGAAATATATGACATAAAAATACTATTTTATTTATATATATATATATGTATATCATCTACTTAATTGTAACACCCCAAGATTTTATAGTGTGTTATTTCTTCAAAATAATTCAATAACTTTCACTACACGCAACACCATGTTCAATCACACCATGACTTAAAAAAAATCCATTCAAAAGAGGTTATGAATAGTGTTAACTAAATTTTAAACTTTATATAATCCTTATAATTTTAGAATTCATATTATGAGTTTCTTAGACATAATGTAAGAACAAATTCATTTTCAGTATTGCACTTTTACCAAATTTTAATAGTGAACCCTTTTTAGATACTATATTTTAAACTTTTTTACTAAATGGGGACATCAAAAATTTAAAATGAAATATCCCAAGCTTCCACGGTACGCTAGCGTGTGTTGTACGCAACACTGAGTTCTAACACACCGTAACCAATCAAACTAGCTGTTATGAATAGTAATACCTACTTTTTGAAGTTATATATATTTTATATTTGAAAATGGACTTCATTTTTGGATTCGGAATATCGAATTTAGCCTAAGGTGAAATTTTGGTACATTTCGGATAACTTTAATATTTTGATGAATAGTGTAAATTACTAAATTTTAATTAAAACAACTTTTTTAATCAAAATAATTAATAGTGATAAATTGTGAATTTGAGTGGTTTTAAAGTATATTTAGAATATATTTTTACCATTTAATATAATGTTGGTCATTGTACATAATTTTACAATTAAACCGAACATAAACAAGTGTCAATCTTTTGATAGTTATTTCCTCTTAAAAACACGCTTTTTGTTTTGACAGCGGGAATTAATTTAAAATTAATTTCTGCCACTTCTGTGTTTTGAATTTAGAAAAATGGATTCCATATTTGGAATTAGGATGTCCAATTTGTGTAAATAGGTAACTTTTATTTTTAGTCATTTTGAATAATTACTGTGGTAAATATTTTATTTACCATGGTTAAGGGTAAATCCGGTAAATAAGGGTTAAAAAATAATATTATAATAATACAAAATTACCCTAAAACGTGTCCTAACCTTATTGGTGGACACATACCCGACCATGATCATACTTGGGTCAATTTGGGGACCCCTTGGAGCCACTTGTATGTGGTAGGGACACATTATATTAATAAAGTTAAAATAAAAATAAAAATGGCATAAGCTTACATATTTTAGAAGAACAATTTTTACATAGGGTTATACATGTTGGATTTTCGATTCTAAATATTCATTAGAAAGATAAAAAGCTTTCCTACATGATTATATTTTATTTATAATTTTTAGACATCAAATAAGTTAAATTATTAATGACACAATAATGATGCAAAGTTTACCTCATTAATAAATCATTGAAATAAATAATATTATAATGATTAAAATATTATCTAAAACCTGTCCAATTCTTATTGGTTGATGTTATTTAGAATATGAGTCATCTTATCTTCGACCTCAATGATTTCTGGACCATTATAAACCGAATATAATTATATTATAAAGTAATACTTTCACTCTTTCCTAAAGATCCCCTCCTCTCCCTTATAAAAGGAGACCACTTCTACTCATTCATCACACCTCTCAAGCCACTTGGCTCGTCCAAAATCTGCCCAACTAAGCTCCCCACATCCCTCTCCTCCTCCTTGAAGTTTCCCCTTAGGCAGAATGCATTTCAACAAGTCCTTTGGTTCCAACCAAATTGAGTTACCTAAATTAAAGGTAACGATTTCTCTTAAATTATTTTCATTTATTTTTCTTCTTCAACCCCCAAAATCTTTTTATTTCCTTTCTTTTCTAAAAACAACAGTATCCTCAATATACTAGGATGTTGTTATAATAAGGATTAAAACTACACATACACACAACTCCATCTAATGGATGATGAACATAATGTTTCTGTGGATGGCAAACTAACGCCTCACGAAACGATGATTGTTCAAATACATCTTACCGCCTCTCATGGTGGCCATTATGATGTCACTGTAATTAAATATGATATTAATGATATATATTTTATATATAAGCTTCTATAATTCCATTTTATTTCATACCATTATTATTTTCATGTTTTATATACATACGATAATTTCATTTGAGGAAGTGCGGACTACCGCCCCCTTAAAATGATATGACTCGTTCATACCACACATGGAACGTATAAAGGATGGTGTTAATGAACTTAAGTAACATGTATAAAATATTATATTATACTGGAATAGTAATATACCTATGTATCATTTGGATTTGATTCTTTTAAAATAAAAATTAAATGGAAATAGCGTTCGTGAGTACGTACGGACTACCGTCTCCACGAACGCGATGAGATTCATTCTCCATCGTATCCATTCAAGTATAATTATCATTTAATGATTTAAAAATGATGTTTAAGGACTTGATATCATTCTGGATATGAATAAGATACAACAAACATGACTTATGTAACAAAACATATAAAGAAAATGAGTAAGTTAACACCCAAAACGACGATAATACTAAGATATTATTATCAAATCAATATTAAAAGATCATATATGATATCATATTAATGTATATGATTCTTGTATAATTTAGTAACAATTATTTCACTATTATACAGGAGGTTAACCTACCCCAACCAAGGAAAAGTACAAGGTAAGGGTTATTTCACAATCTCTTCATTATCCGAGGTTGTTTATACGTAATAATCTACTGGGATATCTTTATCATCCACATCCATGTTTCTTCAAAATGTATTTCAAAACATTTTTAATATTTAAAAGAATATGGGTTAAAGTCATTTATACCCTTTTTTGACTTTTTATAAGAGGTTTATAAGGGAATCTTTTGGTCGTATTCAAAACAAGGTCCTTTTTAACCATTTCGACAGAATTGAGGTAAGAATGTTTTTTTTAACTTATACGGCGGGTGCGGTTATTTTCCGCCGTTATAAAATTATCGAAGCTTCCCATACAAGCTTATAAGAATATTTTCAAAGAAAATGTTTTATTTTATATGGATCTTAAATGATTTCAAAATAAAAGGAGATACTTCTTTAAAAAGAATTTTGATTTCATCTATGTCAACATCCTTTGATGGATTTTAAGATTATTTGAAGTTGATTTATTATGATACAAAACTTCTATATTGTATTGAAGGTTTTGTGATATGTTTGACTGTGGATGTGCTATTTTTATACCATTCATAGTTTATGGTGAAATTATTGACATTTCGTATGTTAGTTCTAATACAAATGTTTATGTTATGTTTAAACCTTTTCATATGGGAATGCATTGGACTTAATAAGTGACGGGTGGAGCCCGCTATAGCTCCTCGATGCATCGGTAGGTCTCATGAGACAAACTAGTGTCTTGGCACAAGGCCTTGACAAAATCTTATTTGTAGTCTTGGCACGAGGCCTTGGCTATGTGGTTATGATAGTCTGGCATTATGCATTCCAACATTATGAAAGTGGTTATTGATATTGCATGTGATTATTCGATTAGTAGAATATCCATGTGAATAAGTAAATGGCATTATTTCATTTTACTTTTGCCATACTATGTTGAAGTTCAATTTTAAAAGGCTTTTGTTTTAGTAATTCATTGCCATAAATGTTTATGCTTATTTTGAATGTTCTGCTATATTGTTATCCTTACTGGGCATTTGAGCTCACCCCTTTTCTATGTTTTATTTTTCCCAGGTAGTGAAGAAGTAAATTATGAATGACTTGCAGGGATATTATGAGGGGTTAATAGTGTGGATATTAAGACTTTGTTGTTGTAGTAGTTTTTCACTTTGAAATGTAATGTAAAACTTTATGATTATATCTAGTGTTTCCAAGGCTACTAAACCAATCGGTCTTTCGGGATTTGATCTTTCTTGTGATCATGCCAATGTTATGTAATAATGCACCGACTCTGGGTAGCTGGGGTCGGGGCGTTACAGTTGGTATCAGAGGAAGTTTAGTAAAAACCTTGGAAGCTAGATTTAGATAAACTCTGATTAGAGAACGTAGACCTAAGATGAACTTTGAGGATTAGTATAGAAGAACTTCCTAGAATTTTGGTATTGTAGAGATTTTGTGAGTTTTCCGAGCAATACATCCCTGTCTGGATACGAGATGGTTGAGGCGGCTCTGGCACAGATGTACCTAGGGGTAAAACCCGAAAACACCGCTTTGAGCTAGACTCGAACAGGAACTGGTGCACGACAACGGGCCTTGCTGCACTCTTGGTTACGACACTCCCGGGGGATATGCTTAGGATAACTCTCATTTTATTTACAAATCATTTTGAAGGGATTATGAGTATATACTTCCTCAAAGAAAACATTCTTATGATTATGGATTATATCCATAAATAGTTCAATTTATGTTAAGTGTTTTATAAGTATGGGATTATGTATTTTGATTCATAAACTGATCTAGTTTATGCCATTGTTTAGAAATGGCGCCCAGTAGAAGGAATGAGAACTCCGGAAATGCACATGATCCAAAGAGAAGGACGGATCATATCTTTCATGGTCTTAAGCTAGAATTTATAAGAGAAATAGTCTCCCATGTATTATCATCATATGAAGAAATAATATCATGTATTGATAAGATAAGTAAAGAGTTTACTGAGTCCTATGGCTTTGAAGGGAAGCAAGAGAAGAAAAGGATAGAAGAGAAAAAGATGGATAAAGGGAAGAGGGAAATGAAGAATTTTCCCATATGTGGTAACTGTGGAAAGAAACACCCTGGAACTTGCCTGAAAGGAATGGGAGTTTGTTATAAGTGTGGAGGAAAAGGGCACAAAGTACGTGACTGCAAGGGTAAGAAAATGGTTTCAAATGTACAATGCTTCATTTGCAAGGAGTATGGACACTACGCGAACCTATGTCCCAGTCATCAGACTATTCCGCAAATGATGTTATTGGATAATAATCAAGTTATGATACTACCACAGATGAAGAGGAATGATTAAAGCTCTTATGTTGATTATGTCAATTGAGTGTTGTATCAACAATGTACTTGTTATAATAATTATGGAGTATATAAGGATTGTACTGCAGTACTATTTCATTAAGGACTTGAGATTGTGTGGAACAAAGAAAAGTGACTCAATAGAAGGATAGATTTTTGGAAAATATATGGTTGAGAGAATGATAAACCATAATATAATTCTGATACTGAGGTAGTGATTTTAGAATAATACATGATTGATTGGGATAAATTATATTGGATATTCTTGACTACCTTGAAGCTGATTAATGATTTGTATATTCCATCATTATTGGGGTTTAAAACATTTTTGGATTGATGAAGTATATCCAGCATTCTATATGGAATAAGGGAGCATGAATGTAACCGGTAAGTATTATGGTAATTTAGGATGTTTCAGTGTTTTAAAAGAATACATGATGAAGGTATTCATATGCTTCTACGGGGTAAAAAGGATCTATATTATGTTTACCTTCCTTATAAATGTTGGACTGTGAGTTTGGACAGAAGTATTTTGGATAGTTCTAGTTTGGATTATTTTGGATTACCATAAAAGGACAACCCGGAGGTCGGGCGGCAACCCGTCGCGTCCGGCAAGGCTGCGAGACTTGAACCCGCAACCGAAGGGCGACAAGGGTGTATCACCTACCACTGGCCCACGAGATGTCTTGGATTAAATAATGTAGTTTTTATTAAGAGATCTTTTATATGAATTATAAATTCGTTTATTTTGGAACCCTATACGAATAGTGTAAATAGAACTTTTTTTACATTATATTATCTCTTAGAGTGAAAGATGAGTTTGTGGTAGAAATTTATTAGTGGATAAAACTCTAATTATAAAGTAAGTATATCTCCATATGATCTTATCCAATCTCATAAAAAAATTCCTCAATATTAAGAAAAGAAAATTAGAACAAAAATGTTTTCCTAGATGGTACCTTAAATCATCACAAATTTATGGCTTTGGGATTGTTGGCCTTTTCATAGCCATGTTCTCTACCACTCTCCATCAGATAATTGATGGTTATATTTTTCTTCCATATCCATATTTTCCTACATGGAACCCTAGTATGTGTTATTTTCGGTAATCTTCATACTTTCGACTCTTTATTTTAAATAGAGGCCTCATTAATTCATTTTTCGATGTGGGATTTCAACTAAGATATTTTGAAACGTCAAAAATGTGTTATCCTAATACCCTATGTTTTGTTGAACCGATGGTATTTCAAATCATCATAGATTGATGAATTTAAGGACCTCAATTTTATACTTGTTTGTGATTGATGACCTCAATCACTACCTATAAATATTTACGTTTTTCCTCCAATTATATGTCTCTAATTGCCACCAATATTCTCCTAATAAAGATCATAATTTGGTGGTGATACTTTCATTTCACTTTTCCACATATTAAGATTAAATTTTAGTAACCCAATTTTCGATGTGGGTTTTCCCACAAAGATATTTTCTATTTTCAACCTTTAATTTTCGAAGAACAATTTCAAATTGCGAGGACGCAATTTATTGAAGGAGGGGAGAATGTAACACCCCAAGATTTTATAGTGTGTTATTTCATCAAAATAATTCAATAACATTCACTACACGCAAAACCATGTTCAATCACACCATGACTTAAAACAAATCCATTCAAAAGAGGTTATGAATAGTGTTAACTAAATTTTAAACTTTATATAATCCTTATAATTTTAGAATTCATATTATGAGTTTCTTAAACATAATGTAAGAACAAATTCATTTTCAGTATTGCACTTTTACCAAATTTTAATAGTGAACCCTTTTTAGATACTATATTTTAAACTTTTTGACTAAATGGGGACATCAAAAATTTAAAATGAAATATCCCAAGCTTCCACGGTACGCTAGCGTGTGTTGTACGCAACACTGAGTTCTAACACACCGTAACCAATCAAACTAGCTGTTATGAATAGTAATACCTACTTTTTGAAGTTATATATATTTTATATTTGAAAATGGACTTCATTTTTGGATTCAGAATATTGAATTTAGCCTAAGGTGAAATTTTGGTACATTTCGGATAACTTTAATATTTTGATGAATAGTAAAAATTACTAAATTTTAATTAAAACAACTTTTTTAATCAAAATAATTAATAGTGATAAATTGTGAATTTGAGTGGTTTTAAAGTATATTTAGAATATATATTTACCATTTAAAATAATTTTGGTCATTGGACATAATTTTACAATTAAACCGAACATAAACAAGTGTCAATCTTTTGATAGTTATTACCTCTTAAAAACACGCTTTTTGTTTTGACAGCGAGAATTAATTTTAAATTAATTTCTGCCACTTCTGTGTTTTGAATTTAGAAAAATGGATTCCATATTTGGAATTAGGATTTCCAATTTGTGTAAATAGGTAACTTTTATTTTTAGACATTTTGAATAATTACTGTGGTAAATATTTTATTTACCATGGTTAAGGGTAAATCCGGTAAATAAGGGTTAAAAAATAATATTATAATAATACAAAATTACCCTAAAACGTGTCCTAACCTTATCGGTGGACACCTACCCGACCATGAGCATCCTTGGGTCAATTTGGGGACCCCTTGGAGCCACTTGTATTTGGTAGGGACACATTATATTAATAAAGTTAAAATAAAAATAAAAATGGCATACGCTTACATCTTTTAGAAGAACAATTTTTACATAGAGTTATACATGTTGGATTTTCGATTATAAATATTTATTAGAAGGCTAAAACGATTTCCTACATGATTATATTTTACTTATAATTTTTAGACATCAAATAAGTTAAATTATTAATGACACAATAATGATGCAAAGTTTACCTCATTAATAAATCATTGAAATAAATAATATTATAATGATTAAAATATTATCTAAAACCTGTCCAATTCTTATTGGTTGATGTTATTTAGAATATGAGTCATCTTATCTTCGACCTCAATGATTTTTTGACCATTATAAACCGAATATAATTATATTATAAAGTAATACTTTCACTCTTTCCTAAAGAGCCCCTCCTCTCCCTTATAAAAGGAGACCACTTCTACTCATTCCTCACACCTCTCAAGCCACTTGGCTCGTCCAAACTCTGCCCAAATAAGCTCCCCACATCCCTCTCCTCCTCCTTGAAGTTTCCCCTTAGGCAGAAAGCATTTCAACAAGTCCTTTGGTTCCAACCAAAGTGAGTTACCTAAATTAAAGGTAACGATTTCTCTTAAATTATTTTCATTTATTTTGCTTCTTCAACCCCCAAACTCTTTTTATTTCCTTTCTTTTGTAAAAACACCAGTATACTCAATATACTAGGATGTTGTTATAAGAAGGATTAAAACTACACATACACACAACTCCATCTAATGGATGATGAACATAATGTTTCTGTGGATGGAAAACTAACGCCTCACGAAACGATGATTGTTCAAATACATCTTACCGCCTCTCATGGTGGACATTATGATGGAACTGTAATTAAATATGATATTAATGATATATATTTTATATATAAGCTTCTGTAATTCCATTTTATTTCATACCATTATTCGTTTCATGTTGTATATACATACGATAATTTCATTTGAGGAAGTGCGGACTACAGCCCCCTTAAAATGATATGACTCGTTCATACCACACATGGAACGTATAAAGGATGGTGTTAATGAACTTAAGTAACATGTATAAAATATTATATTATACTGGAATAGTAATATACCTATGTATCATTTGGATTTGATTCTTTTAAAATAAAAATTAAATGGAAATAGCGTTCGTGCGTACGTACGGACTACCGTCTCCACGAACGCGATGAGATTCATTCTCCATCGTATCCATTCAAGTATAATTATCATTTAATGATTTAAAAATGATTTTTAAGGACTTGATATCATTCTGGATATGAATAAGATACAACAAACATGACTTATGTAACAAAACATATAAAGAAAATGAGTAAGTTAACACCCGAAACGACGATAATACTAAGATATTATTATCAAATCAATATTAAAAGATCATATATGATATCATATTAATGTATATGATTCTTGTATAATTTAGTAACAATTATTTCACTATTATACAGGAGGTTAACCTACCCCAACCAAGGAAAAGTACAAGGTAAGGGTTATTTCACAATCTCTTCATTATCCGAGGTTGTTTGTACGTAATAATCTACTGGGATATCTTTATCATCCACATCCATGTTTCTTCAAAATGTATTTCAAAACATTTTTAATATTTAAAAGAATATGGTTTAAAGTCATTTATACCCTTGTTTGACTTTTTATAAGAGGTTTATAAGGGAATCTTTCGGTCGTATTCAAAACAAGGTCCTTTTTAACCTTTTCGACAGAATTGAGGTAAGAATGTTTTTTTTAACTTATACGGCGGGTGCGGTTATTTTCCGCCGTTATAAAATCGTCGAAGCTTCCCATACAAGCTTATAAGAATATTTTCAAAGAAAATGTTTTATTTTATATGGATCTTAAATGATTTCAAAATAAAAGGAGATACTTATTTAAAAAGAATTTTGATTTCATCTATGTCAACATCCTTTGATGGATTTTAAGATTATTTGAAGTTGATTTATTATGATACAAAACTTCTATATTGTAATGAAGGTTTTGTGATATGTTTGACTGTGGATGTGCTATTTTTATACCATTCATAGTTTATGGTGAAATTATTGACATTTCGTATGTTAGTTCTAATACGAATGTTTATGTTATGTTTAAACCTTTTCATATGGGAATGCATTGGACTTAATAAGTGACGGGTGGAGCCCGCTATAGCTCCTCGATGCATTGGTAGGTCTCATGAGACAAACTGGTGTCTTGGCACAAGGCCTTGACAAAATCTTATTTGTAGTCTTGGCACGAGGCCTTGGCTATGTGGTTATGATAGTCTGGCATTATGCATTCCAACATTATGAAAGTGGTTATTGATATTGCATGTGATTATTCGATTAGTAGAATATCCATGTGAATAAGTAAATGGCATTATTTCATTTTACTTTTGCCATACTATGTTGAAGTTCAATTTTAAAAGGCTTTTGTTTTAGTAATTCATTGCCATAAATGTTTATGCTTATTTTGAATGTTCTGCTATATTGTTATCCTTACTGGGCATTTGAGCTCACCCCTTTTCTATGTTTTATTTTTCCCAGGTAGTGAAGAAGTAAATTATGAATGACTTGCAGGGATATTATGAGGGGTTAATAGTGTGGATATTAAGACTTTGTTGTTGTAGTAGTTTTTCACTTTGAAATGTAATGTAAAACTTTATGATTATATCTAGTGTTTCCAAGGCTACTAAACCAATCGGTCTTTCGGGATTTGATCTTTCTTGTGATCATGCCAATGTTATGTAATAATGCACCGACTCTGGGTAGCTGGGGTCGGGGCGTTACAGTTGGTATCAGAGGAAGTTTAGTAAAAACCTTGGAAGCTAGATTTAGATAAACTCTGATTAGAGAACGTAGACCTAAGATGAACTTTGAGGATTAGTATAGAAGAACTTCCTAGAATTTTGGTATTGTAGAGATTTTGTGAGTTTTCCGAGCAATACATCCCTGTCTGGATACGAGATGGTTGAGGCGGCTCTGGCACAGATGTACCTAGGGGTAAAACCCGAAAACACCGCTTTGAGCTAGACTCGAACGGGAACTGGTGCACGACAACGGGCCTTGCTGCACTCTTGGTTACGACACTCCCGGGGGATATGCTTAGGATAACTCTCATTTTATTTACAAATCATTTTGAAGGGATTATGAGTATATACTTCCTCAAAGAAAACATTCTTATGATTATGGATTATATCCATAAATAGTTCAATTTATGTTAAGTGTTTTATAAGTATGGGATTATGTATTTTGATTCATAAACTGATCTAGTTTATGCCATTGTTTAGAAATGGCGCCCAGTAGAAGGAATGAGAACTCCGGAAATGCACATGATCCAAAGAGAAGGACGGATCATATCTTTCATGGTCTTAAGCTAGAATTTATAAGAGAAATAGTCTCCCATGTATTATCATCATATGAAGAAATAATATCATGTATTGATAAGATAAGTAAAGAGTTTACTGAGTCCTATGGCTTTGAAGGGAAGCAAGAGAAGAAAAGGATAGAAGAGAAAAAGATGGATAAAGGGAAGAGGGAAATGAAGAATTTTCCCATATGTGGTAACTGTGGAAAGAAACACCCTGGAACTTGCCTGAAAGGAATGGGAGTTTGTTATAAGTGTGGAGGAAAAGGGCACAAAGTACGTGACTGCAAGGGTAAGAAAATGGTTTCAAATGTACAATGCTTCATTTGCAAGGAGTTTGGACACTACGCGAACCTATGTCCCAGTCATCAGACTATTCCGCAAATGATGTTATTGGATAATAATCAAGTTATGATACTACCACAGATGAAGAGGAATGATTAAAGCTCTTATGTTGATTATGTCAATTGAGTGTTGTATCAACAATGTACTTGTTATAATAATTATGGAGTATATAAGGATTGTACTGCAGTACTATTTCATTAAGGACTTGAGATTGTGTGGAACAAAGAAAAGTGACTCAATAGAAGGATAGATTTTTGGAAAATATATGGTTGAGAGAATGATAAACCATAATATAATTCTGATACTGAGGTAGTGATTTTAGAATAATACATGATTGATTGGGATAAATTATATTGGATATTCTTGACTACCTTGAAGCTGATTAATGATTTGTATATTCCATCATTATTGGGGTTTAAAACATTTTTGGATTGATGAAGTATATCCAGCATTCTATATGGAATAAGGGAGCATGAATGTAACCGGTAAGTATTATGGTAATTTAGGATGTTTCAGTGTTTTAAAAGAATACATGATGAAGGTATTCATATGCTTCTACGGGGTAAAAAGGATCTATATTATGTTTACCTTCCTTATAAATGTTGGACTGTGAGTTTGGACAGAAGTATTTTGGATAGTTCTAGTTTGGATTATTTTGGATTACCATAAAAGGACAACCCGGAGGTCGGGCGGCAACCCGTCGCGTCCGGCAAGGCTGCGAGACTTGAACCCGCAACCGAAGGGCGACAAGGGTGTATCACCTACCACTGGCCCACGAGATGTCTTGGATTAAATAATGTAGTTTTTATTAAGAGATCTTTTATATGAATTATAAATTCGTTTATTTTGGAACCCTATACGAATAGTGTAAATAGAACTTTTTTTACATTATATTATCTCTTAGAGTGAAAGATGAGTTTGTGGTAGAAATTTATTAGTGGATAAAACTCTAATTATAAAGTAAGTATATCTCCATATGATCTTATCCAATCTCATAAAAAAATTCCTCAATATTAAGAAAAGAAAATTAGAACAAAAATGTTTTCCTAGATGGTACCTTAAATCATCACAAATTTATGGCTTTGGGATTGTTGGCCTTTTCATAGCCATGTTCTCTACCACTCTCCATCAGATAATTGATGGTTATATTTTTCTTCCATATCCATATTTTCCTACATGGAACCCTAGTATGTGTTATTTTCGGTAATCTTCATACTTTCGACTCTTTATTTTAAATAGAGGCCTCATTAATTCATTTTTCAATGTGGGATTTCAACTAAGATATTTTGAAACGTCAAAAATGTGTTATCCTAATACCCTATGTTTTGTTGAACCGATGGTATTTCAAATCATCATAGATTGATGAATTTAAGGACCTCAATTTTATACTTGTTTGTGATTGATGACCTCAATCACTACCTATAAATATTTACGTTTTTCCTCCAATTATATGTCTCTAATTGCCACCAATATTCTCCTAATAAAGATCATAATTTGGTGGTGATACTTTCATTTCACTTTTCCACATATTAAGATTAAATTTTAGTAACCCAATTTTCGATGTGGGTTTTCCCACAAAGATATTTTCTATTTTCAACCTTTAATTTTCGAAGAACAATTTCAAATTGCGAGGACGCAATTTATTGAAGGAGGGGAGAATGTAACACCCCAAGATTTTATAGTGTGTTATTTCATCAAAATAATTCAATAACATTCACTACACGCAAAACCATGTTCAATCACACCATGACTTAAAACAAATCCATTCAAAAGAGGTTATGAATAGTGTTAACTAAATTTTAAACTTTATATAATCCTTATAATTTTAGAATTCATATTATGAGTTTCTTAAACATAATGTAAGAACAAATTCATTTTCAGTATTGCACTTTTACCAAATTTTAATAGTGAACCCTTTTTAGATACTATATTTTAAACTTTTTGACTAAATGGGGACATCAAAAATTTAAAATGAAATATCCCAAGCTTCCACGGTACGCTAGCGTGTGTTGTACGCAACACTGAGTTCTAACACACCGTAACCAATCAAACTAGCTGTTATGAATAGTAATACCTACTTTTTGAAGTTATATATATTTTATATTTGAAAATGGACTTCATTTTTGGATTCAGAATATTGAATTTAGCCTAAGGTGAAATTTTGGTACATTTCGGATAACTTTAATATTTTGATGAATAGTAAAAATTACTAAATTTTAATTAAAACAACTTTTTTAATCAAAATAATTAATAGTGATAAATTGTGAATTTGAGTGGTTTTAAAGTATATTTAGAATATATATTTACCATTTAAAATAATTTTGGTCATTGGACATAATTTTACAATTAAACCGAACATAAACAAGTGTCAATCTTTTGATAGTTATTACCTCTTAAAAACACGCTTTTTGTTTTGACAGCGAGAATTAATTTTAAATTAATTTCTGCCACTTCTGTGTTTTGAATTTAGAAAAATGGATTCCATATTTGGAATTAGGATTTCCAATTTGTGTAAATAGGTAACTTTTATTTTTAGACATTTTGAATAATTACTGTGGTAAATATTTTATTTACCATGGTTAAGGGTAAATCCGGTAAATAAGGGTTAAAAAATAATATTATAATAATACAAAATTACCCTAAAACGTGTCCTAACCTTATCGGTGGACACCTACCCGACCATGAGCATCCTTGGGTCAATTTGGGGACCCCTTGGAGCCACTTGTATTTGGTAGGGACACATTATATTAATAAAGTTAAAATAAAAATAAAAATGGCATACGCTTACATCTTTTAGAAGAACAATTTTTACATAGAGTTATACATGTTGGATTTTCGATTATAAATATTTATTAGAAGGCTAAAACGATTTCCTACATGATTATATTTTACTTATAATTTTTAGACATCAAATAAGTTAAATTATTAATGACACAATAATGATGCAAAGTTTACCTCATTAATAAATCATTGAAATAAATAATATTATAATGATTAAAATATTATCTAAAACCTGTCCAATTCTTATTGGTTGATGTTATTTAGAATATGAGTCATCTTATCTTCGACCTCAATGATTTTTTGACCATTATAAACCGAATATAATTATATTATAAAGTAATACTTTCACTCTTTCCTAAAGAGCCCCTCCTCTCCCTTATAAAAGGAGACCACTTCTACTCATTCCTCACACCTCTCAAGCCACTTGGCTCGTCCAAACTCTGCCCAAATAAGCTCCCCACATCCCTCTCCTCCTCCTTGAAGTTTCCCCTTAGGCAGAAAGCATTTCAACAAGTCCTTTGGTTCCAACCAAAGTGAGTTACCTAAATTAAAGGTAACGATTTCTCTTAAATTATTTTCATTTATTTTGCTTCTTCAACCCCCAAACTCTTTTTATTTCCTTTCTTTTGTAAAAACACCAGTATACTCAATATACTAGGATGTTGTTATAAGAAGGATTAAAACTACACATACACACAACTCCATCTAATGGATGATGAACATAATGTTTCTGTGGATGGAAAACTAACGCCTCACGAAACGATGATTGTTCAAATACATCTTACCGCCTCTCATGGTGGACATTATGATGGAACTGTAATTAAATATGATATTAATGATATATATTTTATATATAAGCTTCTGTAATTCCATTTTATTTCATACCATTATTCGTTTCATGTTGTATATACATACGATAATTTCATTTGAGGAAGTGCGGACTACAGCCCCCTTAAAATGATATGACTCGTTCATACCACACATGGAACGTATAAAGGATGGTGTTAATGAACTTAAGTAACATGTATAAAATATTATATTATACTGGAATAGTAATATACCTATGTATCATTTGGATTTGATTCTTTTAAAATAAAAATTAAATGGAAATAGCGTTCGTGCGTACGTACGGACTACCGTCTCCACGAACGCGATGAGATTCATTCTCCATCGTATCCATTCAAGTATAATTATCATTTAATGATTTAAAAATGATTTTTAAGGACTTGATATCATTCTGGATATGAATAAGATACAACAAACATGACTTATGTAACAAAACATATAAAGAAAATGAGTAAGTTAACACCCGAAACGACGATAATACTAAGATATTATTATCAAATCAATATTAAAAGATCATATATGATATCATATTAATGTATATGATTCTTGTATAATTTAGTAACAATTATTTCACTATTATACAGGAGGTTAACCTACCCCAACCAAGGAAAAGTACAAGGTAAGGGTTATTTCACAATCTCTTCATTATCCGAGGTTGTTTGTACGTAATAATCTACTGGGATATCTTTATCATCCACATCCATGTTTCTTCAAAATGTATTTCAAAACATTTTTAATATTTAAAAGAATATGGTTTAAAGTCATTTATACCCTTGTTTGACTTTTTATAAGAGGTTTATAAGGGAATCTTTCGGTCGTATTCAAAACAAGGTCCTTTTTAACCTTTTCGACAGAATTGAGGTAAGAATGTTTTTTTTAACTTATACGGCGGGTGCGGTTATTTTCCGCCGTTATAAAATCGTCGAAGCTTCCCATACAAGCTTATAAGAATATTTTCAAAGAAAATGTTTTATTTTATATGGATCTTAAATGATTTCAAAATAAAAGGAGATACTTATTTAAAAAGAATTTTGATTTCATCTATGTCAACATCCTTTGATGGATTTTAAGATTATTTGAAGTTGATTTATTATGATACAAAACTTCTATATTGTAATGAAGGTTTTGTGATATGTTTGACTGTGGATGTGCTATTTTTATACCATTCATAGTTTATGGTGAAATTATTGACATTTCGTATGTTAGTTCTAATACGAATGTTTATGTTATGTTTAAACCTTTTCATATGGGAATGCATTGGACTTAATAAGTGACGGGTGGAGCCCGCTATAGCTCCTCGATGCATTGGTAGGTCTCATGAGACAAACTGGTGTCTTGGCACAAGGCCTTGACAAAATCTTATTTGTAGTCTTGGCACGAGGCCTTGGCTATGTGGTTATGATAGTCTGGCATTATGCATTCCAACATTATGAAAGTGGTTATTGATATTGCATGTGATTATTCGATTAGTAGAATATCCATGTGAATAAGTAAATGGCATTATTTCATTTTACTTTTGCCATACTATGTTGAAGTTCAATTTTAAAAGGCTTTTGTTTTAGTAATTCATTGCCATAAATGTTTATGCTTATTTTGAATGTTCCGCTATATTGTTATCCTTACTGGGCATTTGAGCTCACCCCTTTTCTATGTTTTATTTTTCCCAGGTAGTGAAGAAGTAAATTATGAATGACTTGCAGGGATATTATGAGGGGTTAATAGTGTGGATATGAAGACTTTGTTGTTGTAGTAGTTTTTCACTTTGAAATGTAATGTAAAACTTTATGATTATATCTAGTGTTTCCAAGGCTACTAAACCAATCAGTCTTTCGGGATTTGATCTTTCTTGTGATCATGCCAATGTTATGTAATAATTCACCGACTCTGGGTAGCTGGGGTCGGGGCGTTACATAATTCCACTCAATTCAATAAAAAAACGAAAACAACGTTCATGCGTACGTATGGCCTACCGTCTCCATGAACGGTGTATTTCATTCCATTTATCAGTCCATTATATATATGTATATTCTGAATATATATTATATATAAATCATTTTTAACATTTTGTATTTATGTAATCATGATCTAAGTAATCATATGAATAATTACATGTCAAAATATGAATGACAAATGAGACGATTTTACCCAAAACGCTACTTTAACATGAATTTACAAAAGAACGGGTAATAGAAAGTCATAAGTGAACCATATATGATATAACAAAAATGAATATGAATCTTTAATAAGTCAATGACAATATTTAAATCATTATACAGGAAGTTCGGACACTTACAAAGCAAATTGGACCTAAGGTAAGGGAAATATCACAATCTCATTTTTATCCGGGATTGTTTATACTTTGGAATTTACTGGGGTGCATTTTATCATCCACATACATGTTTCCTCAATATGTAATATTTACATCCTTCTACAATAGTTTATATCCAATTTTACCCTTCAGTGAGTTTTTTGAAAAAGATATGAAAGAAATCTTTTGTCCTTTTTCGTACGAGGTACTTTTTGACTTTTCCGACAAAAGTACGAGAAGAATGTTTTTTAACTTATACGGCATGGATGGATTTTTAAAACATTTTTTTCAAGAATATTTCTTTACAAATTTTCAAGTTTATTTTTAATCAACTTCTTTTAGTTTAGAATTGTATGACATGTTATGAAAGGAAAAGTGTTCTTGAAGTAGAGAGGATATTTTCCTCAAGAATGGAGTTCAAGTATTTTATCAAAATTATTTTCCATCTAAGATAATAAAGGGTTCTGTTTCTATCCCTATTATTACATTGATTTGATTATGTTGTGATGGAATTATTTTTATGAATTCCTTTATATTATATGAATTTTTTTATGATGTCATGATGTTTAAGATTCCCATTTTTATTACATGGGTTATGCTATGATGTATGGTTTATGATTTTGTGGCATACATAAGAATGGTATAATTATGAGATGGGTGGGAACTATATATCCCTCCAATGCATTGGGTAAAGATTTTATATCTCATGAGATAGACATGGCTAGAACGGCAGGTTAAACCGGTTCAGTGAAACAGGACTGAAACGAGGAGTGAACTCGGTTCAGAAATGGACTTTGTCCACTAAGATAGTCTTGGCAATAAGTCATGACTAATAAGAAATGATTCTCTATGATTATGTGTGTATGCAAAAAAGTTTCATTTTTTATGGTATGATTATTGGGATTACATTTCACTACTATGATTTATCCCATGTTATGATATTATGATCTCTTTTGCAGGTTAAGAATTCCAAAATGTTATGTTCTTATTAATATGATGTGATTCATATTTCTTTTGTTTACCCTTACTGAGCATTTGAGCTCACCGTTTTATGTTTTCTTTTCCACAGGATATAAAGAATGGTTTTAGGTAAAAAAAGGAAGATCATTATGGGATATGTTGAAGATCTTTCGCCACGATTAGAAGATTATATTTCGAGTTTCCAAAGACACTAAACTATTACGGTCCTTGTGTGTGTGTTTTTGTTATGTACTAATTATTCTGCAAAATTAATGTAATGTCCATGTACGTTAAGCTTCGGGTCTCTACACTTATGGGGACATAAATCCCTGAGGTGGGGAGAATTTAATGACCTAGAATTTTTGTGGAAATTTTTTTCTTAAATACATGTTAATTTTGCAAGTCTGGAAAAATTGATGGCACATGATTTCGTGGCCCGGTGTGCACGGAATCAATTTCTGATGATTTGTTCAGGTACATTCGGTAAACTTATGAGCATGTTTTTATAAATTTTGAACCAATGCTCAGAATTGAAATATGAGGGCACTGTTGAACTCGCAGTGCCCGTATTCGCTTAGGAGGCCTTCACCTTGATGGCTGTGGGTTGAGAATAAAAGATAGTTTTGGTTTTTTAGTGAAATAATTAAATAAAAATAAAGTTGTGTATCTTTATTTATATTTTGTTGGTTAAAGATTCACTGTGAATGTTGGAGGTGGGGACCACCACACCTTAACCTCCCGTGACAGGTTATGGTGGTGGGGCCCACCCGAACCTAACCTCCTCTTCATATTTATTATGTTGGCGACCACCCGGGTTTTTAATCCCCTTGAAACTCACCATTAATGGGGAGAAGCCCTCCAACATCCATTACATGTAAGTGAGCCTCTTCAACTCCCCTAACACTTAATTATGCCAAATCCTCTAAAAAATTTATTAGAGAAAACATTTTCAATTAATTGTTTAACTCATTTAAATTTTGTGCTAATAATTAAATAATAGATAAACTTAATCTATTATTTTGGCTTGGAATTTTCATCTTGGTTGAACTATGGAGATGAGAGAGCTTAGGGTGAAACGCTCTCGCCAACAAAAAATGAAAAATGCATTATTCAAACAAATAACTCCAACGAGGAGCGTCTTCGAATTTCTTCCTCGGAACTTCCTTTGAAATAGGAAGTCTTCAACTACAACGAGTCGACACACAAACCGAAGATCGAGGAAAATGCCAACGTACATCTTTTTTTTCAACGATCAAGGTAGGGGTTTAATTTCATTTATGTTCCTTATTATTTCTTTATTTAAAAATGAAGAACGAGGATATTTTCCTATTGTGGGTGGTTTGTTGTACTTCATTATTATGAACCAATTTCAATCACCCTAAATGCGAAGGGTGCTGTCGAAACTAACATGGCTCGTCTCCCTCCGTCGATCTCATTTGTGATATTCTTTGGCATGGTGATGAAACGACAAGGCGACGAAGGAAACATGAAAAGAACGTGCTACTCGCAGTCTCTACAACCTGTGCTTCCCTCACGGTGCTTCAGTCGAACTGGCCTCTCGGCCGCCCGCCCGCCACCAGGCCACCTGACCGCCCGACGGCCTCCCGGCTGCCCCCGGGCCTCCCAGCTCTCGGCCGCCCGCCGACCTCCACACTCTCGGCTGCCCGCCGGTCTCCTGGTCGCCCGCCGGCCACCCGGCTCATGGCTTCCCACTAACCTCCCGGCTCTCAGGCCTATCTTGCCTTCCGGGCCAAGCCATCCAAGCCCCGCCACTCACAGCGTTGCGGCCAAGTCGGCCTTCCGTGCCCCTCGCGGCGCTCTGAGCCAAACCACCTCCACGCCACCGGGCTGAACCTACCTCGCACCCTGCTGGGTGAGGCCCCGTAGTCCAGGCCAAACCCAATGGGTTGGCCCAACCACCAGGCTAGGCCAGACAGAATGAGTCAGGCCAGGTCTACCGAACCGGGTCGGCCCAGACTAAGATGGGCCCGGTCGGTCTGATCGGGTTGGACCGGACCCTAGCCTACTACTGAACCTTTACTTTCTTCTGGACATACCTTTGGCACCCAACGTCCATTTGACTAACCATCAGTGGTGCTGGTAATCTTGGAGCTATATGGTCCATTTGAGTATACCCCCATTAGATTTGGGGTATAGTTGGGATACATTAACGTTGGTTCGTGAATGAATCCAACACGGCCCCCGAGACTAAAAGGCTAATAACTGACATACCGGGCATCTGATTGATGCGTCGTCTATTGCGTTGGGGCCTCTTTGACTTGGAGGAACATTGAGATACTTCTTCATAGGACTTCGTGACAGTTATAGTTTTGAACAGTATATCGTGTAGCGAATCTTTCCGGAGACGTGCGAGCAGAGTGCGAAGACCTAGTAGCTTGATGAGACCTGACAATTGCTGACTGATTGACCCACAATGACACAACTAGCCCAGTGAGGAGCACCTTGGGGTCATGACAGACCCACAGCAGAGGAGCACTTGGTTGTGGTGGCAGAACCGTGGTACTCGATAGGAGGAGTACCTCTGCATGCTATTAGGGGGAGCTCCTGGTGGTGGTGGCAGAACCACGCTGGGGAGCGCCTTGGTGATGCAGTAGACCCACGATACTCAACAGGAGGAGTACCTCAACAGTCCAAGGTTAGTGTGAAGCACCGTGGTGTCCGGGCAGACCCACTGTACTCGATAAAGAAAGAGTTATCTATAAATCGTGGTTTCGATAATGTGAATAAAAATCCTGGTGGAGCTGAGTTAGTATCTTCTGTGTTTACCTCATGATTGAGATGGATTACTTGATAACATAAGTATATGTATGATAATATACCTAAGTGTGGTTATCTATTGATTTCTTACCTTGTGGTTTATCCAGGTTAGATTTTTTTCAGACCATTAGGGTCTCGGGGTCCCTACTGAGTATCGTTATACTCACCCCTGCATGGGCTATGCCAGAACCTCATTGTGTTGGTTGCAGATGACGGACAACGCTGACTGAGGCTGAGAGTAACAAAACTAAACGGTACCCGGAGGTGGACCTTACGATGAGTCCATATATGGAGGATACTGATAGATGTGGATTGCTGAGGAGGCTATCTGTACCTACCCTTCAGGTAGGAATCCCAGAGGACAACCCAACATCTTTTTTTCCGTTATTCTATTGTACTTGTATTTCCAGTTCCTTGTACTTTACGGCTAGTCTTGTATTTTTGTCTCCTTTTACATTTCAACACTCTTTTGTTATATAGTTTACTTAGTGATTTGTATCTGGTTGTGTGCTCTGTTGTGAGCATTTCAGGTTATAAGGGAAATTCCTTCCTAGTTTTAGGGAATTACGCCTTTGGTGCTAGTCGCCAGCCCCTGGCCTATGGAAGGTAGGCTTGGGGTAGTCACGGAATGGGCCCTTGGGGATGGGTTATGACAGAATCATACCTCACACTATTAAATGATCGAATTGATCATCCATGATCATATTATCATCACCTTAAAGCAACATAATATCCATTACCTGATCCTTACTTCCTTATTGAGATATCATAATTTGTGGAGATTTGGTGTTACTGAAACACATTTGTCTACATGTTTATAAGGGAGAGGGGTATTATGATAAGATCACCCATCAAATTATAAGATGAAAATTGATCCTAAAATTCATCTCCCAAACTTGTATTGGGATCACTACATAAATAATAATAGATATATACAATTTGGTGACAATTTTAACATCCTTTAGGAGGTTCTTTACAGTATTTCTTCATATGAGATATGGAACCACATTGGAAACATACAAACTATAAATTGGGACATGGAAGAAGATTTACTAATTCTATTGTCCTATTCTGAGATGTTATACCACTATGGAAGTATGTGTCCCTCTTTAGCTTATTCACATTGCTTGATTTCCCATATATTCTTGTGCTAATAAATTTACTCCCCTCATCATGATTAGAAAAAATATCAATTCCCGACATGTTCTATTTTGTAATTATCATCATATAATCCTTCATAAATCATACAACTATCTTAGATTGTATCTCATATCATAGTATTGAATCAAAGATATGTGCCTTCATAAATGCACAAGAATCAACTTCTAGAGGAAAAATACTATGTTCCTAAATTTATATACAAACTCTGTCATGGATATGTTATATTCATTTAGTCTAGGGAAATATATTGTTCAAGTGATGTTGAACATGTGAAGACATAATTATTTGTTGAAAAATTCCTCAATGTACTCCTATTTAATTATATGGTGAATTGTATCATGACTAACTAAATCCCCCCACTAGTAAGAAGTATCATACATTATAAAATTTTTACAAATTATATACATCATGGAATATGTTTCCAATAATTAAAATGATTTATTCATCATATTAATAAATTCATTCTATTTTTTAGGCATATATTCATCCTATAATATTAGAGGATTTGTTTTTGAAATTTGATTATATGGATAACATGTTAAGGAAAATCATTTATTTTTCATCTATCATTGGATAAAAAATATAGGATGACGATTTGGACATGTATTTGGTTCAATTATAGCATTTTTGAATCCACATTATCCATATCCACATCTAAATTAATCTTACACCATCTACATGGTTCCATTCTCTAAAAATGAAAAAAAAAAGATTATTTAGTTATCAATCACTAGATACTATAGCATTATTAAATTAAAAATCACCATAAGAAATATGAATTATGATTATAATTTTCAATAATTAATCATTTTCAATGTTTTTACTAGTAACAAATCCAAAATAGATATTTTTATCAAATTGGGTAGTCTCTATACCAATGCTTGATATGAAACAATCATATACTATACCCATGATGATGATACACCTAAAAGTAATTTTTTAAAAATTTGGTACCTGAATATCCTAGTAGCTCAAGTATCAACATAAAAATCATTGTTATGTGATGTTTTTTATTCATTTGTTGTTCCTACATTCCTATCTCCTTATTTTCATCCTAAGAGATAGATGGAATGACTTTTACTAATAATATCTGTACTATCCCACAAACACTCATTTTCTTGAGAGGTGGGAGAGATACTACTAGACCTAGGTGACATCAACATGACACCAATGTCTAGTAAAAAATTCCACTTGAATCGTAGCATACTCGGGGAAAATTTCCCTTATTATAAAATCAATTATTAAATAATTTATATAAACATCCAATCCTCTTATATGGTTAAAGGATAATGAAGTATGAAAAAAAATTAAACCAATAGTGTGAAAATATCAAGGAGATAACTAAATAGAGAAAATAAAATCACGAATCAAGGAGGACATTGATTATTATATCAATTTGGGAAGATTCCAAGTACAAACTAAACTAGATATAACCTCCGCCCCACAATCCAATCCCTCAAAATCATGATGCATCACAAAATAAATATGATACTATTCACATCCCTATTTTTAGTAGATGAAAAATTCAAACAATCTAATACATCCAATCAGAGAGTGAGTATAAACTCAATAAGAATTACCAAAATAATTTCAAACACATTCTACTATGAAAAAAATGTTACAATCATGTTTAATATAAAACATTTTTAAATGATATAAATAATTTATATAATCCATGACTGTAATCAATTTTGAATAATCCATAAAGAATATTATTTATATCCTTTAATATTTTGATTAATAATTAATATACTAACACATCCACACCCATATATACAATAATAAACACAATAAACATATTACCATTAACAGTGGTACTCTATGACCATAATATATCCAACCTTGACAGTCACACTTGTGATTGTACCCATCAAAATTAACACACACAAACTCGATAGTACATAATTCCATATCAAAATGTTTCACGTAGTACAATACTTCCTCTGAATTAATTTTTATTAAACATATATCACACATCACAATCATTGCATAATTTTAATATCATGATTTTGAAATTATAAGAAAAAGTGGTATTTCGAAAAGCCAACCAAATTTTCATAATTCCGAAATGAAAAATATAAATGGTTTCATTCACTAAATAAAATAATGATTCCTTGGAAAATCCATGTTTTTTTTAAAATTCCTTGTTTTCAGGTTTTGATGGAATTGGAGATGAGAGAGAATGTACGTACCTATTAACTGAGAGGGAATATGATGAATAAAACATAAACCACTAGATCTGGGATCATAACAAAATACCTTTAAAAGATCACATAAGATCCCATTATGTTTTATATCTTATCACATAAAGATATGTATATCATACTATATCTATAAATTCTGGATATATAATAAGAGTATATCAAAGATAACATGTAGGAACTATTAGTTACCAATGATTCTTGATCTCCAACACCCATTGATTCAAAAAAAAGTCACTTCTAGATTGAACGAAATCACCCTAGGAGCCTAGAGTTGAAGGGGAGTTTGAGAACCTAAATTAATTTGGGATAGATTTTTTATTTATGTTATTAATATTGTTCAAATTCAAAATTTTGGATCATTAAATATTGGTCACATGGTTATGTCATATAGTTTATTGAACTGTGTCCTAATAGTGCATGTGATATTGAACAACACCCATGTAGACGCGGTATCGGGCCGCATGATCCAGAAAATCATTGGCCAGCCATGTTACACTACTTTCTCAATTCTAACTCCTCAATTGGGTGGATCCCACAAATTGCATAACCATGCACTAATCATGCATTTACTATTTGTCTCCAATTGCATAGTTTCCGATGGCACATGTATGGTTTTGAAAAATAATGATCCAATTATGTGATCGACATATGACTCCCCAAACCTAGTTTCACATATTATTATAGATATTTTATGCTCTATAATAACAATGATATACTTTTTTACCTCTAGAAATGCTCCCAACACAGTCAATAACATTACCTAAATTCTTGAAACGTAATCCCAAATTTATGTATGATAAAATTACATAAAACACGGGTGATGTTAATGAAACTGAGGGTGATATAATATGATATATCAAACATGGAAAAGGATTAAATAATAAAATTTTCATACGGGTTTTTTGAGTTCAGTGTCCAAAAGTGATGTGTAAAATAGAGGTGGTGTGGTGTACTTTTATAAGGAAGGAATAAATACACGTGGAAATACTTAGTATATTTAGATATAATATTTTTATTCATGAAAATGGGGTAAACCGTTGATATATATGATACATAGGATGATTATGAGTAAAAATAATACCATACAATAGTATTTAGACAAGATTAGGTGATGTTTTAACCCTTATTTCTTAGCATTAAACCCCTATAATTTTTTTAAGGATTATCCTGACATTAATGATTTTTACTATTCAGTGACCAAGAAAATAGTTTTAAATGGGAATGTGACCAATAATTACAAAATTGTTTATATTATATGCCATATCACATTCACTTTTCAAAAAATATTTTTTAATGAAATTTAAATAATTTAATACAATGTTATTTGACATAATAAACAATTAATGTAATATTTGGGAATACGTACATAGTTTGAATTTAATGTGACCATGATATATATGGAATTAAATGAATTTATATTAAAACAATTAATATGACATGTTTATGTACAAAATTAATGATACATTATAATTCTTCAAAATGTTATTACTTTTAATATTTATAAAATTAGTAATTATATTTTTATATTACATGAACATGTACTCTATAGAGGTTTCATAAGAATTTTATGTAAGTATTTGGATAGTAAAATTAAATAAAATCATATTAAAAAATTAATTAAAATATAAAATGATCATTTATAAACAATAATAACACCTTTTATCCCTAAGGTAAAATTTTATATGTATGATAAAAGAGAGTGACATTTTTGTATTCATTCATTACGTAAAATAATGTTATGTTCATTACTAATGTATATATGAAATAAATTGAAAAAAATTTAAGATAAGTTAATTGATTTCTTAATTTATCTATTAAATTAAATGAAGGCTTGTTTTATTAGGATTTCTAGGACTTATCTCATATTTTTAACTATGTTTTACTTATTTTACCCATATAAAGTGTAAAATATTTACCACAACATGTATTTAGAATGGTCAAAAATTAAAGAATCCTATTTACCAAATTTAATAACCTGATTTAAAATATGGAATCCATTTTTTGGTATTTTATTTCTATAATTATCAGATATCAAATTTAATTAAAATTCATAAAACACTATGATTTTTTTTGAAAATTTTGTTCATAACCTAAATATGAACTTCTAAAAAATAATTTACAATACCAATTCTTAAATAATTAATAGTTATATTAAAAATTAATGGAGACTTATGTAAAGTTAAGATAAAATTTTGAACATAATGAGAATTTAAAATTAAATTAACTAAGGAAATGTAATTATAGTGTTTATAAATTTTTTATATTTTCTCTATTCCATAAAAAAATCGTCCAAGAAAAATACAAAAAATGAAACTGAGAGAACATTAAAATACTGATTTTATAAATTAAATTTATTACTGAAGAAATAATTTCATAAATGTTATAAAATTATAATAATTTTCATTCACCAAAAGTAAACCAAACTACTTTTGATAAAAACATAATATTTTTTGAAACCAAAAACACTATAAAAATATTTTTTACTTGTTTATTATAAATCCTCAATAAAATTGAACTAATTGAAAAATAAATAAATAAATTTCCTATTATATTTTTTCATATTCATACCCATATATTTAATAACTGATTTATAGCATATCAAGGTTCTTTAGGATCTCACTGTTATTTGTAAAGTAAGCAATTACACATATACAATTTATTTAATAGAAAATAAATTCTAAATAATAGTGGCGTTACATACTGTCAATTTTAATTTTTAAATTTGTAAATATCTCTAGATATTCCATAATGAATCATATATTTATATTTTTCAGTGATCACATTATAGATTTGATAGTAATGTTTTTCGAGAGATTATCTTAATCGTGAGTAAAATTGTTGAATAATAGAGATCTTTTAGTGTTAAGAAGTATATCTATGAGATTTTATAAATCTTTAAAAATCAATTATTTGTTATTGAAAATAATTATTATTACATAAACCATTAATTTTATTATTTTATTATTTTTTCATTAATCTAATATTCATTCATACTCAATTATATCTTTCATTCTCTTTGACTATATATATTGTGGGGGATATATACTATTCTTTTATCAATAATTTTCTTGGTTATTTTATAAGGATTAAAACATACCCTTTAACATACATCTAAATGATGATGTCATAGGTATAATTAAATATTAATCCAATTATCAAAAAATCTTCCCAGATTAGATTCAATGTTTCCATTATTTAATTATAAAACATTACATTGATTTGGGTTAATAATGATGTAGTTCAGATAAATGAAAATAATTTTATAAAGAATAAGAGATACATAGACTGATTATCCCAAACTTTTTTCATATACCATGTATCCAATAAATATATGAATAGGAATAATTATTTTTTTCAAATTTGACTTTTTAATGTATATTTTTTTACATTACTTATATATTTTTTTTAGTGAATGAAAGTTTTTGAATATTTTGAAAAAAAATTATATCATATTCTTATATAGTTTCCATTTTACATTTGGTTTATTTAATACAACTGTTTTTAAAACAAAATTGTAAAAAATTTCTACTTAGATTAATATTTAGGGGATTATTAATTCACAGTTTCATTTACTATAAACCATTTATCCCAACCTATAAAGAAATAATCTTCATCATAATTTTTTCACAACTTTTGTTTAAATATTATATTCTAATTTTTTGATATTTATTTAATAATGATGTTTAAATGTAATAGGTTCTCATTTTTGTTTTTAATATTACACAACTCTTGATGATATATTATCAGAGTTAATATTCTTTTTTATCTGGAAAAAATCATTAAAATTAAAAACACATATAATATTTTTTATTCTATTTTCAATAAGAGAGTTATTCATTTATAATTTTATGCTTTATTTATGTATATCATTAAATTGTGTTTATAATTATGTAATATTTTCTTTATCATGTATGGTGATTAATCCCATATGATTCATAGTTGAATTAGTTAGATAAATATATACACACTTCTTTGTGCACTATATGTTGTGTTAAGGAGGGTTAAAATAAAAATTTCTATACAAATACCTTTTTGTAAAAAATATAATATTATAAAATCAACAAACATGGATAAAAAAAATTAAATAACATCCCCAAAGTGAAAAAATAACTAATTTATCTAATATAATATTTTAAATTGCATTTAGTTGTGAAAACTACTTTTTAAACATCCTTGATTTCATAAAAAACTACTCATTGTAATATTTTACAGTTTAAAAAAATTGAAGATGATGTAGTTCTAAAATCTATAGATACTTCACATCATTATAATAATAAGATAAAAAATACATGTATAATATACCTGTTAGGAAAACAAATATTCATATTTTGTACTAAATTTGAAAAATCACATTCATAATTAATAAAAAATTACATTTTACAAGTGGAGAAATCTAATGTTGATATCATTTATTCCTTATTTTCCCATAGGAATTTATGGGATGTTCAATCTTGATAAGGTAAAGATGGATTTAATTCCTGAATTGTTGGCCAATTTAATAATATTAACCGATTATAAAAATTACTATAAAATTAGTTAAATATTTTTTTAATGAGAATTTTTATGATTTATTTAATAAGTAAAAAATTATAAAAACAATTTATATGGTAATCTAACCATTTTTATGATATTTTCCATTTGAAATTACATGAAACTATTCTTACACTGGTAATAGATATATCAAAACATGTTGGATGTTATTTTCAGGAATAATAGTTTGTAAAAATATTATATACTTAATGAAATTTAGTCTAAAACATTTATATCCAAATGTAATTTAGTTTTTTATTTTTTTCTGTATTCAGTATGTTTTTATAAAAATTGATGTCAAAATATAGATTATTCATCGTAGATTTCTTTTTAAAATATTAATTTTATATGTTTTGAATTAGAAATTTATAATTTCCATGGTTTTTGAATATATTAGTAAGATCATTTTATCGTAAAAATTTGACCCACACCCCTTTAAACATACACATGAGATTATTCCTTATGATAAATTTTGCTGAGAAAATGGCATTATTCCTAGGTTAATTGATATTCCAAATTTTTTAGAAGTATATTATATTGCTATTGAATAAAAATAAATCAATGATCATTTCCTTTGTAATAAATTATGATAGTATAATTGGATAAAACCTCAATAATAAAACACATTAAATGAATACTTCTATAGGTATTGTGTTTGATATATTAGGTTTAGTTGTCCATTAGTTCATTTCATAGCATTTCTTTTGAAGGTCAATATTTCTGTAAATATCTGAGATTTATGTTCTTAATTTTGACATATTTTTTAAATGTTTATTTGAAAATTACTTTGAATTGTTGAAAACATTGAACTAAATTTCAATATATATAGATATAATGTATAAAAAATATGTTAAATTCCACAATAACATATATTATTCCGCGGTAGTATTTATACTACTATTATTTACAATATATGTTATTTCCCATATTATTTTGAATAATATATGTCCTTATGAATGATGTCTTCAAGTATAAATTGGTTGACATTTAAGAAATTATAACCAAATATTTAATGGTTATATTTTAGTGTATGAGATCCCATATTTATTTATAGATTATTTTTCTTAGATTTATCATTAGTGGATGTTGTTATATTATAAAAAACTTTAGTATAAAATCCTTTTATCATCAGTATGATATCAAACACTGAGTTTCCAAATAATTTTACTAGAGAAACACATTGAAATTACATGGTGTCCTATAGTACAGTAAAATAAATTATTGAACAGGTGGCCAATATCATTGGATATAATTGTTTCTTGTACTAAATGAATATTCATCGGAATATTATACTACTTATAAATGTACCACTAGATTTTCACCTTATAAGAATTTATTTGTGAAACCATGTCTCCTTCATGTTTGGTTGAAGAACAATAAATATTTTCTCATAATGTATGGAATTTATATAAATAATGGAAAAATATCTGAATCATGGCACTAAATTTTTTAAGATGGATGATATCTTATTCTTTTGATAATTGGTAGGTTTTATAATAAAAATTTAATATTTATTTTAAAACATGGAGGTATTTTTGGATTATATACCTCCAGGTTATTTTAAATTCTTTTCTTGAATTTAAAAATAAAATAGCTTACATGTTTTTTTTGTATATGGTTATTGTAATGTGATATGAATAAAATGGAATGGGAACATGAGAACTGATTTATATAAGGTGATAATACAAGTATTATATAACCCTTTTGGATTACATCATTATAAAAAACTATATGATCTAGATTTATATTTATAGATTCATGGAAAAGTGAAACCACACCACTAGGACAAGGTATATACAAATTAATATTTAGTTTTTATTGATATTATTGGAAGGGTGACCCCATACTACTCAGAAAATACATGACCTCTTAAGTGGTCTGCATAAAAACATTGATTTATCATTAGTTCCCCAGTTTTAACTAGGTTGTGGAGTGTCTATAACCTTTCATGAGTTAGTTTTATCCAATGTTACATCTTTATGGAATGTTTATTTTATTGGTATTAGATTTCATATATAAATTTTTTAGTATTATTAGATGTTTTATACCCACTAAATGTTAAATTCTTATCTACATATGGTTTATTTAATGCTATTGTGCATGATTTTTTCATACATGTGTAGACCATGTAATTATTATTGGGAACGTGATCGAATTGTGTTTCTAAAACCTTACTAAAACCAAATGGTTGTTTGTAGACCTTGTTTTGAAATATTAAATTAATGTAATAGCACAAAATGGAGGTTTCATATCCATTTACATGTGAATATTTTCTTGTTGATACTTATTAAGTGGTAATATAATACTATTTTCAAATGAATATGCGTATCCATTTTATTTATTTTAGGGTTAGTTTGTTCATTTATATTGAATTCCCTACTCACCATCTGTACTGTTTATATTTTGTTTATTTATAAAAGTTGATCCCCCCATTTTGACTCTAGTTTTTAACACATTATGGATTACACTTTTTTCAAGGATTATTATATCATTTTTTTTATTTTTGATTAATTTTAATGTTTTGGGATATGTAAAATTGTTGATTCCCTATAATACTCTGGAATAATGGATTTCCATGATAGGTTATTGTCTTGTAGTTTCATGTCATATAACAATGTGACAATCCATTTGGAGAATCTTTTACCATGGTGTTTGTATTGATTTATAGACCCAATTTTCTATCTATTGTCGATTGGGAATACTCACAAAACAATTCCGTTGGATGATGTGGGGGCCTGGTTTAGGTGTATCCAATATTGGTTATTGAAGATATACAATCATTGACATAGATTCTAGATCTATGTTAATTGGTGTGTTTAGATAGAAAAGAGACCAATTTTGCAGAGCTCAATTAAAGGCTGAAATCGAGTATCCTTCAAACACTCTTACTTTACATACTTGTTTTATTAGGAAATGTAGTATTTTTTTATTTTTATTTTTTTATCCTTCCAGGATAGGTTGGGTTCATAGGTCCTAGACCATAGATTCATCCTTGGATTTAGTGAATTTTGGAAATTTTTACATTCTATTTATTAATTAAATTGTTTAAAATATTATAAATTATGATGTAGTGGATTCATGGTTTATTTTTATGTTTTTTAGGTTTTTATATTACTAATTTTGTTGATAATCATGGACCTTCAAAATTGACATGCAAAACCTCCGATGGACGTTGTTAGTAAAATTTGAAGAGAAAATAAGTCAATTGATCAGAATAAATTTAATGTAGTGGTATGAGCCATTAAATTTATATAACACAATTTGGGTTATGTTCCTTATGTTGTTACAGAAAATAATTTTTACCCAAGTAAGGGCCAATCTCAATCCGATTTTAGGAATAAACCTTATTCCATCTAAGGAATAAATAATACCAAGGAAGATACCAATGATGGGAAATATTGAGATTATTTTCATATTCCTTGATACCTCATCTTCAATAAAAGGGAATTTTACATCATTTACCCTTAAATAATCCTATTAAAATTTAATGGAATCAAAAAAAATTCTATAAGAAGAACTAATACATATAAAGGATGGCTATTATAGTGACATAAAAGGAAAAAAATTCTAGATAGGTTTTCTTTTTAAATTGTCTCATGAATTTCATGATCATTATTTGGGTGATTGAATACCAGTGGATTATGAAAACAGATTTACACATATTTATTATTTCCCACCATAGTTGGTATCAAATGATAAACATAATGATTATAGGATTTAAATGGGTCTTCATTCCAACATGTAAATACATATATTTCTATTGAATCTCCCAATATATACTGAGGTTGTGGATAAGTTGTTAATGGTATGGATTTATTTTATGAGGTTTTTATGGATGAATAATTATAATCCATGATTTTTTGGGTGTATCAAAACTCCATTAATGGATAATTAAAAACATTATGAACTTATAATGAAAGGTAATGTGGTTCTGGGTCCCCATGTCTATTTTCAACAACAATATGTTTTGAGAGGGAATATCCCATTTGTTTCTATTTGGTAATGTTTGGACACACATGGTGATCATGCCATTATCACATTTTGTATTTACATAAATGATGAATATATTCCACTATCATTAGAATTTTAAGGAAACCACATCTCCCATAAGATGTGAATGATCATTGACAGCCAATGTGTCTTCTGTTTTTTCATATTCATCTAAGACATCAGTACCCTTATACTGGAGATGTGGATAAAGAAAAAAATCATTCTACTTGTAGATTAGGAAAAGGATTTATTAATATGCTATTGATAGACATCAGATACATAAAAATACCATGAAAATGCATGTATAGGGGCCAATTACCATGTATCTATGATCAAACAGACGAGAGTGAGTGAAACCATGCTAATTTTATTGTCTATGATGATATCTTAATTTTGATATTATTTCTTTAAAAGCTATAACCTGTACTTTCCTTTAATTTTTTATTCTACCATTAACACTCATTTAATATTTTACAGATATATCAACACCACTCATGGAAAATAATGAACATGGATTTTGGTCTTTATCTATTGTATTATCCAACACTTAAGTAAATGTTGCATTGGATTTCCTTATCCTCAAAATAGATTATTATGGTAAAAACATTATGAATGAATGATTTTTTTCCTTTTAGGACAATTTTTTTACTAGTTGAAGTTGACTATTAATAATAATGAGGTAAATCCACATTTCTTTTTAGGGGATTGGGTTCTATAATAAGGTCAGGGAGGACTAGACCTTCCAAAAGTGAGTAGTTAGGCATGAAAATATTAATGTATATAAGATGAGGTTCATGAAGGGAGTTTTATAGATTAATATCCCAAATAATTATGTATTTTTTAGATTATTTCAATGATGAATTAAATTGGTTACATGTAAAACGATATGTCTATTTATCTATTGATTTTTTTGGTAATTTAGCCATTTACCATTCCCTATTATCACATGAAGATAATATTTCTAGTATAGTTAAAAAATATATTGAAAAACTATAACATATAGTCATTGATCACTCAATAAGTCATCCATAGCTCGGTCCGGTTCACTTTTCTAAAAAGTTGGATGGGTCCCTTCACTTATCTATTGATTATTAACAGATAAATCCAGTTACAATTAATAATATGTAACCTTTCCCCCATGTTAAATATATATTTTATTGATTAAAGGACAAATGTTGTTTTTGAAAATACATCTCTACTTAATGTACCACCAAATTAGGGTGAAGGATTTTGGTGGTCCCATTTCTACATTTAGAATTTGGAATAATCATTTTGAGTACCATGTGATTATATTCAAGAGGAAAAGTGGTTTAGGATTATTCATAATGATGATGAAACATATATTCCACTTGTACCTTGATTAAATTTTTATGATATTTAATTATGAAATAATTTTCTATTCATAGAAGAGCATAATATTACTCACCTATATATGATTTTGAAAACCCTTTGAGATTACTTATATTATGTTAAAAAATATAAATATAGTTTTTGGAATGGAGAGAGCATGTTTCCTAGGAATTCCAGGTCTAAAAACGAATATCAATTAATCCTAAAATGTTAAATCCCAATATTTAGAGGAACCAATTAATTTCTATTAAATGTGAATAATTTTTAGTATACTTATTTATTATTAGAAATTTTTCAAAAAAAAATTCTAAATTAGCACTGCCTTGAACTACACTTACCTAAATATCGGCGAAATTTCATTTGGTTTTTGAATTCCATGAATTTTTTATGGTATAAATTAGTGATTAGAATTTAACTTTTTATTACTAATTTCTTATATGAGCCTTGAATATGTGGTTTATTATGCTTATATAATTGATTTTGTGTTTATCTGATAAAATATTATCATGTGGTAGCTTATGACCACAGAAAACAATGACAGTATGCAATGAAAAATCCTATTCATAACCTAGATCTAGTTATAGTCATTGATGATATCAAATTTTTGTGGCATTTTTTATTTGGTGATAATATTTCCTATTATTTTATCCCAAAATAAATGGTTACATTTTCTAGAAGAGAGATTAATCCCATGAGAGTGTCACATGGTGGAATATAACCGAACGTTTTATTTGATAATCTTTTATATGAATGGCAAATGGAATTCGATTATATATTTCCATTGTTCAGTATTTCCATACGAGGTTCAGATAGAGTCTACTGTTGATTAGAATTTTATAGGCCTCCTTATTGAGCTGAACATAGAATCCTAATAACAGAAAGGGGTATTATTTCTAATAAATATATTTACTAATCCTCCCATAAAATAATGAACAGAACCATTTGTCTGGAAAGTGATGAGGTTCCACTAACCATAGGTGACATCCCTTAGGTAATAAAGGTAATAAATAAATTCCATGGGTAAATAAAATAATCAGAGGATGATTTTACCTTTATACATACACATCCAATCAGTAAAATAGAAAAATAACAAAACTAATGATATAAAATTCATGAACGATTTAAAATTCAATACAAAACCAACCAATAAAAAATATCAGAGCAGTAGAAAAAATTGTTATAAGGCACCCAACAAAAATATTTATGGGATTATAACATAACATCACCTACATGTAATAAACTCAACCACTCCAAATTAACATCTCCAAGATATAAGCAAGACCAAAAGAATGTAGTATCATGATACCCCACAATATTTGTAAGATACTTTTCCATTAGTAGTGTTATGATAAGGACTTTATGTATACACCCCATGGTGTATATGAATTGGGCAAGTTTATAACCCACTAAACACACCCAGAAATAAATCCCAAATTACTACACATGGTTAAGAAAAATTAATCTCATAGTTTAACATAATTATAAAAAAAGAGACAGAATCCCAAGTAGTTTGGTAAATTTATTCAATTAAAACTATGCATCTGAAATAGATTATTTTTTGTTTCCATTTTGAAAACCCATTCTACAATATCACTCACACACACATACACATGAATTCAATGGGATTTATATTACTCCTAAATTGTAATTATTTCCTACACAAAGTGAGCCATTATTGATAATCGTTTATATTCCCCAGGGGGACTGGTTGCCGAGTCTAAATATGAAAGAACATGTCTAATGAAAATTAACATAATAAATTCCATATATATGAAGTCCTCATTCAATCAGTCCATTTTTAATTACAATAGTAGTTTATTTAATATTATCATACATGTTATTTGTGGTAATTCCGGTATAAAATTTACATAAAGAAATAATAGGGTTTTTTTGAACAACTTTACAAAAAATAATATTCATCGAATCAGGAAACCAATAGGTTTTTATAAAAATAAATAACAATGTGTTTTAGTTCAAAAACAAATTAAAACATTTAAAAATCTAATTAATAGTTTTCAAGAATGTGTGTAGAAATTATAAACCCCACCTACCTCAAGAAAAATTTCATGAAACATAATGATTATAGACATGATATATCAGAACCATAATCCACATCCCATCCCTTTAATAAATCCCACAATGATTTTTTTAAATCTTACGAATCAAATATATCTGGCCATATCAAAATCAATATATGGTTATATACAAGTCAAAAATAGAAGATATTGTAATGATAGAATATATAGGATAGGAAACGACCTTTACCTTCAATAATTAAGATCCTATATACATTTTTCCATTGTAAATGGGCTTCTAGAGGGAAGAGTGTAGTGACCCAATCCCTGGACACATATTTTTACATGTTTCTTAGCATAAAAATACAATAAAAATAAACCAATGATTATGTGGCCAAGTGTGTCTGGAATATAATGTCATATTTCTTAAAAACTAATCTAAAAAATATATTCATTTTATTATCTATAACAAGATCCGGATCTATTAAATATCCTAAAATATCATTGGATTACCTTTGGAAAAACATCAAAGAATGTGGTGAGATAAAAAACCCAATAAGGGAATAAACATGACCAATAATCATAACATGTTTTTAAAATGTCAAAACATGATTTCATAAAATAAAAGGATTAGAAATAATAACAGGGGATACAAAAATAAGGAACAAGGTATCATAATAATATGGGAATATAAGAATGTAGGTGAAAAATGAAATATGACAATATTGTAAACAAACAATAACAACCATGAATACACCACATAGTAGACTAAGTCCAATAATTATTTATTTTTACTCTATAACATCATACATAATGTACCATGAGACAAAAACATTAAACAATGAATTGTACAACTATCTTGGTACACCAATCATAACAAATTTAGGATTATTTATTCCGTAAATAGAAATCAATCATATGTCATAAACATAAGAATTTTCCACGGAATGAAATGAGTTCCATAATCTTGCCCCTTGAAATTATCATTGTATATTTCATAAAGATTATAAATAGAAGAAGAAATTGAATATTTTGAATGTTAATATCTGATTACATAATAATAGGTCTCCAAATTTTTTATTCATCTGGAAAAGAATAATGATAATAGATGGATATTTTTTATTGAAATAAACCTCCAAAACCAAGTTTTATGGAATCACATAATGAAAATTGGATAATGAGTAAGTAATATAAGTTAATTTAAAAACCATAGGTAAATTATAATGGCTATAAATGATATTTTATTTATTTAATTTTAAACATGAATATGAATAAATCCATTAAATTAGAATCACGTAAATGTATTAGGGGGTATAAAAGTCCCCCTTTATCGAGTTTGTGTTTAAAAAGGCATTTGGTAAATGATCTAAATGTATGTATTAATGAATAAAAGGAAGGGAGAATAAGATAGGTATATACATAAACTATATATATATACATATATTTTATAATAATTCGATGACGTAAAAGGGAAAAATAATTTATGAGAGTGAGAGAAAGTACATAACCTAGTGAAAAGGGGTTGTTTGGAGATACACTTTACCTAATGTCTGATATAAATTTTATTCTTTCACTTAATATAAAAAATGATCAATTTATATATATTAATTAAATATATTTTTTAAAAACATTTATGTATTTTATTTAATATAATTATTTTATTTTCATATATTACCTTTTCAATGATACAACATGTTCAAATTTGTTGTTTTGAGGGTGTTAGTTTAATGGTTCCAATGTTTTACCACTTGTGGGAAATTATTGATGTTCATGTACAATGGGAATAAAAATATAAGTGTGGAATGAAATGGTATTAATATCCTTATATAAATTTAAATATTCCAAAAGATCCAATTTTTTCATATATATGTATTATTCAATTAGTAAAAAAATTATTGTTATATGGTTAGTTCATTTAGTCATGTTTACAAATTATTACAAAACTACATCTTGTTAAATATTATGTCTATATATTCATTACTGGAAATTTAAAAATTTAAACAATTATTTTTATAATCTTATTTAACCATAATAATACTATAATAACCATTCAAGAAGGTGATGTAGAAAAATGAATTACATTGTTCATGGAAGTGTCGAACTAACCATATTATAAAAATGTATTCATTTTAGGAATTAAATAACAGAAAATATAATATTTATATTAAAATATAAATAAGAATATAATTATATTTATTATGTTGAAGATATATTGATCAGTTTTATTGGGATTTTATGGTGGTGGTAGAAAAATAATAAAATTTATTAATATTTGGTGAGAATCCCACCTCTTAAGTTGGTGGATTCCTCTTTAGATACCCAATAAGGATCATTGAAATTGTGTTCGGGTGAGGACAAAAGCAGTAAAATGTGTGGTAAAGTATTGGGATGGAAATTGATTTGAAAATTTTCAAGATAAAAGGATTATATGTTTTTAGGAGAATGTGCAGTATTTATAAAGGGATGATAGTTGTGTTTTTTAATATTATAACCATTAGTTTATTATTTTGTTATCAAGAAAACAATAGTGTTGATTATTGCGGATATATATTGAAAATGGGGAATTACATTTCTAATCAAGGGTTTCTTCGGTCATCCATGACTAAAAAACTAGGTATTTATCATATAATGTCAAACATTGTATTTTACCATATTCCTAAATTCACATAAAATTATACTATTTTAGAATCATGTAAAACATTCACATAATTTTTTTTGATGTTTAGATTCATAAATTTGAAATAATTTTTGGAAAATAATTTTATAATATTTATAAATTTCGTTTAATTAAAATTATCATTAATTAGAAAAATATTATTTATAATATTATAAAAATTTTATGACCCGTTTAAAAATAAAATAATGTCACATAAAATTATATTATCATTATAATTATACAGAATATTAATTTATAATCATATTATAGAGAATAATATTTCTTTTAAATTATTGGATATGTCATAAAATGGAAAAAAGAATATTTGTTTTAAAAAAATATGTTCAATTATTTTATTAATTTTTACAAAATTGTTTCATCGTACCATTTTATAAAAATTACATATTTTAAATTATGAATATGATTATATACTATTTAACTATTCTATTACTGTCGATATTATAATAATATCCATGTTATGATTTATTATTTTTAGATTAATAATTAAATAGTCACCTTACTGTAACAGTGATTTGATTAGTTTTCTAACAGTCATATTTGTAACTGTCTTATGGGATCTTTTTTATAAATATGATATATTTAATTTATTATTCATTCAATTCTATTTTCTTTTAATGTTATATATATTTTCATTTTTAAAATAAAAGTTTAATTACATTCTATTTAGTTTATATGTATAATTTTTTTCACGAGTGTCATTGTATTGGAGGATCGACATATAATATTATTCGTATTACCATTATCATTTTTTTCTATTTTCTCATGTAGTAATAATTTCAATATTTATGGAATTTTTTATTTACACTGGATTTTTTTTAAAGTTATTAAAATATAATGTATTTGTTTTTTTCATGTGGTTTTTGTGTATTATATATCAATTTGCTACTAAATTTTTTATAATTATATATTTAGAAGGGAAATTCCACTGATAAAATTTAGTGTCATTACAAATAGGGTCCACATAATCCCTTAGAAGACTCATCTAGTCTAAGAACCTAGGAAAAAAATGATGAAATAGAGTTTTTAGATTAATATACGGGTCATAACCAATTTTTTTATACCATTAATGATGTATTATGGTTAGGATACATGGTTTACCAAACCATATTCCAACAATGTTAGGATACTATCTTCAAACCCACAAGTCATAAATTTTTGCCACAAACTTTGAAAAATTATTCACCAACAATGTGAAACTCATATATCCTATATTGTAGAGTTTCCAAGGAAAACCCCATGTTTTTCTATGTCCCACCACCATCCATGTTCATCCACTAGACTCTCTTAAGATTCCACAATCTTACATGGGGAAAATATGAAAGAATTCCCTTAAATATACACCCACAATAAAATATTCAAAACACTTCAAAAATTTATAAAACTCCTCCCTAAAACATCTCATAATAATTAATAAACAATTCAATATTCCAAATAAATAATGAGTAACCTATACCCCATAGAAAGGTTGTTAAATTATCCACACCACTAAGATTTCTAACTTTGAAAAATTAATGATTAATATTACATTAAATGATTTCTGAACATTTTACTAACATCTACTTCTCAAATCCTGATGTCTCATCCTGATGCTCAAAATTTTTAGAAAATATCAATAAAAAGTGAATTTATTATACATAAGATTATTTATATTTTCTATCTAATAAATGAACTGGTTCATGTAAAATATATCATCTTGCTTGAGATCAACATGATCCCATCAAATCAGATATAAATGTTAAGATTTTAATTTTTTTCATTTTAGAGACATGAATGACATTATGAACCAAAAAAAATATGATGGTAATGAAAATTTATAAGAAACAATACATATTCATAAAGTTTATTAAAAATTCCAACATACTAAAAATAAAAAAGTCCCCAATTACCCAATCAATGATGCCCCATCCTTGAAGATAGTTTCAGTACTACATGATCTTAAACCAAAAATTTTAATTGGAATTGATGATGATATAGATAATATTTATTTCAGATTTGGGATGAACCCATCTATTTCCTAATCATCTAGATGTTTTTATAGGTTTCATGAACAATCATAAGTCCAACAATAAAATATTATCTATGTTCTATAAAAAAGGCACAGATCTACTGGGATAACATAAAAATTATTTGAATAGATATATATGTATCATTACATAATCACTATTTTCAGATGAAAATTCCTCCAAGAGAAAATGATTGTCCCATGAGTAACAGAAATAATCAACAGTAGCACTATTATTTTCTTCTAATGTCAAAATCATTAATTTAGACTATCTATCCATTTGAGGATGGTATGGTACAGTTATGGATAAATGAATACCCATATATTGTTGCAGATATCAAAAAAATATGGAGTTAAATGGATGATCAGGTATGGAGAATATCAAAATGGGTCTTCCATGCAATTTAAGTACTTTGTGAATGTTGATCTTTTTTAAGTCATCTTCTATATTTAATTCATAGATCGTAATGAAGTGGGTTTGTTTTATTAATCAGTGAAAAATAACCCATAAGGAATCATGATTCATGATAGTTATTGTTAAACCCATGTAATGTTACAAAATATTCTATTCCTATTTCAATATGGGTATGTGTAAATATAGAAGCATAACATTTGGCCTATGATGATCATTGATGACATATTGAAATGTAATGAATTGTGTAACAAAAAAACCACTATTATTTTTATAGAAAACCAAAAAATGGTTCCCCATATAATTTAGAATCATTTTTATTAATTGGGGAGTCACCCACATAGAATGGTGATAATTATAAATATGTAGAAATTACAATGTTATCATGTAATTGAATCACATAATTTTTATCTTGTTTCCATCCATAAATTTTCTCCCATAATTATTTTGATGTAATGATATGTAAATAGTGATAGTACCTCTTAATATCATTTACATTAAAAACAAAATTGGTAATTATAATTACCAGAAGAAGATCTTGAGTTCAGTTTTCATTGTGAAATCCAAATACATATCATACTAATAAATTTCCAATGATATCAAGATTATCTCTAAATTTGTATATAAATCATTTACCTAAAATCACTATCAATAGTATTTCATTGGAATTGGAATATACCATTTTAATGTTATATATAAATTTTTATTACATTAATCATATTTTTCAAAAAATAAAACCCATTTACAAAAAGTTTTGTTTCCATATTTTATGATATGTGAATAGAGTGAACATTTTTGCAAAGAGATAATGACATGATATTTTGAAATTATGAACCACCATAAAAACTTTCAAATCATTAGTTATATTATTAATTATATAAATTCATCACTAATGGGATCCCTATTCTTTTACAGATTCTCCTTGAACTATAATCAAATCGATTCTAGACCAATATGTGTCAAAATAGGCAACATGAACATTTCCTAGTCCAGGTAAGAGAAGAATCTGTTCTGAAGTGATCCTAGATATAAAACCCAAAATAAAATTTTGACAACCATCATTTCACAATAATGGAGATTCCTTTCTTGTTGTCACTATAATTGGATATACGGTACATGGGATGTCTTGAACTAAGGAGGGATAATAACCTATTATGCCCAAAATCTACAAATCTCAAAGAAAATAATCTATGGTTTCTAAGAGATGATTGCAGTACTATTTTCATAGTACATTGATTTTATCTTCTTAAAAATGACTTTCTAGTGGATGAAAAGATGTTTTATACAAAAATTATTTAGAGATATTTTAATAATTGAGTTCCCTTATATGATTTTAAAAATTATATCAAAATTATTTTAATGGTGTTTATTTGTTTTATAATGCACCATGATGACATTAAAAAGAACTATAATGAAGTATTAAAGGTAAATTTAGAATAAAATATTAATTAATTCCCTAAAAAGTACATTTTCATTTGTAAGATAAAAGGTTATGACTAGATACACAAAATCATCGTAGCATACTCTAAAATCAATATTGGAAATATCATATTTCTTGTCTCATAATTAGTGATATCTATTCCATAGGTCAATGGTAGGGAAACATTAGGATCCATTAAATTGAATAAAAAAATTATCAATTCACTGAAGAGGATATCTATTCATTATCATCAACTAATTTTTATTATGATAATCAATATAGATTTAGAGAAACCCATATTCCATTCTTAAAAAGTGATCTAGATCAGAACACGGCATTGCATTCTATCTTATGAAAACTTTACACTCCAATCATCGAACTGGACCTCAAAATCCATAAATTATTATAGTGAAATTATAAATGATGGATGTAAAATATTATTTTTCCCTACAATTATATAAATAAAAAATAAAACATTTCTTTCTAGTATAAACTAAAGAAATTAATATAAAATATATTAGGATACTGAACAATAATGGTCTGAATGTTTATTGTCAGAATTATGTCATTCATCCGCAAGGTGATTGATTCACATTGATAAGAAATAGTTAAATCTATTGGCACTAGAGGTCCTAAACTTCTTTCATTCAAATCTAAATCTCCATTAAAGACATTTACAATTTTAAATGGAGGTATAAAATCTTATCAATTCACATAACAATAAATATATTATCTAAAATAAACATACCAATCAATTCAAAGTATTATATTTTAGATATCCATTACCAGAATGAGAAATTCTTAAAACAATGGGTCCCCATTAATGTTTATAGAAAAATGTAAAAAACATAAATCATTTATTCTCTCACTCTTATTGAGGATTTTAAATACTCATATCATTTGAAATTTTTTAAAATGAAAAATATTTTAATAAAAAAATACAATGATATAAAATTTTCGGATTCTCCGGTATCAAATTAAACATTCATAAGAGTTGAGTATATAATAAAATAACCTCACATAGTCAAAGGAACCGATTTATCATATGTGATCATCCACATAAAACCATAATGTTTCTTAATTGTTCCTTATAGTTCACATCTTACTTAATGATGGTTCGTTTATTGAGGAGTCAATGTGTTTTTAGAGTCCACATTAATTTCTCAGATCCATGGGTGAGAAATATTATAATGTAATTTCCTAGTTGGGTTTAAGATATTTGTGATACATGAGCTTTATTCCATGAAACTGACTATGTTTTGTTAAGGAAATAATGTTGAAAATGATTTATTTAATTATAGTCCTTCCCATATTTTGGTGGTGCAATAAAATCCCTTTACATATGATTATGAGAATAGAAATGGAAAATTCATAGATTGTAATTTGATATTAGATGAATAAATTGATCATATGGATTGATTTTCTGATGTTCTTCCCCATTGTATGTATGTTCTAGTCTTCCTCTTTTTCACAACATTAGAGTTCATTCTTTCACTTCAATGCAAGAACATTTGTCCCCCCATAAAATTAAAAAAACATCATGTTACTCTTCAATAAGTCTAGTAATCATGTTCTTATAGAAAAAATATATATCACAATTATCTTAGAAAGAATTATTGATCACTATCATGATTATAATACACATTCTTTTAAGTACATTCTGGTTGAAACTTCTAGTAAAATAATGAACTATGTTCCTTAAAATATGTGAGTATTTTATCACATATAAAAATTTATTCATGAGAAATAATAAATATAAAATTTTTGATAAATATAATGTGAGTGGGGAGAATTAATTATTATAAAATCCATTTAATCCCTCCCACATAAAACTATGGCCTATATTATCTTGGATAACTAAATCCCACTATCTGTGTGTGAGATCTTCCAACATATATTCTTATAACTTATCCAAAAAAAATCTCGGTTCTACATAAATCCATGAGTCCATTATGCATTTATAGGTCTTTAACCTGTTTCATATATTGGTAGATTCTATTGGAGAAATTTACATTAAACATCTACATTTCATGGTTTGTCATTTTTTATTCTTTTTATGAACTAATTAAAATTATAGTATAATAATTTGAACAAGTGGATGGTTTAGAAGTGGTTAAGGTGTTACCCAATTCTTAGTGGACACATCATTCGAGTTTTGAGGTAACCTAATCATCATAAATTCTCTTTAGTCAAAACAAAATCACATATTAGTCGCTTCTTAATTAGTAAAATAATGTCTTAAGATATTCAAAATCATCACAAACAAAAATAATTATAACTAGTGTCCAAGAATAATCAAGCATAATATTAAAAATATAGTCCTAGTAAAAATTTATCATTACTAATGTATGAAAAAGTACAATCATAGGCTAAACCCACGATGATAAGGTTATTATACTCCTATAGTTTTCTAAAAACACATTTTGTTATTTTGAACAACTGGGTAACATGATGTTTAACATAAATTGGTATGAAAAATAATTTTTACTACAAATTTTAGGTTCTAAAATTTTCTATATCATTGATACCATCCCAATTTGATGGGAATGCATACATTTGTACAATTTATGAAATATACACACCAGAAATTGGCTTTGATAGATCATAGGTTACATTAAACATAGATTTCATCCTTCAAATACTTAACTCTGGGAAAAAATGTATAGGGATTACTAAATCATTAGATGGGGTGATTTTACCTTTAATCTTATACAACCTTTTAATATAATAATAAAAATAACCAATCCAATTCTATATAATGCATGAAATAAAATAAATGTATCTCAAAATCCCTAACTAATCAATATCGTTATTTTAGAAAAAAGTGTAAAAATACACTCAATAAAAAACATGAAGACCTCATGACACAACAACACCAACGTTGAATCACTACAACCACTCCACATAAAAATTACAAGATCTATGCACTTTCCTAATAATAAATAATACAAATACTAAAACCAACATGGATATTATAATTTCTAGAATATGAAAACATAAATCCAAACATGTATTCCCATTTAACACCTTATTTTTAATATATGATACATTTTGATCAACCTATACCCATCTTTTTAAAAACAAGGTTATCTAATTTAATTTTCCAAATAGTTTGTATATCTTAATTCATTAAATTTATATGTATATTATTAGTAATTTTTCACAAATATAATTTGATTGGAAAAATATGTCCCATTATATTATCATACAAGGTGTGAAACAACCCTTTTTTCATGCACCAGGTCACACTAGAGCTAATACCATATCCCCCATTTATGAGGTTATTACCCCTAGGAAGATCTTTTCCAAATACTATATCCAAATTTAGTATCCATGTATTGATTTAATTTCTATATAAGCCTAGAAATATATACAATAAAAAAATTTAGTGAAGTTATACTATTCTTATATTTTTTGTATAGAATTATCCTAAAATTGTTCATTGATGTTCTATAATCATAATCCATAAAATTTACATTACGTCTTTATCAATAAATCATATAATACCCAAAATGGTTATCTAAAATTTTGAAATTATGATCAACCCTTAAATAATATTCCTTGAATCATCCCCAACAAAAATCCTAATCTATAATGTTATCTAAACCCTTCTATGATAATAATTGTGATGCCCCATATACTTGCTCCCATATCCCATTATCATAAAAATGTAACAAATATACTAGATTAGAATCTAAATATAGATTAATAGATATAACATTCCCAAAACTAAATATATTATAGGAAAAAATTAGTTACATACATACCCTTAAACAATTAGTTCAAAATATCTAGATAATAATGATTGAACATAAATTAATAAAACCCTTGTATTTCTAAACATTCAGATAATTGTTTAACTATATAATAAAACAAAAAATCCATGGATAATGATGGTTATAGATCACATGGATATCTATAATTGGATCCACACTGATGAAATTTATAATTCCAGAGATCTATTCCATGCCATTATCTAAAACGTCATGATCTTAAATATCATGACCTTATTATCAATGAAGTATAGTATTTTTTGAAGGAATATACCAAAATAACACAGAATGGTTGTCTAGTGGGGTATACCAATGCATTGCTGGTATATACAAAGTTAATCACCAGCCTTAACAATATATTTTATAATTAATTAATTATATGAAATCGTGAATAAATAATACATAATAAAAATTTCTAGTAATCATCTTTATTTGAATAAAAATAAAAAACACACTAATACTTTTTTACATTCCAAGAAGATGTATAAAATTATCATAACCCATTTAGAGGAAAAAGTTGGATAATAAACCAAGACATAGTCCATATAAAAATAATAAACTATATTGGAATAAGAAATTAAATGAAAATACTTTTTCCCATGAAAATAATGTGATAAAATTGTTCATAGGTGAACTTGATCCAATACAAATTATGTAAAAGATGGAGTTCATGTCGTATAATGAAATGTGAATACGAATAAGTCAATAATAGAATGACATTATAAAAAAAATATTGAAATAATGTGGATTATTTAAAAATAACATAACTATAAGGTATGAAAGTAAATATAAAAATATGTTCACATAAATGATCAAAATACACACAATTTAATACATTAAATATACCACCCAAGAAGGGATCATGAATTGGATTTTATGGTATCTTGAGTTCTTTACTTCAATGGATAAATATATATTTGATTATAAATAATGAAATATAAATCATATTGTAGTAAATAATTTTGAAAATAGAAAAAGGAAATGGAAATGATAAGGTTAATATATCTTTATAGAAATGGTTTATAACATTGACATGAATATTATATTATTGGTAACATCCAAAATTCCATTACAAAACATGTATTGTAAATACATTAAAAATGATTATTTTAAATGAAATATTATATAGTAGGACCATGAAAAGGCATATGGTTTATCTGTTATAAATTTTAAGAGGAATAAAAGATATATTAAAGTGAAATGATTTTCTTTTTAATTTTGAAAAATAAAATCATTTGACTATAACTTTAAAAAAGGGAGTAAAAACTTTTTCTGGTTTCAAAATATATATTACCCGTTCATGAATATTAATTAAAATAAACTAAAATATTGGTATAGGATAACCTATTAATATAATAATGAATCTTATGATGAAATAATATATCTCTATGAAAGGATATTTTATTTGTTGATATAATTTATGGGTAACATGATCTTTGAAGTAGGAAATATTTAAAAAAATTCATTATGTTGTTGATAGGTAAATAATAATATATAAAATAGAATAATACATAATATAATAAATTAATATAATATAATAAAATTTTATGTCTACGAGGATTATCATAAACCAATGAATAAAATTTGAGTTTGTGAAATGATTAACAACTAAGGTAACAATTGAGTAATATCCATATAATGAGAAGGAACTGATTTGGATTATTGTATTCCATTAATAAAAAATAAATGATAAAAATATATCCTTGGGAATATAATACTCCAAAAAAATAAAAAATAGCCATCATCAAAATCATTTATAAAAGAATTAATAATTTAGATAAAGAAACCTTATGATTTGTGTAAATTTTTATTAAAAATACTTGAGGGAGAATGATTGTAATTGAAATACAAATACATTATTAAATAATAATTCATTATATTGTACATAAAATAGGAAGTATATACACCACATAAGTTAAATTATGTGCATAATATCAAACTTGTCTCAAAGAGAGGAATTTGTGAAAAAAACCATCCATTGTATTGCCTCTATCTGGACCATAATCTATCCTCTTGTATACAGCATTTAACTTTTTTATAACTGTTATCAGAACCATATTATAAATATAATAATCTTTTTAATTTTTTTATTATATATTAAGAAACATGCCAACTGAATATTGTTTATTTTTAATATATGGTGTAGAAACTGTAAATTTTTTTCGTATAGACACTATGAGGACATAATCAATTCCAACTAAGTTGTTTCATATGAATTATTAATATATAACTAACGAAAGAATATTAATTGTTTCTAATTATTTATTATTCACTATTTTAATTATGGTAAATATAAGAAAATGTCTACTGGAAATATAAATCATAATGAATTAGTTTATTTCATGTTTGTTGTTTGAAATGAAAAAAATTAATAAACATGTTAAATATTAACAAAACCATTATAGTGTACTCAAAAATATTAAAAAATATTATTATTAAATGATATTAGCATAACATGAAATCACATAATAATTTTTGAAATATTGTCTATAATATTGTTTACATAGACCGTTAATAAGACTCAATTGGTAACTTATTCTAGTTGTTTAATAGTTAGTGGGATGCATTTTTTCAATGAAAAGGTGAAATAAATGTATTCTCAATCATTTTATAAAAATAATTTATCATTTATAAATACGGCATATTAACTTTCAATTATATGTGATGATGAAAAATGAAAATCATCATTTTTGGAGGAGTTATTTCATGTTGAATCAATAATGTTTTCCTTATTAATTTTCCATTCCTTCATAATCAGGAGAGATTTTTGAGTCAATAAGGTTTTCTTTATGACTTTTCCTTTCCTTCTTTTTTTTAAAAATCACAAACACCTTATTTTAAGAAAATTTTATTTTACCCTGTGTTTTACTTCAATAACGAAAAATTTTCATCCTCAAGGAAATTTATTCTTACCATGTTTTTTATTATTCATTATCTTTTTTATGTTTAAAATTCGGTTTCAAGTCTAAAACTTCATGATCATATAATACATAGATAAAATTTCTCTGAATTTACACTCTGAAATCTTCTGAGTTCTAACTCTGAGTTCAAAGAATTTAGACTCCGAAATCTTCTATGTTATGACTCTGATTTCTCTGAATACAGACTCCAAACTCTTATGAGTTATTTCTCTAAATTAAAATGAATTCAGACTCTAAAATTTGTAAGTTAATACTCCGAAATCTCATGAACTCTGACTCTGAACTTTGTAATTTCTGACTTTGAATTTTCATTAACTCTGACTCTGATCCTTGTAAGTTCAGGTTCCGAATTCTTGTGAATCTAGACTACGAATATCCTTAACATTCAGACTCCAGAATTCTATAGAGTTCATTTTCCGAATTCCATAGAAAATAGAATCCAAATATCATTGTATTATTGGTTCCGAATTTAGTATTTATTAGATTCTGAACTTTTGTTTACTTACATTATAAATATTTGATTTTGGATATTTAACCATATTTTTTCATACACTTGTTTTTATTATAAAATGATATTATTCATTCAGTTACTAACTATCCATTGTTTCAGTGACACATGTACAGGTCCCTCCGAAGTTCAAAGAAAAATATTTCCGTTGGAAGAGGGAGCCGACCGATGATGTTGTGCCTATAAAAATGAGCTCATTTGAAAGAGCTCAGAACCTTTTCAAAAACTGTTCTATGATGCTAGAGATTAAATATTGTAGAAGAGATTTCTATAGAGAACTCTCATGCTTTGTGTGTACTGAACTTCTTGTTCATATTTTCATTGTGCGACTCTGAATGTTGGTGATTACATTTGAGGGCTTACGGGGATCGGAAGACAGAGGTGCCGACTACCTTAAAGTTGAGGGATCCCTTGCTGAGGAAGAAAGAGGTGCAAACAACCTTGAAGTTGAGGGCTTGTGGGGATAGAAAGGCAAACTTTCATCGTTGTATCAAGGGATTACCCAAGTGTGGGTACGATATAATTTCTTGATAGTATAAATCAAGGGACCATTATCCAAGGTTGTTGGAAACCATTCTCTTTGGGTTAAAAGACATACTACTTGTTACATGTTTTGTTAAAATTTTTCTGCTGCATTTTTGATTGTTGAGGAAAGTATAACTGTCTTATACTTCCATATTCTTGTACTCTGATTTAGTATAATTCTATACCCTTTATAGTAGAATCATTATCTTTGTAAACTCTCATTAAGTTTCATATTCTGGAACCATCCTTTCCATAATCACTTTCTCGTAATCATACTTATGGAATCTAGAATGTGTTTAGAACTATAGGTTTTGTGAATTAACTTGTTTAACCTTGTTAAAAATAATCATCTTTAAATGTTCCAAGGTAATTTTTTAAAGAATTCAATTCACCCCCACTTGTATTTTGGGCAACATTAGATACCACATACCATATTTATATTATTTATACCCTACATTTGGTATTATAGAGTATATCATAATCCATACCATATTAACAATTGGTATCATAGGATTGGTTCAATCTGAAATAATCTCACGATTAGATTTAGAAGAGAATTCATCTTATTCTTATTTTTGGAATCAGTTTTTTGGACTCATAAAGTTCAGATTCATTTTTTCTTACAGATACTGTAGTTTAATAGTATTCTTTCTGAGGAATATCTTCCCTGTTCACAATATTTTATTGCTAACAAGTTTTTGTGGAAAGATATTTTCTTTAAGATTGCAGGAATCAATGTTGGTTCCATTGACAACCTAAATCCAACCAAATCACCTATTGTTGATTGGAATGATTACTAATATTGAAGAGATCATATGAAGACTTTTATTATCAATAATGGAGTTGATAATTTTTCTATGCTTACTGGAGGATTGAAAATCCCTGACAAGGATGTTAGTACATTTACCAATCAAGAAAAGCATGAATATCAACTGAATTATAAGGTACACAATATATTGCTTTATTGTATGACTAGAAACAAGTATATCAAAATTTCATATTGTGAAGCAGCAAATTGTATTTGGAATAAACATGAAGTTACTCACTTTGGAACTTCCAATGTTATTTAAACTAGATTAGCCATGCTTAGAGATGAATATCATGGTTTATACTTTCCTTAGGGAGAACCCATATGTAAGGTGCAAGAAAGATTCGGGAATATTGTGAATAGTTTAAAATCCATGGGTGACAAATGATTAGATGATGAAGCCCTTTTAGACAAAATCATAGACATTATACTCAATGAGTGGGAATCCAATAGAACTGTTATTAACGAAAATAGAAAGGTTACACATATTTCTCTTGATGAAATTGTTGGGACTCCTCTTCATCAAGAGACTAGAATGAAGAGAGATGATGATAATTTAACGAAGAAGAATGGGAATGGTAGTGTTGCTTTTACTACAAATTCAAATCATATGTAATCCAAGACTCCTGAGAGAGTTACTAGACCCAAATCTAAGAAGATTGTTATACAATCCAAATCTAGTGGAAGTGAATTTTTAGAAAATGAGTTAGAAAATATTTCTCGAAGGATGAACAAGATTGTGGGATAGAAGAACTTTTAAACAAGATATTAGAAGGAAATGAAAGATAATAAAGATTCATAATTCACTTGTTTTGATTGCAAGAGAGCTGGACATATAAGACCTGATGGCACTATACATTACAGAAAAGAAAGAAAGGAAAATCATTCTGAGAGAAACAGAAATAAGTACAATACAGATAAAGCTAAGAATATCTTGAAAACTAATGACACCTAGAGTTCCAGTGGTGGAGACTCTTCAGATGAATCATCAGATTACGAATATTCTGGATAGAATAATCTTAGTCTAATAGCCAGACTACCTATTGAAAATAATTAATTAATGGATAATGTACACAATGCATAATCAATGAACAATGTTTATTTGAGTGAAAAAATACAGTGATAGTAAATACTGTAACTCTTCTGGTGAAGATTCTTCCTCTGATAAATATAATACTTTACCTACCTATGAAGAAGTTTCTAGGTTTTCTAAGATTCTTGAGATTGAGAATTAAAAACTCTTGAAAAAGTTAGATAAGGGAAATTCTAGAAATACTATTCTTACAATGGAAATATTAGATCTTTCAAAAGATCTTGATAAGAAAATTGTTGTTTTTGGAAGTATTTCAAAATGTCACGAGGAATTAAATTTTGAGAAGAATAAACTTTCTAAAGATCTAGAAAAAATAATTTCTAAGAAAATTGATTTTGAGCCTGACTGTAGTTCCAAATCAAATTTTTTGGAAGACAAGAACATAGTTATCAAAATAAAATCGGAAATTTTTCTCTTTGGGGAAGTGTTTGTCAAACTTAACCTTTGGTAAGAAATATATTGATTAATTGTATTCTCAAATCCGAACTCTAAGAAATAATTCTGGATTTTTTTATAATCTCCCTACCCCAATTTTTTGTAATAATTATTTTTTTCCTCAAAGTGACCCATTCTGTACTATGTTTCAGTGTGGTGGGCATTGGGAAAAAAATTGTTCCTAAAACAAAACTCAGTCTTTAGGATTTCATAAAGTATATTTTTATAAAAAAATATAGGAGACTAAAATTTTTCTTTCGGAAATTTCCAGAAGCAAGAATGTTTGGGTTCTGAATGTCTAAATCTATTGTTTTCAGGAAAATAGAGAAGGTACCAACAACATTACTTGTTACATGGATAGTGGATGTATCCGACATATGTATGGTAACAAAAACTACTTTGAAAAGATTATCAAAACAAAAGGAGAGAAAGAAACATTCAAAGATAGTGCTCAAGTAGAAATTATAGGTATAGGTAACATCATTTCTCTTGGATAAACTTTGATTTCAAATGTTTTGTTTTTTCACGACTTGTCCTCGGGGAATGTGTCGTCACTACCCCAAGCCCGCCTTCCATAGGCCAAGGGATGGTGACTAGCACCGAAGGTGTAAATCCCGATAAAAAGGGAGATTATTGAATTTATGTACTAAACAAACACAACAAAGTATGCAACATAAGTAAACACAAAGTAAAAATGTATAAAAAAGTAAGTGCTGAAAAGAAAGGGGCCGAAAAAACAATCCCAACAGTAAGTACAATACAACTGAAAGTCTAGTACAATAGTAGTAATGTAAACCAACAACCATTGAGTCCTCCTCTTAGAATCCCACCTAAAGGGTGGGTACTAATGGTCTCCTCATCACCACGGGTCCGTCTGTCGGCTCCGTGTACGTCCCACCAAGTGGTCCACCTCCAGGTACCATCCAGCTCCACATGTCTCTACCACGATCAGTGTTGTCCGTCGTCTGCATCCAACACAATGTAGTGCAGGCATAGCCATTGCAGGGGTGACTATAACAATACTCATTAGGGATCCTGAGACCCCCGAAGGTCTCCTTGAATCCATGAAGGATAAACCACAAAGGAAAGATACAATCATGAAGTATCAACCAACTCTACTTTGGTATATGCCCACACATATACCTAAGTCATAAATTGCAATTTTCCTGAAACTCTCGATCCCAAGCACAACCCAGTTCACACAGGAAAGAAGTCAATCACATCGATGATAATGATTGAAAGAGAAGACTCAACTCACACGTTTATACAGCTCACGAAGAGGGGTGGAGATGATTAGATGTAGCCTCTAAATCATCTCCTCTATCGAACCCACATAGGATCCGAGTGAAGAAGTTGTCGCTGACGAACCCATAGAGGATCCAAGTATAGTAATCATCGTTGCCGAACCCACGGAGGATCCATGTACATTAGTCATCGTTGTTGAACCCAACAAGAATCCAAGTACAGTAGTTATCATTTCCGAACCCACATAGGATCCATGTATAGTAGTCATCATCGTCAAACCAAATAAGGATCCCAGTACGGTAGTCGTCACAATTGTAGCCAGCTCTAGGGTTCCCGCAAACATCACACTCGATTCCGGTAGGGTCCACCCTCGAGAAAAGGGGTCATCACATCAACAATCATGAAATATAGAGTTGATGTACCCTGAAGATCCATCTCGTCAAAAGGACCCCAATGCGATATACGACGTGTTAATCGGACGCTCAGCCTGAGAGTTATTGACTTTTCTGTTTTAGGGCCCCGGTTGGAAATACGCTCGTTCCAAGCCCTGCCGTTTTCCAATGTCGTTCAAAACTCACTTAGAGAATTGAAAAAGTAAAAAATTGTCATGAGGATCCCAGATCCATAGAAGGCATGTCGATCGGACGTGCGGCCTTATAGTTATACACGTTTAAGTGAAAACTGGCCCGGACCGTTAAACCCAGTGGGCTGGTGGGTCAGGTCAATACCGTTTTGGTGGGTCTGACCCGACAGAATGTGGGACTGGCCCGATGAGTCTCGTGGCAAGGACCGAGGGAAGAGGCCTGGTCCGACAAGGGGGAGGGGGATTTCCCAAACCGGCGGCGCCGAGCGGGGCCGCCCTCCCAACCTGTCGGCCGAAGCCGAATGGCCTTCCTGGAACGAGCATCCCGCACGGGTGGTCTATGGTCCCTTCAGCGCAGCGCCCTCCTGGAAATGCGGCTCATTCATCCCGGCCGGCTGACGAGCCAGCTGGTTCTCCACCGAGCGGCATGTAGATGCCATACGTGGTTCTACACAGTGCGGCGTCTCTTGTGTTGCTGCGGTCTCTTCGGTCCGGCTGGCATTAGTAGGATGTTTCTTCATCGGCTGAGGGGCCCGCGGTTGCGGGCCGCAGTTCTTCCGCACGCGGCCAGCGCGCGGCCACTGCCTTCGCTCGCCACTTCCTCCATTCGCCACCGCCTCCCTTTGCAAATTAATTAATCAAGAAATGACGGACGGTCGTCGGGCCGTGTTTGTTCGGCCCGCGCCCTCTGCGTTAAGTGTTTAAAATGTCTCATGGACAATTCAGAAAAAATCAACAAAGAATGGGGTACAAATTATTCATTTAAAAATGTACAAACTCCTACCACGTTTTCAATAGAGGTGTTCGTCAACGAGTTGCAGAAGACAAATGTCATGGAGGTAAGGCATCACAGAATACATATGTTGATTCCATTTACGTCAGGGTGCGTCTGAAGGGAAGTGTCGATGGAGAAGTCCTTTGCGTTCTTCGTTAGAGTTGTTCTTCATTGAAGAACAACGTTCTCTCTAATTTACCAAAGGTTCCTCACACCAAAATATTTTCCAAGAAAATATTAAATTAAGGATTACCCCATTATTATAAACATTCCATGTAATTCAAAAAAGTTCAAAAATTAGAGAAGTCAATTCATTAATTGATAAATAAATGAAACATGTTGGAAAAGTTTATGGGAGAGAGATAAAGAAGTGAAGATTCACAATTATGGACAGAGAGTTTTCATAATATATACAATGGATGTTAAATGGGAGGTTTCAAGGGGTTGAGGGGAGGTGATAAGTTGGGGATCGTGTGGGCCCCACCACACTAATTCCCCTCATGGGAGGTTATGTTGGTGTGGTCCCCACTAGTAACTCCCCAATGTAGGAAATAACTAACATCCTTAAAATAAAATTGTTTTCCACAAATTTTATTTATTTTATTCTAAATCCCCAAATATTAACTCTCAACCAACATAAAACGCAACTGCGATAAAGTTTCCCGGAAGAGAATACCGGAACTATGAGTTCATCGGTGTCCTCTGATTTCAATTTAGAGCACTGGTTCAAATGATAGAAAACCTGCACATATGTTTACTAAAAGTACCCAAACAATACTTCAGAAATTGATTTCGGGCACACCGGGCCTCGGAATCAAGTGCCGTCAGAAACCACAGACTCGTAAAATTCCAAAGTATTTAAGAAAAACTTTTCCTTGAAATTTTCGGGTCTTTAAATTACTCCCACATCTGGGCTTTACGTCCCCATAAAGCTACAACACACACTAGGGTAAAAAATGGGGGTACTGTACATGCATATGAGCCTCCCACTCCTATGTGCTCTCCAGGAGGTTCCTGTGCTTCCAGCGGATGCACACCAGAGGAATCGACTTCCCATGTAGGACTCGCTCCTTTTGATCCTCGATCTCCACTAGGACCACTAAGAATGTCTCCCCATCCTCGATGTCCAGCTCCCCATGGGTGATGATGTGGGATGGGTCATGAACATATATCCTCAGCTGAGATAAGTGGAGAACGTCATGCACCCGGTGCATCTGAGGTGGAAGGGCCATGAGATAAGCCACCTCACCTACTCTGTTGAGGACCTGGAGAGGTCCGATGAATCATGGAGACAACTTTCCACCCCGGCCAAGTCCCTGTAGACCTCGTCGAGGTGAGACCCATAGGAAAATGTGGTCTCCATCCTTGAACTCCAGTGGTATACGTCCCCTATCATCATAGGACTTCTGTCTGCTCTGTGCAGTCTTCATCTACTCCCGGAGGATCTGCACCTTCTCTGTCGTATCCTAAACCATCTCTGGTCCTACAAGTGATGGATCCCCTGGGTTAGTCCAGTGTAGAGGTGATCTGCATGGTCAGCCGTACAGTGCCTTGTAAGGTTCCATCCCAATGGTGGAGTGGTATCTTTTGTTGTACGCAAACTCCACCAAAGGTAGGTGATCCTCCCAGCTATATCCAAAGTCAAGGAAGCATGCACAGTGCATGTCCTCAATATTATGAATGGTCCTCTCTGTTTGTTCATCTGTCTGAGGATGGAAGGTGGTGCTTCGATGTAGCTGCATCCCAAAAGCCTCATGCAACCCCTTCCATAGTAAGGATGTGAATCGAGCATCACAATTTGAAATGATAGTCGATGGCACACTGTGAAGTCGTATGATCTCTTGAATGTATTGGCATCCCAAGCTCTCCCTTGAGCCCTACTCTCTTATCGGTAGGAAATGGGACAACTTGGTGAGTTGGTCTACGCTCACCCAAATATAGTCATGTCCTCTTGATGTACGTGGAAGCCCCGTCACAAAATCCATGGATATCCCATCACACTTCCACTCTGGGACCTCTAAGGGTTGTAACAAGCCTGCTGGTACCTAGTGCTCTACCTTCACTTTCTGAAAAGCGAGACACTGTGAAACGAACTCTACTGCATCCTTCTTCATACCCATCCACAAGTGTTGTTGTCTGAAGTCCTGGTATATCTTCTCTACTACTGGATGTACTGCTAGAGGGGAAGTGTGAAACTCCTTCATCACTTCCTCCTACAGTGCAACTGGTACCATAGTATGTCCCCTGAAGAGGATGATGTGATCCCCTCCTTCAAAAAACCCATCAGGCACCTGCCCTGTGGATATATGAGCACGGCATGTCTCACAGTCAACATCCCCACGATGTGCCTCTTTGACTCGCTGAAGGGGTGGAGGAGTGACTGTGTGTGACTGTAGAAAGGATGCTCCATCTCTATCCACAAAGGATATTTGCAACGCGGCTAGCTGCTCCATCGCCTCTCCTAGTAGCTGAATTCCCAATCTCTTGCTGAGAGTATCAGCTACAATGTTTCCATTCCCAGGAGAATAGACTATCTCAAAGTCATAGTCGTGGAGGAACTTGATCAATCACCACTCTCTCAGGTTCAGGTCCTTCAGCGAGAAGATCTACTTGAGACTCTGGTGGTCAATGTATACTATAAAGCGATCACCCATCAGATAGTGCCGCCACTTCTTCAAGGCAAAGACCACTGTTGCTAACTTCTGGTCATGTGTAGCATAGTTCTACTCGTGATGTCTCAGCTTCCACGAACCATAAGCGATCACTACTGGCTCTTGCATCAGGACACACTCGAGTCTGGTCCCCGATGTGTCGTAGTAAGCTACGTACCCTATGTCCTCCTCTAGTAGCCATAACATGGGCACACTGGTCAATCTCTGCCTGAGCTCCTAAAAGTTCTTCTGACATCAATCTGACCACTTGAAGGGTTTCCCCTTCCTCGTCAATGTTGAATGTGGTGATGCAAATCTGGAGAAGTCTGGCACAAATCTCCAATAGTAACCATCCAGAACTAGGAAACTCCACACCTCTGTCATGCACATGGGTGGCTCCCAAGCAAGCATTGCCTCGATCATTTCTGGGTACACTGCAACTCCCACCTCCGAGATGACCTGTCTCAGAAATTGAACATCTCTAATCAAAAAATGGCACTTCGAGAACTTACCATAAATCGGGTGCACTCAGAGTGTATCCAGTACAACCTGTAAGTGGTAGGCGTGCTCCTCTTCAGTAGTCGAGTAAATCAGTATGTCTACGATGGAAACTACGAAACATTGATCGAGAAAAGGCTATAAGATCCTATCCATGAGACTCATGAACACTTCTGGAGTGTTGGTTACGCCAAAGGGCATAACCAAGAACTCGTAGTGGCCATGCCGACACCTGAAGGCCATCTTCTGCACATCCCCGTCTCGAACTCTGAGCTGGTGATAGCCTGACATGAGGACTATCTTTGAGAACCGTCATGCTCCCTTGAGCTGATAAAAGTGGTCATAAATCCATGGAAGTGGGTACTTGTTCTTCACGATCACTTGATTCAGGCGATAGTAGTTGACACAAAGTGACAAGATCCCATCCGCCTTCTTGGTGAACAGAATTGGAGAAGCCCAGGGTGAAACACTGGGTCAGATGAATCCCTTCCCTTGCAAGTCCTCTAGCTGTTCCCGCAGCTCACGAAGCTCGACGGGAGCAGTCTGATATGCTGGAGTAGATATTGGTGTTGTCCCGGGGTACAGGTCAACGTAGAATTCTACCTCCCAGCGAGGAGTTAGTCCTAGAATGTCATCAGGAAAAACGTCCGCATACTGATCCACCGAAATAGGAAAACTCAGACTCCACACATCAATCGCTCAAAGGATGACACTGGCCAACTGATGTGTGATCGTCTACCCTCTCCCCACCATGAGTCCATCCTGTGCTACAAAGTCTCCCTTCTCACCAGTGAATGTGAACCTGCTCTCATCCGTGAGGACACGCCAAACATTGTGCCTAATACAGTCAATCTGAGCATGAACTCTAGATAACCAGTCCATACCCAAGATGACGTCGTAAGGCCTCGACACCTCTACAAGAAGATCCCAACTGAATCTATCACCTCCTAGAGTAATCTCACACTACCGGAACCAGTGTGTAATCGTCAAGTCTTCTCCCGTAGGAGTCTCCAGTCATAAGGATAGAGCCAATTGCTCCGTCAAAATCTGCGAGCTCCGAAAAAGGGCAACAAAAATAAAATAATGACTCTCACCTGTGTCAATATGTACTACAGTAAGCGTGGAATAGACACATATAGTACCTCAAATCATCTCAGGTGCACTGTGGCCGTAGGCCTCGACTTCCAAGAGCTGAGCCTGCCTCTGTCCTCCAGCTCCCTATGGCCGGGTTGGACCTCCTGGTGGTGGTGGTAGAGCCTCGAAATGTCGTCCACCACCCACTGCTCATCCAGCTCCTCTGCCTCGTCCGCCTGCTCCCAGTGGACCACCACGGTCGACCCTCTGCCTCTGCATGGGAGGTCCCTCCACTGTCTACTGCTCAACTGTATGGTGGGTCGGAAAGTCCCAAGCCATGCGACTCTGCCCCCTGCATACATCGAACTGCCTGCCCCTCGTATGGCTGGATCTGTTTCGTGTGCCCTGCACATCCAAACCAGTATCCTACGGTCGCCCACCTGATGGAATAGTCTGCTTGGACCTCTACGTCAACTATCTACTACCGGATACAGAAGACTCCGCTACGTGTCTTCCTACGGTGGGTCTCACCGCTAGCGACTGCTCAGCGAGAAATCTCTCCACTAGAAGGGCTGGCTCCAGCACCCCCACCTGAATTGGGATGCTAAGGGGAATCTTCAAGTCTCTGATCTCGTGCCTCAATCCCGGTTTGAATGTCTCCACCCTGAAAAATGTGTCCTGTACCATGTACGTGGAGTAGCGCGAGAGGTCGGTAAACCAAGCTGAGTACTGAGCTACTATATTGTTTCCCTGCCACATATGAAGTAACTCCAAAATTCGCAACGCACGGAGGGTCGCTGGAACAAACTCAGAGTAGAAGAGACTCTCGAAGTTCATCTAGAGTAAAGATGCCTCACCATGCACCTACATCATCAGGATCCTCCATCTACCAGCTGTCGCATGTAGGAGACTCGCGACAAGGATCACCACTAGGTCGGATGGTGTCCCTACTAATCTGAAAACCCTGATGATACCCTCCATCCAATCCTAGGCTTCCTGTGGGTCCGTCTCTCCGCTGAACATGGGCGGAATCTGACGCTGAAACTCATGCAACACACTAAGGGGGAGTGTACTCTCTGCTGTTGGGGCTGGTTGTATCGGTGGCTCAGCGGGTAGTGGTACCGATGGTGCCTCCTCTCTAATGAGGCCCTATACTGATGCCTCGTCGCTCAGTGTGCTACCATCCCACACATAACTTGGAACCCTAGCTGGCTGCCTTCATGAGGCCATCATGAAAAGAAACAGGTGCGCCACGGTCAAAATAGTATACCTGGTGATCTCACACAAAGTAATCACAAAAAAAACATTTCAAAGGAACAAAAACACAATCAATGTATTCGTGCACTGAGGCGGTAATCAGAGGTCAGGGTTATGGTGTATGGATACGTTGGCCACTACACCAACACTGGTCTCCCTTGATTAAAAACCATACATAATACTCTTAACACTATCGCTTTACAATATTATAGATCAGAGTCTTAAGTTATGCAGTAGAACTGACTCTGATACCAATTTTTCATGACCCGTCCTCGGGGCCCGTACCGTGACTACCCCAAGCCCGCCTTCCACACGCTAGGGGCTGGCGACTAGCACGAAAGGCATAAATCCCGATAAAAAGGGAAGGCATTGCCTTTATATACTAAACAAACACAACAGAGTATGCAAAAGAAGTAAGTACAACGTAAAAACGTATACAAAAGTAAGTGATGAAAAGAAAGGGGCCGGAAATACAAGCCCAACAGTAAGTATAGTACAACTGAAAGTCTATTACAACAACAGTATAGTGAAGCGGCAACCACTGAGTCATCCTCCGGGAATCCCACATGAAGGGTGGGTACATATGGTCTCCTCAGCACCACGGGTCCATCCGTACGCTTCGTGTATGTATCGCCGAGTGGTCCACCTCTGGGTACCGTCTAGCTCCACAGGTCTCCACCACGATCAGTGTTGTCTGTCGTCTGCATCCAATAAATGTAGTGCGGGTATAGCCCGTGTAGGGGTGAGCATAATAATACTCAGTAGGAACCCCAAGACCCCTGAAGGTCACCCAGAATCCATGAATGATAAACCAAAAAGGAAAGATACAATCAAAAAGTATCAACCAACTCTACTAAGGAATATGCCCTTACATATACCTAAGTCATCATTCCCAGTTCGGCTCCAACACTCGAGCCCAAGCACAACCCAGTCCACCCTGGAAAGAAGTCAATCAAATCGATGATAATGATTAAAAGACAAGACTCAGCTCACACAGGTATACAACTCACGAAGAGGGGTGGAGATGATTAGACGTAGCCTCTGAATCATCTCCTCTGTCGAACCCATGTAGGATCCTAGTACAGAAGTCGTCACTGCCGAACCCACGGGGGATCTAAGTACTGTAATCATTGCTGCCGAACCCACGGTGGATCCAAGTACAGTATTCATCGCTACCGAACCCACAGAGGATCCAAGTATAGTAGTCATTGCTTCCGAACCCACATAGGATCCAAGAACATTAGTCATCGTCGTCGAACCCACATAGGATCCTAGTATGGTAGTCGTCGCAGTCGTAGCCAGCTCAACGGTTACCGCACACAACACGCTCGATTCCGGGAGGGTCCACTCTTTGAGCAAAGGGGTCGTCCCATTAACTCTCACGAAATCTATATTTGATGTACCCCGAAGTTCTGTCTCGTAAAAAGGACCCCAACGCAACAGACGACACGTCAATCGGACGCCCGGTCTGAGAGATATTGACTTTTCAGTTCTAGGGTCCTGGTTGGAAATACACTCATTCCAAACTCGACCATATTCCAAAGTCGTTCAAAACACAGATAGAGTATCTCAAATGTACCGCTTAGTCGAGAGGGTCCCACATCCATAGATGGGGCATCGATCAGACGTGTGGTCTTATAGTTATTCACGTTTATGTGAAAACCAGACCGGCCTGTTAAGCCTAGTGGGATGGCTGGTCGGGTCAACCCAGTTTTGGTGGGTCCGACCTGGAAGAGGGTCAGACCGGCCCGATGAGTCACGTGGCCCCAACCAAGGAGTGCGGCCCCGCCCGAGGGTGCGTGGCCCAGCCTGGTGGGGTGCGGCGCGGCCCGGCGCTGCGCGGCGCAGCCCAGCGCTATCCGGCTGGCCGAGCGATCTGGGGGTGGGAGACCCCACCACAGAGCGCGACCGCAGTTCTTTGCAGCATGGCGCCCCTTGTGGTGCCACGATATCTTTGGTCCGGCCGGCTTTAGCCAGCCGGTTCTTCATCGGCCGAGCAGCCCGCGGTTGCGGGCCGCCGTTCTTCCACACCCGGCCGGCGCGCATCCGCCTCCTTTGCTCTCCACCACCTCCATTCTTCACCGCCTCCCTTTGCGAGTTGATAAAACTAGAAATGATAGAGGGTTGTAGAGTCGTGTTTGTTCGGCTCGCGCCCTCCGCGTTAGGAAGTAACAATCGGCCATGGAAAATTCAAAAAAATTCAACAAAGAATGGGGTAAAATTATTCATTTAAAATTGTACAAACCCCTACCTTGGTTTCAAGAGCGGAGTACATCAATGAGTCGAGGAATACAAACTTCACAGAGGTCATGCATTGTGGAATATGGACATCGATTCTGTTGACGTCAGGGTGGGTCCGAAGGGAAGTGTCGATGGAGAAGTCCTTCATGTTCTTCGTCGGAGTTGTTCTTCATTGAAGAACGACGTTCTCTCTAATTTACCGAAGGTTCCTTCCACCAAAATATTTTCCAAGAAAATATTAATGAAAGTATTTCACCAAAATTATAAACGATCCATGTAATTCAAAAAAAATTCATAATTTAGAGAAGTTAATTCATTAATTGATCAATAAATGAAACATGTTGGCAATGTTTATGGGAGAGAGAGAAATAAGTGAAGAGTCACAATTATGGAGGGAGAGTTGTCATAATAAATACAAGGGAAGATAAATGGGGGGTTTCAAGGGTGTTGAGGGGAGGTGATAAGTTGGTGATCATGTGGGTCCCACCACACAAATTCCTCTCATGGGAGGTTATGTGGGTGTGGGCCCAATCACTAACTCCCCATTATAGGAAATAACTAACATCCATAAAATAAAACTGTTTTCCAAAAATTTTATTTATTTTATTTTATATCCCCAAATACTAACTCTCAACCCACATAAAACGCAAATATGGTAAAGGTCCTATTAAGAGAATACTAGTTCTGCAAGTTCATCGGTGTCCTCATATTTCAATTCTGAGCACCGGTTCAAAAGATAGAAAAACCTGCATGTACGTTTATGGAACGTACCCGAAAAAAAATTCCGAAATTTATTCCGGGCCCACCGGGCCCCTGAATCAAGTGCCGTCAGAACCCGTAGACTTGTAAAATTCCAAAGTATTCATGAAAAAAAAATCCCTTGAAATTTCTGGGTCTTTACATGTATTTAAGGGTCTTAAGAACATTCTCATTAGAAAAATCCAATTATGTGATAAATGTTACCTTGTGAATTTTTGGAATGATATATGCTTAGTACACAATTACAATGAAGAATTTATTCATTCTGTGCATAGGAAATAAAATGTATACACACTAAATTAAGATGACCTTAGGAGCCAAGATCTACCTTGCCTTATTGCAATGGAAGATCATTCTTGGTTGTGCCATAGAAGGTTAAGTCACTGTAACCATAATAACCTATGAAAAAGTTCTAAGAAAAGATTAGTTAAGGATCTACCAGAGATTAGATTTGATTCTTTAAACGTTTGTGATCTTTTTCAATATGGCAAGAAACATAAACCAACTTTTAAATCCATCGGTGAAGTCTAAACTACTAATGCATTATAGTTAGTGCATATGGATCTTTTTGGACCAACAAAACCTGGAATTATTGGAGGCATGTATTATGTATTTGTCTTGGTTGATGATTACACTATATTTATGTGGGTCTATTTTCAAAAAAAGGAATCTGACGATTTTTCTTATTTCAAATGTTTTAGATCCCAAGTTTAATATTACAATAAGATTATTTTTATAACTATTCATATTGATCATGGAATAGAATTTCAAAATTCTGATTTTGAAACTTTTTATAGTAAAAAAGGCAATACTCATAACTTCTAAGCACCTAGAACTCCTCAAAAAAATGGTGTCGGTGAAAGAAGAAATAGATTTCTTCAAGAGATAACTAGAACCATGTTGAGTGACTGTTATATAGCAAAACACTTTTTAGATGAGGTTGTAAGTATTTATTTTTATACTATAAATCTAGTTTTAATTAGACCTTTTCATAATAAAACTCTTTATGAGTTTTGTAATAATAGAAATCCTAGATTTACTACTTCACGGTTTTTGGATGCAAGATATTCATCATGAATACTAAAGATAATATACATAAATTCACACCAAAATCTGATAAAGGAATTTTCTTAGGCTACTCCACAACTTCTAAGGCTCGTAATGTTTTCAATAAAAACACTTGTACTGTTGAAGATACAATACATGTGAAATTTGATGAAACTCATCCATTTGTTTTTAGACAACCCCATCCTACATCTTCAGATGTGTTTTCAAAAAATTATTGTCAACCTTTTTTAGAATATCCTTTTGATATGGAGATGTTTCTAAAAAATGTTTCTGAATCATTTATCCTAAAATATTTCCTACCCTGTGTTGATGAATAGTTTTTAAAAAATACAAAGCAGTTGTCTTTAAAGAATCATCATAGTGATAGTATAATTGGTGATGTGAATCAACCTGGAAGGACTAGAAGTTCCTTAAGAAATGAAGTAGAACATCTAGCATTTCTTTCCCAATTAGACCCAAAATGCATTGAAGAATCTTTAGGTGATGATGATTGGATAAAAGATATAACAGATGAACTAAATTAATTCGAAAGGAATAAAGTCTAGACCTTTGTTGAAAGACCTAAAAAAACCTCTGTTGTTGGAGTAAAATGGGTATTCAGAAATAAGTGTGATGAAAATGGAATCGTAGTAAGAAATAAAGCTAGATTGTTTTCTAATGGATATAATCAACAAAACGAAATAGAATACGTAGAAACCTATGCTCTAGTAGATAGACATGAATCTATTCATATTATACATGACTTTGCATCATTCGTCAATTTTAATCATTTTCAAATGGATGTGAAATGTGATTTCCTTAATGGTTATGTTCAAGAGAAATGATGTGTTTAACAACCTCCTGGTTTTTAAGATACAAAACATCCTGATCACGTTTTTAGACTTACCAAAGAATTGAATGGACTTAAGCAAGCCCCTAGAGTCTGGTATGATAGACTTACATGATTTTTGCTTCAAAATGACTACAGTAAGGGGAATTTAGATCCAACCCTTTTTATAATATAAGATAAGAAAAATGTTTTGATTGTTCAAATTTATGTTGATGACATTATATTTGGTTCAACTCAACAACCTTTAACTGATTCCATTGCAGATCTAATGAAATATGTGTTTGAAATGATTATGATGGGTGAGTTAACATTTTTCCTTGGTTTTCAAATTTCTCAAAAACCAGAAGGATTATATATATCCCAACTTATGTATATTAATGATCTTCATAAAATTTATGTATATAACCACACTAAAAGTATTAGTACTCGCATTGGTATCTAAAATACACTTGATCTTGATGAAGCTGGGAAACTAGTAGATCAAACATCTTTTAGAGGTATGATAGGACGATTGCTTTACATGACATCTAGTCGTCCAGACATAATGTTTTCGGTATGATTTTGTGGAAGATATCAATCAAATCCTTTGCAATCTCATTTAAAGGCAGTGAAAATAATTTTTCTCTACTTAAAGGGAACCATTGATTTAGGACTCTTTTATACTTCTGGAAATGATTTTGTTTTAAAGAGTTTTTTTATGCTGAATTTGGTGGATGTATAATGGATAGAAAAAGTACATTCAGAACTTGTCATTTCATAGTAGATTCATTAGTTTCCTATTCATGCAAGAAGAAACCCTTAGTAGCACTTTCCACTGATAAAGCTGAATATGTTGTAGCTGTAATTTGTTGTGCTCAAGTGTTGTGGATGCAACACACACTCACAGATTATGGTATGAGTTTTAACAAAACTCAAATTTTGTGTTATAATACAATTTCCATTTACCTTAGTAAAAAACCCGCACATCACTTTCGTTCAAAACACATAGATATTAGGAATCACTTTCTTTGGGATCACACAAAAAAATGATATAATTCTTCAATTTATCGGAACACAAGATCAACTTGCTGATATATTCATAGGTCATTAAACGCCAATGGATTTGAATACATTAAACAGAAGTTAGCAATTATAACTGTAAGGTAATATTCCTTGTTAACATCCTGGTAAAATAATATACTTACATTAAAACTCTTTTTCATAGGGGGAGTACATTTCCTTGTTAGTTATTCAATTTTTAGTAATGATGTTTTCAAAAAAAATTATTGATGTTTTCAAAATCTATCGTAATTAAGTTTCCAAAATCATTCATAATGACATTTTCAAAAAATTTCGTAATGAAGTTTACAGAATTTTTCGTAATGAATATTTAAAAAAAATTCATAATGAAGTTTTCAAATGATTTTGTAATAATGTTTTCAAAATTTTCATAATGAACTTTTCAAAATTTTTCATACTTGAAATTTTTATAATGAAGATTATCAAAAATAAAATTTTCATATTGATGATTTTCATACATGAAATTTTCATAATGAACGTTTTCATAGTCAGATTATTTTGAAATCTAAAGTTCTTCAAGAAGATTATTACCTATCACGAATAATATTCTTGGAAATCCCAAATTTATGTTTTATTTCTTAATTTTTCATAGTTATCATTTACTTACTGGTATTTTCATTTGTTTTTAAAAAAATCGGATTATATTCTCCTTAAATCCATTTCTTTTCCATTAAAAATCCTCAAATTATCAGATCCTACCAAATATTCATTGTGGCTATCATTTCTACCGTCAGATCAAATCAGAAGATTTATCAACCATTGGATTGACTATGGAATTTTAACCATCGTTTCAAATGCCTATATAAATAACCCCTCGATGGTGATCCCACATCGATTTTCATGCATTTTCGTACTGATGCTCTGCCCCTATCAGAATTCCATTCCAAACCTCTCAAATTGTGATCAAATCTGAATGTCTGTTGAAGTTCCTTATCAATAGATTTCAACTGTCAAGCCAATTTGGGGGTGGCATAATTACAGAGAGAGGTTGGGGCATCTGAATTTCTTTTCCATGTATGATTCCATTATATCCAAGAAGATCAGGTTGAATGAATGGGGAAGCATTTTCATATCAAATCTAGGAGCTCAAGATGTACTATATCCTGATTTTCTTGTGGAATTTTTTGAATATGTGAGCTTTTTCAATGAAGGAGAGAGGATTAAATTTTCTTTCAAAATCTATGGAAAAACATATGCCCTTTCATACAACAAGGTTGTAAGCTTTGTGGGGTTGTATTATGAAGGGGAATCAGAATTATATTCCCATAAATTTATTAATGATATAGGATTTTTCAAAAATATGAAGGCTATGGAGTGTCTTGGACGTTCAGATGTCAAGACTCCAAAGATTTCCCACCTCTCTAAAAATAATCAGATCCTTGAATTATGGGTTCAAGGGTTCATCATTCTGAGAAAAGTAGAAAAGGACATGTTAAAGAAGAGTGACATGGGCATTTTGGACTTCTTAGTAAAAAAATGGAAGATCAACTTGAGGAAACATATTAGCATTATGATTTAGAATATTACGAATGTGAACTTAAAATCACAGATAATCATGTATCCAACCATCCTCTCTAAGCTACTTGTCCGATGCCCTAAGTCTTTAAATATTCCTTGCAGTTCCAAGACAAGGAATTGAAAATTCATGTTAGTAAGTGATGATACATTGAAGAGAATGAATATTTGTTTTTCTAATGATTCAAGAGAATTTTATGAATTACCTGAGGATGAGGTTGAAGCTATTATGAAGGAACAAGAAGTTCTTGAACCATTGAAAAAGGGAGGAAATAAGAAAAAGTTTAAAGAAGTAGTAGTTGAAGGTAAAACCCCAGAGGCTAAAGAAACCCAATTTGCAACTCCAAAGCCGAAGAAGCAGAAATCTTATCTTGATGAGGATGTAGCTAAATGGAGGGAAGAAAAAAAATAATAGGAAAGAAGGGGAGCCAAGGTTTTGTTTGGATCATACTGATTCCAAGGCTTTAAAATAGAAGAAAACAAATGAGTTTGAGAAGAAATCTAAGGAACAGAAGTAAAATAAATATATTTCTGAGATCGAGATTGTGAAATCTCTTATTAGGGATACTGAAATAGCATCTGATAATATTTCCGTACCAGAATCCTTCCTGGTAGAATCCTTACCTGAGACTCTGGTGGAGAAGTTCAAGACTCTGGAAAAATCCTCATATAAGGTTGTTGAAGAGAAATATAATGTCCAAAGAGTGGAAGAATAAAAATGCAATGGTGACATAGAATATTTGATTTAAAAAGTGGAGGAGTTACATGATAAGGAATTCCCGTCCAAGAAATTTTCAACCTGAACTTCACAAGACGATTCGTCAAAGCTTTCTACTAATAGGTTAGATGAAAATACTGAAGATGAACTAAACAAGTTATCTGAGGAAAAAATTTATAATCCACATTTCATTCATCCTGAAGATGCTGAGGCATGATATGTGACAGAGAAAATAGATGAAGATAGAACTGTTTAGCTTTATGTAATTGAACATGAGTCTCTAGATGAGGAATCGGTTCTAAGAACAGATAAGGTGAAATATATAGTTGAGGATACTCCTACTAAAGTTGTTTTAAGGAACAAGGAAGCTGGTGGATCTATGAAGAGGAGGCTTCTTGATCTAGAGAAATAGACCTCACCAAGAAAAGTCTTAGATTCAAAATCATCATTCGTAGTACATGATTCCGTCATTCAATCACTGAATAATCATGTTGACACCATTCTGATCTTTCTAGGAAATTACTTGAGATGCCAGATGCTCCCACACAGCTTGAATCAAAAATTGGATTCTGTATCCATGGTGTTGGATAAGTGTATAAAACGTGAGGCTGATATCAAGAACATCTTCATTAACTACGATTCCCAAAAAAAATCTTATAAGAAAGTGATTAGCATGTAAAAAAAAGATAGTTGAATATTTGAGAGAGATTTATGAGTTTCAACATGATGTTAGGGAAACTTTTGATATCGAAGATTGTAAAATCAACGAATCTCATTACTAGCTTTGAGAAAAAGCTAACCCTTGAGAAGAATACTCAGATTCAGTAGGTAAAGGATTTTATTGGAATGTTGTATTCAGTAGCCCAATAATAGAAGAGGTAAAGGGATCTTCAGATCGAGATCGAAGAGAAGATAGTTAAACAAGATGTGTTGTTGAAGGCTCAGGTAGAGGCTCCCAAGGCTCAGGAAGAAAAGATCAATGATTTAGAGAATAAATCAATGGAACAGGATCACCCCTAAAGGAAGGAGAGGATGGCCACAAGGAACTCATACAGTTGAAAACCATAGTGAATAAATTGATACCCAAGGAGAAGGACGGAAAAATAGATCCAATCCGATCATTTTTTGTATTCAATCCTTGTACAAATTCTTCCTATCTTAATGAAATTTTGGTTTCTCATTTTTGTTTAGATGCTTTGTACTAATATTTTAGTTACTATAATTTCATTTCCATTCCCTAAAATTCTTTTTTAAAATCACAAAGGGGGAGAAAGGAATAAAGAATACTAAGAAAAAATGAAATATCCCTAAGTAAGGGGGAGTTTATCTAAGGAGGATACTTCATTACAAGGATTTCCATAATTAGGATAATGAAAAATCATTCTGGAAATGTAGAATATGATCCATACTGTTCCAAAGCCTAAGGGGGAGTTAGTGAAATTCATCATTTACCATATGTAAAGGGAGAGATGATTTATTTCAAAGTCTAGAAAAATATTATCTAAGTCCTTATATTCTTTTCCGTAAGGATGTTTCCGATTTTCAAAAAGGGGAGATTATTGAGTAAATAATGTTTTCTTTATGACTTTCCATTCCTTTATACTCTAGAGAGATTGTTGATTCAAATAGATTTTCCTTATGACTTTTACATTCCTTTTGATTTTGAAAATCACAAACACCATATCTTAATCAAATTTTATTTTACCCAGTGTTTTACTTCTATAAAGAAAATTTTCCTTCCCCAAGGAAATTTATTCTTACCATGTTTTTCATTATTCATTATCTTGTCTAAGTGTAAAATTCCGTTTCAAGTCTAAACCCTCGAAATCATATAATACTTAGATAAAAAGTTCTCTGAATTCAGACTCCGAACTCTTCTGAGTTCTGACTACGATTTCCCTGAATTCAGACTCTGAACTCTTCTGAGTTCTGAATCCAAGTTCTCTGAACTTTGACTCTGAACTATTATGATTTCTGACTCCGAATTATAATGAATTCAGACATAGAACTGTGTAAGTTAGGAATCCGAATTCTCATGAACTCTGACTCTAAAATTTGTATGTTATGACTCTGAATTCTCATGAACTCGGTCTCTGAACTTTATATGTTCAAGTTCTAAATTCTTGTGAATCCAGACTCCGAATTTCCCTGAAATTCAGACTTCTGAATTCTATCGAGTTCAGGTTCAAAATTCCATAGAAAAATGAATATGAATATACTTGTATTATATAATTTGAAATCATTTTTTATTAGGCTCCACACTTTTATTTACATACATTCTGAATATATGATTTTGGTTATGTAACCATATTTTTTACACATTTTTTTATTATAAAATGATTTCAGGCATTCAGTAACTAACTAACCATTTTTGAGTGACATGTGTATAGGTCCCTCCTAAATTCAAGGAAAAATATCATCATTGGAAGAGGGAGCTGAGTGTTGGTGTTGTTCATATAAATAGGACCTCATTTGAAAAAGCTCAGAGCCTTTTGAGAAACTGTTCTATGACTCTAGTGATTACATGCTGTTGAAGTGATTTCTAGAGAGAGACTCTCATGCTTAGTGCGTATTGAACTTATTTTTTAGATTTTCTTTGTGTGACTCTGAATGTGGCTGATAACATTTGAGGACTTCCGGGGATAGGAAGACAGAGGTGTTGAATACCTTGAAGTTGGGGGATTCCTTGATGAGGAAGACAGAGATTCTGACTACCTTGAAGTTGAGGGCTTGTGGGGATAACAAGACAGAATCTGATCTTCGTATCGAGGGCATACCCTGGTGTTGGTAAGAAAAACTTTCTAGAAAGTAAAAATCAAGGTAACTTTATCCTAGGTTGTTGGATACACTTCTCTTTGGGATAAAAGTCTTACTACTTGTTACTTGTTTTGTAACAAGTTTTCTGCTGCATTTTTGAATGTTGTGGAAAGTATAACTATATTATACTTCCTTATTCTTGTAATATAATTTAGTAAGTTCTATACACTTTATGGTAGAATATTTATCTTTGTAAACTTTCATTAATTTTCATTTTTCGGAACAATCCATTCTGGAGTCACTTTCTCGTAATCATATTTCTGGAACATTGCAAGTGTGTAGAACTAGAGGTTTTTTGAACTACCTTGTTTAACCTTGTTAAACATAATCATCTTTAAAAGTTCCAAAGGAATTTTTTAAATAATACAATTCAGCCCCTCTTGTATTTTGTGCATCATTAGATAATACATACTGTATATACATTATTTCGATCCTATATTTGGTATTATGGAGAATATCATACTCTATACAATCTTAACAATTGGTATCAGAGGATTTGTTCTATCTGAATTAATATCACAATTAGATTCATAAGATAATTCATCTTATTCTTATTTTTAGAATCATTTTTTTAGAATCAAAAAGTTTGGATTCATTATTTCTTAGAGATACTCTAGTCCAATAGTTTTCTTGCTAAGGAATATCTTCCTTGTTTACAAACTTTTATTTCTAACATGTTTGTGTGGAAAGATATTTTCATTAAGATGGAAGGAATCAATGTTGGTTACATTGTCAGCCTAATTCCAACCAAACCACCTATTTATGATGGGAATGATTACGAATATTGGAGAGAACATATAAAGACAATTATTATCAATACTAGAGTAGATAATTTTTTTATGCTTACTAGAGGATATAAAATCCCTGACAAGGAAGTTATTACCTTTACCAATCATGAAATGCTTGAATATCAACTGAATTATAAGGTATGCAATACTTTTATTTTTTCTACGAATAGAAACATATATATCCAAATTTTATCCTATGAAGAATCAAATTGTATTTGGAAGAAACTTGAAGTTACTCACTTTGGAACTTCCAAAGTTATTGAAACTAGAAGAGCCATGCAAGAGCTGAATATCATGGTTTCTGCTTTCCTTATGGATAACCCATATGTAAGGTGAAACAATGATTCATGACTATTGTGAATAGTTTACAATCCATGGGTGATAAAGGATTAGATGATTATTCCCTTGTTGAAAAAATCATAGGCATTATCCCCAATGAGTGGGAATCCAAGCGAACTATTATTGATGAAATCTGAATGGTTAGTCAGATTTCCCTTGATGAACTTTTTGATAATCTTCTTCAACATGAGTCTAGAATTAAGAGAGATACTGATAATGTAAATATAAGAATGAGAATGGTAGTGTTGGTTTTACTAAAACTTTAAATCATATGAAATCCAAGACTCCTGAGAGAGTTACTAGATCCAAATCTAAGAAGATTGTTATACAATCCGAATCTAGTGGAAGTGAATCTTAAGAAAACAAGTTAGTAAATCTTTCTCGAAGGATGAATAAGATTCTTGGATAGATGAACTTTCAATTAATATATATGAAGATTTAATGTAAATATAAGAATGATTCAGAAGTGACTTTTTATTAATGCAAGAGAGTTGGACATATAAGACCTAATTGTCCTATTCATAAGAGAAAATAAAGAAAGGAAAATCATTCTCAGAGAAACAGAAAGATGTACTACAAAGTTAAATCGTAGAAATTCTTGAAATCTAATGACACCTGGAGTGACAGTGGTGGAGACTCTTCAGATTAATCATCAGATTACAAATCTTCTGGGAAAAGGAATCTTGGTCTAATAGCCAGACTAACTATTGACAATCATTGCTTAATGGATAAGGTACAAATTTCTAAATGAATGACCAATATTTCTTTGAATGAAAATTATAGTGATAGTAAATACTAAAACTCTTCAGATGAAGAATCTTTTTCTGATGAAGATAATACTTTACCTACCTATGAAGAATTTTCTAGGTTTTCTAAGCTTATTGAGATTGAGAATTCAAAACTCTTGAAAAACAATGATAAGGAAATTTATAGAAATACTCTTCTTACTATGGAATTATCAGATCTTTCTAAAGATCATGATAAGACAATTATTGAATTTTAAAGTATTTCAAAAAGTCTTGAGGAAGTAAATAATCTTTCTAAAGATATAGACAACGTCATTTCTAAGAAAAATGATTTCGAGCCTAACTCTAGTTCCAAATCAAATGTTTTGGAAGACTAGAACATAGTTATCAAAATACAATCCGAATTTTTTTTCCTTGAGGAAGTGTTTGTATAACTTTACCTTAGGTAAGTAAAATTTTGATAAAATGTATTCTCATGTCCGACCATTAAGAAATAATTTTGGATTTGGTTATATTATTTCTAAAGCAATTTTTTGTAACAATTATTTTGTTCCACAAAGTACTCCGTTATATAATAAGTGTCAGTGCGGTGGGCATTGGGAAAATTTTTTTACCTTAAAAAATATCAGTCTTTAGGATTTCATAAAGATTATTTTTCTAAGAAAATATGTGTGCCTAAAATTTTTCTTTCTGAAATTTCCAAATCCAAGAATGTTTTGGTTCCGAAAGTTTAACTCTATTGTTTTCAGTAAAATAGAGAAGGTACCAACATCAATACTTGGTACATAGATAGTGGATGTTCCCGGCATATGACTAGTAACAAAAACTACTTTGAAAATATTATCAAAACGAAAGGAGGGAATGTAACTTTCGCAGATAATGCTCAGGGGGAAATTATTGGTATAGGAAACATAGTTCTTCTTGAAAAAACATTGATTTAAAATGTTTTGTTTGTTAATGGTATTAATCACAATCTCATTAGCATAAGACAATTATGTGATGAAGGTTACCTTGTGAATTTTTGGGATGATAAGTGCTTAGTGCACAATTCCAAGGAAGAGTTTATTCATTCTTCCCATATGTAAGAGAATATATATAGAATAAACTTAAAATTCATTAGGAGCCAAGATCTACCTTTCTTTAGTGCAATGGAAGATCGTTCTTTGTTGTGGCATAATAGGTTAGGTCACTATAACCTTAAAACCTATGAAAACTTTCTAAGAAAAGATTATTTAAGGATCTAATGGATCTTAGATTTGATTTTTCAAAAGTTCCTGATCTTTGTCAATATGGAAAACAACATAAATCGGGTTTTAAATCAGTCGGTGAAGTGTCAACTACTAATGTATTACAGTTAGTGTATATGGATCTTTTTGGACCAACAAAAACTGGAAGCATTGGAGGAAAGTAGTATGTATTTGTCTTGGTTGATGATTACACTAGATTTACGTGGGTTTATTTTCTAGAAAATAAATCTAATGATTTTTTTTATTTCAAAGGTTTTAGAGCCCAAGATAAAAATGGGAAAAACCATCCGTTGATAACTATTCATAGTGATCATAGAGGCGAATTTCAAAATTCTTATTTTGAAACTTTTTTTAGTAAAAAGGCATTACTCATAACTTCTCAGAACCTAGAACACCTCAACAGAATGGTGTAGTTGAAATAAGAGATATAATTATACAAGAGATAACTAGAACCAGGTTGAGAGAGTATTCTTTATCAAAACACTTTTGGGTTGAAGCTGTAAGTACTTATTATTATACTATAAATCGAGTTTTAATTAGACCTTTTCTTAATATATCTATTTATGAGTTATGGAATGGTAGAAAACCTACACATTCCTACTTCAAGGTTTTTGGTTACAAGGTATTGAACCTGAATACTAAAGATAATCTACATAAATTTACACAAAATTCTGATGAAGGAATTTTTGTCGGCTACTCCACAACTTCTAAGACTTATAGAGTTTTCCATTAAAATCCTTGTACTGTTGATGAGACAGTACATATGAAATTTGATAAAACTAATCCCTTTGTTTTTAAAAAACCCCAACCTACATATTCATATGTGTTTTAAAAAACTGATTATAAACCTTTGTTAGAAGATCATTCTGATAAGGAAAATGTTCAAGAAAATGTTTCTAAAGAATTTACCCCAGAAAATTTCCTACCCTATGTTGATGAACAGTTTTTACAAAATCCAAATTAGTTGTCTCTAAAAATAATCCTAGTGATAGTATCATTGGGGATGTGAATAAAATGGTAAGGACAAGATGATTTTTAAGAAATGAAGTAGAACATCTAGCAGTTCTTTCCAATTTAGAACCAAAACGCACTGATGAAGCTTTAGGTGATGTTGGTTGGATAAAATCTATGCATGATAATCTAAATTAATTCAAAAGGAAGAATGTCTAGACATTGGATGAAATAACTAAAGAAACTTCTGTTATTGGTGTAAAATTGGTGTTCAGAAATACATGTGATGAAAATGGAATCATAGTAAGAAATAAAGGTAGATTGGTTGTTAAAGGCTATAATCAACAAGAAGGAATAGACTATAAAGAAGCCTATGCTCCAGTAGCTAGAATTGATTCTATTCTTAATTTACCTTCCTTTTCAGAATTCATAAATTTTAATCATTTTCTAATGGATATGAAATGTACTTTCCTTAATGGTTATGTCCAAGAGAATGTTTTTTTTTGAAAAACCTCTGGGTTTTGAAGATACAAAACATCATGATCACATTTTTAGACATACCAAAGTATTGTATGGACATAAGAAATCACCTCGATCCTGGTATGATAGATTTATAGGATTTTTTTCATCAAAATGACTACGTTAAGGGAAATAAAGATCCAACTCTTTTTGTTAAGAAAGATAAGAAAAACGTTTTCAGTGTTCAAATTTATGTTGATGAAATTATATTTTTTTCAACTCAACAATCATTAACTGACACCTTTACAGATCTAATGAAATATGAGTGTGAAATGAGTATGATGGGTGAGTTAACATTTTTTCTAGGATATCAAATTTCTCAAAAACTAGAAGGAATAAATATATCCTAACATAAGTATATTAAATATCTTCTTAAAAAGTATTGATATGAAAAAACTAAGAGTATTAGTATTCCCATTGGTATCTCAAATACACATGATATTGATTAAGCTGAGAAACCAGTAGATAAAACATATTTTAGAGGTATGATAGGAATTTTACATTACTTGACAGCTAGTTGTCCATACTTAATGTTTTATGTATGATTATTTTTAAGATATCAATACAATCCTATGAAATCTGATTTAAAGGCAGTGAATGGAATTTTCCACTACATAAAGGGAACCATGGATTTAGGACTCTTTTATACTTCTGGAAATTATTATTTTAAAGTGTTTTTCTAATGCAGACATTTGTGGATGTAGAATGGATAGAAAAATTACATCCGGAACTTGTCATTACTTAAGAGATTCATTAGTTTCTTGGTCATACAAGAAGCATCACTCACTAGCACATTCCACTACTGAAGCGGAATATGTAGTAGCTGTAAGTTGTTGTGCACAAGTGTTGTGGATGCAACACACACTCACAGACTATGGTATGAGTTTTACCAAAACACATATATTTTGTGACAATACAAGAACAATTTCTCTTACTAAAAACTTGGCACATCACTCTTGTGAAATACACATAGATATTAGGCATCACTTTCTTTGGGATCACAAACAAAAAGGATATATCATTCTTCAATTTATCAGAACTCATGGTCAATTTTCTGATATTTTCACAATGACTTTACCCTCCAAAAGATTTGAATACATAAAATAGAAGTTATGAATGATAGCGGTAAGGTAATAATTCTTTGTTAACTTCCTGTTAAACTAATCTCTTTATAGTAATAAAATTATTTTCATAGGGGAGTACATTTTCTTGTTAGTTTTTCAAATTTTTTGTAATGAGGATTTCAAAATTTGTCGTAATGAAGTTTTCAAAATTATTCGTAATGATGTTTTCAAAAACTTTCCTAATAAAGTTTTGAAAATATTTCGTAATTATGTTTTCAAAATTTTTTTTATGATGTTTTGAAAAATTTTCATAATGATGTTTTCCAAATTTTTCATGATGTTGTTTTTGAACTTTTTTTAATGATGTTTTCAAAAAAATTGTAATGATGTTTTCAAAAATTTTTGTACTTTATAATTTCGTAATGAAGATTTTCGTAATTTTGATTTTCGTGATAAAGATTTTTGTACTTGAAATTTTCGTAATGAAGTTTTTCATATTCAATTTTTTTTTTAAATCTAAATTTCTTCAAGAAGATTATTACTTTTTATGAATAATCTTCCAAGAAATACTAAATGTATGTTTTCTTTCTTAATTTTTCATACTCATAATTTACTTGTTAGTAATTTCAATTTCTTTTAATGTTTTTTAGATTCCCTTTTCCTTAAATATGATGGTTTTCCTTTAAAAAACCTTAAATGATCGGATCCTACATAATTTTCCATGTGGATATAATTTCAACTGTCAGATCTAATCATAAGATTTCATAACTGTTGGATTTACTTTGGAATTTCAACCATCATTTCAAATGCCTATATAAAGTACACCTCGACGGTGATCGCACATTGAATTTCAAGACATTGCGTACTAAAGCACTGCCCCCTTTCAAAAGTCCATTCTGAAGCTCTCAAATCTTGCTCAAATCCGAATGTCTGTTGATGTTCATTCTCAAGAGATTTCGACTTTCAAGCCGATTTCGGAGTGGAAGATTTACAGAGAGAGTTTGGGGAATCTGAATTTATTTTCCAAGTACGATTACATTATATCCAAGAACATCTGGTTGAATGGTTTGGAAAGTGCTTGCATATCAATTCCATGATCTCAAGATGTAGTATATCCGGATTTTATTGTGGAATTTTATGAATCTGTGAGATTTTTTAAAGAATAAGAGATGAGTAAATATTCCTCCAAAAGATATGGAATAACTTATTCCCTTTCATACACCAAGGCTACATGCTTGGTGGGGTTTTCATAGAAGGGGAAGTTGAATTCTCTTCTCATAAATTTCCTGATGACATTGGAAGATTCAATAAGCAGAAGGCTATGGATTGTCCTGGACTTTCAGATGCCAAGTCTTTGAATATTTCTCACCTCTATAAAAATAATTGTATCCTTGAATTATGGGTTCAAGGGTTCATCAATCCGAGAAAGGGTGACAAGGACACATTGAAGAAGAGTGAATTGTACTTTTTGGACTTCTTGGTAAACCAAAGGAAGATCAACACGATGAAACATAATCTCAATAAGATTGATAATATTAATAATGGGAACTTGAGATCTTAGATAATCAAGTATCCATCCATTCTATCTAAGAAAAGTGTTCGGTGCCTTGAGTCATTCAAGATTTTTTGCAGTTCCAAGCCATGGAATTGAAAATTCATGTTAGTAAGTGGTGATACATTGAAGAGAATGAATATTAGTATTTCTAAACATTCTGGATAATTTTATGATTTACCAGAGGAAGAGGCTGAGGCTATTTTGAAGGAACAAGAAGTCCTTGAACCATCAAAAAATGGAGGAAAGAATAGGATGTTGAAAGAAGTAGTAGTTGAAGGTAAAATCCCATAGGACAAAGAAACCCAATATGCACCTCCAAATACCAAGAAACAGAAAGATTTTCTGGATGAGGTTGTAGCTAAATGGAGGTAATACAAAAAGAATAGGAAAGCAGGGGATCAAAGGTTTGGTTTGGATCCAGCTAAGGCCATGGATTTAAAAGAGAAGACAACAGAAGGGCTTGAGAAGAAAGCTAAGGAAAGGATTTTAAATAAAAAGATGTATGAGACCGAGATTGTGCAATCACATCTGAGTGATACTGTAATAGCATCCAAAAATATTCTGGTACCAGAATCCTTCCAAGTAGAATCCTTACTTGAGACTTCGAGGAAGAAGTTCATGACTCTGGAAAAATCCCAATAGAAGGTTTTTGAACAGAAAGAAGCTACCAAAAGAGTGGAAGAAGCTGAAATCAGTGGTGACATAGAATATTTGATTAATAAAGTGGAGGAATTTCATGATAAAGAATGCCCATCCGAGAAATTGTCAATCCGAACTTCACAAGCCGAATCTTCAAAGTGTTCTACTAATGGGTTTGATAACAAGCCTGCAGATGAAGTAAACAAGTTATCTGAGGATGAAATTTGTAATCAACATTTCATTCATCCTGAAGATGCTAAGGCAAAACTTGAGAAGGAGATAATATATGAATATAGAATTGTTTAGCTGTCTGAGAGTGAACACGAGTCTCCGGATGAGGATGTTGTTCTGAGAACTGATAATGGGAAATAGGTAGTTGAGGATACACCTACTAATGTTGTTTTATGGAAGAAGGAAGCTGGTGGATCTACAAATAGGATGCTTGTTGAGCTAGAGAAAGATCCCTCACCATGAAAAGACAAAGATTCATAATCATCTTCCCTAGGAAATGATTGCGTCATTCAATCACTGAAGATTCCTGTTGACATTTTTTCGATATTTTCAAGCATTGACTCGAGATGTCTGATGCTCCAACACAACTTGAATCAAAAACCAGAATCTATATCCATAGTGATGGAAAAGTGTGTAAAACATGAGGCTGATTTCCAGAACATCTTCATGAAAAATGATTCCCACATAATAACTTGTCAGAAATTGATTATCAGGTCAAAGAAAGTAGTTTAATATTTTAGATTGCTTGATAAGTTTCAACATGATGTTAAGGAAAATTTTGATATTGAAGATAGTAATATCAAGGATCTCAATACTAGATTTGAGGAAAAGATAACCCTTGAGAAGAATACTCAGATTCAAGAGGTAAATGATTTGAATGGAAAGCTGTATTTTGTTTCCCAATGTTGGAAGTGGGGAATGGATCATCAGATCAGGATCAAAGAGAAGCTAGTCAAGAAAGATGAGTTGTTGAAGGATCATGCTGAGGCTCTCAAGGATCAGGAAGAAAAGATCAAATCTTTAGATATGAAATCAGTGGATCATGGTCACCTCCTAAAGTAAGTAGAGGAAGACCACAAGGAACACAAAACGCAGAAAATCATAGGGAAGAAATTGATACCCAAGGAAAAGGAAGGAAAATAGATCCAATCTGATCTTTTGTTGTATTATATACTTGTAAAAATTCTTCCTTTCTTAATGAAATTATGGTTGCTCATTTTTGATTGGATTCTTTTTACTAATATTTCAGGTACTATAATTTCTTTTCCATTCCCTCAAATTATTTTTGAAAATCACAGAGGGGGAGAAAAGAAAAATAATACTATTAAAAGAAGAAATATCCCTATGTAAGCTGGAGTTTATCTAAGGGGGAGTTTTCATTACAGAGATTTCCGTAATAAATATAATGAAAAGTCATTCCAGAAATCTAGAATGTGATCCTTAGTGTTATAAATCCTAAGGGGGAGTTTGTTGTATTCATCATTGCCCATATGTAATGAATGATATGTTTTATTTCAGAGTGTAGAAAAATATTTTCTATGTTCTTATATAAATTTTCGTAAGAATTTTTTTGCATTACATAAAGGGGATATTGTTGAGTCAATATGGTTTTCCTTATGAATTTTCCCTTCCTTCATACTCGGGAGATATTTTTGAGTCAATAAAGTTTTCCTTATGACTTTTCCATTACTTCTTGTTTTGAAAATCACAAGCACCTTATCTTAAGAAAATTTTATTTTACCCTGTGTTTTACTTCTATAAGGAAAAATTTCCTTCCCTACAAAAATTTATTTATACCATGTTTTTCATTTTTTATTATCTTGTCTTAGTGTAAAATTCGGTTTCATGTCTAATACCTCGTAATAATATTATATATAGATAAAGAGTTCTCTGAATTCCGACTTCGAACTCTTCTAAGTTCTGACTCTAAGTTCTTTGAATTCAAACTCTGAACAGTTATGAGTTCTGACTCCAAATTATAATGAATTCTAACTCCAAACATTGTATGTTCTGACTCTAAATTCTCATGAACTTTGACTCTGAACTTTGTATGTTATGACTCTGAATTTTCATAAACTCTAACTCAGAACTTTTTATGTTCACGTTCCGAATTCTTATGAATCAAGACTCCGAATTTCCTTGGAATTCAGACTATAGAATTATTTTGTGTTCCGGTTCCAATTACATAGAAAACAGAATAAGAACATCCTCGTATTATAGACTCTGAATTCACTTTTGATTATACTCCGAACTTTTATTTACATACATTCTGAATATTTGATGTTGGTTATGTAACCATATCTTTCCTTACACTTGTTTGTGTAATAAAATGACGTCGTGCATTAATTTACTAACTAACCATTGTTTTAGTTACACATTTACAGATCCCTCCAAAATCCAAGGAAAAATATGATCATTGGAAGAGGGAGCCAACCGTTGGTGTTCTACCTATAAATAGGAGCTCATTTGAGAGAGCTCAGAACCTTTTCAGAAACATTTCTATGACTCTAGAGATTACATGTTATTGAAGTGATTTCTAGAGAAAGACTCTCATTCTTAGTGTGTACTGGACAACTTGTTCAGATTTTCTTTTTGGGACTTAGATGGTTGCTGATTACATTTGAAGGCTTTCGGGGATAGGAAGACAGTGGTGCTTACTACCTTGAAGTTGATGGCTTTCGGGGGTAGCAAGAAAGACTTTGATCTTCATATCAAGAGATTACACTGGTGTGGGTAAGATAGACTTTCTTGAAAGTATAAATCAGGGGTCCTTTATCCAAGGTTTTTGGATACCCTTATCTTTGGGTTAAAAGAATTACTACTTGTTACTTTTATTATTACATGTTTTACGCTGCATTTTTTATTGTTGAGGAAAGTATAATTATGTAATACTTCTTTATTCTTGTACTCTAATTTATTAAGATTCTATACACTTTTTGGTAGAATCCTTAACTTTTAAACATTCATTATATTTCATTTTCCAGAACCATCCTTTCCAAAATCACCTTCTAGGAATCATATTTCTGGAATCTAGCTAGTGTGTAGAACTAGAGGTTTTGTGAATTACATTTTTTATCCTTTTAAAAGATAATAATCTTTCAAAGATCCAAAGTGATTTTTTAAAGAATACAATTCACCCCTCTATTATTTTGAGCATCATTAGATACAACATACCGTACATACATTATTTTGATCCTACATTTGGTATTATAGAGTATATCATACTCCATACTATCTAAACATTCCACACTTTTAACAATCCAAATTTTCAACTAATTTATAGAATGATTATATATGAAAAATAATCATATAAAAGTTTTATTATTTAAATTGAGAAAAAAATTAATCATAAAATCCATCCATGATACATTCCATGATAGGAAGTGATGAAAAAAACTTCCTCATGTCTTGGAGGTGGTAGTTGACATGTATACATGGTTGATTTATAATTTTTTAAGTCTTAGGGAATGAAAAGTAATGAAACAATTTTTGTGAAATTAATATAATAAAATTTTAGTATACTAATGATACTAATTAAATTATATTATTAATTTTAGTGAATATTTGGTAAATAGTATAGTAAAATATAATGCTGATTGAGTGTAATACTCATGTTCGATGCTTGAGTTTTCTCATGGTCAACACAGTAGAAAGGAAGGCCCTAAGAAAACTAATGTTGAAGAGAATATTATTTATGTGGGACATGGTTACATGAGGATAAATGTTTAAAATATTCAATAATAAATTCAATGAAGGTGTGAGTATTGGTGTGGTGTAAATGATTCCACTTTATAAGGTAATAGAAGTGTAGTTCAGGATTTAAACATTAAATGTTCAATAATGTAATGCTACAATCAAAAGGATAACATATCCTAAATAGATATAAATTGTATGTTAATATAATTGTGGGTAGAAAATCACCCTAACAACTAATTATGGATAAAAACATGAGTGTTATAGGGATATTAACATTGCATTTTAATGTTAATCCATATTTACATTTACCATGGTAGTTGATTTTTAGCCTTAGTAATTAATTCTAATGAAAAAATTAACATTTGACCTATTAAATTTTTTTGAATCATTTGATTTTAAAATTTATTAATAAATTTATAAAATTAAATATAAAAATTTTGCAATGAATAATTTAGAGAATCATGCACATAATAATTAAAATTTGTTTTCTGAATAAAGGATTTTTTTATGCATAAAATTTATGTATAAGAAATTTTATTAAAATTAAAAATTTCCAAGAAAAAAATGTTGATTCTAAAATAAATTAAATATAGTTTTCATTCTAATAAATCCAAAACTAAATTTCATAATGGAAACTTTTAATTTTAAGAAAAGACTAAATGTCATTTGTATTAAAGTATCATTTTAAATAAGTTTAAAATGTATTTTACATATTATTTATAAGATCCAAGGATATGTTTACATTCAATGTTTTGTTATTAAATAAATATTTTATTACTTAATTTATTTTTAAACTCATTGTATATTATTACATAATGATTAAACCATAAAAATTATAATATTTTCAAAAAATTACTTTTGAATAAAAATAAATGTTTTGGAATAAATAAAAAAAATCAAATGTAAATTATATTTTATATTTAAAATAATTATGTTCATATTTTTACATTAAATATAAAATAAAAAAATCAATTATTTAATAAAATAAAAAAATATAAAGAAAAATGGGTTTCATTTGAAACTGGATTTTCCCAATAGTAATTATTATTAGTAAAATATCTAACCATATTCCAATTAAACTGGTGTTAAATAATTTTTCATATCAAACCTAGTTTATCATCATCAATCATAGATTTCATGAAATATAATCTAATATCTTAAAAAAATCCATTTTTAGATAAATAATTTTTTTAAAAATTGATGTTATTTGTCATTTCACGAAAACTAATTGAGTTTTATTCATGTCAAAATATACATCTTTATAATTTGTATAAATATTTCATAAATATTATAGTCCTATATATTTCCAATAATTTAATGGCTTGGTTATACTGGTAAATTCTAAAATATTTATATTTTCTATTAATATATCAATGTTTCGTTTACCTTTAGAGCTCAAATTAGAGAAAGATATCCAACTAATTTACTTATTTAAAGGTAATCATATATTAAATTATTAAGGTGTTATATTTTCATTATTTTATATTGATGATATGGTCACATCTCTGGGTTTCTATAATTATGATATAATATGGTTACACTTGTAGTGAGGAAGGAGAAGAGATATAGAAAACATAGTGTCTTAGAGTTGTACCTGTCAGCACGTATATTATAGTGTCCCATGTTTCTCATACATTTATATTACATATTTCAAGATAGTTATTCATTACATTACACATACAAACACACTAGGACCATAATAGTATATGGTATTTGAAAACATGGATAACAATATACTTATTTCAAGAAAAATATTCAATGTCTATGGTAAATATATTCCATATTAACACTCTTCAAAAAAATAAACTAATTAAAACCATTATTCCTAACCTGTGTAATGGAACTTAATAAAGTGTGAGTTCCTAGTCTCAATAATGGTAAAATATGGAAATACAGTATCATAAATTGAACATATGGTTACGAGATCATTAGAATAACATTTAAATACCATTACCCGTATGTGAAATGTCATAATATTGGGTCGTGACATAAATAATGGAAGTTCCTAAGACTTGAATCACAAGGAAATAAAATAAATATTTCCATGAGAACATTAATTTTACATAATATATATAATTTTGGCCTAAAAATGATATAACTTTCATTTATTTGGCAGTAAATGACCATTTCAAATTCAAATCAAGGAACTCTACAGGTGGATACACCTGTTGGGAAGAACACACCACCATACCAAAAGAGTATAATTTCACTCGTAGTAAAATGGGATCACACCGCAATCTATAAAATAATTCAATCTTCTATCCCAATACTTATTTAATGGAAAATGTCCCTTACTAAACCAGGTTCACTCCCTAATATAGTCCAATCAATATCATGAGATATAATTAATAAATCATTGCATTAGATGAAGATATATCCCCACCTAATGAGAACCCCTAAAATTATATGTGTTTCAAATAAAAATTCAATATAACATAACCTATGGAAAATAAAAATGTTACAAAATCATTTAGTTATTTTATCAATGCATAACTAAGGGGAAATAAGTAGGTTTCATAAATATTTTATTATTGAATAACTTATATAAGAGAAACTAGTTTCATAAGAATATTATCTTCATAAACACCTAAAATTCAGATAATGAATAAGAATGGTGTCCTTGTATCATATACCCTAAAAACAATAATTTACATAAATTGATATAAACATATATAAAAAATTATTTTGATGTACAACGTGGGTAATTACATGAGAAAAAAAAATTTCCACTTGTAAAAAACTTTTTTTAAGACTTAATACATTTTCAACATCTTTTTCAATGAAAATATTAATTAAATAACATTTTTTTGAGGAAAATATTATTTTCTCTTTGAAAGAACTTATTAAATAAATTTTTTTATAAAAAAATTGGTTTCATTGAATATAAAAATGAAAGCTTACATTATAATAATTAAATATTTTTCTTATCATGATGATGGGAAGATTCATTCAAGACATATATGTTAAAATAAAGATTCTATTTACCTTTTTATATAATATCCAAATGTGAATTATTTGGAAAAGAACATAAATATTCAATTTTAATCTTTTCTATTAAATGTGAAACGTGGATTAAATGTATTATATAAATAATAGGATAATAATAAATAAAATTAAATCATTTTTATAAATCTGGGTTATGGTAAAAATTGTAATTATTATTGAGGTGTCAAAGAAATGCAGATGTTTTTAAAAGTATTTACTCAATTTTTCGAATTACTAAAGAGCATAAAAATGATAATATTATTTTAATATGTCTTGGAAAGTCATAAGAGAAATAAAATTCATGAGTTTGTTGATATATGGATCATATTACTTAGTCATCAGAAATATAATTATAAATAATACAGAAAATCGACGTGATAGTAAAATAAAATCATCACCACTTTAGAATCATTGAATTGAATTCCCCATGATTAAATAACCTAAAATGAAACATGGAATATCATGTGGACAAATAAATGTTGTACATTTCATGTCAAAGGGGCTGTATGTACACCTAATCAAATAATTTGGGTTTATAACATAGCATACATCAAAAAGAAGATTAATTTGAAAAAACAATCCCATATCACTTGTGTGAATTTTTTACCGTAAACCCATAAACAATTGATAATAAAATGAATTTTTAAATCCAAATAAATTAAAATATTATAATCATAAAATAAATTAATGGTTAGTATATACACCACATAAATTAATAAGGTGGTGATTATGGCAAGTATCTCACAGATATAAAAAGTGAGATGTGAATCCTTTACCTTTATTCTCAACTTCCTTCCTTCACATTCACAAATATTGTATAATAAATATAATTTTATTTTAAATATATAATACTACAATATAAATATATATATCAATCTATATATAATTTAGTTATTCCCTATAATTACTATTTTATAATCAACTCCAATATAAATTCATTTTTTGAGAAATAACATCTTTTTTTCTTATATATTATTTTTTATTTTGTGGTTTGAATTAATTTTATCACAGTTTCAACATCCAAAGGATATTTTAAATTATAATTTTATCAAATTTATACATAATTTACATATTTAATACCAATCCTGAATTGTTTTTTGAGAAATAAAGTATGTTTGATAATAGAGACGGTAGACCCATGAGTATTGGTACCACTTTTCAATGATCATTATAGGAAATAATAATGTATTATTTTATCATTAAATAATGATAATAATATCATATACACCATACTATTTATTTAAATATAATTACACATATCATTCATATAATGTGTTGATGAAAATGGAGACACATTGCTTTGTGAAGGTGGTAGTCTATATGTGCTTGAACGATGTTATCTTTAATCAATATGTGAAAAATTATGAAATAAAACAAAATATTATATTTTCATACTGAAAAATATTTCATGGATATAATAAATATTTCATTTATATCACATATATTTATGCATACAATATTCCATGTAAAATGTTACTGAAAAATGAATCACATCGCTTCTCAAGGTGGTAGCCCGATGTACACATGAGCGACGCTATCATATCCCCTATGGAATATAAGATAAATCTAAATTTATTATATAATGAGTCTACATGTATAATTATGTTATAAATATCATATATGTACTTTTTATCCATCATCATACCCAACCTTGAAGGGTGGTAATGGAAAAAACAATGACATTTTTTTGTGAGGCAATAGTCCCCTGTTCACACGAATGATGACTTCATAACCAGTTTTTTTAAAGTGTAGAATGATTTAGGTAATGAAAAAAAAATAAAAAATATAAGTATTTGGATGATAATAAGGTAAATATATACGTGTGTTATAATAATAATTTATGTAGGTTTGGGATGAAATAAAATAAAAAGGATCATTAATATAAGTTAACTCTTTTTAGATAATGGATTGACCTAATAATGATAATGATCCAAGACTAAAAAATCATTGGAACATGGCCTAATACATCAAATTACATATTTCCATGATATTTTTCTCAAGAGTTATACCTTCTTGATACTATTATTAAAAATAATTTAATTATTTTATGAATTGGTAGTTCATATTGTGCTTATTTATTATAAAATCACCTATAAAAAAGGAATGTAAATTAAATATTTAGTTGAACAAGTTCTATTCATAATTTGATAATAGAATGATGTTTCTCAAAAAATAAATCATGGTTTAAGGAGTAGTCATTGCTAAAAAATTTATTATTTTACTTTTTGGTTATAAGGACTTGTTGGGTAGTTTATGGGGTTGTGTTTGTGGGGTTATGTGGGATATATTATTTGACAATTGCTGAGGTTCGGGTTGAATATTTTGATGTCATTTGTGGGGAGGCATGACTACATTTACTGGTATTTATTTGAAAGAGAGGTTGTATTATATTACATTGTATATCTTGTGGACTAGCATTATAGTGGTTGGTTGGTGTGGAAGGGGATTTTTGCATTTGTTGTGAAGTTGATTTTCAAGGGACATTCATCAAATGTCAAGTGGGAATGATGAGTTTTTAATGGGATGATTTCAGGGTTGGTTGTTGTGGAATTCGTAATAGTTCCAAGATACTCGAAAATTTAATAAACACTAATTATCACGTGTAATGGGTAAATATATAGAATAAAAATGTGTGTGGATTGAATTTTATTAATTCATTATGATGAATAAAATAATTATGTATGAATTGGTAATTTATGTTGGATTTTTATGAAATGAATAAAAGGAATTTAAATCGATTGAATTAATACATGAAAAGGATTTGAATTTGTATCATTAAATAATGAATTTAATTACATAGTAAATTTAAATAATTTTGAAAATATAAACTTTTTACATTGGCTAACACTACTGGAAATCATGTTTTTCCCAACAGTTGTATACCAACGGTTCTATTGAACTGTTGGTATAGGTGATTTTCCCAACGGTTTGATGAAACCATTGGGAAAGATTGGAAGAAAATTAGTTTTCCCAACGGTTTCATCAAATCGTTGGGGAAGATGGGGACAAATCTGTTTTTCCAACGGTTTAATGAAACCGTTGGAAAAAATATATCTTTCCAAATGGTTTTTACAAACTGTTGGGAAATATTTCCTCCAAATACACACCAGCCGAACCCCCACCCAGCATGATTGCAAATTGCAGACAGAACCCAGCTCCTAAATTCTTCTCGGCCGGGCCACTATTTCTGTAACACCGCGAGATTTTATGAAAAGTATTATTTTTAATTAATTTCTTGTGTTTTACGCTACACAAAAATGAGCTTGCACAACACGCATCCCTGACTTGCCTTGCATTACACGCAATCACGACCTTCCTCGATAGCTTGTGTTGTACGCAATACCGGGTTTTACTAAACAACGATATATTATTATAATATTATTATGAACTAGTCATTATGAAAAGTATACATAAATTTTGAATTTTATAACATTACAATTCATCTTACACATTTTCTAGAACATGGTATAAGAACAAAATAAATTTTTCGGGTAAAATAAGTATTTTTCAAAAATGCAGTTTTGCCACCTTTTGATGGCGCACCCACTTTAAATCTAGTTTTTAACATGTTTAGAAGTTCAATTTGACAAAATAAAATTCTTCTTTGGAATCAAGAAATAATAATTTTATTTGGATAAAATTTTAATATTATTCTGGTAACTTTCATATTTTGATGAATAGTAAAAACGCGCTATATTTTAATTAAAAAAACTTTTTTCATCTCAATAATTTATATGGTTAAATTATAATATTGAATTTTTTTAAACTATAAATAGAATATATTTTTACCATTTAAAATAATGTATGTCATTTTCATTGATTTTACATTAAATGCGTAGGTTAAATCAATTCAATTTTGTTCAATGTTTTAAAGAAAAACCCGTTTTCTTTCGACAATGGTATTGATTTTAATTTAATTTCTTCAACTTTTTTGTATTGAATTTGGAAAAATGGATTCCATAATTGGAATCAGTGGGTCCAAATTATGTTAATAAGCTACTTTTTATTTTTGGGATTTATGAATAGTAACTACGGTAAATTTTATTTATCATAGTTAAAGGTAAATCGGGTAATTAAGGGTAAATATAATATTATAAAATTACCCTATCACATGACAAAATTCTATTGGATGGATAAAAGTAGACCCATATAACCTAAGGGTCGGATTAGATTTATTTTATGGACTTTTGACCATGAAAATAATTTAATTATTATTAAAACCAAAGAAAGTGACAACATGTCACTCTCTTAAATCTTATAAGTATAATAATTGTAATTTAGTGATAAACATCATAAAAATTAGAACATGAATAGTCTATAGAAATATAATAAAATTATCTACATCATGATAATTTATTTAGAATTTTTAGGGATTAAATAATTGTCATTAATGGTGATACATTAATGATACAGAAATTATTTATTAAGTGGGAAATAAGTAATATAGTTTTTATTGAAATAATAATACCCAATAAAAGGCCCACAAACCTGACGAAAACTTTTAGGTAGTGTATATCGACACCTTAAGCATCCAATTACCTAATAAATAACCGTTTGGAGCCTTATAATAGTGATTATGACACTTATATTATTTTATTTTAAATGATGCCAAAGTTGCCACCTTCATAATTTAATAAATATAACAATTTAAATATTGTGATTTTAAGATTACAAATTATAGTAAAAGTATTATTGTGAAAGTTAAGTTAATATATTTATCTTAATCAGAGGATTTTATTTTTAATTTTGATGCAAAAAATCAGTATATTAAATAATTATACAAAAATGTTGTAGTAATTATTTTATTAAGAGATAAACCAAATAAATGGTTTTAAAAATAATAAAATAAATATTATATGAACTATTTAATGTTATCCAGTAATTTTATAGATACATATGACATTTTATGAATCTATTAAAGCTTTTAGTTCGACCATATCTTGTGTATATATTTTATTTAAATTAAAATAAATGAATAGTGTCAAAATTGACACTATTGTTATTTTATAAAAATAACATCTTATAAAATTGTTTAAAAATCACAAAAATATTTAAAATTTATAAATTTAAATCTATATGGTCTATAATGTTATAAAGTAAACAATTATGGAAAATTCACAGAAAATAAGTAATTATTTGTTATAATTTAAAATTTAGAATTTTATTACCACAAATAAACTTAAATAGATTAAATAAGGATAAATCAATATGATAAGGTTTAAAATAAGATCCAAACATGTCTAAATTTAATTGTTTGATGAGATTACAACCATATATCATATAATATTTGAATATGAGTCATTTTTGGTGGTTTTTAAGTGGGGTTAGAATTATTATAAATTAATATTTTTGAGAATTCCAAAGGTGCCCCTCTCCTCCCTTATAAAAGGGCACCTCCTCCCTCTCTTCCACACACCACCTTGAGCATTCAATCTCGTCCAAACCCTCCCCAATTATCTTCTCCAATTCCCTAGAAGCATCCTAGAGGTCCTGGTCTTTTTCAAAGACCAATTTTATTGCCCTAAGTGGAGGTCTCAAAGAGGTGCTTCAAAGAAGAGGTAATGTCTGTTACCAATTATTTCAACTCTATTTCTGTTTCCACTTCTTCTTATTTAGTTGTTTAATTATGAAGTAATAACATCAGAATAACTCATATACTGATATGTTAATATAAGTATGAAACAACCCTATTTCACCATCTACCCATCCTATGGAAAACGAAATCACCACGCGTGCGTACGTACGGAATACCGTCTCCACGCCGTGGTGTAATCTATTTTCCACCACCACCTTACTCGGATGGGTATAATGGTGTAAATAATAACTATGTATGATTATTGTAAAGTGATATTGATTCTGTAATGTAGGATCGAAATATAATATGAGATGCTCAATATACAAGAGGGGGGGGGGGTGAATTGTATACTTTAAAAATTCCTTTGGAACCTTTAAAGTTAGTTATGAACAACTAGAGTTTCCTTAAGAAAAGGAAAGGGCTAAGTTTAACAAAGTTAAACTAAGTAAATTCACAACACCTCTAACACCGAACTAAAATTGGAAAGATATTCCAAAAGTAGGTTCCGGAAATATGGTTCCGGAAATTGAAACTTAACAAAAGTTACAATATGAGATTCTACCTTAAAGCGTATAGAATCTAAACTAATCAGAGTAAGTAAGGAAGTATAAGGAAATTATACTTTCCTTAAGATACAAATTACAGCGGAATAAAGACAAGTAGTAAAACTACTAGTAACAAGATAATAGTCTTTTATCCCAAAGAGAAGGGTATCCAACAACCTTGGATAAAGGTCCCTTGATTTATACTTTCAAGCAAGTCTGTCTTACCCGCACCAGGGTAAGCCCTCGATACGAAGATCAGTGTCTCTGTCTTGCTATCCCCGCAAGCCCTCAACTTCAAGGTAGTTGGCAACCTCTGTCTTTCTCAGCAAGAAAGCCCTCGATCTTTAAGGTAGTCGGCACCTCTGTCTTTCTCAGCAAGAAATCCCTCGATCTTTAAGGTAGTCGGCACCTCTGTCTTCCTATCCCCGGAAGCCCTCGAATGTAATCACCAACATTCGGAGTCGCACGAAGCTTTGAGAGTTAATAAGAGACTCTCTCTCTAGAAATCACTTCAATAGCATGTAGGCACAAAACTCAGTTGTTTTTCCAACAGCACTGAGCTCTTTCAAATGAGCTCCTATTTATAGGTAAGGTCGGCTCCTTCTCCAATGGTCATATTTTCCTTAAAGTTCGGAGGGACCTGTACACGTGTCACTTAGACAACGGTTAGTTTATAACAAAATGGACGACATCGTTTTATAACAAAGTAAGTGTAACAGAATGCACGACATCATTTTAAACTCTAACAAAAAAGTTCGGAATAGAAACTTCGGAGTGAAAGATCGGAGTGAGTAAATTCAGAGTGTATAAAACAATGATAATCAGATTCTGTTTAATAGGAGAATTCGGAATGAGAATTCGGAATAGGAATTCGGAATAGGAATTCGTCATCAGAAATCGTAATGAGAATTCATCATCAGAATTCGTAATGAGAATTTATCATCAGAATTCGTAATGAGAATTCGTCATCAGAATTCGTAATAAGAATTCTTTATCATAATTCGTAATGAGAATTCGGAATGAGATTTCTTCATTAGAATTCGTAATGAGAATTCTTAATTGGAATTCGTAATGAGAATTCTTCATTGGAATTCGTAATGAGAATTCTTCTTCAGAATTCGTAATGAGAATTCGGAATGGGATTTCTTCATTAGAATTCGTAATGAGAATTCTTCATTGGAATTCGTAATGAGAATTCTTCTTCAGAATTCGTATCCTGAATCTGGAATAGAACTAAGTCAGAATTCATATCCGGAATTCGGAATGAAACTTCCTTATAGTTCTTGTCCAGAACTGAATCTTAAAACAGAATGCTTTTTATCAGTTTTAATGATTCCGAGAAAGTGAATCCGAATTTCATACTTAAGAAAAATATTAATGAAAATATGATAAGGATAAATTTTTCTTATAAAAGCGATTTTCCTTAAGAAACCATTTTCCTTACAAAAGCAATTTTCCTTAAGAAAACATTTTTCCTTATAAAAGCAATTTTTCTTAAGAAAGCATTTTCCCTTATAAAAGCAATTTTTCTTAAAGATAAGGTGTTTGTGATTTTCAAAACAAGAAGGAATGGAAAAGTCATAAGGAAAACCTTATTGACTCAACATGTAATAGTATACATACACTCCAATAAAATTCCACGATCATGGGAACGATATCATCGCTCGTGCGTACGTACGGAATACCGTCTCCACGACGTGATGAGATTCATTCTCAATGATTAACCATTCATAAATGATTATAAAGTATATATAATAAGTAATCATGAAATATATGACATAATAATGATACTGGATTTATGTATATATATATATATATGTATGTCTTCCAATTAATTCCATTCAATTCAATGAGGAAATGAAAACAACGTTCATGCGTACGTACAGCCTACCGTCTCCATGAACGGTGTATTTCTTTCAATTTATCGATCAATTATATATATCTATATTCTGAATATATATTATATATAAATCATGTTTTATAATTTGTAATTAAGTAATCATGGTCTATGTAATCATATGAATAATTAAAAGTCAAAACACGGATAACAAATGAAACGATTTTTCCCAAAACACTCTTTAACATGGAATTTACAAAAGAATGGGTAATATAAAGTCATAAGTAAACCATATGTGATATCCTAACAATGAATATGATTCTGTAATAAGTCAGTGATATTATTTAAATCATTATACAGGAGGTTCGGATACATACGAAGCATATCAGACATAAGTTAAGGGGTAATTTTGCAAATCTCATTTTTATCCGAGATTTCATATTCATAAGTATTTACTGGGGTTATTTATATCATCCATGTCCATGTTTTATAAAAGTGTTTTCATTTATGATTAAAGTTTTTTTACCCATTTTTTACATTTACTACATGGTATGTAAGTAATCTTTCTTTTGTTTACGTTACGAGGTACTTTTTTGACTTTTCCGACAAAAGTACGAGGAAAATGTTATTTTTAACTTATACTGTGTGAACGGATTTTTACAGTTTCACAATGCCTCATTTTCATGAATCTTACTCTACATGATTTTATGACTATTTTGAACAAAATAATTTTATTTTAAAAGTTCATGGCATTTTTTGAAAAGAAAATGATTTTGACGAAAAAAGAATATTTTCCTCAAGAATTCATTTCAAATGTTTTATCAAAACCATGTTCCATCTATGATGACATTATTTAGTGTCTCTATGATTTACATGGTTCAACTTTTATGATGAAATGTCCATTTGTTTTATATGGATTATGAAATGATGGGATGATGTTTGTGAAACCCATTTTATTCTTTAGGTTATGATGAATGTTTTAAGTTTATTTTGTGGAACAAGTAAGAATGATTTCACTATGAGATGGGTGGGAAATATATCTCCCTCCAATGCATTAGGTAAAGATTTATATCTCATGAGATTGACATGGCTGTAACAGCAAGTTAAACCGGTTCAGTATTACAGGACTGGAACGAGGAGTGAACTCGATTCAGAAAGGGACTTTGTCCCCTAAGATGGTCTTGGCAGCAATGCCTTGTATAATATGGAAATCATATCATGTGCTTAATGGTTTCCACAATTACATGTTTCATTACCATTCTATTTTTTCATTCTTAATGTTTCTTTATGATCTATGCCTTACATACATCCATTTTTTATGTCATTGCTCATGATTTTGATGTTTAAACATTATGTTCATGTTTTTAAGTTCAAATGTATATGGTATGTTTTATTTTATCCATCCATACCATTACTGAGCATTTGAGCTCACCCTTTTTATGTTTTCTTTTCCCCAGGTTATAAAGAAAGGTTTTAGGTAAAAAAAAGGGAAGATCTTTATGGGAGATGTTGAAGATCTTTCAACATGATTAGTTTTTTATATTTCGAGTTTCCAAAGACACTAAACTATTAAAATCCTTGTGTGTCTTTTTTGTTATGTATTAAGTATTCCGCAAAAGTAATGTAATTTCCATGTACATTATGCTTCGGGTCTCTACAGTTGGTATCAGAGGAAAGGTTTAGTCAACCTTTGGAATCTAGGATGCGAGAACTTTAGTGAGATCCCTAGAGATATTTCTAAGGTATGTCTAGGGATTCCCCTAAGGTTATGTATAAGTATAGGTTATAGTACTAGAATTACGGTAACCCAAGATGTTAGATATTGAAGTTACGCCCCCTTTATTATATTGTTTTCCCTAGCGTGATTTTTACCTCTCACACTATTCTTTTTGGGTTTTAGACGATGGCTGGAACCTGAAGGACCCATGTTGATCAATGTAATGGACAATGAAATGATTGTCGTCCTGAACAAACAAATGTTATGGGAGATGGAGTGAAAAATCTTATTGCCATACTTACACAAGCTATGAATCATTCTGGACTTCCAAATGATCAGTGAAGGGAACAATATTCTATTGAGTCCTTCATGAGGCAATTTCCACCTTCTTTCAGTGGGTCTTCTGATCCACTTGTTGCTGAACAATGGATCAGTACCACTGAAAAGATATTTTCAGTTCTTCAATGTTCTAAACATGATAAAGTCATATTAACAGTGTAACATTTGAAAGGTGATGCTGATCAATGGTGGAATCTTATCAAGAATACCAGGCCAAGAGATGAAATTTAGTCCGTGGAATGGGATGAGTTCAAGAACTTACTTTTCAATAAGTACTTCCCTCGTATTCTTCGAACAAATATGGGGAAGGATTTTCTTGAACTAAAGCAAAAGTACGATGAATCTGTTAGAATATACGAAGCTAATTTTACAGGGCTTGCAAGGTATTCATCTGGATTTATCATCCAACCTGAAAGTAAATTTGATCGAATCTTCAGTGGCATAAAACCAAATCTTCGAAGGGCATTAGCTATGTGAGACTTCAGTAGCTATGAAGAAATTGTGTGTTGTGCTATCAAGGTAGAAATGGAAGTTATTGTTACTTATCCATCTCATAGTTTTGAAAAGAAACACAATATGGAGTTCAAGGAGAAATCTTAGAATAATGGTGAAAAGAAGATGAATGTTTCCTTATTCTCAATGTGTGGAAAAAAGCATGGTGAAGATTGTCTTAAAGGGACTATAAAATGTTTTAAGTATGGAAAAGAAGTCCATCGAGCAGCTGAGTGTTGAAGTAATGAAAAAAGGGATTCTAATGATGTGAATAAAGAAAAGACTGCAGATAAGGCACCACCAACACTTCAATTCTTCAAGTGCAAGGAAATGTGGAATTATGCTAATAAATGCCCTAATCCAAGGGTTAGTGATGATCGACATGAGTAACCACTTAAGGCAAAGGACAAAGGGAAGTCACATGCGATCACTATTGGCGATGTTGAATATGACAACAATGTGGTGGAATGATTAAGTGTTTATGTAATGGGATTCCAAAATAATGTTGTATATAGTATCGTGGAATATTGGAATATTTATGTATTGGTATATTGTGGTTTTCAATGGTACCGGTAACCATGGAATGTTATTGATATATTTTTTAGAAAAAAAGATGATACACTCATAATGAATGGAAAACGAGAAAATGAAATGTTTGACTGTATTCATGAGCTCATGACTGATATAAGGAGAAGGTTATATCATGGATTGAGTATATAGAATTTTTGGATTTTGGTATGTGGAAGGAGTTAACTTTTGAATGCATTCATGTTTTCACTATGGTTCAATGGGTATTCATTCTTCAATAGAATACATGATTAAGGTATTCACATGTTTGTAATTTGACCAACAAGACATATCTTATGATATATGGGGATCAACGATGGTATTAAATATCTGGTAATCGTTTTCACTATATTATGAGAGTGGACTGCAGTATTATGGATAAGCCTAAAGATTGGAATGGATTATGTTGGACATAAGTTAGTATTGTTTAAGGATAGAAGTTTTTTCGATATTATTGATGGGATGTTATAGTAATATAGTTTTAGAAAAAGGACAACATGCAGGATGGGCGACAGCCCATCACATCGGAAAAGGGTGTGGGAATCAAACCCACAACCGAAATGTGACTGGCCTTTATAACCTACCACTGGCCTACAGGAAGTCCCTGGTTAGTAGAAACTAGTTTTATTTTATTATGCGGTATGATCTATGAATTATAAGTTCATTTTTGGAACCATATACGATTAATCTAACCATAAGATGGACTTATAAGTTTTGCTAACCTTTTGTTTGAAAGAGATGGACTGACCCATCATTCTATCAGATGATCTACTAACACATCACAAATAACAAATTCAACTTCATTTCTTTAAGGGATGAAGTGTAAATTGTTCAATTCACGAACAACAATGAGATTGTACCAAAATAATGTAAGTATTTCTTTTAATTCATCAACTTTAGGGAAATGATCTTGAAAACCAAAAATGATGTCCTAGTTCCCTTATATCCGATGAATCAGATGGTACCTTAGATCATCACAAATCTATATCTTTGTGATTGTTGGATTTTTCAAAGCCATGTTCTCTACCACTCTCCATCAGAACCTGATGGTTATATTTTTCATCCATATCCTTATTTTCACCTATGTTCTTCTACGTGGAAACCCAGTGATGAGTTAATTTGGGTAACCATTATATTTCATTCATTAGTTTTTTAAGCCAAATTTTGGTATTCCTTTTTTACGATGTGGGATTCTATTATAAAAAACTTTCGAGTAGTAAACCTTTTATAACCCCGACGAATTTTGAGGGTGAAATTCATTTTAAGGGGGGTAGAATGTAACACCCTGAGATTTTATGAAAATTATTATTTTTAATTAATGTCTTGTGTTTTATGCTACGCCAAAAGAAGTGTGCACAACATGCATCCCTGACTTTACTTGCATTACACGCAATCGCGACCTTCCTCGATAACGTGTGTTGTACGCAATACCAAGTTTTACTAAACAACGATATATTTTTATAATATTATTATGAACTAGCCATTATGAATATTATTAACTAAATTTTGAATTTTATAACATTACTATTCATCTTACACATTTTCTAGAACATGGTATAAGAACAAAATAAATTTTTCGGGTAAAATAAGTATTTTCAAAAAATGCAATTTTGCCGGCTTTTGATGGCGCACCCACATTAAATCTAGTTTTTGACATTTTTATAAGTTCAATTTTACAAAATAAAATTCTTCTTTCGAATCAAGAAATAAAAATTTACTTTGGATAAAATTTTCATATTATTCTGGTAAATTTCATATTTTGATGAATAGTAAAAACACGCTATATTTTAATTAAAAACAACTTTTTTCATCGCAATAATTTATATGGTTAAATTATAATATTTAAGGGTTTTAAAGTATAAATAGAATATATTTTTACCATTTAAAATAATGAATGTCATTAGCATTGATTTTACATTAAATTCATAGGTTAAATCAATTCAATCTTTTGCAATGTTTTAAAGAAAAAATCATTTTCTTTCGACAACAGGATAAATTTTAATTTAATTTCTGTAACTTTTGTGTATTGAATTTGGAAAAATGGATTCCATATTTGGAACAGTGGGTCCAAATTATGTTAATAAGCTACTTTTAATTTTTGAGAATTATGAATAATAACTACGGTAAATTTTATTTACCATAGTTAAAGGTAAATCGGTTAATTATGTGTAAATATAATATTATAAAATTACACTAACACATGCCAAAATTATATTGGATGGATAAAAGTAGACCCATATAACCTAAGGGTCAGATTAGATTCAATTTATGGACTTTTGACCATGAGAATAATTTATTTATTATTAAAACCAATGAAAGTGAGAACATGTCACTCTCTTCAATCTTATAAGTATAATAATTCTAATTTAGTGATAAACATCATAAAACATTGAACATGAATAGTCTCCAGAAATCTAATAAATTTATATAAATGATGATAATTTATTTTGAATTTTTAGGGATTAAATAATTGTCATTAATGGTGATACATTAATGATACATAAATTATTTATAAAGTGGGAAATAAGTAATATAGTTTTTATTGAAAAAATAATACCCATTAAAAGACCCAAAAACCTGAACAAAACTTATTGGTAGTGTATATATACACATTAATCATCCAATTACCTAATATATAACCGTTTGGAGGCTTATAAAAGTGATTAGGACACCTATATAATTTTATTTTAAATGATTCCAAAGTTGTCACCTTCATAATTTAATAAATATAACAATTTAAATATTTTGATTTTAAGATGAAAATTTCGAGTAAAAGTATTATTGTGAAAGGTGATAGATTTATCTTCATCATAATATTTTATTTTTAATTTTTATCCAACAAATATTTCTATTAAATAATTATACAAAAATGTTGTAGTAATTATTTTATTAAGAGATAAACCAAATAAATGGTTTTAAAAATAATAAAATAAATATTATATGTACTATTTAATGTGATCCACTAATTTTATAGATACATATGAACTTTTATGAATCTATTAAAGCTTTTATTTTGAACATATTTTCTGTATATATTTTATTTAAATTCAAATAAATGAATAGTGTTAAAATTGACACTATTGTTATTTTATAAAAATAACATATTATAAAATTGTTTAAAAATCACAAAAATATTTAAAAATTATAAATTTAAATTAATATGGTCTATAATTTTATAAACTATACAATTATGGAAAATTCCCAACAAATAAGTAATTATTTGTTATAATTTAAAATTTAGAATATTATTACCACAAATAAACTTAAATAGATTAAATAAGGATTAATCAAAATGGTAAGGTTTAAAATAAGATCCAAACATGTCAAAATTTTATTGGATGATTAGATTACTACCCAATATCATCTATTCTTAGAATATGAGTCATTTTTGGACGTTTTGAAGTGGGGTTAGATTTATTATAAATTAATATTTTTAAGAATTCCAAAGGTGCCCCTCTCCTCCCTTATAAAAGGGCACCTCCTCCCTCTCTTCCACACACCACTTTGAGCCTTCAAACTTGGACAAACCCTGCCCAATTCTCTTATACATCTCCCTAGAGACATCCTAGAGGCCCTGGACTTCTTCAAAGACCAATATTAGTGCCCTAAGAGGAGGTCTCAAAGAGGCGCTTCAAAGAAGAGGTAATGTCCGTTACCGATTCTTTCAACTCTATTTCTTCTTCCTCTTCTTCTTATTTAGTTGTTTCATTATGAAGTAATAACATCAGTATAACTCATATAGTGATATGTTGTTATAAGTATGAAACAACCCTATTTCACCATCTATCCATCTTACGGAAAATGAAATCACCACGCGTGCGTACGTACGGAATACCGTCTCCACGCCGTGGTGTAATCTATTTTCCACCACCACCTTACTTGGATGGGTATAATGGTGTAAATAATAACTATGTATGATTATTGTAAAGTGATATTGATTTTTTAATAGTATACATACACTCCAATAAAATTCCATGATCATGGCAATGATATCATTGCTCGTGCGTACGTACAGAATACCGTCTCCACGATGCGATGAGATTCATTCTCAATGATTAACCATTCAAAAATTATTATAAATTATATATAATAAGTAATAATGAAATATATGACATAATAATGATACTGGATTTATGTTTATATATATATATATGTATGTCATCCAATTAATTCCATTCAATTCAATGAGGAAACGAAAACAACGTTCATGCGTACGTACGACCTACCGTCTCCATGAACGGTGTATTTCATTCCATTTATCGATCTATTATATATATGTAAATTCTGAATATAAATTATATATAAATCATGTTTTATATTTTGGAATTATGTAATCATGATCTATGTAATCATATGAATAATTACAAGTCAAAACACGGACAACAAATGAAATGATTTTACCCAAAACACTCTTTAACATGGAATTTACAAAAGAACGGGTAATATAAAGTCATAATCAAACCATATGTGATATCATAACAATGAATATGATTCTGTAATAAGTCAATGACATTATTTAAATCATTATAAAGGTGGTTCGGATACATACAAAGCATATCAGACATATTGTAAGGGATAATTTTGCAAATCTCATTTTTATCCGAGATTGCTTATTCATAAGTATTTACTGGGGTTATTTATATCATCCATGTCCATGTTTTATAAAAGTGTTTTCACGTATTATTAATGTCCTTTTTACCCATTTTTGACTTTTACTACATGGTATGTAAGGAATCTTTCTTTTGTTTACGTTATGAGGTACTTTTTTGACTTTTCCGACAAAAGCATGTGGAGAATGTTATTTTTAACTTATACGGCGTGAACGGATTTTTACGGTTTCATAATGCCTCATATTCATGAATCTTACTCTACATGATTTTATGACTATTCTCAACAAAATACTTTTATTTTAAATGTTAATGAGATTTTTTGAAAAGAAAATTATTTTGATGAAGAGAGGATATTTTCCTCAAGAATTAATTTCAAATGTTTTATCAAAACCATGTTCCATATAAGATGAAATTATTTGATATGTGTATGTTTCATGTTTAATGTCTCTATGATTTACATGGTTCACTTTTTATGATGAAATGTCCATTTGTTTTATATGGATTATGAAATGATGGGATGATGTTTATGAAACCCATTTTATTCTTTGGGTTATGATGAATGTTTTAAGTTTATATTGTGGCACAAGTAAGAATGATTTCACTATGAGATGGGTGGGACCTATATATCTCTCCAATTAATTGGGTAAAGATTTATATATCATGAGATAGGCATGGCTGGAATGGGATGTTAAAACGGTTCAGTAATAGAGGACTAGAACGAGGAGTGAACTCGATTCAGAAAGGGACTTTTTCCACTAAGATGGTCTTGACAGAAATGCCTTGGCTAATATGGAAATCATATCAGGTGCTTAATGGTTTCCACAATTACATGTTTCATTCCCATGCTATTTTATCATTCTTAATGTTTCTTTATGATCTATGCCTTATGTACTTCCATGTTTTATGTCATTTCTCAAGTTTTTGATGTTTAAACATTATGTTAATGTTTTTATGTTCAAATGTATATGGTATGTTTAATTTTATCCATGCTTACCCTTACTGAGCATTTGAGCTCATCCTTTTTATGTCTTCTTTTCCCCAGGATATAAAGAAATGTTTTAGGTAAGGAAAAAAGGGTAAGATCATTATGTGAGATGTTGAAGATCTTTCAACATGATTAGTTGTTTATATTCCGTGTTTCCAAATACACTAAACTATTACAATCATTCTGTGTATTTTTTGTTATGTATTAAGTATTCCGCAAAAGTAATGTAATGTCCATGTACATTAAGCATCAGGTCTCTACACTTTCCACCCAAGATCCATCTTCAATCAAACAAAATCATATTTCACACTTCAAATTAGTAAGTGTTACCTTAGTTTTAGCGTTATTTCTCTTTTTTTTGGTGTTTGATGTTTTGTTTTAGGATAAAAAAGGGTTACTGTCTACAAAACCCTTGATTTGTTTAATGTTTTTTTGTTCTAAACTTAAAACATGGTAAAGGGTTTGTTTAGTGGGGTGATATGGTACATTTGGTGGAATTTATTTTAGTTAAAAATTGGATTTTGATATGGATGAATTTATGTTTCAATTTTAGGTGGGGGAGGGCGTGAAGATGGGGTAGGAGAGGATGTCGAGGGCTATCTAAGTGCAGTGGGGGAGGGGATGTCTAGGTAGGATGGGGATGGGGCTGGGTTGTCCAAAGGGGGTGGGGGTAGGGCTGTTTGGGGTGGGGAATGAGCTGTCTTGGTAGGGTGGGGGAGGGGGCTGTCTAGGTAGGGTGGGAGAGGGGGATGGGTTGTCAAAAGGGGGTGGGGGTAGGGCTGTTTCGGGTGGGGGAGGGGCTGTCTAGGTAGGGTGGGGGAGGGGGTTGTCTAGGTAGGGTGGGAGAGGGGGATGGGTTGTCCAAATGGGGTGGGGGTAGGGCTGTTTGGGGTGGAGGAGGGGTTGTATAGGTAGGGTGGGGGAGGGGGCTCTCTAGGTAGGGTGGGGGAGGGGGCTGGGTTGTCCAATTGGGGTGGGGGTAGGGCTGTTTGGGGTGGGGGAGGGGCTGTCTATGTAGGGTGGGGGAGGGGGATATCTATGTAAGGTGGGGGAGGGGGCTAGGGTGTCCAAATTGGGTGGGGGTAGGGCTGTTTGGGGTGGGGGAGGGGCTGTCTAGGTAGGGTGGGGGAGGGGGCTGTCTAGGTAGGGTGGGGGAGGGGGTTGGGTTGTCCAAATGGGGTGGGGGTAGGGATTTTTGGGGTGGGGGAGGGGTTGTCTAGGTAGGGTGGGGGAGGGGGTTATCTAGGTAGGGTGGCGGATGGGGTTGGGTTGTCCAAATGGGGTGGGGGTAGGGCTGTTTGGGGTGGGGGAGGGGATGTCTAGGTATGGTGGGTGTAATGGCCCGGACCTCTCTGGTCCATTACATTGTGAAATGTTGGTGTTGGAGGTGTTCCGGGAGGTCAAGGGGACTTATCCCCAACACTTTGCCAATTTTCTAGTTCTGTGAACAGTGTTTCCAGTTTTATGAACAGTAACAGATCGGTGAGACAGATCAGTTTCACGGATCGGTGAGACAGATCAGTGTCACAGATCAGTGAGACAGATCAGTTTCACAGAACGGTGAGACAGATCAGTTTCACGGATCGGTGAGACGGATCGGTGAGACAGATCAGTGAGACAGATCAGTTTCACAGATCAGTTTCATGTACAGTAACGGTGGGTGAACAGTGTTTCCAGACTCCTACAGTTTTGCCCCTTTTGACGTTTCCTTTGACGGAAAATACATTTAAAGCCTTATTTTAAGGGCTCTTAAGGCCAATTCAATGCCATAAATCCTATATTAATTATTCCTAAGGCTTGGAATGTTTCACTTGGTCAAACCGCGTGGGTTAATGCGATCCGTTTTTAATGGAGAATTAACCGGATCTTAAACCGTCACCTCGTTAAATCTTAAAAAGGGACGAGAGATCATTCTCCCTTGTTCCTTCCCTTTTGTTCTTAACTAAGAGGCGCTAGAACCTTTCAATCCTTTCCTTAGGAGTTGCACAAACAACCCTTACTCCTAGGATCAGTCCCGCTCTGTTCGATGCAACCAAGCTGTGTCAATCTTTCTTCCACATAAGTTGTCGCGAGGGGAGGATCGTGACCTGCTGTGTGGATAAAGGACGTCAAGAACTCTTCGAGGTAGGGGATTCATGGCTTCTCTAATTATATATGTGCAATCGTAGAATTAGCATGATTTATTCCTTTTGATCACAATGAAATTGACCTAATTAAATACTTGAACTGGATTAAAAGAATTGGTTGATTGCATGTTGTTTCTTTATACCGTGATAACGGTTTGCCTCATGTTTTCCTAGATATAGTGATATCTATGTTTCTTTGATTTGTTGATCATTCATGATAGAAATTGATAATGAACGTAAAGCCGGAATTAATTGTTGATTAATTGGCTAAAGATAAAGAGGCATATAAATTAATCTCGGTTTTTGTCGTTATTGTAGTTGTTCTAATTTGAGGATAATCAAATTAGGGAAGTAAGCTTGGTTATTTAATTGTGATAGCTTACTGATTAGGTATCCATGATTGGAACCTACGAATAACAAATCCGTTAATTCAATATGGATTAGAGAACAGATTATGTGGGAATTTCAAAAAGGGTTCTGAGTTACCCTCTTGTTTGTTTAAGGGCCGAGAGCCCATTTTGTGATGTTTGTTTTCCTGCTGCTTGTGCTGTGATGTGAGCCTGGATGGCTGTTGTGATATGTGGAGGCATGGAGACTTGTGGTTGTGGCAGCGGATGACGCCTAGTGTGGCGAGATGCATCGGTTTATGCATATGGGTGTCAGGGAGGACACCAGGGGTGATGGAATGGGATGGATGTGGTTGCTGGTTGCTTGTGGTGTTCTTGAATGTTAATCTGCCTTGCTTTTCCCCACTGCTCAAGGCAGCTGGTCTTGCTACCATTCTTCCAAAGGAGGCGAAGACGCGCGGGGTATGCCACGTGCTTTCCGTGTTTAGCCTCTCGAGGGAGAATGGGTATATGCTCTTTCTGTAGGCGGCAAAGACCCGACGGGTAGTATATCTACTCACCGTGTTGAGCCTCCTTTGTGTTTAGAAGCATAGGATGTTTTTCTAGAATGCCTGGGAATGTGGAAAAGTATTTCTGTAATGAATGTTTGATTAAATGGTGAAAATCCACGGGGATGGAGATGCTGGAATTTAAAGGTGATGTGAATCTTAAAAAGGAGCAGTTGTTTTTGAAAGTGACGCCATTTCAGTTTAATGTGGAATTGTTCAATCTTAATTAATGTTTAAAGAATTAATTAATGTACAGTGGAACTGATAAATGAGAATGGAGTAATCTAATAAAGCTCTTCAATTGGTTGTGTGCTTATAGGATACCTAGTCTTAGAAGTAGCAGCCTGGAGTCTGAGAGACGTTAGCTGCAGTTGTATCTAAGACTAGGTAATGCCCATAGTGTGGATGTGAGTTACTTATATATTCTGTACTTTTTGTGTTTCTATACGTTACTCCACCCTGTCGGTAAGGGCAACTGACACCCCAGGGATTCTGAGCCCTGGGGGGGTGTTTTCCCCAACATTCTGATGGGAGGTTGAATGGCTGACTACCCCCTTTGGCCCCGCTCTCTTCTCTTGGTAGATCTTAGTGCTGGTAGGCACAGTGGTTAGTTTTACCCATATATGTGTGTAGAGGGCTGTAATGGCTTGTGGTTATTTCACACACATATACTCTGGATATAGTATCCTATGGACTACTATAGGTGTAACGTGTATAGGCTGTGATGGCTTGAGGATCCTTACTCGGTGTATGGGCTGTAATGGCTTGAGGTATAATACACGACGTATGATACACGTTATGCGAGCTATGGTGGCTCTCGGAAACTACCTGGTTACTTTTGGTTGTGAGGATTGTGTGGAGCTTAGCCCAGGTGTCTGCGGGCAAACCTTTGTGGTGCACGAGGTGCAGATTGGGGAGCATGACCCATGTTGATACGGGCAAGCCTTTGGAGAGACATGCACAGGACGTATGTCGTTGGGGCAAAGCGGCAAACCAGTGGGGAAGTGGTAGCGGGGTACCCTTGATATTCTTTACTACATGCTATATTCATGTATGCGTTACTTGGTGAGAGTAGCCATGGTGAGGTTGGGAACATAGTATACCTGTTTAGGTGACGAGTTAGTTTCACTTGTTGTTCACTGGGCTTTAGCATGCTTTCTTTACTTTTGCACGAGAGTCTTGGGGAGGATCCTACTGAGTATACTGTTATACTCACCCTATGTACATATAAACTGTTTTTCAGGTCACTTGGAGCAGGTTGGAGATCAAGCTGGTTGCTACTAGCTTGCGGTTGGAGGAGGAGCTGTTCGGGCTTGTGGTCGCTGTCGTTTTACTTTCTTTTGGGTACTTTTAGTTTTCCCTTTCAGTTGTAGTACTTTTGCATGACATTTCATATATGTACTTGGGTTTCTTTTACATTTCAGTTATGAGTTGGAGTTGGTTGGAGTCTATTCTATCTCTCTCTTCTGCTTGTGTTCTCTTAGAGGGTAATGCCTCCCATTTGTACGTTATTATACCCTCAGTGCTAGTCGCCAACCCGGGGCCTACTGGAGGCGGGACTCGGGGGTCATTATCTCCCTTTTCACATTGCCGGCCCAGGAGGGGTACACTTTGTGGGGAGGGGGTCGTGACAGAGTGGTATCAGAGGTCTGGTCGAGGGATAGGATGGAGTTTGGAGTTAGGCACAGGTGAGGATGCATGGGATGGTAGGGCAACAGTGTCATTCATGTTTAGCAAGTGGGGTAAACACTGGAGACCGGCAGAGACATAGGCGTTCAGGGATCCGTTTCAGATGCAGTCACAGAAGACTGGTTGGAGGAGGTCGAGATATGCTTCAGTTCGATTCGTGCTCGGAAGGAACACTGGGTGTCCTTGGTTGTGACGATGTTGCGTGAAGCAGCGAGACAGTGGTGGTTCTTGTTCCTCGGGGATCGTGAGGAGTCAGCGATCTCATGGGAGGAGTTTCGAGATAGGTTTAGAGTCGAGTTTCTTTCATCGACTGCGAAGGCATCCAGTCGCCAGGAGCTTCTTACCCTTCGACAGGGGAGCTCCAGTGTTCGAGAGTTTGGAATCCGTTTTAGGAACCTTCTACGATATGCTTCAGACCTGTTACCGGATGATGAGGAAAGGGCGAGGCATTTCGAGGAGGCTTTGCGTCCAGAGATCCAGCGCCAGGTCACCCCATTTATGATGAAGACATATCTTGAGGTGCTGGTGAGGGCAGAGGTTGTTGAGAGGACTTTGGCTAGGACCGGATCGTCACGAGAGGGGAATCGTCATGATTCCTCAAGAAGCAGAGCTGTGGTCCGGGGTTCCCGGTTTTCAGGACAGAAGAGTTTCCGTTCAACTTGGGGTAGGTCCCAGCCCTTCCCATCTCGTTTCACCGGTGGTAGCAACTCTCAGACCTATACCAAAGGATCAGGCACTTTTTTTTCTTGTGGTGGATGTGGTCATCAGCAGCGGGAGTGCCCAACTTTTCAGAGCAGTCATCGTGCACCAGGCGCTCTACTCCAGGTTCCTCCGTTGAGGCAGTTCCAGCCGAGGCAACAGCAGCAGGTTGCACTAGCTTTAGATCACCAGAGGGTAGATGGAGCAGGCAGAGGACAGCCCCATGACGCTCCCCATCCTCAGAGAGCAGAGCGCGGCCGTGGTGGTGGTCGTCATCAGGGTCAGAGAGGCCGTGGAGGTAGTCGTGGTCAGCTTCATGCTCTAGCGTTGCCAGCTCCAGGCGAGCCAGACGTCGTCCGAGGTACCCTTTGCTTGTTTTCTACCTTGGTGTATGTCTTGTTTGATTCAGGAGCGACACACTCCTTTATATCCCCTACCCTTGTCCACGCTTTGGTACTTGAGGTAGAGAGGCTTCCAGTGCCCTTGGCGTTGACTACGCCAGTTGGAGGTCGAGCTAGCTTGTTTGAAGTATGTAGAGACTGTGAGCTAGTGTTGGGGCAGCACCGCTCTTGGGGAGATTTCCTATGTTTACGAATACAACCATATGATGTCATCCTCGGCATGGATTGGTTGTATTCGGTGCAGGCTATTGTGGATTGCTACAGGAAGAAGGTCATTTTCTTTGATGAAGATGGAGAGGAAGTAGTGTTTGTTGGTGAGAGAGATCCTCGGATGAGTCATAGACGAGTTTCATACTTATCATCCATGATGGCTGGGATGATGCTGAGTTCTTCAGAGGTTCAACAGCTGGCGTTTCCTAGGGTCGTAGAAGAGTACCCTGATGTCTTTCCAGAAGAGGTTGTATCCTTACCCCCTCGACGGAAGATCGAGTTTGGGATCGAGCTACAGCCAGGAGCGTCTCCCATCTCTATGTCTCCATATAGTATGGCCCCTTCTGAGTTACGAGAGCTACGTATTCAGCTCGATTGTCTATTGCAGTGTGGTTTTGTTCGGCCAAGTGTGTCACCGTGGGGTGCACCAGTCTTGTTCGTGAAAAAGGCTGATGGCAGTTTGCGGTCGTGCGTCGATTATCGTCGCTTAAACAAAGTGACAATGAAGAACCGTTATCCTCTCCCGCGGATTGATGACCTATTCGATCAACTGAAGGGTGCAAGTTGGTTTTCAAAGATCGACTTGCGGTCAGGATATCATCAGATGCGTGTAAAGGATGAGGATATCCTGAAGACTGCTTTCCGCTGTCGTCATGGGCATTATGAGTTTGTTGTAATGCCATTCGGCGTGACAAATGCTCCAGCTGTTTTCATGGGGTTGATGAATGCTGTGTTCCGTGAATTCTTGGACAAGTTTGTTGTGGTTTTCATTGACGACATCCTTGTGTACTCCACATCTGAAGAAGAGCATGCAGAGCATCTACGAGCCGTTTTGGGAGTTCTTCGCCAACATCGGTTGTTTGGGAAGTTGTCCAAGTGTGAGTTCTGGGCTCGATAAGTTCGTTTCTTGGGACATGTTGTGTCCCAACAGGGAGTAGCTGTGGATCCTTCGAAGATAGAAGCAGTGGTGTCTTGGCCAGCCCCCAAGACCGTGTCAGAGGTGCGAAGTTTCCTTGGTCTCGCAAGCTATTATAGGAGGTTTGTGGCTAATTTCTCCCGAGTTGCGACTCCTATGACAGCTTTGACCAGGAAGGATCAAGCGTTCATATGGACTGATCAGTGTCAGACAGCTTTCGAGTATCTAAAGGAGAAGTTGGTAAGTGCTCCAGTCCTTTGTCTTCCAACGGAGGGAGTCCAGTTTGATGTTTTCTGTGATGCTTCACATCTGGGGATAGGCTGTGTTCTCATGCAGCAGAGGTCAGTTGTTTCTTATGGGTCTTGGCAGTTGCATCCCCATGAACGCAACTATGCCACCCATGATCTTGAGTTGGCAGCCGTGGTGTTTGCGCTGAAGTTGTGGAGACATTACCTCATTGGCGAGCGCTTTGTGGTTTTCACCGATCATAAGAGTTTGAGGTATGTTTTCTCTCAGCGGGATTTGAACTTGCGGCAGCGTCGGTGGATGGAGTTCTTGCAGGAATACGACTTCGAAATATTGTATACACCTGGGAAGGGAAATGTTGTTGCTGATGCACTGAGCCGAAAGTCACGTAATGATGTTGTGCGTGAATCTGGTGATTCATGGAGAGGGATGGAAGAGCTAGCAGCTTTGCATCTTGATATGGGAGAAGTTGGAGGAAGTGGTTGTCTTTTCCAGATGATGGTGCAGTCATCCCTGATGCAAAAGGTGGAAGAGTCTCAGTTGGGTGATCTAGAGGTGGAAGTTTTGAGAGACAGAGTTGTTTGTAAGGAGGCCCCTGATGGTTGGTCGGAGGATGAACAACACCGAGTGTTGTATCATGATAGGCTTTTTGTTCCCTTGGCGATGCGCGAGACGGTTCTCCGAGAGTTCCATAGCTCGCCCTTAGCTGTACATCCTGGTGTGACGAAGATGTATCGATCCTTGAGGAGTCAGTTTTGGTGGCCTGGGCTGAAGCGTTCAGTTGCAGAATGTGTGTCTCGATGTTTAGTCTGCCAGAAGGTGAAGGCCGAACACCGTGTTCCTGGTGGTCTTCTCCAGCACTTAGAGATTCCTCAGTGGAAGTGGGAGGACATCTCAATGGACTTTGTTACAGGTTTACCACGAGCTCCGGGAGGACATGATGTTATATGGGTGGTAGTGGATCGTTTAACTAAATCGGCCCACTTCATAGCAATCAAGGAGTCGAGCTCAGTGGAGGTTTTGTCGAGGCAGTATCTAGAGGAGGTGGTGAGGCTTCACGGAGTTCCTAAGATGATCATTTCTGATCGAGACCCTCGTTTTACCTCGAGGGTGTGGAGAGGTCTCCAGCATGCTTTTGGCTCTCAACTATGCCTTAGCACTGCTTTTCATCCTCAAACGGATGGTCAGACAGAGCGAACCATCCAAACTCTCGAAGACATGTTGCGCTCTTGTGTTCTTGATTTTGGAGGTTCATGGGTGAAGCACTTACCTTTGGTAGAGTTCGATTACAATAATAGTTTTCACTCTACCATCGGCATGGCGTCGTTTGAAGCCTTGTATGGCCGGCCATGCCGTTCTCCGTTGTGCTGGACTGGGGTCGGAGAGTCAGCAATTCTCGGACCAGAACTAGTGCAGAATACGACGGAGATGGTTCAAGTGATTCGTGAGAGGATGAAGACAGCACAAGATCGTCAGAAATCTTATGCTGATCAAAGAAGGAGACCCTTAGAGTTTAATGTTGGGGATCATGTGTTCCTGAAGGTGACTCCCCGTCGTGGGCAGCGAAGGTTTGGTCGCGGAAGTAAGCTTTCTCCCCGTTTTGTTGGGCCTTTCGAGGTGTTAGCTCGTGTTGGAGCTGTGGCATATCGAGTAGCACTTCCCCCTCGGATGAGTCGGATACATGATGTTTTTCATGTATCGCAGCTCCGTCATTATCTTCATGATGAATCTCATGTTATCGATTGGGGAGAGATCGATATTGATGATGATGCAACCTTCGAGGAGCGACCTGTGGAGATCCAAGACCACAAGGAGAAGGTGTTGCGTGGGCGTTCTATTCCTTTAGTTCGTGTCTTGTGGAGACACAGTGGCATGGAGGAGAGTACCTGGGAGCGTGAGTCACAGATACGTGCTCAGTACCCAGAGTTGTTTAATGTTTAACTCCTTTCATGTAATGATGTTTTCTCTGTGGTTGGACCTTTCATGTTTTATTTATGTACCTTTGATGTGATGTTGTGAATGAATTGTTTGGGTATGGATTGTTTGTTCCCGGATGTCATAGTTTTGTTCCAGCTTTCGAACAACTCATGGTGGTTTTCCCCTGAGAGGTATCTTATGGGGTGGTTGTTCGGACCCCTCTTTTCTTCTGGGTTGGTTTTTAATTCTCGAGGACGAGAATGTTTTGAGAGGTATCTAATGTAATGGCCCGGACCTCTCTGGTCCATTACTTTGTGAAATGTTGGTGTTGGAGGTGTTTCGGGAGGTCAAGGGGACTTATCCCCAACACTTTGCCAATTTTCTAGTTCTGTGAACAGTGTTTCCAGTTTTATGAACAGTAACAGATCGGTGAGACAGATCAGTTTCACGGATCGGTGAGACAGATCAGTTTCACAGATCAGTGAGACAGATCAGTTTCACAGATCGGTGAGACAGATCAGTTTCACGGATCGGTGAGACAGATCAGTGAGACAGATCAGTGTCACAGATCAGTTTCATGTACAGTAACGGTGGGTGAACAGTGTTTCCAGACTCCTACAGTTTTGCCCCTTTTGACGTTTCCTTTGACGTAAAATACATTTAAAGCCTTATTTTAAGGGCTCTTAGGGCCGATTCAATGCCATAAATCCTATATTAATTATTCCTAAGGCTTGGAATGTTTCACTTTGTCAAACCGCGTGGGTTAATGCGATCCGTTTTTAATGGAGAATTAACCGGATCTTAAACCGTCACCTCGTTAAATCTTAAAAAGGGACGAGATATCATTCTCCCTTGTTCCTTCCCTTTTGTTCTTAACTAAGAGGCACTAGAACCTTTCAATCCTTTCCTTAGGAGTTGCACAAACAACCCTTACTCCTAGGATCAGTCCCGCTCTGTTGGATGCAACCAAGCTGTGTCAATCTTTCTTCCACATAAGTTGTCGCGAGGGGAGGATCGTGACCTGCTGTGTGGATAAAGGACGTCAAGAACTCTTCGAGGTAGGGGATTCATGGCTTCTCTAATTATATATGTGCAATCGTAGAATTAGCATGATTTATTCCTTTGGATCACAATGAAATTGACCTAATTAAATACTTGAACTGGATTAAAAGAATTGGTTGATCGCATGTTGTTTCTTTATACCATGATAACGGTTTGCCTCATGTTTTCCTAGATATAGTGATATCTATGTTTCTTTGATTTTTTGATCGTTCATGATAGAAATTGATAATGAACGTAAAGATGGAATTAATTGTTGATTAATTGGCTAAAGATAAAGAGGCATATAAATTAATCTGGGTTTTTGTCGTTATTGTAGTTGTTCTAATTTGAGGATAATCAAATTAGGGAAGTAAGCTTGGTTATTTAATTGTGATAGCTTACTGATTAGGTATCCATGATTGGAACCTACGAATAACAAATCTGTTAATTCAATATGGATTAGAGAACAGATTATGTGGGAATTTCAAAAAGGGTTCTGAGTTACCCTCTTGTTTGTTTAAGGGCCGAGAGCCCATTTTGTGATGTTTGTTTTCCTGCTGCTTGTGCTGTGATGTGAGCCTGGATGGTTGTTGTGATATGTGGAGGCATGGAGACTTGTGGTTGTGGCAGCGGATGACGCCTAGTGTGGCGAGATGCATCGGTTTATGCATATGGGTGTCAGGGAGGACACCAGGGGTGATGGAATGGGATGGATGTGGTTGCTGGTTGCTTGTGGTGTTCTTGAATGTTAATCTGCCTTGCTTTTCCCCACTGCTCAAGGCAGCTGGTCTTGCTACCATTCTTCCAAAGGAGGCGAAGACTCGCGGGGTATGCCACGTGCTTTCCGTGTTTAGCCTCTCGAGGGAGAATGGGTATATGCTCTTTCTATAGGCGGCAAAGACCCGACGGGTAGTATATCTACTCACCGTGTTGAGCCTCCTTTGTGTTTAGAAGCATAGGATGTTTTTCTAGAATGCCTGGGAATGTGGAAAAGTATTTCTGTAATGAATGTTTGATTAAATGGTGAAAATCCACGGGGATGGAGATGCTGGAATTTAAAGGTGATGTGAATCTTAAAAAGGAGCAGTTGTTTTTGAAAGTGACGCCATTTCAGTTTAATGTGGAATTGTTCAATCTTAATTAATGTTTAAAGAATTAATTAATGTACAGTGGAACTGATAAATGAGAATGGAGTAATCTAATAAAGCTCTTCAATTGGTTGTGTGATTATAGGATACCTAGTCTTAGAAGTAGCAGCCTGGAGTCTGAGAGACGTTAGCTGCAGTTGTATCTAAGACTAGGTAATGCCCATAGTGTGGATGTGAGTTACTTATATATTCTGTACTTTTTGTGTTTCTATACGCTACTCCACCCGGTCGGTAAGGGCAACTGACACCCCGGGGATTCTGAGCCCTGGGGGGGTGTTTTCCCCAACATTCTGATGGGAGGTTGAATGGCTGACTACCCCCTTTGGCCCCGCTCTCTTCTCTTGGTAGATCTTAGTGCTGGTAGGCACAGTGGTTAGTTTTACCCATATATGTGTGTAGAGGGATGTAATGGCTTGTGGTTATTTCACACACATATATTCTGGATATAGTATCCTATGGACTACTATAGGTGTAACGTGTATAGGCTGTGATGGCTTGAGGATCCTTACTCGGTGTATGGGCTGTAATGGCTTGAGGTATAATACCCGACGTATGATACACGTTATGCGAGCTGTGGTGGCTCCCGGAAACTACCTGGTTACTTTTGGTTGTGAGGATTGTGTGGAGCTAAGCCCAGGTGTCTGCGGGCAAACCTTTGTGGTGCACGAGGTGCAGATTGGGGAGCTTGACCCATGTTGATACGGGCAAGCCTTTGGAGAGAGATGCACAGGACGTATGTCGCTGGGGCAAAGCGGCAAACCAGTGGGGAAGTGGTAGCGGGGTACCCTTGATATTCTTTACTACATGCTATATTCTTGTATGCGTTACTTGGTGAGAGTAGCCATGGTGGGGTTGGGAACATAGTATACCTGTTTAGGTGACGAGTTAGTTTCACTTGTTGTTCACTGGGCTTTAGCATGCTTTCTTTACTTTTGCACGAGAGTCTTGGGGAGGATCCTACTGAGTATACTGTTATACTCACCCTATGTACATATAAACTATTTTTCAGGTCACTTGGAGCAGGTTGGAGATCAAGCTGGTTGCTACTAGCTTGCGGTTGGAGGAGGAGCTGTTCGGGCTTGTGGTCACTGTCGTTTTACTTTCTTTTGGGTACTTTTAGTTTTCCCTTTCAGTTGTAGTACTTTTGCATGACATTTCATATATGTACTTGGGTTTCTTTTACATTTCAGTTATGAGTTGGAGTTGGTTGGAGTCTATTCTATCTCTCTCTTCTGCTTGTGTTCTCTTAGAGGGTAATGCCTCCCATTTGTACGTTATTATACCCTCGGTGCTAGTCGCCAACCCGGGGCCTACTAGAGGCGGGACTCGGGGGACATTATCTCCCTTTTCACATTGCCGGCCCAGGATGGGTACACTTTGTGGGGAGGGGGTCGTAACAGTGGGGGAGGGGGCTATCTAGGTATGGTGGGGGAGGGGTTGGGTTGTCCAAATGGGGTGGGGTTAGGGCTGTTTGGGGTGGGGGAGGGTGTGGAGGTTGGGTGGGGGAGGGTGTCCATGCAAGGTTGTCCAAGTGGGGTGGGGTTGTTGTGAAGGTGGGGTGGGGGAGGGGATGTCTAGGTAGGGTGGGGGGATGGGTTGTCCAAGTGGGGTGACAGTAGGGCTATCCATGTGGGGTGCGGGGGGGGGGGGGTGGCTGGGTTATCCAAGTGGGTTGTGGGGGTAGGGGTGTCTAGGTATGTTGGGGGGGGGGGCTGGGTTTTCCAAGTGTGGTGGGGGGAGGGCTGTCCATGTGGGTTGGGGGGGGGTGCTGGGTTTTCTAAGTGGGGTGGGGGTAGGGCTATCCTAGTGGGGTGGGTGGGGTGGGGGTAGGGCTGTCCAAGTGGGGTGGAATCACTAAATTCAATGTTTTAATTGGAGATTTGGGTTTTTTACTAGGTATTAGGTGTATGAGGAATTCTCATTCCTATTATGGGTGGTTTTAATCAAAATTTATGATGTTGGAACCATTTATGATGTTGTTGTCTCTATTTAATCTCATTTCCCCTAACTTAACATTAAATTCTACATCACATTTGGTTTCTATTTTTTAATTTCCATTTAAGTTATTTGGGGTCGATGATTGTCTCATGTTAATTGTTTTCAATGGTTTGGCGTGGAAATTTTTCATTTAATGTGATTTTAAAAATGGGGGTGCCTTGAAAATACTCCAAATATTTGTTAAAAATGATCTAAGGGATTTTATTATTTAAAATGGATTTCGAAATATATTTTCTATTAAAGTTCAATCCAATTGAATTGTTTATGAAAAAATGACTAATATAAATTCTTTTTACATAATGGATAGAATTTGGATGTCTGAAACCGATCAGATCTCAAGCGATTTTCAAAACAATTTGGAGAGCTTTATAGATTTTTAATTTCAAAATGCTTCAGATAGTGGTCGTATACACTGCCCATGTTCCAATTGTATTGGTAGACCTTGGTTGAGCCGTGAAGAAGTCAGCTACCACATAACCAAAAATGGTTTTCAAGCAAACTACATTGTGTGGTATCATAATGGGGAGAAAATTAAATCTCAAATTGGTGATGATCGAAATGAAAGGACTGGAATGGAGAATTTGATAGATGATCGGTTTCCGTTTATTCGTCATCATGAAAAAGAAAGGATTTCGACTCAAGAAGACTTCGATATGAGGAAAGAGGATGCATCTAGGGAAAATGATGATATTGATAGGGTGAAAAATTTGAATGATGCTTCCATGACTCCAGTATATCGACAATGCGATACAATGAAAAATCTAGAATTTTTAGTCCAATTGTTTCATAGGAAAACTATGTATGGAATTTCTAATACAGCAATCGATTACATTCTTACCCTCTTGAATGATTTACTTCGAGATGATGCAGATATTCCCTCAAAAAACTATATGGCATGGAAGTTAGTTGAGAAACTTGAATTTTTAAGAAATAAAATTCATGATTTCCCAAAAGATTGCAGTTTATTCTGGGAGGAAATCGTTGAACGAAATGATTGTATAAAATTTGGCAGATCCCGCTGGAAGTCAAAATCTGATGGAACACCATCCCGCATTCCACAAAAAGTAATGTGGCACTTTCCATTGATCCCCAGACATCAGAATATTTTTATGTCTGATGACATGTCAATAAAAATGGAAGGCATAATACCGAGAGAAAGAAGCCTAATGATCAATTGGTTCATCCTTCAGATGGATTTACATGGCAGATATTTGATGCTCGACATCCTAATTTTGAAGCTTATGTGCGTAATGTGAGGCTGGGTCTTTCATGCGACGATTTTAATCTGTCTGTGAAGATGCTTACTTCGCATAGCACATGGCCAGTTTTTATACACATTTATAATCTTCCCCCATGGTTGTGTATGAAAAAACATTTCTCTTTCATGAGTATCCTCATATCTGGTCCTTCTAATCCCGACATTGATGTTGATGTATACATGGAACCTTTAATAAAAGAGTTGAAACTTCTTTAGGATGTGGGTGTGCGCACATACAATGCATGTTCGAAAGAAATATTTCAGATGCGTGCTGCACTTATGTGGACGATCAATGATTTTCCGGCTTATGCAATGATGTCTGGACGGAGCATGGAGGGAAAACTGTCATGTCCATTTTGTATGAAGAATACATGATCCAGAAGACTGAAACATCATTGTAGTTTCAGTTTTATGGGACATCGACAATTCTTGCCAAAGGATCATCCATATAGAATGAATCGTAGAAGATTTGATAATACCATAGAGACCGATGATCCACCTCAGCATATGTTTGGAACTGACATGCTTAATGAATTGAAAGATTTCTGTTTTTCTTTCGGGAAGGGTCAAATGAAATCTGGAAAGAGAAAGAATGTCTCCACTGAAACATGTTACAATTGGAGGAAGAAGAGTATCTTTTTTGATTTTCCTTATTGGTCAACCAATCTGTTAAGTCATTTCTTAGACGTAAAGCATATTGAAAATAATATATGCGAAATGTTGCTTTCGGTTCTTCTAAATGTCAAGGGGAAGACAAAAGATGATTTATGATCTCGGCGTGACTTGGTGGATTGGGGAATCAGACCATAATTGCATCCTGTGCATATCAGTGAAAATAAATGGCAACATCCATGTTCTTCTTATGTGATGTCACCTACGAAAAAAAAATTTCTGGAAGTATTAGAGACTGTTAGAGTTCCTGATGTCTATTCAAGCAACATATCTAAATGGGTCAACAGAAGAGAGTTGAAACTAAAATCGTTGAAGACTCATGATTATCACATTCTACTACATGAGTTGCTTCCAATATAAATCCGTAATATTTTTTCCAATAATGTAAGGGTGAATGTTATTCGGTTGTTCCAATTTTTTAAAGATCTTTGTGCTAAGAAGTTGTCCAAGTCTTTCTTGCAAAAAGTGTTGACAGATGCCCCATTAATTTTTTGTGAGTTGGAGAAAATATTTCCTCCATCATTTATTACATGCATGTTGCATATGACTATCCATATTCCTAGTGAAATTCTTCTTGGAGGACCTGTTTCTTTTCGTTGGATGTATCCAACTAAAAGAAATATGTTCACATTAATGTCTTATGTCCGAAACAGAAATCATCCCGAAGGTTCTATCGTGAAGAGTTACTTGGCTCAAGAATGTATGGATTTATTCTCGATGTATTTGTCAGATCTTACTAAAAGATTGAACAGACCAATGAGAAATGAAGAAGAACAATATGAGAAAATATAACCCAGTTTTCCATCACTTCCTCAAATAGGAGGAATTCCTCGATCATATACATTGAAGACATTAAGCCATGAAGAGCGGGAGATGGAACATCGCACTGTTTCGATTGAAACTTTAGGAGAACGATCCATGGGTCATATGTGACGTGTACGAGTCAACTCTGCCTCAATATGAGGCACGGTGTGGCTGGCACCACTCAATGTGTCTGCCTTTTGTTTCAATAGGATGTCATTTTAATTGAAAAACATCAACTGGCATACGGAAAACAGACCAAACACATTCGGATTGTGTCTATACATTAGCACAACGATCCATGGGTCATTTGTGACATGTAAGAGTCAACCCCGCCTCAATCCGAGGCGTGGTGTGGCCACCACCACTCAAAGTTTCTGTCGTTTGTTTCAAAAGGACATAATTTGAAGTGAAAAACATCAACTGGCATACAGAAAACAAACCAAATGCATTCAGATTGTGTCGATACTTTAGCACAATGATACATGGGTCATATATGACGTGTATGAGTCAACCGCACCTTAATATAAGGCACGGTGTGGTCGGAATCACTCTAAGTGGCTCTCTTTTGCTTAAAATGGACAACAATTTAAGTACATACGGGTAACCGACCAAACACATTCGGTTTCCATTGAAACTTTAGGAGAACGATCCATGGGTCATATGTGACGTGTAGAAGTCAACTCCGCCTCAATCAAAGGCGCGGTGTGGCCGGAACTACTCATAGTGTCTGCCTTTTATTTCAAAAGTACGTCATTTTAATTGAAAAACATCAACTGGCATACGGAAAACCGACCAAACACATTCGGATTGTGTCGATACATTAGCACAATGATCCATGGGTCATATGTGATGTGTACGAGTCTACCCCGTCTCAATCTGAGGTGCGGTGTTGCCGCCACCACTCAAAGTGTCAGTCTTTTGTTTCAAAAGGACATAATTTGATGTGAAAAACTACAACTGGCATACAGAAAACTGACCAAACGCATTAGGATTGTGTCGATACTTTAGCAAAATGATCCATGGGTCATATAGGATGTGTACGAGTCAACCCCGCCTTCATCTGAGGCACGGTGTGGCCCGAATCACTATAAGTGGCACTCTTTTTCTTAAAATGGACAACAATATAAGTACATATGGAAAACTGACCAAACACATTCAGTTTCCATTGAAACTTTAGGAGAACGATCCATGGGTCATATGTGACGTCTACAAGTCAACTACACCTCAATCCAAGGCGCGGTGTGTCCGGCACCACTCAAAGTTTCTGCCTTTTGTTTCAAAAGTACCTCATTTTAATTGAAAAACATCAACTGGAATACGAAAAACTGAACAAATGCATTCGGATTGTGTCGATACATTTGAAAAATGATCCATGGGTCATATGTAACGTGTACGAGTCAACTCCGCCACAATCTGAGGTGCGGTGTGGCTGCCACCACTCAAAGTGTCTGCCTTTTGTTTCAAAAGGACGTCATTTTAATTGAAAAACATCAACTGGCATATGGAAAACTGACCAAATGCATTCGGATTGTGTCGATACATTAGCACAACGATCCATGGGTCATATGTGACATGTAAAAGTCAACCCCTCCTCAATCTGAGGTGTGGTGTGGCCACCACAACTCAAAGTGTCTGTCTTTTATTTCAAAAGAACGTCATTTGAAGTGAAAAACATCAACTGGCATGCGGAAAACCAACCAAACACATTCGAATTGTGTGGATACTTTAGCACAACGATCCAAGGGTCATATGTGACGTGTACGAGTCAACGTCGCCTTAATCTGAAGCACGGTGTGGCCAGAATCACTCTAAGTGACTCTCTTTTTCTTAAAATGGACAACAATTTAAGTATATGCGGAAAACCGACCAATCACATTCGATTTCCCCTGAAACATTTGGACAACGATCTATGGGTCATATGTGATGTGTACGAGTCAACTCCGCCTCAATCTGAGGCACGATGTCACTGGCACCACTCAAAGTGTCTGCCTTTTGTTTCAAAAGTACGTCATTTTAATTGAAAAACATCATCAGGAATACGGAAAACTATCCAAATGCATTCAGATTGTGTTGATACATTAGAAAAACGATCCATGGCTCATATGTGATGTGTACGAATCAAACCTTCCTCAATCTGTGGTGCGGTGTGGCCGCCACCACTCAAAGTGTCTGTCTTTTGTTTCAAAAGGACATCATTTGAAATTAAAAACATCAACTGGCATATGAAAAAGCGACCAAACGCATTCGGATTGTGTCGATACTTTAGAACAATGATCCATGGGTCATATGTGGTGTGTACGATTCAACCCCGCCTTAATCTGAGGAATGGTGTGGACGAAATCACTCTAAGTGGATTTCTTTTGCTTAAAATGGACAACAATTTAAGTTCATACGAAAAACCGACCAAATGCATTCAGATTCCATTGAAACTTTAGGAGAATGATCCATGGTCATATGTGACGTGTATGAGTCAACTCCGCCTCAATCTGAGGCATGGTGTGGCCGACACCAATCAAAGTGTCTACCTTTTGTTTCAAAAGTACATCATTTTAATTGAAAAACATCAACTGGCATATGGAAAACCGACCAAATGCATTTGGATTGTGTCGATACATTAGCACAACAATCAATGGGTCATATGTGACGTGTACGAGTCAACCCCGCCTCAATCCAAGGCACGGTGTGGCCGCCACCACTCAAAGTGTCTGTCTTTTGATTCAAAAGGACATCATTTGAAGTGAAAAACATCAACTGGCATACGGAAAACCGACCAAACGCATTCGGATTATGTCGATAGATTAGAACAACGATTGATGGGTCATATGTGACGTGTACGAGTCAACCCCACCTTAATCTGAGGCATGGTGTGGCCAGAATAACTCTAAGTGGCTCTTTTTTGCTTAAAATGGACAACAATTTAAGTACATACAGAAATCCGACCAAACGCATTCGGTTTCCATTGAAACATTAGGAGAACGATCCATGGGTCATATGAGATGTGTAAGAGTCAACACCGCCTCAAGATGAGGTGTGGTGTGGCCGACACCACTCAAAGTGTCTGCCTTTTGTTTCAAAAGTACATCATTTTAATTGAAAAACATCAACTGGCATACAGAAAACCGACAAAATGTATTCGGATTGTGTCGATACATTATCACAATGATCCATGGGTCATATGTGTCGTGTACGAGTCAACCCCGCCTCAATCCGAGGCGTGGTGTGGCAGGTAGCACTCTAGGTGTATGTATTATGTTTAAAATGGAAATTATTTTAGGTAAAAATATATGGTATACAAAAAATCGATCAAATTATGAATTGACATCCAGATTTGACATATAATTGTCATCTAAATTTTAAATTGAATTCTAAATGAATTGTGTATGTTTATAATTACATTATGAAAACTAATTTAATTGTGGATGTGTATAGTTCCACCATTATATGTTAAATGTTTATGAATTTGTTCTCTATATGTAAGTGTTAGTTGGTTATTGTAGGTAAAATAATTGTATATGTATGTGTTAGTTTATTGCAGGTACAATAATTGGATGGAAAATGAGAGGGAACCCACAAAATTAGACCTGGTGGGAAAATTGGAGAGCTGGTTGCAAACTGGGGAGCTGCTGGACAAATTGCAGAGCTGCTATGCAATTTTCCCAGTAGAGGCAATGCCAACGGTTCAAAACCGTTGGCATAGAATGTCTAGGTTTTGTTTTACCAATGGTTCATAAAACGTTGGTAAAACACTTTTCCCAATGGTTCTAAACCGTTGGGAAAGAGGAGATTTTGGTTTTTTCCCAACGGTTTTGAAAACCGTTAGAAAAACATGGTAATTTTCAGAACATTATCCCAACGGTTTACAACCATTGGGATAGGGTAATTTTTCTCCCCCATATCCCAACGGTTCACTGTAAACCATTGGGAAATGTTTTTTCCAACAGCTTACTACCCTATGGTTTGCAGAACCGTTGGTATAACATATACCAACGGTTATAAAGCCTTTCCTAACGGTTACAAACTGTTGGGAAATCCTGTATTTCCAGTAGTGTAACAGAATAACTAAATATGAAGTGGGAAATTTGTTTTTGGACAATATTTTTTTGGAAAATAATGACGGTTTGGGTGATTTAATTTGTAGTGATTATAATGTGTGGTGTATTAGTGTGGATATCATTATTGGTTTTTTGGCATGGTATTTACACAGAACCTTTTATATTGGGATTTCATATGTTTAGATATTTGTTATTTATTTCTCTTATGATTTTTTCACACACCCCACTTGAGTTATATTATAGTTCTCAAACCAAAATGTTTTGGGGTCCTTGTGTTTTCCAAAAAAATATTTCTTGGTGAGGGTTGATGGCTAGCTACCCCTTACCGACATCAATACATTTGGGTTCAGTTCCAAGTGGTATTATTAAATTTATTGGGTTTTTAGTGGTTGGAGGAGGTAATGAGATTTATTTACATAATGTTCAGGATAACATACTACTAATGTCGTGATAGTTATATTGGTATATTGTGTGGGTTATGAATGGATAGAGGAGGAAATGCTGTTTATTCAATTCCTTTTATTGATACACTACTATAACAGATCTATATTTGGAGATTTTATTATGTTATTATTCTAAAAAAGATGTTGGGACATTCATAGGGTGGGATATGTAGGGTTGAGTACTGAACTACATCAGATCCATATATTAAAATGATTGAAAATAAGGATGTTGAATGTTGGTATTTGATAGTATAATATCAGTGGATAAGTGGTTTCATGCATAATATTTTGATATATTATTGATTGTATGTTATTACAATCAGATGTGATACTTTTCAAATGATCCATTATGATATTAGGTTGTTTATAACTAGATATGTGTTGGTTGATTTTGTTGTTTTTTCACTGAGAAATTTGTATATATATCAAATATTTTCATGGGATTTCAGGAGTATTATCATACATGTTCTATATGTTATTATAACCCCTATATATATAAAATTATTTTTTAGGTTTTCTATGTATGTTTAGTGATCATGATACAATATAATAGCCTAAAGATTGTACTTGAGCTGAAAAAAAACATTTGAAGAGTTTTCATTGTATTTTATTTGAAGGGATGTATTTTCCTGAAATATCCATACATAATAGTATTACTATGGTTAATATCTTAAAAATTATATTAAAATTATTGATGTTTTTATATTGATATACCAAGGATTTCAATGGTTAATGCACCCAAATTTTTATGTTTTGTGCCCTTTGTGCAAGTATACATGTTGGGGCATGTTGAAGATAGCTTTAGGGGTCACCCATATCTTTAATATAAGTCCTTGAGGGTTACTATTTGGGGAATTACCAAACATTAAAACATATATAAAAATATAGTGATATGTGTAACAAGATATTTTATATAACTAAATGTGAAAGGAAACATAAAGACCCGAATTATTTACACATTGTAAGACACAAGATATAGCTTACGGTTCTTCTATGTCAGACCCCATACTAGAGGACTAATTTATCCAAAGAATATATATTCATTATTAAAAAATATCACTCCATTTTTGAAACATATCATATAGATACGTATGCAAATAGATTGAATACATGACAACAACCATATTAACTGGGTAATACAGACAATGTAATATAGGGTATCATTAATGAAAAAAGATGATAAGTTATATTATCAACCAAACCCCCACAAAATATGATTTTATAACACCATTAAAATATATATTCATAGAATTTTTAAAATTCATTGTTTAAATATATCAAGTATTACACATCACAAAAAATATAATTTTGAGAGATAGGAATATATAAAATCTATGTAGTATTCTTTGTTATATTAAAATACCTAATGTAAAGAATTCTCATTGTACATATAATCATAATCTTGGTCACTATTTTTTCATTTAGTGAGAAGAACTGATGGTGGTTCGAAACTACAATGTCTTATCTCAAATAATAGTGAACCCTTTTATGGGACACACATCGTCCCATCTGTAATAATAAAATCTAGATAGATAAAATTTGAAAATGTCTTCTCGTTGGGGAAATATTCCTGATAAGGGGGAAAACAATATCCATGAAATATCCAGTGGCTAAAAATGTTATTATGGCCACCATAACAGAATTGGATATAACTACCTCTTAGATCTTGACCTGTCAATGTAAATACCGTTTACCTTGTATAATAGAAATTAGATTATATAAATAATATATCTTAAGGGATCTAATTAAATATTCTTTAAAAAATAGCACACCACATATATTTTCCTATTATCTAATATCATAAAATAATAAGAAAATATAATAACATGGACCCATCCACATCAACTAATTTTTTAATAATTTTTTTAATTTTATATTTAGAAAATACATCGAATGTCATTTTTGTGTTTTAGTTTGGATGAATAATATACTCATATTCCAAGAAACAATAATGATCATAGAATCATAGATTTAGTGGTCCAAATCAATAAAATATATTTTACTCGTCACTCATATATAATGATAATAGTTATGAAACTCAGAATTATTAAAAAAATGAAGTTGTATCCCTAGATTAAAAACTATACGTTGAGAAATATTAGAGTAGATTATTTTGGAATCCTAATTATAGTTTAGTATAATTTTATTGGGATAAATATGTGGTATTATTTTTAATATTTATAACAAATTTACATCATTTTGTGACCAAATATACCCAAAAAATCAATTTGTTTTATTGGTATAAATGACCACCCATAACATCTCATATATAAAACTTATACACATAATATAAATGAAATAATTTCAATTAATAATATTAATCAATGTTTTAACCCCAATATAATAATTATTCATCCCAAGAAACATAAAATATTTAATGCAGTGAGTGTAATGAGATCAAATCTAAATTATTTACATCCATGATATATTCAAAATGTAACTATGATTATAATGGAATGGTGTGAGTGAAGTAAAATTCCAAATATGAACTTTTTTGGGTAATCACTGATCACTGCCATTTTATCGATTATGATAACTTCAACATCCATATATATGGCTACAATGTAAATACTTTGTACTAGTCATACATGAATATATAGAGAGTTTTTAAGTATTATAAAACTTCCACTTATCCTGACGTTGAATAAACCCTATGATAATTTTTCATTAATAGATTTTAAATTTTTATTCAATAATATATTGACCTATGAAACCTAAAATTCCAAATATCATAAGGAATAAACTTATCAATATGGAATTTTAGTTCTCACATCTAAACTCTAATAAATAAAAATTTCAGTATATCCTCTTATAAAATTTTTAATTCAATATTTACATATATTGATAAATACAAAAATACTTTGATTGAACTGAATATCTATCAGAGGACGGAATATCATCATGAAATTAATTTAATTAATAATTTTTTACACAAATAATTCCATGAACAAGAAGCGATATTAGAATATTATTTTAAATAATCATTGATGGAATATCATTAATTTCAATAATTTAATTAAAATAAAAACACCAAATACCCTTTATATAATGAATATCTAAATATATTTTAAATGGGAGTATAACATCAATTAATAAATAATTAATATGATGATTTCATTAATTTTATTCATTGGATATGATTGTCTAATAGTCTAATATATATATCATCTCGATACTCTTCTAATATAATACTAATAAGATCAAACCCATAGTAATATAATATTTAAAAATCAACTCAAAACATATTTTTCATTGATATATAATCATTTTGGTAATCCTAATTAGGTTATTTTATATTTTATTATGTATCATATTTATTTATGATACAAGATTTATTATTTATAATTAATTGAAACGTAAAAATAAATAAATCATATATGTTTTTAATAGAAACAATATATTCACTCAAAAAGAAAAATAATTGAAATATTCCAGGAAATAGTGAATTATATAGAATAGAAAATAATATAAATTGGAAATTTTCATCAATTGATCATCTCTAGCCATAAAAAATTCAATAAGAATAAAAAATAATAATGTGAATAATATCATGAAAGGAGATAACATGCTGTAAAAATTAAAATATAAACTGTAAAAATGAGTAGTGTTGGTTTTCACATTATAATATATTGAATTTATATGATGAAATTGATGTGATATAGTTGTATAATTGCATTTTCTTACTCATCTAGTCATTATAATGTGTTTTTGTTTCTGTTGGTTTTACCACCTTTGTAAATTTCCTTTTATCATTTACATCATGAATATATATAAAAACATAATTAACATTCATATTATATAATAATGTTTTACTAAATATGTTATCATAATTTAAGAGTGGTAAAAATCCACTTTATGATACCTAACAAGTTCATTTCATTTTTCATTAAAATTATCATAAAAATTATATTTTAAATAATTCAATGAAAACAATACCAATATGTTCCATGAAATTACCATATGTAACATCCAATTATCAACAATAATTAAATTCATTTTTTATTTTAAAATCATTTTCCAATAAAAAAATTATTAATTTTTTGATAAACACATATCCTTTACAAGGGACCTATTAGTTGTTTAATAAAAAAATCGATTTGTAACGTTTTCATATAAGTATGTGGGTTCCTAATATTTTACATAATAGTATACTGATGTTTCTATATGTATTTTTATGATATAAAAACCATTGAATAAGGGTATGTTGGATTTTCCATACACGGCGTAAGTGCAAGTCAGTAATTCTAGATTTTTCATAAGGGTTATACCATTTACACTGGACAATAACTCCATTTTTCAATGGGCTACATAAGGGAATGAAATTGTGATTATTCCAACCCTGATGATAATTTGGATAATTTATAAAGGTGACCATGCTTTAATAAGGGTGACATAAGGGTAGACATGCTACTGTATAAGTTCATATCACCATTAAATTAGTTATGAATGGGAACCACATGAATAATATAATGGTGGCATCTATTTATAGAGGCTATGTAAGTGTAGTCTAATTCTACATAATGATAATACATGGGCTTTCTTCCTTTAATGGTTAAATTTATTTCCCCTTATATGATGCATAATTTTTATGTAACTCCAAACCATGATACCTTATGTAGTTTCCTTTCTATGTAAAAATATATAAAATCCATTTGTTCTCTTCTTCTTCACCAAAATAGCTATGTTACTCAAATTTCATATTTTAAAAGTTAGAAATAAATGTAATTTAATTATTTATCTTGTTTAAATAATATAAATATTATATTATGTGATCTTAAAGCCAACGTGATCATGTTTTTTGTAAACATGGAAGATAATTTTCATTTTCATTTTTAGATACAATAATGCATCAATTCCTTGTATTTTTATTTATAATATATAATTATATTATTCATTGATTCCCATGATCCTTTTGAATGGATTTGGGTGTGTCTATATTCTAGTTTATCATCAAATATGAGTTTAATGGTATTTAGTATGAAATCTCAAACCCATATAACTCACAAAATCCTCCTTCATCCTCTTCACATTGAATTGAACCTGGCATTGATTGAATTGTCAATGTTTTGATTGCCCTCAATATTTTCATATTTTTTTAATTACATATATTTTATAATAATTTTTAAAATTTCTTTAATGCCTATTTCGATTAATGTATGGTCTTAAACCAATGCTAATTTTTCAAAAGGGGATTTCTTATTTTTAAATAAAAGGTGTTGATATAGGAAATGTATTCTACGTGACTTTGAGTGATTATATTTCTTAAATGAAAAAATCCTCTACTTGAATGACTATTATCCTTTTTTATAAAATCGTAATACATATGTTATTTAACATAAATTATTTTTCCATGTTGGAAATGTTTGTGGACCCATGTTTATAAATAACATCATTACATTAAACATTAAAATAACCCTTTGAATGAATTAGTGATTTTTTATGAAATTATTTTGAAAGGCACATTTGGTATTTACAATGATTCACAAACGGAAGAAATAAAAATTAAACTTTTAATATTTATTTGGATATTAATGATTGATTTTAAATTGATGATTCAAAATAGCCTATTTAGAACTTTTGGATGATCCAAATCAGTGATAATTATTGGATATTTTTTACTTGATTTTTATTCTTCCAATTAATGGGTGTTGAATAAGGGATTATTCAACGTGATGGATCATTGTAGATAGGGTGAGCTGTGAAATGAGAATGAAATGAAATATTTAGGACATGAACCCATATTGATACTAGTGGGGATTCCGTCAATAATCCTTTAAAATTAGATATCTCACTCACCTTATTCGACAAGTCATGAGAACTTGAATTATTAGATAAGATGAAATAAATTTATTATTTTTAGGTGAATCACACACTATTAAATGGATCATTTGATAAAATGAAAGGTTGATCATATAAACTAGTTTATAGAAATGAAGGTATAGATGAAAATTATTTTCATTAGTCATGTGATACTTGATCAAATCCAAATGATTAGTAATTATTTATCTATTATAAATAATTTGTATGAGTCTATATAATATCCAGGTCATTCCCCTGAAATCCTTATAAATGATATATAGCACATGAAAAACATTCCATATCACTATATGTAACTGGTGTTTCATTTCTTGATTGATTACTTTTCTTTATGTTTTTTCTTATTGAGATGATAATTAACCCTTAATATATTGTACTCACTATTCAAAAAATTATTGAAATATGGTGAGTTCTCTTAACATACCATGATTTTTATAACGATATAATGTGATTTTTTTTAAAATGACATTTTTTCATATTAAAAAAACAAATTTCATGTTCCTTGATTCTGTTATATAAATTATTAGGAATTTTTTAAGGTTTTTTCTCACCCAATATTATAGTCGTATGATCTTTAAGGCATTAGTTTAAAGTTATTTTATGTAAATACCCATTCTATATTCATTCCATTAGTTTTAGTATATTTATATTGTCCTATAGTCAGACTTAATAGTCAGACTACTGAAACCATACTCGGTTATGTGGATCAGATACTACTTGTACTGTTTTTTGTTTCAAAAAATTATGTTCTTATTGAAATTTATCATGTTCCAATTACCTTCCATTATTGGGATGTTCCTAGATGGTATGTGTAAGGTGGATTGGGACCTAGTGGGTTATCATTGTACACTATGATACATGACTATGTAGTTTTTGAATCCTCTATTATTTGAATTGACTTACCATACTCTATTAGGGTAGTATTTCCTAAATTGACTGAGGATGTATCCATTGAATAATATATTTTTTGTGATATTTTTTGGGGAGAAATCATTCAAAAAGGATATTTATTGATTCCAGGGTGACACTCACCAGTCCAAGGGGAATAGGAAAACACTTTGGGTTGGTGGATAATTGGATAATAATTTAGTTTAAATTGTAATGTAGGCCAGTTTGTTATAAATTGTATGGCATGAGGATTATCCAAAAATGAGAATACCTTTTCATTTATTCCATTATGTTAGTTTTGTTGAGTTATGGTATAATTATAATTTGAATTAGTTGGGACTCAGTATGTATTCTGTGACTAGGTATTTGATCACCTTATATTTTGGATGAGATGTGAATTACCCTTGAAAGTGGGGAATTGATTTTTTTTCTCTAAAGTAATATGTTTAATGATGATAAATGAGATTTATATTCCCAATGTGATTATATTTTATATTATGAATCTATAATAATATTTCTGGTCGAACAGAATGATGGACAATGCTTTATTGTGCCTTTATAGTCTTTTAAACCATGATAAATCAGTGTGATTACTATATAAGTAAATACAAAAACTATTTCTTGTTTGGTACTAGGTTTTCAACCCTATATAGTTGATCAACATATAGTTCTACTATATATCAATCTTGGTGCTTGGTCTACTTGTTTCCAAAAATACATCATTATTATGACGTTAATTTAGAGGTTTTTTATTCTAAACGGACAATATGGATGTAGTCTATTTCATGCTATTGTATTTTCACATCAATTAAATTCCTTTATGTGATTTTTTAAAGGTTGTTGAAAAACAGTATTTGTGAATTATTATTATTTTGGTTGAGTTTATTTAAAAGTGTTTCATACCTTGTTTTTATAGAAATCATACCTTGAGATAACAAGATTCAATTATTATTTTGTGCTGTGATAATGGTATGTTTTAAGAAGATTATTATCATTCAAGTTGACTTTAAGTGTAAAAGGTATCAGAATTTCAAAATGGAATTTATTATTTTGGATCCATTGAATAATTTCAATGAGATTGAATTTGATTTTTAGAAACTATGATATAATTATATTATGGATTCACATTTTTAGGAAAACTATAATGTTTTATAATAGAGGAAATAATGTGTTATTGAAAATTATTGATTATTTGATAAAAATATTTTGTTCCTAGTTTTTAAGATATTATATTGTTTTAAATGTTTTTGGGTATTGTATTATACCTTACATGATGAACCTTTTTTTGTCAATAAATATATCTAAATAACTTATTTAAAAACAAAATAATGTTTTTTCATTACAATTTTCTTCAAATATCCATTTGAATTTTTAGTAAGTTTCATCATGGGTGGACAAATTTAGACAAACACTAAATAAAGTTGTAGAGTTGATCATTTCTATAATTTAGAGCCCCATGATATATTATTTGATTTTATCAACACTCATGATTCTTTATGGGTTATTTCAACCAAATATATGTTTGAGAGAACATGTTGAGAGTGGTAAAAAATCAGGACTCTTTCATAGGTATATGAAATAAATTTTTATAAATTATTCAAGTTAGTTTTTGTTTAGTGGAAGTATAATTAGTAAGTGAAGAAGGAGGAATCATTTGAACAATAGGGATTCAGTCTGGGTGAGCTAATTATTTTAGATTATTCCAAGAAATTCTCATGTTTGACCTATTTATTACTTGATATTTTTGGTAAATTCTATCTTGGAGATCACTATATTGCATATGGTCTTCAATAAATCCATGGAGCTTGTATGATAGAAGTGTGACTGAGCACTTATCCATTTTTTCTTGAAATATAATTATTAGTTGAAGTGGAGTTAGCAATGTGACATGGAGTGGTTACTGCCTCGTATATTGTTTCATTGTTTTAAGAGGTTCCTCATAATGGATCATGAGTATTAGTTGATAAATTATTGTCTTATTTGTAAAATAAAAATCACTTCCCATTCTTCTAGTGTAGATCACATGATTATTCTAATATATTAAGTATGAATTATCCAATAGTATGTAAATTGTGTTATCACTTTAGAATCCATAAGAGGTTATGTAAGTTGGGATATCGAAAGGGGGAGTTTCAACTAAGAAAAATATTATCATGTATATGGAGACATTGATAGTTTAAGTCAATATGACTCCACCCATATTCCTCATATTGATGTTTTTATATAGTGGAGGAGCTACTGGTGTGTAATGATGTTGATCCATCTTATTTTTTCCAACAAAATAGTGAAAACCCATTGGATTTCTCAATTTGGAATGAGATAAAATTATCACCATTGAGTTGAAGAGAATTATTTTGAGATATGTTTTCCCCTTGTTTCAAAATTTTGTTTTAACATTAAATGATGGGGAGGCCTATTTTAGGTATCTATTTATTATAGTTATCATTTGATGCATTATGGTGTTATTGATTTTTATTGTGAAATGTGTTTATTCTAGAGTTGTTTAGGGTGGATTATTATTGGTATGTCTTCTTATATTTCGTGGACCATATACCTCATAGCTTGATTACAAGGGTTCTTTTATTCTCTCCATTTCTATCATTTATATTGTTACACATCTAGGAATAGAAATCCTTATTTTAAGGAGAATTATAACTTCCTATTTTATATAATAATTAATGATATTTTTTTATATTTTTTTACAAAACTTATATGGATCAAATTAATAAATTTTTGATATAAAATGTACACATCTACAGGCCCATCGTGATTCATAATGGTATCTTTTGATTTATAAAGATGTGTAAAGGAAATAAGGTTTATACAAAATTTTATAAAGGTGTACCGGATATTATAAATTCAAGATAAGAATATGATTATCCTTTAAAAAGTGAAAAGGGCATTTTATATAAGCCAGGCATGGGATTTTTAGTGATCCTTTGTATATCACAATGTTTATTCCAACTTCATCTGAGTGTAAATAACATTTCATATGGGTCATGTAAGGGTAATTACTTGTTTGAATGAATTATGAAAGGATTCATATAGTGATTCTAAAGGTTACCCATTATTTTTTGAGGTTTACACAAGGTTATATAGCCCACTATGTAAGGGTATATCTCTATTATATGAGTAATGTATGTGTACCTCTATTATTATATAAAGGTAACATAAATTTTGAAATGGATATATAAGGGTACTCATATTCTGTGCAAGGGTAATCATGGATTGTGTGGCCTTTATAATGATAAAATTTATTACAATTATTCGACTCCTGTCAATTATGTATGTCTAAGACATGTTACCATAACATAATAAAATTTTTGAATTTTTTTTTAAATTAATACCTTCCTTAGAATACCTATTTAACATTTTTTTAATATTCTAAAAGTTATAAATTATGATAATTAAATTAAATAGATTATTTAATATCTATAAATACAATATTAAATGATTTTAAACCCTCCATGTTCAATAATCCATTGAAATGTAAAATTAATTGGTGTTCATATTTAGGAATTTAATTATGCCACAACTGGTTTTTTCCTTAAAAATATTTGAACACTTGATACATAGAATTATATATTCCTTTTGGTTAGATCACTGTTTTTCTAGAAACTATGTTATATTTAAAATGTTTTTTACATTTTTTCCTTGATCATTGTGCATTACCATCTCTTATTGCTATTACATATGCTATGTTAGTTTTTTATTACTTTTATAATTGTGGTAGGCGTTTCTATGATGTCCATTTAGCTTATAATTCATGGTTTCATAGGAATTCATAGAAATTTATTACTTATTATCAAATTTATCTTGATGGAATTATTACCTTGAAGTAACTCATGAATGATTCGTTGATACAGTTTTATGTGAATTGACCCTAGAGTGGATGGAATAGTCATGATCTGGTTTCCCATCATTGTTCATAGATTAATTAATTTCATATATATCATGATCCCTTTTCAATGTTCTTTAAATTGGATTTAAAATATTGAAATGGAATAGTATGTGACATAATTTATCAAATTTTAATTCCTAGAATTGAATAGAAGGGGTTTATGTATGAAATATTTTCCACCTGGATTTCAATGTGTTAATTTCATGAATGACCAACGCCCATTTTTAATAATTATTGTTACTTATAAAATATAAATTCATGGTTTATATCACATAAATTATTTTTCCATGTTGATAATGGGTGTAGACCAATCATTTAAAATTACATAGAGCCATTAAAGTTGAATCAATTTCATGGAATCCTTTATGATATTTTTATACAAATTACATTGTTTAAAATATATTTTTTTATTTTGATTTTTTCCCATTAAAAAATCAGGTGTAATTATGCTTCCAATTATTGATTTGGAAATACAACCTTGATTTGAAATAGATGATGCCTGATGGCATGGTTGGAAATTTGTGATGATAATATTTTTTTGGTAATTCTTTAATGTTTTAAGAAATATTATTTTATTTCCCATTAATGGGTATCGATAAAGGGATGGTTCATTATGTGGGAGATTGGGGTGAGGGTGAGAAGTGGACATCAAATTAATTGAAATGGTGATGGTATGATCCCATGATGAGACTAATGGGTATTCTAGTGGAAATTATTTTGAATTAAATTTCTCAATCACCTTATTTTACTAGGTATTAGATCATATATATTTTGATGAGATGAAATTGAATTGTTCTTTTATAGAAGACACAATCCTTGTCTACTAAATCCATATAGAACTTGGTAGGATTGGGATATGTGTGTGGGAGAAGGATGCATGTGTGTGTTGAATTTTTATATCGTGAGACCCATCATAGTTGATGTGTTACTAGTAATGAGTACTGATTTTATTTATTAAATAGACTATGTTGGACTGGTTATAGTTTCTATGGTGTACCCAATAATCCCTTATAGTCTATACTTGATACATGAAAATATTCATTATCACTATTTGGATCTATTGATTACTTGATTGATTTATTACCATTTTCAATTTATCATCTTGTTGATATGGTCCACATTGACTCTATTTTATGAAACTAGCACAATTTATTGATACTTTGTGTGAATTTATATGTTTTCATTAATTATCTTACTTTATATGGTAAAATGGTTTTCATATATCTTCTTGAATTTTTTTGTTGTTTTCAATAATGAACATTCATGTTTCCAGTATTGGTTTCATAACTAGTATATATTGTTTACTGTTTTGTTTTTAAAAATGGAAATTTTTGTAATCTAATAGTGTTGGATTTAGATTCCTATTATGAAACATAAATCATAATTCTATATTTTTTACTAAATATTAATATATTTTTTGTACTTTAAAATGTATCTTTATAGAATCTTTGGTTAAATCCAACCCGAAAATGTTTCTCACTCCATTTTTGGGATATTTGATGTGTACGACCTTTATATTCTCATATAAGGTTCTCATTTACTTATCATTTTCATTTGTGGGTATGTTCTTTATTGGATGAGGGATGGTTATGTGAGACATTTTGGGGATTATTGGACAACTATGAGATGGATTTTGGATGTTTTTATAGTATCTAGATTTGGTATCGTTACTGTGTACTATGATATAATTGTATTATTTAATTTATATAAGGACTTTTATGTTGTGTTATTTGCATAAGTTGTATCTTTTTTTGAGATAATTCTTTTCCAATGGGTGCTTATTTATTCTTATATGTTAGTATATCTCATTTTTAATGACAAAACCCCTATATAGTAGTGGTAAATTGGAATAAATATCATTTTATAAAGTATTATCAGTGAGTTGTGTAATGTCCCGAACACAGATTCCTCATAGAAGTTCCCCGATCCTTGTTTTCTATATGGCCTCAAGCACATCTCCTCGAATTCTTGGGGCTTCCTTCTAGCAGTGGGGGCCTAGAGTGTGTCCATAGGAAGACTATTCCCTCATTACTATAGGGTATCATAGAAGATAACTTATAATATAAAAATAGGATATTAGAAGAAGAATAAGAAGTATAAGTAAATATATGGGACAAAAAATTAATGAAGTAGTTGTAATTAATAGATCAACTGATAAGAATATACAAATGATGATGATGATATTTCATGTATCATTACATTTGTAATATATGGATAAGATGATGTATACAAAAATTTATAAAAAATTATAAAAAACTAACCAAAAAATTATCCCTATAATCCTGATATCCATCATGTTAATCTACTACTAGCTCCATCCTAAGAAATCATGAAATAAATTTTCCGATGAGACACACATCCCTTAGTTTGCACCATAATTCAAATAATATTTTGGGAAATAATGGTTCCATGATAGGGACTGAGATAAGTCTTATTAGGCCACCACCAATGCTGTAAATTACATCTTATCTATGCAGTATAAAGTAAAACAATGTTCATGCATTCATTTATAAATGTAAAGTAGTGCAGCAATGTAAATACCCATGAACCCTTTTCATCCCATTGGTGGTTTCCAAATAGGTAACCAATTTATTAACGAATTATGTTTGTGTTTATATTTTTATTTCACCTAAGGAATATCAAGCACTAACACCTCCTTGAGATAGTAATAGTAAAAGTTCAAGGATGTAACAAGGAAACATGTTTCAATTTTAATAGTGGAAGGGATCCAATGTAATGACCAAGGCAACCAAGACCTCAATGTTTTCAAAATTATTAATAATGAAAACTTGTCTAAATGGATATGACTGTAATGCAATGAGCATCTTCAAATAAATTCATCAATAGTGATTTTCCAACCAATCCCAGGGAAAAAATCCGAATAAAAATTGGATAAGATACTACTAGGATTAATGTTATATCCATGGAACCTCATTTCCTTTGAATCCATTCAAAAAATATGGATTTTATCCAAGGAATCCTATAATAGTAAATGTGTAATCCTACGGTGTCATAATAGGAATCCAGTGATATATGAGAATCAGGTTCTAACTTGGGTTTCGTCCAAGGAAAATAGAATACTAGATTCGAAATAGAATCTACAATTGCCCAAGGCATTACCTCAGGAATCTAAAATCTAACTTTAATATGACCACTCCTATGTTAATGTAAACATTTTTGTACACGGAACATTAGAATTAATTCATTTATTTTATTAATCCATGTAGTAGGAATATAATTTAATAATGTTGAGGATCAATTACATTCCATTCATTAGTGTGGAAAGGGTACAGGTTATGAAACCAATATATTAATTTATTTGAGTCATTTAATATTTACATACATGGTTACATATTTACATTTCATATCATTAAAATGATGGAAAATGAATGAGAAACCACATTAATTTATTATAATGTAAATTATGAAAAGTCAAATACATATGATATACATTCTAACAAACCATTTAACAATGATTAATCAAAATGAAGTAGTCAATATCGGTCGGTCACATGAAAAGTGAACAACATACTAGAAATTGGTCAATTAAACAGTTATTTAATAGGGAATGTCTTACCATTAGAATGGTCAAGATCAAGTATACCTGAATGGTGGCAAAGACAGACAAGAAAATGCTCAAAAAGGTCAACTATAGAAAATACCCGACATTGGGTAATCAAAAATCTAGGAATAACCACCAAAAATGAATAACATATATGGAATGTGTCATAGATCATAGTTCTAATGACTATAATGAAGGTATATTAATCCTATAGGTGACACCCATTGAAATCGGCGTGACCACCTGCCAATTTATAAAATGATGAATCTTGAGGAGTGAGTTATATAACACTTCCTACAAACTTGTATAAATCACCAAATCCAGTATCATCCTCTAATATACACTGTATTGGAGGTATTTTAAGAACATAGAAAAAAACATTAATTGTGGAATATGAGCCTACTTCTAAATTTGGTCATCAATAGGAAATTTAATGACGAATTATTAACATGGAAAATATATCATATAGTTTAAAATCTAATGAGATAAATAGTGATCGAATAAGATTGCAGACACATGCTCAGAATTAAATCCTAGTTTAGATGGATTTAGGCTTCAAGAAGGATATTGGAGGCATTCTGATCTCCAATGAATAATAATTATAGGAATGGTATGTTTAATATATTTTAATTGTGTTTTGGTAATTTCATCAAACAATTGTCATAACATGATTAAGAAGCACAGTTAGTCCGAACATGAGATAAAAATCTATTTTTTTAGAAAATTGCAACTTGCATGGTTAGGACACAAATGTTTGGGAAACTATGTTCCAACTATGCAACTGCCTCCACAATTTGTCTATTTTTTTCACACATCCATTTAGCCCAATTAAGACTGTTAGTTCAAACTACGAACCCTTGTGATTCCCAGTATCCAGCCCCATGTAGTTAAAACTAACCATTTTCATTCATCACTTGGTTAAAAGAAACATGTGATAGTCCTTTTTCACCATTAAATATCGTCTCCATTCTCAAAATATTTCCCATACACCTACGAGACATTCAAAAACTCATTATTCATTCATGTTAGATCCATAAAATAAGAATTATAAAAGAGAATTAATGGATTAATACCTTAGTAAAAAACTGAGTTCTTATAGTCATCCCCCTTAATGTAACACGTTCCTATGATCACCTTCCAAAGGAGGTCAAACACTATTTGAGATCAACAGTGGCCACTGGGCATGAACGTTGGCCTCCTTCTTGCAAATCACATCATGTACATGGTCCTGCATCCATAACACTCATACTATTGGGTCAAACCAACCTTGGAGAACCTTAGTTATCTGGTCAGAGATTCATATAGGATAATTTTATAATAAGAATCAAAATCTAGCTCAAATTCCTTCGGATCAATAATAAGAGATGTTTCAACATAATACTAGTGATGATGGGAAATGTGGATGAAATATTGCATGGGATGGTACTTCTGAAGTTATAGAAACTTATAGGCTAACATCCTGACTCTCTCTAGAATCTTTAATATCCCTATATAACAAGGCGATATATTACCCATCATCTGTTTTCCTATATTACATAACTTGGGTGATACACACATGAAAATAGAATCCCCAAAAAAATCAATAGGTCATTGAAGATGATCAATAGAATATTTTTATCCTGACTGAGTTGTAAACATACACATTCTAATATAATGAACCTTCCTAGAAGTCTCTAAAAAGAGATGAGTAACTTTTATGGATTCCTCACCTACCTCTATCAATCATAAGTGTTCGCAACATGACCTACTATACAAGTAATCAAAAGGATCCATCTAAATTTTCACCTAAAAGCTATTTGAATAGTTCCAAAAATGATAGGGATAATCATCACCCAGGAACCAAAAAAACTCAAGAACACATGCCCAAATAATATCGTCTAAAACATGTATCATTCGTTCTAACCATCCCTCAGTCTAAGGGAGAATGTCCATGCTTAGAATCATATATTTATGTATAGTGTTCTGCAACCCTTGCGGGAACTATGATGTGATACAATTATCACTATCAGAAATGATAGTAAGGGAGAAACATGGATTCCTATGATCTAATAGACATACTAACCTTTAATCTCTCAAACTAAAAACGTCCCCAAAATAAGAAAGACATTGGGCAATGAAAACTCATACAACACTTATACCTATAGGTGAACTACACATACTAACTATAATGTCCCAAGAATCCTCTTCCCAATTACATTTCATGATTGAAATCAGTTGTAACAAGCATATAGGTCTTTGTTTCACGAACTTCATCGATTGATAGGTTGAAAACGTAATAATGAAGTCTTCTATTTTCTGATTCATCCTGTGCCACTAATAGTATAATCAAATATATCAATTTGTTTTGGAGAAACCTAGAAGAACCACCCACTGAGAAGGGTGGTACAAGAACATCAACTCCTCTCTCATACCGATTGGAACCCAGGAACATCCATGTATACATAGGATGTCCTATCTATCCGTATAACAATCTATAGGGGGTATAACCTGAAATATACTCACAAATAACCAAGCCCTTAAGATCTAAATACTTCATACTCATCGCCATCTCAATGAGGAAAGCGGTAACTATCATAGATGAGATATAATAATGCTTGTGAGAATCATGAAAGACAATATGAAGCTAATAATATAGGGCTATCAATTTCTGTTCAACACTATATTCTCATACAATATTTTACTGAGTTTTCCAAATCATCGCATTAAAAACTAAATTTCTGTTTCTTGGCATTTAATCATGATAAAAATTGAAGGACTAATGATATTTTAATAGTCTTCACACTATGGGATTCATTACATGGTGGTTAAAAATACATTTTAGTTTCTTTTGATCTTAATAAAACACAATGCTCCCACACTAAAAATACTGTCTCTCGAAACATATGTAATGGAAAAATATTGTGATCACAAGATCCTGCATTAGGAAATTTCCTTCTTGATTCCTCAACTTTTGAGATTTATACACCAAAAATATATCCTCCAATATCATCGCTACTTTTAAGAAAATTTCAGATGTATCCCAGAAAATGTTATATCATATTTTATGCTCTAGTAGATTCAGGATAGGTGATGATACAAGCCTCCCTTAAAGCTAATGAAAAGATTTCTTACCCACTTTTGAACAAAGGAACATGAAACCCTTCATTGGAAGACCATTAAGAGGTGATGGAGGGAATGTAATGACTTTTGTTAAATTTATATAATAATGAGAAAAATCAATGAAAATCTGTATATAAATTTTTTTTATGGATTCTCTATAGAGATCACTACCCTATCCTTCTCTACGTCAACAGAGACTACAGATTCTAAGATAATATATACCAAGAAGTGAACTTTTTCAATCTAGAATTTTCAATTAAAAATAATGGAATAAAAATAATGTTATATCAATGTACTCAAAACAATATGAAGGTTCATAAAATGTTTCAATGATTTTGATTATACACCAATATGTGTTCCCCAAAGACTATGACAAAGGAATCCAAATAGTGGGGGAACAACCAATTCATCAGATCCATGAAAATAATGGCTACTTTTATAAGACTGATGACATAATGAGGTACTCATATAGACTATAACTACTATGGTAAGTAGTATGATTTTTGTTTTATGCCTTGACTCACACCTAATGACAGCCCGATATCAGTTCAACATTTAAAAACACCATAGATCCTCCAAGAAAGTTAAAGAAATCATCGATTTGAGGTAGTGGATAGTGGATCATTTTTTTTATGGTTCAACAATCTATAATGAATACATATAATTGGTTTACTATATACATTCTTTGAGAATATCATGTGTGAAACCCAAGAGTAAGTACTGGATAGAATAAAACCATTGGCCTACAAATCCTATAATTGTCACTTGAGCTCCAGGAGCTCAGTAGGATTCATATTGTATAGAGTAATCAACAATTAATATATTGTTTAAATAAGATTAATTGTAAATTATTACTCTCTATCAATATGAAATAAATAAAATCTTTTTTAAAATACATCCCTAAAAAAATCTAGCACTGGAGGGAATTCGTCAGAAAATAAACAATGATCCTCTTTGAAGAGATTGGAAATAGGGGTGGTCACCCTGCTTATCCCATGATGCTCTGGTCTAGCTCTACTATCCATGAAATCCCACTCACCCTTTTGTAGATAAATACATCCATATTATGATGTAAATGATACCCATTGGTGATACTAGTCTACAAGGGCATGATATGAAACCAACCAATTCATCTCAAGAATCACATCGAAGCTCGTCATCTCAAGAAAAAAGAGGTCCCACAAGAAGGGTAACTTCCTACCTCAAGGGGAACGTCCCTAATACAACATATTCCCTATGCTTATACTCCCAATGGTGTATGAATGGTCATTAATCCAACATAATAATATATTTCTATCCTAAGGCATTCCATGATAGATAAAGAGATAAAAGGGTGTGAAGCACCTTTATCAAATAAACCTGATACTATAGTGTAGTTTTGATGAATAATATATCATAATATAGTTGTTATTATAACCTAATATGAGGTTATCAACTATAAATAATGTAAATGAATTGTTTCACTTCCCTGTGTGACATCTAGAATACCACGATCAAAATTGGTCACCACACACTGCTGGTGATCAGGACTCTGACGAATATGGCCAAGAACTTCTCCTTGGAAAATCCACCAAGTGCTACTGCAACTACCAAACTTGAACAATGTAAAATAACCTAATACTAAAGTAGGATATGGGTTGGATCCCCTACAACTAGAATCTTATGGAAGGATCTAACATAATCTCAAAATATTACCTATATAGTTGCAAGCCCAACACTATTGGGGGTCAATATCATACTGAGCATTCAGGTGCCCATATCTTCCAAATTTATGACACACCGTAGAGCTAATAACAAGGGTACTCTATCATCCACTACCTTGATGAGAAACCTTGAGAAATCACTTTCTGCTACCAGAATAACTACTAGCTTTCTGCAACAATAATAATCTTTGTAATGTACTATACCCCTACCTCAAAATATACATATTGATATGAACCTAATTTACTATTTCACAGAATATAGGTAGGAAGAATACATTCACCTCAGGATGGATGGAATACTAATTCTTATTCTCAAAACTTCATTAATGAGAAATATCCTCATGAGATATAATTGGTGAAAAGCATTGTAATGTATTGAAATGATCTAAATACAACATTACTAATATAGAACCTCACTCGAGATGCATGAACCCTCTAGTTTTTTTGAATCTCAACATCTATGAACTGATATAAATTTGGAACAAAATATGGAAATCATCCCATACCATGCCCTGATGGTGACTATAATGGTTAATTACATCCCACAAATGATTTTCCGAATCACATATCCTGCAAGTGACAAGACTGACACCCCACTCTGGAGGTGTCTAGATGCTCAATGATAGAAAAGGTAGACACTATCAAAGACTCTGTAGCATGTGGACCACCATCCCTAGTGAATATAGAAATATACTACTGCTAAAAATCATGAGCCAGATTACCTCTCATAAGTGAATTTCTTAGAGCGCCACGCATGGAAGGCATAAAATGTAGGAAACTATATCAAACGGTAAATTCAGTGCCCAATATAGTTAAAATAATTTGTGACCCTAGTGGATCTCCAAGAAGTAATACTGGAATATTAGATCCCACCACGTTAGGATCATAGTCGTCACCAACCTCCTAGTTCCCTACATGTGGACATCCGGGTGGAATTGGTCTAAAAATTCTATGAACATGCCATTGAACAAGATTTAGGAAGATATATAACAACACTAGTAGATGGTAAACAATAGAATAGGTCACACAACCCATGGAGTACTACCCTAACTACCCTCTTAGAAGGCCATTAATTGGTAATTTATGAAGATTAATTTTCAAGGGTTCATATAAATGAAGGTAAATTATACATTTCATCATCATTTATTGACAACCATTTGATTAGTCACTCAAGTTCCACATTTAAAGTTTCATTTTATTATTTCCATAAATCAATTTTTATATAGAATGGAATTAAATTACTAGTTAATCATATCACATACAACGTATCAGTTAAAATGAAACCCATTTTATTTCAATCAAATGGATTGAATGAGTAAATTACTCATTCCAACCGATGAGGACCCAGAACGCCTCATGAATTGAAATTGAAAATCACTCAATCATAGAAAAAATAAGCACAATAATATTTCTGTAACATGGATCACTCTTCAATCTTAGGAATATCATGTAAATCATAACAGTGAAATAAACCTATATGGCCCAGAAATATGAAAGGAACATGAATTCTAGGTTCATATGATGATGCATGTAACAATTCTTATTCCCATTATATAATTGGTCCATGGATGAAATGAGATCCTCAATAAGAATAGTAATTAACAACATGACATAGTAGATGAGTCACCTAATGATGAAATGATATAAAAAAGAAGAAGAAATAATAAAACAACAATCTTAATTCATGTAACATAGCCTTTACCTAGATGATGTGTTTGGGAAGTGCAAGAATGACATGTGACCGAGTAATTAGCATTCAAAAACTCTAATATATTGATTGTAAATAGTAAACAAAGAGAGGAACTACTCTAATACCACGTTGTGATGTCCTAGACGTTGATTATACTTATATGTTCCATGATCTTAGTTGGCCATATAGCCTCATATATATCTTCTTGATTGTCATAGGTTGCCGACAAGCAGTGAGGGTCTGGGATATGTTCATGGGGAGAGTATTCCTTCATTACTAGAGTGTATCACATTGGATAACACATTATTTTACAACATTACATATGTATTATGAGAAGTATAAATAATAAAATGAAATAATAGAAGCAGGAGGATGTAATAAACCACTAAACAAATTATAATAATATAAAATTATTATGTTGAATATTCATGTATCTACCAAGATAATAAACATTGATACAAAGAATTAGATAATCATGCTACAAAAAAGTATAAAAAGAAACCAAAACATATCCAATGTAGCCCAAACTCCAAATCAGTCATTTATTACCACTTTCATCCTATGTAATCAAGAAATCAAGTGTCTGAAGACACGTACATCCCTTTGTCAACACCTATATACATAAGATCATATCATGTACAAATGGAAGACAGATTGGGTGTTAGATAAATTACACAAGGCCACCACCAACAGTGTATATAAATTCCTATCAGTATAATATAAACGAAAACATTAAGAAAGAATGTATATATAAAAGTAAAGAAGTATAGTAATGTAAATATCCAATTATGTACTTCATCCCTTAATTAGTGTCTGAATTTTTAACAATTTCATTAATTACTTTTTTTCTAGATTATATATCAATTTCACGTGAGGTATAGTCAACACTGATGTATCCTCATGATATTAATAGTAATGGTTCCATGATTTTACAAGGAATTTTTATTTATATTAATAATAAAACCTTTCCAAGGTAATGATCATGGAAAATGATACCTCAAGGGTCTCCAACTAAGTAGTAACAACACCCAAGATAAATTTCTAAGAGTGTAATTTAAGGATCATAAGCATTCCACAATAGTGATTATGTTAATGAGTCCATGGAAAAAATCCTAGGTAAAACTGAATAAGATATGGGTCAGCATAAGGATGTGACCGAGGAACCTCATGTCCACATTATCCATGCCGAATCCAAGGAGTATATCCAAGGCATCCTATAATAGTAACAAAATAATCCAATAGTTTTATACATTGTATCGTTAGATAGATTTGTATCATGTTCCAAGGTGGTTCTCATCAAAGGAAGTATACTTCCTTAAAACATAATGAAATCCGTTAGTGATCATGGAATTTCCTTGGGAATCCAAAATATAACTAGAGTATGACCAATCCTTTAGTAATTTAAAGGTTCTTATACAATGTACCATATAATTTATTTAGTTATTTCATTATTCCATGTTATAGTAATGTCATTAAATAATGTAAAGGTTAAATTCATTGCCTTTCATCAGTGTGGCAAGGCCACATGGAACAAAAGTGTTATTAAAATTCAATTATGTCATTTAATATTTAATTAATTGGTTCTCTCATATACCATACATAACAATACATGGTTGTTCTATGGATGAAAATACACATTAATTTGATTTAATTTAAAAAAATAACAATTCATATATATACAATATACTTTCCAAAATGGAGTTTAACATTGATTATTCATGTTGAAGAACTTACCTTAGGAGGTTCATGTTAAAAGTAAACATGGTAATATCAATTGGTAAATTTAATAGTAATTAAATATGGATAGTCTTACCCTTATAATGGCCAATATCAAGCACACCTGAACGGTGGTAGAGACATATATGTAACTACTCAAAAATCCAATTAGGGAAATTACCTTATATAGGGTAATTAGTATTGTGGGCATAACCACCAACAACTAATTACATATATAAAATAGGTCTTAGAGCATTGTTATAATTACTTTAATCATGGAATATTAATTAGATAGGTGACACCTGATGAAACCAGTGTGATCACATTGAAATTTATAAAATGATGAAACTTGAGGAGGGAGTTATAGACCACCTACCAGAAACTCATGTGCCTCTTCTTAAATAACAGAAACCAATGGATTTTCAGGTATTGGAAGATATATAATGAATAGTTAATGCAATAAAAATTGGGGAATATGATACAACATTTTAAAATCTTGTTCGGTTGGCTGAAGGAAGAAAAACAATTAAAAAGGAAATGAAAACAAACTAATGTAGATCCAATGAGATGAACAACAATCGATTCAGATCATGGATGGATGACTGGAGTAAAATATTAATCTAGATGGATTTAAGATCTTAAAAGAATATTGGAGGGGATTCTATCCACTAGCGAAAGAAAATTATAGGATGGGAAATTTTAATTTATTTAATTGGTGTTTTTGTAATTTCAAAGAAAATATGCATTACATGATTTGGCAGCATGGTTGGCCAAACTATGGGGTAACCATGCATGGCCTACTGTATAAAAGGGGAACATTCACGGTTAGGTGGCTTGGATAGTGATATCATGATATGACTGTAAAAAACTCTTGTGAAATATTTTTATAGTTTTTCCATGGATGTTCATCTCAAATTACACTATTAGATCAAACTATGTACCCACATACTACTCACTATCTAGACACCCATAGTTATAACTGAACATGAGGTATTCCTCAAAGAGTTAAAAAAACTATATGGTAGGCCATTTTCACCCCTAAAATGGTGTTCTAGGCTCCAAACATGCATTGTACACCATTTATACCTTCAAAAACCCAATAGGAATCCATATTATATACATAAAATAGAATTAAACAAAAATATAAAGGATCCAAATCTAATTGATAAATATTATTCATATGGTTTTATAACACCATATGACAATAATAATATATAGAAAAAAAATTACTTCTACAAACATTATGGTGTTGATGGACTACTAATCAAATATCTCATTCAAGAGCCATTGAATCCATGAATGAGTGCCAATGCAATGTAATTAACAACCCAATTATAGCATCAATTATTAAAATAAAATATAATGGTATCAAAAAATAATAAAGGAATGATATTAAGTAAAATGAATATAAAAATCTACTTATACATATATGTTATAAATTTAAATTTATTTTACTATCTGTTAGAGTGTGTTTGACAAAGTGGATTTTTGGCATATGGTTTTCTCATCTAATTTTAACATCATTGAGATACAAACCAACTTCATTACTTCTTTTAATTTTTTGTCTTTATATACTTACCCATGTAATGATTTTATCATTTTTAATGTAATATATATATATATAATATAATAATCCATTTATGGTTCTCTATTTCAATGTGTTTTGATTCAAAACATACCATGCCCATATGGGATTCCTACAAATCAGAAATTAAAATCAAAATTACATATGGAAAACTATTTAATGGGTGATACTAAGTTAATACCCTCTAAAATACCAAAAAAACATTTCCCATATATTTATTTCATGGGATTATATTATTTTTTTACAATTTTACCACAAATTGGATCACAATTCAATTGAAAGGATTCTTGTAAGTATAAATAACCTCATCTATTATTTTTAATATAGAAGCATTTTCTACCATGTTTATGTTTATGATATGATTTTATAGATGTAATTATATTTTGATAAATATGATTTCAAAAATCAATACTCATTTGACTAATACTTTCTTTAAAAAAGTGTTAGATGAATGAAATCTATTGATTTTCACTATTTAAAATTCTATAACCATTATCATCAGTTTGCATTATTAATATTCATTACCATTCATGGTTTTCAACATTCAAATAAATAAAAATTATTAATTTTTATTAAACTATATAAATCAGAAAATTATCAAATTAAAATGTGTAATTTTTGTAAATTTTCAATGAAAACATCAAATGGTATTATAAAGTAATTTTCATCTATTTTAAATATCCATTTATGTTTATTGTGAATAAAATGGGATTTAATCTAATAATACCATCCTCCTTCACAATAAAGATGTTTTAGGTGCATGTCATGTTGTTGTTTTCATAATACATGTTCTATTCAAATTTTTTAATTATGTTATATTGGAATTATTAATGATTCCACATGAAACTTCTAAGCAGGGTTTTTCCATTATGTGGAAGATGTGACTGGAACTATATTGCACATAAATTAATTAGGTACTATTTTATATACCATTAAATTACATGTAAGGGACAATGGAGTGATCTAAATCCACTTAGGGAATCATCCTATTATTTTTATTTTCACGGGAGTGACCATAATATACCATGTGTCTATGACAACTATGATTTTTGAATAGTGAATAGATTTAATTAATGAGAAGTTTCAGTCTAGAATGTTTTTGGAATGTAAAGTGAAACCAATAAAAAATATTACTCCCACCACTATTCTTATGAAATTGGGAGTGATTTCAGTCCATTTTGGGACTATGTCCAATGTTTTTTATGGATTGGGGTATAAACCCAAACCACTATGGGACACTACCCACTATTTTTATGAAATGTATATTGGGACTATCCCTCTATTGGATGATGCTGATAACATATATCGAATATAGAAAAAATATTTTTATATAGTTATCTATTCACTAAGACTAAAGATTGGCCAGTGATCCCAATTTTTATTGTATATGATGATATCATAATCTATTATGGGACTATAAAAACATTGCTTTTAGAATGGGGAGGGAATATAATCAATTACTAAACTCTATCCACAATGTCTTGATTCTATTGAGAGTAATCCATATATGAGGACTAATTTTTTATGGTTGTTTGTATGAAACAGTCTTATTCAAAATTATTATGCTATTCTATATTCTTATCTTATGTTTCTATATCTTATGATAGTGTAACATGATTCTATATTCATATGCCACATTTCAAAAGTTTTATTGAACATTATATTTCATGATTCATAATTAATGATCTATGTTAAATTGTCTATCACTTCATTATATTATTTAAATTACATTATTATACTGACATGTTCATGATAAAATATGATATTCGATTAATATATCATTTTTGACCTCTTATCGGGTATCTCAGATTAAATTTTCTAATGTTTATATTCTAAGGGTAATGAAGTGGTGCATATTGTATGATATGTCAATGGTTTTGTTATGGGAGAATAATATTTAGTGGACATGTTGTACAATGTTTTTGAAATATTATATCAATGTATATAATATCAAATGGAATTATACCCACCAATTTAAGGGTGTTAGGTTTTATTGATATGTAATGAATATTCATGTTGAATAATATAATAAGTATTTATGATTAGGTTTGTCTTAATAAATTTCATTCAGAGTGGGGTTTAAATTTTCAAGGATATTAGGTTATACGAACTAATTTACAAAGAAACAAGTCAACCTATGTTGAACTGAAAGTGTTATAAGATGAACTGAGGGTTTCATATGTTTAACCTAATATGTAATATAGTTAAATGAAGCTGTCATAATAATAAATGTCTTTTGATTTATTGTCTTTATTTTTTGATTTCTGAGTCTATATATTATTTTTATCACTCAAACTCTATATTTAAATTTTACTATGTGATTGATGATATAATAACCAAATTGTGGTGGAAATTGGTATGATCAATATTTAAATACCTTATTTATTCATATTCAAAATAATTATATAATAAATTGAAGTATTACAAAGTTTAAATAAAATCCCTAATGGACTGGTATTAATTATTGGATAGATAATCTAGTAGTATTATGATAACATCAAAATTTAATAACTCATCTTTGATAGTGTATTTTGGAATGTGCATCCGATAATATTTATTATTCCCCCCAAGAGAAATTTTATTTCATTATGGGCATAGATTTTCTCTCTCCATATATAACCCATATTAATTTACAAGATATTCAATTATAATTTAATATAAAAATTATCATATGATCATCTATCCATGAAATTGTCATTACAAAAACCCCATGAATGTTAAAGAAATTATATGGGTTTTAATAAAAAATAAATTGGGAAATTTCAATAAAATTGTTTGTGGAAATATAAATATTAAGAATACATAGATATGAATGAATAAATTTTTATATATAAAAGTTTTCTAATTTTTTTCTATATTATGAGTGTTTTTTGCATATATTAAATTTAGGTTCTATAACTATTTCAATGTTCCACAAATAATTGACTAGATAGAATTGTAAAATTTATATAAACTCAATGATAAATTTTTTAATGTTTTTTTATTCCCCATTTCTTCTTCATTAACGGGGGTTACTGTCTTCTTTTTTATGATGAAAAAATGTCTAATGATTCTCCGGATTGATTATCATGAACTTAACAAGAACCAAATCAAGAAAAAGTATCACATACCCTTTATTTTTGAATTATTTTATCAATTGAATGGAAATAAATACTTCTCAAATGTTACCTGTCGACCTTGAGATTGTCTATTAATGGTGATAAGATAGTGTGGACATAATTTAAAAATTTATAAAACATAACAACACTTTGAATTTATATAGATTCTATTTGGGAAAATAAATTTCCTAGAATATTATTTTATTTGATTAATAGAGTCTTTATAGATTATATTGATTAATTTTTTATAATATTTATAAATTACTTTTTAATATATTACATGGAATGTAGAACTTGAATATCACTTGATTATTGTATCTAAGTCAATAGAAATGGATAAAATGTATGCCAAATTTATAAATTGTGATTTATAAAAATATATTGAATCATTATTTGGTAAAAAAGATGGGTAAATTTATGTATCAATAGAAGACTGAGGTAATTGAAAAAAGAATAATAAGAACGAATCAAAAAAGGTTCTACTATTTTCCATAGTGGGTGGGACACAATTTAATTATTGTGAAACATTTTTCATGGTTATCAAATCCACTAATGAAGTAAACTCTAATAGCAGTTCTTCTAGACATATGAATGTAATGGAAAATTCAGTGATCTCAATAGATTGTATATCACTTCACATAAACTCAAAATTCATTGCAATAGAGATTCAATAGTCATATAAACTGAATCATGAATTTAGATATTTGGATGCTTCCTCATATAAATAGACATGGTGGTAATGTTTTGACCCAGCCATTTAATATTCCTTCATAGAAATTACCCAATGAATGATATAGAGAAAACAAGTATAATAATTACATTAAAGATATTTTGGAATATTTGGCATAAATTATTAAGATAAAAATAATATTTTAATGATTCATGTTAAGAATAAAATGATGTATATATTAATGTTAACACAGTTTGTATGGAAGATATCTGTTCACAAATTATATATTGTGTTAGGAAACTGTTAAAAATTACCACATATGTTTTCATCAGTGTGATAAACTAAAACCAGATGATAAAATTTATTTTATTAGATAATTAAAAAAACATAATTTAAGTATATATATTATTTCCCAATGTTAATAATTTTGTTAATAAATAATGAATCATTACTGTTTTAGGAAATTAATCTGGTATGGAATTAATCAAATCAAGCATAATTAATTCTAACATAATAGAAAATTATAAAAAAATTACATGAAACCATTTATTAAATATAATATAATACTACATAACATGAATGATTACATCTATAAATGATCATAAATTCATGTTGATAATATATACATAAATATATAATATTTTTACTACTTTGAAATCCATAAATTATCTTCACCCTTTAGAATCACTAAGAGTAGATAAAAACATATAAAATGATTAATTATAATGAAAAGAGAAATATTAAAAATATATCCAAAATGTAAAAAATTAGAATGTGGACTATACTTTTTTTGTGGGAGTGATATGAATTTATAGTGTAATGGTGGAAATATTCCTGTTATATATTCTTTATTATAATATATATATATATATATTGTTTCATACCTACAATAATGTTACCATTATTGATTTGTCATAATATATTTGATGTAAATAAAATGTATTGAGATGTCAAACATTTTTTATAATAAATTAAATGGGAAAAAATATGGTTAATTTTTAACCTACTTATAATATTCAATGTCACTTGGGAAAATAGAAATGATTCTAAATATACCTTTTTTATAAAATACATATATTGGTTAAATTAGTGAAAAATAAATATTTAAAAAGTACTTATTTATATTTGTATAATTACTTTTAAATACTAGGTTATAATGGTCATGTTTAAATAACTATATTAATAATATATCATGGTTTTGTTAAATCTCAGTGTCATGTGTAACAACAGATATTTTAATTTTTCATATACCACAATCCTAACATGGTGTTGTGTTTAATAAATGATATCAAAAACATTTAATTTATATGAAAAAATCATAAAAATCAGGGTGTGAAAGTATTCCCCCTTAAAATGAAATTCATCCTCAAAATTCATAACGATGATACAAACTAATGAGTATAATTATGCATCATCATATCCTCCTGCTACCCCTTAGCTTCACCAAACTAGTGGTTTCCCAAAAAAACATGACCAGCTGAGTGGTCTTGTTTTGTTGAAAATTATCTGTATGACAAGAAATATCCACATGATGTTCTTAATAAGAAAGATCATTCACTAGCGGTATTTCATCATAGTAAAATACCTATGAATGGTCATATACATACATAATTAGGATAGATATATGGAACAAATCAGTTAAATCACTTAGGATTCGTGGAAGTTCCATGAGATAGAATAAATTCCTGATATGACCAAGAATTTAAAAGGGAGAAATATAATTAGGGATTGTTTTCATTCCATCCTAAATATCATAATCGTATTCCATGAAAAAAAAATTAGTAAAAATTATTTCTAATTTTAAATTCTATAAAATTACATACATTATAAACATATGTTTTCTACGAACTCATAGATATCATGATTTTTGGTTCAGTGGCACTAAACATCAATGCAATATATTCATCTCTTTGAAGTCAAAAAAATATTTCTTTCTCCAACATATCTATAAAATATTATAGGACCTAATTTATTTCCCATTTGGGTTCATATGGATTGTAACACCCCAAGATTCCACATTACATTTCTATTTGAATAATGAAATAGCTAGTCTTGAACGCAACATCGTGTTCTAGCACTCCACGACAAATCAAACTAGCCATTATGAATAGTAATACCCACTTTTGAAAGTTTAGAAGTTTTATTTTTAAAAAAGGACTTCATTTTTAAATTTGGAATTTCAAAATTACCTTAGAATTAATTTTTGGTATTTTTCAAAAAACATTTAATTTTTTAAGAATAGGAAAAAACACTACGATATTGTTTAAAACCTACGATTTATGTAAATAGTAATTTATTTTTTTAAATTTATTTGTTAAAAATTGATACATAATACCTATATAAGTTTGATTTAATTCATTGGATTCATTTATAATAAATATAGGTGTATAAAATTTTATAGAACATTTCAACGTCTTTTACCGACCTTCTAGGAACATTTGGAAATTTGCATAAAATGTATTTTTACTATTTATCTTAATTGAATTTAACAAATCCAAGAGACATGGTTGCCATCAATAAGTAAAATTTGGATCAATAAGAGGATAATAATTTTTTCTGAATAGTATCTTTTGAATTTTATTTACCACAATTAAAAGTAAATAGTGTAGTTAAAGTTAAAAATGATATAATAATTATCCTGAAACATGTTATAATTATATTATATAAGTTTTTTAGTCCAAAATAATCCTTTGAAATAAAATATGATCCTATTTTATCCAATTGAATTAGATTATGACATTTATTATTATTTTATATAAAGAAAAGTTAAAAGTGTTAAATATAGTTTTTCATAAATAAAACATTTTTAATATAGGGTGATACATAAGTTAACTTCGACTAAAAATATCAATTAGAAATTTAAAAAGTTTATATACGTAATGGTATTTTATTTATAATTTTTATAATTAAATAATTAAATTTATTTATGACATAATTATGAAGCAGCAATTACCGTATTAATGAATGATTAAAATAATTGATATTATAAATATCCAAATAAATAAAAATTGATATATTTTATGTATTTAAATAATTTTCTTACTTAATATGACATGTTAGTATTGATTTAATGTATTTATTTTGAAGTAATCAAGTTCGTTTGGCTTTCAAAAAAAACTATATACTAAATAGTGTCAAAATTGACATCAATGAGTTTTTAAAACAAATACTATATTTTTAAATGATATAATATTAGTAAAAATATAAGGATCGTCCAAAAGACTTATATAATTATATATATGTCATTAATGAATCACTTTAGGTTCTGTTGTCATTTTATAATTAGTTAATTAACAATGTAATATAAAAATACAAGAAGACAATATAAAATCTAAATTATTTAACTAAGTGTTAAATCTAATAGGTAAGGTTAATATGGTGACATAAACATGTCTAAATCCTATTGGTTGATAAATTTTATACCTAGACCCACTATATAATATAAATAAATCTTTTTGGACCATTATAAACCGAATTTGATTTTAAAAAAAATATTAATATTTCAAGCTTTTCCTAAAGTGGCCCCCACCCCTCTTATAAAAGGTTACTTCATATTCTCTTAAAACCACACCTCCAAAGCCATTTGGATCGTACAAAACCGGATCAAATATCCTTCCATATACGATCACCTAACTCTATAGTACTTAAATAGATCATAATGACAATCTAATGAGCCATTTTGATCAAATCAAAATGAAGAACCCGAAAAAGAAGTAATTATTTCATCACCTCTTTCAAAATTCTTTTCATCTTCAACTTCATCTGTCTTTATTGTTTCCGTACCAAAATAATAACTCATGTACATTATGAATACTTTTATGTTATAATAAATATGGTACAACCATAATCATTTTTCTATCAATCTTATTAATGACAATGTCTCCATACGTGCATACATACGGCTTACCATCTCCACGTCGGGGTGTAGTTTGTTATTCAATAATTAAATACTTGGAATGGTATAATAATAAGAATTTTTTATGTAAATAATAAATATAATATGTTAATGATTCAGTATATATATTATAAAACATCAAATTAGATATGATTTCACCATCAATATAATTATAGTGTCGCTCGTGCGTACGTACCGATTACCGTATCCACGAAAGTGATGAGATTCATTCCCCCATCATAACCATTCAAGAATAAAGTTCATTTGATGATTAAAAATAAAGTTAAATAACTTAATATCATTTTGGATATGAATCAAATACATCATATCCATAAAAAACATCACTTTCACAACAAAACATATAAAGGGAAATGAATCAGCTAACACCTGAAATGATGATACTATTGAAATATCATAAACAATGAAATATTAGAAGATCCTATATGATATCATATTTATGTATTTACTTATTTAATTTTATAGTAAAAATGATTTCATCATTATACTGGAGTTTAACCTACCCTCTACTAAAGAAGACTACAAGGAAAGGGGTAATTTTACAATCTCTTTATTTATTCGAGGTTTTTATACATATGTATCTATGGGGACTTCATTATCATTAACATCCATGTTTCATAAAAATGTATTTCAAAATATCTATAATATTTCCTAGATATTGGTTAATGTAATTTGTTCCCTTCATTGACTTTATATAATTCTATTTGAATGGAATCATTATGTCGTTTTCCAAACATGGTACATTATGTCATTTTCGACAAATTTTTTTATGAATGATTTTTTAACATATACAATGGGTGCGGATAATTTCTGTCATTATAACACCATCTAAAACACCTTACATGTTTATAAGAATATTTTAAAAATAATTTTTTCTTTTATAAATATTTGAATTTTAAATGATTTCAAAATTTCTCTCAAATATATCTGATTTCACCTATGTCAACATCCTTTGATGGATTTTACATTTGTTTGAAGTTGATTTATTAAAATAAAATCTTCCATATTTTATTGAAGGTATTGTGATATGTGTGACTAAGGATGTATTATTTTTATTCTATTCAAGGTTTATGGTTAAATTATTAACATTTCGTATTCTAGTTTTAATATTAATGTCTATGTTATGTTTCAATAATTTCATATGAGGAATGATTTGGACTTAGTAACTAATGGGATGAGCCCACTATAGCTACTCGATACATCTATAGATATAATGAGTCAAACTAGTGTCTTGGAAAAAGGACTTGAAAAAATATTATTTGTAGTCTTGGCATGATGCCTTGACTATGTGGTTATGATGTCCGACATTATGGATTCCATCGTTATGAAATTAGATATTGATATTATATGTGATTATTATACTAGTAATGTATCCTTGTGAATAAGTAAATGTAATTATTTGACTTATCATTTCTATATTATGATGAAATTTAATTTTAAAAGGATTTTTTTAGTCTTATACATTTCATTAAATGATTATTATTATTTATGATTATTTCTACGATATTGATATCCTTACTAAGCTTCTGGGATCACCCCTTTCTTATGTTTTATTTTTCCTCAGATGAGAAGAATAATATTTCAATTATCTTTCTAGAATATGATAAGTTATATGAGTTTTTTCAAAGGGGACATAATGTTGTTGTTTTTCTATTTAATAATGTAATGTAAAACATATGTATGTATCTAGTACTTCCATGGGTACTAAAAAATCGATATTTCTATACTTGATCTCTTGTGATCTGGCCAATGTTATGTAATAAAGCACTGACTTTGTGAAACTAGGGTTCAGGCATTATAGTTGGTAATAGAGTAAGTTTAGTACAAACCATGGAAACTAGATTTAGAAAAACACTTATTATAGAACATTTACCTAAGATAAACTTTGAGAATTATTATATAACAAATTCCTAGAATTATTGTAATGTAAAGATATTGTGAATTTTCCATGAAATACATCTCTGTCTAGATACAAATAGGTAGAGGCGGATCTGGCACATATGTACCTATGAGTAAAAACTTTGACTAGGAGTTTAGAGATTGACCCGAGGTATCCTAGTACACAAAAATGGGCCTCGTTGTACTCTTGGTTTCGAAACTCCTAGGGGATATGATTAGGACAATTCAAATTGTCTTTAAAACCAATTATGATGAATTTATGAGTAAATATCATCTAAAAGAATTTTTTTATTATTATTATGGATTATATACATAAGCTATTCAATTTATGTTAGGTATTTTACTAGTTTGGAATTATGTATTGTGATTCATAAACTAATCTAGTGTATTCCATTGTTTAGAAATAGTTTTTAGTGGAATGAATGGAAATAATATCAATGTACATAATCCATTTTGGGAAATACCTCATACTCAAGATAATTATATTGGCGTTGGTGACGCAACCAGTGTTGAACAACTTATAACTATACTGGTATAACTCACTCAGTTTACAAAAAATATCATTACCCGTATGGAGCACCCTGATCCAAAATGCGGAGAATCAATGTTGGAACTCTTCTTGGGGATACAACCAATAACATTAAATGGGATTACAAATATATTTGTAGCTGAACAATAGATATGTTCCTTATAGAAAATATTTCAATCTTTGGGGGCAGTGAAAGGAAAGATTTTTTCATGGTTGTTTATCACTTCACGGGAGATGTAGATCAATCGTGGTCATTAATTCAAAACAGAAAGGATAATGAAGAAGTATGAAATATTGAATAGAGGGAGTTTAAAGAGATTTTACTGGAAAAATTAATTCCATTTGACCATCAAGCATATATGGAAATACAATTTCAGAGTCTGAGGAAAAATGAGGATAAGAATGTAGCAATGTATCAGGATAACATTAAATGGATAACAAGGAATGTTGCACATTATATGCCTAACCCAAGGAGTAAGACTGATCAATTATTTGATGGTCTTGTTATTTATAGTGATTTTTAAATGAAATGACTTGGTTTTTTCCTTTTTAAGAATGATTGAGTTATTGCCTATGTATCCCAATAGCTAAAAATTCCTGATAAAAAATATCCCACTCTTGATCTAGAGTTAGATATTGTAATGTTTTCTCTACAGATACGGAGACACTATCTATATGGTGAATTTTTTTAGATATATACTCATAAAAATTAATTGATGTATATTTTCTTATATAAATAACTCTATATGACAGAAAGAAAATGGCTTGAACAACTTAAATATTTTTATTGCACTATACATTAGCACCCGAGGAAGGAAAACATGGTGGAAGATGCATTGAGCAGAAAGGATCAGGGAGTTTGAACAAGATGAGGGTTGAAAAGGATCCTATGTTCATGGATATAGTAAATATGGATATAGGAATAATCATGGATGGTTAAAATCAATAAATTTAATAATTGTTTCCTAACCATCTTTCTAGAAATGATAAAAATTTCTCCGACAGATGATGAGGAGTATCAAAAGAAAATTAAAGCTGTGAATGATGGGATATTGATTGAATTCATATATGAAGATGGAATTTTGAAATTTGGGAAAGACATTGTGTTCCTAACATACCTAATATAAAAATGAAATTTTTGTATGATGCCCATAGCTCCAATATATCTATACACCCTAGTAGCACTAAGATGTATAGATATTTTAAGTATCATTTTTGGTTTGAAAACATTAAGGGGGAGATTAGTGATTATGTGTCAAGATTTATGGTTTTTCCACAGGTGAGGCGGGTAGACAACATCCTAGAAGAGTCATGAAAACTCTTCCCATACCTATGTAGAAAAGGGATGATATTACGATGGACTTTTTCATGGGGAAAAAAAGACTCCGAGAAGGAATGATGTAATATGAGTCATTATTGATCTTCTTACCATGTTAGCTCATTTTCTTTAATAAGAAAAGATTTACCACTTGAACTTTTATCAAGAATATATATTAATGAAGTTGATAGAATTAATAGAGCACCCTAAAAGATTATTTCTGATCGTGATCCCCATTTTACATCATGATTTTGGAAATGTATTTAGAAGGCCCCTGATACTGAACATCGTTTGAGCACTGCCTACTTCCCTCAAATTTATGGACAATAAGAATGGACTATTAAAACCATAGAAGATATATTGATATCTTGCTCACAAGACATTCAAGGAATGTTGTATCAATATTTACCACTGTTAGAATTTTCCAATAACAATATCATCCATTAAAGTATTCAGATGGCACCATATGAAGAGTTATATAGAAAGAGATGTCGCACACTAACATATTGGGATGATGTTGGTGAAAGAAACTCATAGGAACCGAACATATTGAGGGAACTATGGAAAATGATAATATTATACAAAATGGAAACAGGGAAGATCAATGTAGGAAAAAAAGATATTATGATAAATGAAGGATGGATTTCAAATTTCAAATATGAGATCTTGTTTTCTTGAAGGTATCTCCCTAGAAGGGTGTTGTACGATTCGGTAAGAAGGGTAAATCACGTCCCAGGTACATCATATTATTAGATTTTATAGAATTCATTGGAGTTGTATCTTACCGTATAGCAATGCCTCCAAGTATCTCTAAAGTTAATGATGAGTTCCACATATCACTGTTGACAAAATACAGGCCTGACCCAACACATGTATTCACCTATGAATTAATTGAACTGGAACCCGATATTTCATATTCTGAAGAGCTTATCAAGTCTCTTGATACCATAGAACAAGTGTGCATAATACGAATGACTCTTCTTTTAAAATAACTATGGAGAAATGATAAGATAAGAGGCAACATGGGAACTCAAGGAATATATGAGGAAGAACCACCCAAATTATTTTATGCAGTAGTATTCAAGAAATTTTGAGGATGAAATTATTTGACAGAGGGAGGAATGTAATACCCCAAGCTTCCGCGATATGTTTCCCTGTAAATAATTCAACAGTTTGTGTTGTATGCAACATCGAGTTCTATCACACCACGACCAATCAAACTTGCCGTTGTGAATAGTAATTCTAACTTTTTGAAATTTTATAAATTTTATTTTTTAAAATTGACTTCATTTTTTGATTCGGAATATCAAAATTAGCTTACGGTGAATTTTGTGTATTTTAATGAAAACATTCAATTTTGATGAATACTGAAAAACACACCATTATTGTTTAAAACTAACATTTTATTTAAATAATTAATTATTTAATTTAAATTTATTTTAAGTCAGAATAGATATAAAATAACTATATAAGTTCAATGTAACTCATTCAAGTCATTTTATAATTAAATTATAAGTATAAAATTTTATTGAACATTTTATTATTACCCACCTTCAAGGAACATTTGAAAATTTGCATAAAACATAATTTTACATCTTTTGAGAATTTAATTTCAAAAATCAGAGAGTCATGGTCGACATCAGTAGGTAAAATGTGGTTCAATAGGATGCCAATAATTTTTGGGGAATAGTAAATTTTGAATTTTATTTACCACTATTAAATTTAAATAGGATAATTAAAGGTAAAAATGACATTATAATTATCCTGAAACATGTACAAATTCTATAGGATAAGTTTTTTTGACCAAAATCAACAATATAAATAAAATATGATCCTATTTGATCAGCTTGGATTAGATTTGGACATTTATTATTATTTTATTCAAAGAAGAGTTTAAAATGTTTAATTCAAATTTTCCTAACTAAATCATTTTTAATATAGGGTTATATATAAGAAAAATTTGACAATAAATATTAATTATAATTTTACAAATATTTCTTACAATATTTCTTTTTTATTTATTATTTTTGGACATTGAATAATTAAATTTATTTACGACAAAATGATGAAGTAGTAATTAACATTATATTGAAAGATTAAAATAAATGATATTATAAACATCCATATAAATATAAATTGAGATTTTTGATGCATTTCAATAATATTCTAGGTTAATGTGACATGTTAGGATAGATTTAATGATTTTTTGAAGTAGTCATGTTTGGTTCACTTTCACTAAAACCATATACTAAATTGTGTCAAAATTGACATTAATGGGGTTTTTATAAAAATACAATATTATTAAATGATATAATAGTCCTAAAAATATTGATTTTGGCTTGAGGACTTATATAATGATAGATATGTCATCAATGAGCCAATTTAGGTTCTCTTGGATTTTAGGGAATTTCAGTTAACCATGTAATATAAATATACAAGAATACATTATAAAAGTTAAACTGTTTAACTAAAAGCTATATATAAAATATATGGTAAATTTGGTGACCTAAATTTTTCTAAAACCTATTGGTTGAGAGGTTTTAGACCCATCCCCACCCTATACATGAAATAATGTTTTTTGGAGAAATTATAAACAAAAAATTATTGAATAATAAATTAATATTTAAATCCTTTCCAAAAGTGACCCTCACCTCTCTTATACAATGGAACTTACCCTTATCTCTAAATATCTCCTCCAAATCCCTTTGGCTCCATAAAATCCTTCTCAAATATCCTCCCAAATACCATCACATCAACTTATAGTCCTTAAATTTATAGGAAATCCATTTTAATGATCCATTTTGATCAAATCAAAAGGAAGCACTCGAAGAAGAGGTAATTATTTCATCACCTATTTCAAAGTACTTTTTTTCTTCCACTTCCCCTTTCTTTGTTGTTTCCAAACCAGAATAAGATGTAAAGTACCTTCTATATACTGTGATTTTATTATAAATACGGTACAACCATATTTTTTATTCTTTGCATCCTACTAATGACAAAGTCTCCATATGTGTGTACGTAGAACTTACCATCTCCACGTCGGGGTGTAGTTTGTTATTCAAAACGTCATTATTTGGATGGGTATAATAATGAGTATAATTAACATAAATAATAAATATAAAATTTTAATGATTTTATATATATGATATACCATCAATTACAAATAATTTCACCATCAATATATTGGTATTTTCACTCTTGCATTCATATGGATTACCGTCTCCACGAACGTGATGAGATTCATTCCCCATCCAAACTATTGAAAAATAAATATCATTTTATGATTTAAAATAATTTTTAATAAGTTAATATCATTATGTATCTGAATTAAATACATCCTATCAATAACAAACATTAATTTTTTTAGCAAAACATATAATTGAAAATGAGTTAGTTAACAACAGAAACGATGATACTACTAAAATATCATTTACAATGAAATATTAGAAGATCATATATGAAATCGTATTTATGTATATTGTTGTTGTATAATTTAATAAAAATTATTTCACCATTATACATGATGTTATCCTACCCTCGTATAAGGAAATGTAGAAGTTAAGGATTAATTCTACAATATCTTTATTTATCCAAGGTTTTTTATATAAAAGTATTTATTGGGACACGTTTATCGTCCACATTCGTGTTTCGTAAAATGTATTTTAATTTTTTTACTATTTCCTAGAATATGGTTTAATGTCATTTAAACACTTGTTTGACTTTCTATAAAATGTTTCCAAAGGAATCGTTCCATCATTTACCAAACAATGTACTTTTTGACCATTTTGACAAATTAAGGTAAGAATGTTAATTTAACTTATATAGTGGGTGCAACTGATTTCTACCATTATAACACATTTGAAGCTTCCCTTATAAGCTTATAAGAATATTTTCAAAATAGATGCTTTATTTTATAATTACATTACATTTAAATGATTTCAAAATTTATCTCAAATAGTTTTGATTTCTTCTCTGTCAAAATACTTTAATGGATTTTACACTTGTTTAATGTTGATATATTATGATACAATATTACATAATTAATTAATAGTTTTTTGATATGTCTACCTATGGATGTGTTATATTTATTTCATTCATGTTTTATGGTTAATGTATTAACATTTTGTATGCAATTTTTTTTATTAAATTTTATGATATGTTTCAATATTTTCATTTTAGGAATGCATTGGAATTAATAAGTGATGGGTAGAGCCTTCTATAGCACCTCGATGCATCGGTAGGTCTCATTAGACAAACTACTGTCTTGTAACAAGGATTTTAAAAAATCTTATTTGTACTCTTGGCATGAGGCCTCGAGTCTATGGATAGCACGTTCGACATTATGCATTCCATAATTGTAAAATTAGTTATTGATATTACATGTTATTATTTGACTATTAGAATATCCATGTGGATAAGTAAATGACAATATTTGACTTATCTATTCCATATTAAACTGATGTTTATTTTTAAAATGATTTTGTTTTAGACTTCTTCATTTACATAAATTTTTATTCTTATTTATGATAGTTTATGATATATTTTTATCCTTACTGTGCATCTGAGGTTACCCCTTTCTTATGTTTTATTTTTCCAAAGATGTGAAGAATTATATTACGATTATCCTATAGGAATAGGCTAAGGGACATGAGTGTGTTCAAAGGGGACATAATATTTTTCTTTTTCTTTTTCATAATGTAATTTTAATCTTATATATGTATCAATTACATCCAACGCTACTAAACAAAATGATATTTCAATACTTGATCTCTTGTGAACATTATAGTTTTATGTAATAACGCACAGACTCTAGGTAACTAGGGTTGGGGTGTTAAAGTTGGTATTAGAGAATTTTTAGCACAAAACATGGAAACTAGGTTTAGAATGACTCTTATTAGATAACATTACCAAAAGATAAATATTGAGGATTATTATAGAAGAACATCCCTGAATTTTTGTAATGCAGAGATTTTGTGAATTTTCCAAACAATACATTCTTGTCTGGATACGAGTAGTTAGAGGCTGCTCTGGAACAGATGTATCAAGGAGTGAAAACACTAAAAAGGGGTTTCATGCTTAACATGGGGAATCATGGTAATCAACAATGGGCCTTGTTTCACTCTTGGTTACAACACCCTCGGGGGACATGCATATGATAATTCAGATTTTCATTAAAAACAATTATGACGGATTTATGAGTAAATACATCCTTAAAGAAAACATTTTTTATGATTATGGATAATATGAATAAACTCTTCATTTTATGTTATTTAATTTAATAGTTTGGAGTTAAGTATTGTGATTCATAAACTAATAATGTGTATTTCTTTGTTTAGATATTTCTCTTAATGAAAGGAATGGAAATTGTATCAACTCATTTAAGCCATGTAGTGATTTCCATCCTACTCAAAATAATTATAGTGGGGATGGTGATGCAACTAGTTCTGAACAACTTATAACCATACATGATAAACTCACTCATGTTATGGATAATAACATTACATTAATATAGAACCCTGATCCACAACGCAGAGGATCAATGTTAGACCACTTAATGAGAAAACAACCACCCACATTCAGTGGGACAACCAATACATTTTTAGCTGAGAAATTGATAAGATCCTTAGAGAAAATATTTCATTATTTAGGGATTAGTGAAAGGGAAAAAGTTGTGATGGAAGTTTATCACCTCACGGGAGATGAAGATCAATGATAGTAATTAATTCAGAACACAAAGAAGGATGAAAAATTATCAAATATGTAATGATGGAAGTTTATAGAGATTATCTTATAAAAATACATTCCTTGAAACCATCAAGCTGATATGGAAAGAAAATTTCTGAGAGTGAGGAAAAAGGTGGATGAGAATGCTGAAAAGCATGAGGATAACATTACAATGTTTTCAAGGAATTAAATAGGTTATATATGTAGCCAAAGGAGTAAGACTGATCAATTCATTGATTGGTTTGTTATTTTTTATGCTTAAAATAAATGACCTGGTTGTTTCCTTATGTAGAATGATAGAGTTATTACCTCTGTATCACGATAGTTTAAAATTCATGAACATAACTATCTCACTTATTATATTGACATAGCAGCTGTAATATTTTCTATGAAGATATAGAGACACTGTCTATATGGTTAAAAATGTGATATATATACTGATCACTAGAGTTTGACGTATATTTTTGGATAAATAAACTCAATATGAGGCAAAGACGATGGCTTGCACTACTCAATGATAATGATTACACTATACACTACCACCAAGGGAAGAAAAATAAGGTGGAAAATTCCGTGAGTAGAAATGATAATGGCTTTTTGAACAATATGAGAGTTTAAAGGAATCATATGTTCATTGATCTAGTAAATATATATATGGGAATTATCATGGAAGGTGAAACAACAATAATTTTTCAAATGTATTCCAAACAGTCTTCACTAGAAATGATAAAAAGTTCTCAGATAGATGATGAGGAGTTTCAAAATAAAATTAAAGATGTGAATGATGTGAGATTGATTGAATTATTATATGAAGATAGAATTGTGAAATTTGGGAAGAGACATTGTGTTCCTGACATACCTAATCTAAAAATGGAATTGCTAGATAATGCCCATAGCCCCAATTTCACTATAGACCCTAGTAGCACTAAGATTTATATATATCTGAAGAAACATTTTTGGTTGGACAAAATTAAGAGGGAGATTTATGATTATGTTTCATGATGTATGGTTTTTGAATAGGTGAAGGCTGGATGACAATATCCTAGAAGTGTCATGAAACATCTTCCCATACCTGAGTAAAAATGAGATGATATAATGATAGACATTGTCAATGGGATACCAAAGACTCATAGAAGGAATGATGCAATATGGGTCATTGTTGATTGTCTTACCGAGTAAACACATTTTCATGCTATAAGAAAAAATTTACCACTTGATTGTTTAGAAAGACTATATATTCATGAAGTTTTAAGACTTCATGGAGTACCCCTATCGATTTTTTCTGATCGTGAACCCCATTTAACATCAATATTCCGGAAAATTATTCAAAGGAATGGGATACTGAACATCGATTCAGCATTTCCTACCACCCTCAAACTGATAGACAATTAGAATGTACTATTCAAACATTAGAAGTCATGTTGAGATCATTCTCACATGACATTCAATGTGTGTGGGATAAATATTTATCTCTTGTAAAATTTTACAATAACAATAACATCCATTCAAGTTTACAGATGGCATCATATGGAGTGTTATATGGAAAGAGATGTCGCACACCAACTTTTAAGGATGATCTTGATGAAAGAAAACTTATAGGTTAAGAAGATGATGTGAAAACAATGTAAAACCCGAAGATTATCAAAACCCACATCAAAGAAGCTCAAAGTAGGCAAAAGAGATATGCTGATAACTGATGGAAGGTTTCAGAATTTCACATTGGAGGTCATATTTTCTGGAAGTTATCTCCGTGGAATGGTTTTGTACGATTCGGTAAGAAGGGTAAATTACATCCTAGGTACATCAGACCTTTCAAAATTCTAGAATGAATTGGAGTTTTAGCTTACTGTTTGGAAATTCCTCCTTGTATATACAAAGATCATGACATGTTCCTTGTATCACTATTAAGAAAATACATTCCTGTCCCAATACATGTACTCACCTATGATGAAATAGAACTGGAACCTTATCTATCTTATTTTGAAGAGACTTTCAAGATTCTTTAAACTAGGGAACAAGTGTTGAGAAACCAGATAACTCTTCTGGTAAATGTTCTATAGAGAAACAATGAGATGGAAGAAGAAATGAGGGAACCTGAGGAACTTATGGCGCAGAACCACCCAGATCCTTTTATGCAGTAGTATTTTAGAAATTTCAAGGAAAAAATTATTTGATGAATGGAAGAATGTAACCCCCAATATTACATAATAATTTTCTATATGAATAATACAGTAGATTATGTTGTACGCAACATCGAGTTATATCACACCATGACCAATAAAACTAGTCGTTACGAATATTAATACCCACTTTTTGAAATTCTATATATTATATTTTTTAAAATGGACTTCATTTTTTGGATTTATAACATCAAAATTAGATTAGGATGAATTTTAGGTACTTTTTTGAAAACATTTGATTTTTGATTAATAGTGAAAAACACTGTGTTATTTTTTAAATCCAAAATATTATTTAAATATTTATTTATTTATTTATATTATTTTGGTCAAAATAGATTCGTAATTACTCTATAAGTTCAATTCAGTTCATTGGAGTCGTTTTATAAAAAAATAAGGTGTATAAAATTTTACTAAACATTTTAACATCTTTTTCCCACCATCTAGGGACATTTTCAAATTTGCATAAAACAAACTTTTAAAGCTTCTTTGGATTGAATATAAAAAATACATGAGACATGGTTGATATAAGTAAGTAAAATTTCATTCAATAGAATAAAAATATTTTTGTGGAAAATAGTAACTTCTGATTTTTTTAATAGAGTTAAAAGATAATAGGGTAATTAAAGGAAAAAATGATATAATGATTACCCTAAAACGTGTCCTAATTCAATTGGATAAGTGTTTTTGGACCAAATTAAATGTTAGGAATAAAATATTAGCCTATTTGACTAACATGGATTAGATTAGGAATTTTATTATTATTTTATTTAATGAAGAGTTAAAAGTATTAAATTAAAATTTTTATAACTAAAACATTTTTAATATAGGGTTATACATAAGATAAATTAGACTAAAAATATTCATTAGAAATTTAAACATATTTCATACATCATGGTATTTTATTTATAAATTTTAGTTGTTAAATAAATAAATTTATTTTTGACCCAATGATGAAGCAGTAATTACTTATTAATGAATGATTAAAATAATTGATATTATAAATATAAAAATAAATATAAATTGAGACATTTAATGAACTACAATTATTATATAGGTTAATTGGATATATTAGTATTTATGTAATGTATTTTTTCTATGTAATCACGTTTTTTTGACTTTCACAAAAACCAAATACTAAATAATGTATTAATTGACAGAAATGAGTTTTTAAAAAAAATACTATATTATTATATGATTTAAAATTCGTAAAATATAAGGATCTGACAAAATACATATATAGTTATAGATATATCATTAATAAACAAATTTATATTCTCTTATAATTTTATTGTATATTTATTGACCATGTAATTAAAAAATACATGAAGACATTTTCAATGTTAAACTATTTAACTAAGAGTTAAAACTAAAATATAAGGTTTATATGGTGACCTAAACATTCCTAAAACATTTTGGTTGTGTGGTTTTTGACCCATACCCACATAATACTATAAATAAATCTGTTTGGATCCATTATAAAACGAATATTATTGTATAATATATTAATATTTCAATCTTTTCCTAATGTGACCCTCACATCTCTTATAAAAGGGTACATCCCCTTATCTTCTATTCACGCCTAAAAAGACATTTGGATCAGCCAAAACCAACTCAAATATACTCAAAAGTAAAATAAATTCAACCTATAGGTCTTAATTTATTCTGAAGTCAATCTTAAGGATCTCTTTGGATAAAATCAAATGGATTCAATGGGAGAAGATTTAATTATTTCATCACCTCTTTCAAAGTTATTATCGTCATCAACTTCATATTTCATAGTTATTTATACAAAAAAATAATAAATATATTTCATTCTACATACTCTGATGTTATGATAAATATGGTACAACAACATTTCTATTCATCATATGAATGACAAAGTCACTATATGTTCGTACGTATGGCTTACCATCTCCACTGCGTGATGTAGTTTGTTATTCTAGAATTCATTATTTGTATGGGCATAATAATCACTATAATTGATATAAATAATAAAAATAATATGTTAATGATTATGTATATATTATATACCATCCAATTACATATGATTTCACCGTCAATATAAAATATATTTTTTCTCGTGCGTACGTACGGATTACCGTTTCCTTGAATGCGATGAGATTCATTCTCCATTGTGACCATTCTAAAATAATTTCATTTTATGATTGAAAATATTTTTTAAGAACTTAAAATAATTCTGAATATGAATAAAATACATCATATACATAACAAACATGACTTATGTAATGAAACAAATAATGGAAAAAAATCATTTAACACCTGAAACGACGATACTACTGAAATAACCTTAATAAAGCAATATTAGAAGATCATATATGATATAATATTTATGTATCTGGTTATTGAATAATTTAATAACAATTATTTAACAATTATATAGTAGGATGACCTACCCTTGACAAAATAAAAGTACAAGGTAAGGGTTAATTTTAAAATCAATTTATTTATATGAGGTCGTCTATACGTTAGTATCTACTGGGGATTCAATATAATCCACATCCATGTGTCTTAAAAAGGTATTTTATTTTTTTATCTTTCCTAGAATATGGTTGAATGTCTTTAATACCCTTGTTTTACATTATATAAAATGTTTTGAAAGTAATATTTCCATCTTTTTCCATAAGGTGTACTTTATGCATTTTTTGAAAAAATAGGGTAAGAATGTTTTTTTAACCTATACAACAGTTGTGGCTACATTATGTTGTTATTACACCTCTAAAGATTCACTTACTTGATTATAAAAATATTTTCATAATAAATGTTTTCTTTTATAATTACGTGACTATTAAATGTATTCAAAATTTCTCTTAAATAGTTTTTATTTCATCAATGACAACATCATGTGATATTTTTACACACATTTGAATTTGATTTTTTATGATACAATAATCCATAGTGTGTCGAATTTTTGTTATATCTTTGAATATGTATGTGTTATTTTTATACCATTTATAGTTTATAGTCAAATTATTAACATATTAAATGAAAGTTTTACTATGAATGTTTATGTTATGTTCCAATATTTTCATATGAGGAATTCATTGGACTTATTATGTGATGAGTGGAGCCCATTATACCTCTTCGAGGCATTGGTAGGTTTAATAAAGAAAAGTAGTGTCTTGGAAGAAGGCCTTGTAAAAAATCGTATTTGTTGTCTTGGAATAGGGCCTTGAATATGTGGTTATGATGTCTGACATTATGCATTCCATCATTATAAAATTAGCTATTGATATTACATGGGATTATTTCACTAGTAGAATTTACATTTGAATAATTAAATTGAATTATTTTTCTTATCTTTTCCATATTATGCAAATGTTTATGATGAAAAGTATTTTGTTTTAGTCTTATACATTTCCATAAATGTTTGTTCAGATTTATGATTGTTTCTTCTATATTGTATTCCATACTAAGCATCTAGCCTCACCCCTTTATTTTGTTTTCATTTTATAGGATGTAAAGATGTATTTTACGATTAACCTGCAAAAATAGGCTAATGGATATGAGTGTGTTCAAAGGGGGCCAAATTTTGTTGTTTTCCCATTTCATAATATAATTTAATACTTATGTATGTATCTAGTACATCCATGGCTACCAAACTAATCGGTCTTTTGAGACTTGATATCTTGTTATCCTGCCAATGTTAGGTTATAATGCATCGACTCTGGATAACTAGTGTTAGGGCGTTACATGGATCAATTTTTATGATTTATTAAAATCAATAGTTGTTTTAATACTCTACTAGAGGAAGGTATTGACCCCCAAAACCATTAATATCCACTAAAAATGAGTTCAACATATACTTTATGTTTTGAATTATTCTTTTAGGATAATGATATATTTGAGGAGGAAAATAGCGATGAATGGAAAATCCATATCAAAATATTTCTAAATACTTCTCCAGATCATTGTGGTAAACCTTGGATCCCACTCAAACATAATGTAATGTTTTTTTAAGAACATGTACATAAACATTACATATTCTAGTGTTTTGAGAAAATAATACACATTCTTATATTCCCTTGAATCATTTCAATATAGAGTTTTAGATAATTATTTAAACTCAAAAAAGTAATACTATAAATTAATATTTGACTCTTATATATTATATTCAATTTACCAACATATTAAAACCATTAACAATAAAAAATGTTTTCATTTCACGTAAAATATTCACTGTTTTCCCTCATTCTCATACATGTTTCTTTTCTACCTTAAATCCATTGGAAGAAATTTTAAAACACAGGATAAGAAAAAAATCATTATGAGGGACATAAAAGAAGGGAAACATTAGTCTAATTAATGTTAATATAAATGTGTTTATAAAACTATACCATTTTATTCCAAAAAGGGAATTATCTATTAAAAAATATGAATATCATACCTACTGAAAATAAACTGATTCTCATGAAATCTCATTAGAATGAATATAAAATATTATTAATTAACATGGGAAATAATTTTATAAACCACTCTTAAAAATTTAGTAACCATTATGGTTATCCTCTCTCTTCAGAGCACCCAACGTGTTGTAGGTAGTCACGTAACCACCCATCCTAGGTTTATCACGGAACAACCCTTCATTGGATTATCAAGTGACCACCATCCATTGTGTTTTCACATAACCACCCATACTTGTTTTATCATGTTAACAACCATAATTATAAACAATTTCGAATAACTATAAAATTTACACAAATTAAGAAATATTTCATCATAAAAATAATTTTAAAAGAAAATGAAAATTTCATTTTAAAATAACTCTTTTTGAAAAACTACGCACAATAAAATGTACTTTTTTTGAATATTACCATATAAAATTTCAAGTTAATAATAAAATTATTAATGTACATGAATGCATAAAATTATTATTGTTTCGTTTATGTAATAAGATATTATTTTTCAAAATGAATATTTAAATGTGTATTTTCAAAATAAATTCCATTACAGATTTCATTTTTATGGAGTGACCATACATTAGAGGAATATATTATCTATATTTACAATAAATACACATTAAAATATTATATAATACCTATGGAAATTAAAATTAATTTCATACATAATATGAAAAATACAACATCAATGAAAATGATGTTTAACCCAAAGAAAAAAAATTGGGTTAAAAAATGATTTACCTCACATTTAAATTCCATAAATAAATTTATAACCTACTGTATAATGGTTTAAATAATGGTATTATATGATTAATGAACTATATTAATATTTATAATAACTTATGAGATTATTTTAATACATATCATTTCCCATTCATTAATAATATTTCATTATTTCAATGGTTTCATGTTTTTTTCTTTTCATGATTTCATGGTTGGGTTTACCTGTATAAAATTATGAATGATCCCATAAAATAGAATTAAAACTGAAAAAATCGTAAGAAATTTTATTAATAATAATAAATTTTTATTAATGGTATTTTATATATTTTTTATTTGTTATATTAGGATTATTAATTACATAAAATGTTAATGATAAAAGTTTAATTTTTTGGTGGTTTTTACAAACATTTAGAACTACATTGGTCACATATAATATAATGTTTATATATTAGATACATTACTTTAAGTAGGTTATAATATTCATATCATAATATTTTATAACCTTAACTAATGTTTTATGAACATTCATGAAAGTGGTAATGAAAAACAAACAATCATTATTCACAAAGACGGTAAACCGGCAATATTTTGATTTTAGGATTGTTTCTTATAATAATTGGATATGAGAAATGGAATGGATATTATAGAAAAAATTATAAATATAAAACTAAAGTATATACAATATTATGTAGTTATAATGGATTTATTGATGAATGAGGTGAGGAGAAATTTGAAAAATAAAAGCAATTAAGATAGGTACTTTGGAAAAACTACCGCTTCAATATCACATCCTTAAGAGACCCATAAGGACCATTGCATGGTTTTATAGTTAGAAGATTATCACATTGACACAAGGAGATTGATTATGAGATGTTTTCAGATATTTTAGTGTCTTCATGTCTATTTAGTCAAAATGGTGGGGTTTTTATACATGAGGAGTTGGGGGGGGGGGTTAAGTTATTTTAATTATGATAATTTTATTTTTAAAATTCAAACACATTGAGGTGGAATTAATTAAAAATAATTAGATAATTAATTGAAGTTTTGGATTATAGTTAGTTCCATTAAATACCTCTTCCAAACATTAATTTATATAATTTTTAGGTATGTTATGAATTTTAATATTAACTTTAACAATTGTCACTATTTTTGATATATTGTGACAAATAATTTTTTTACCAAGGTAACTTATTAATAACTAAAAAGGAAATATAACCTAAATCATTATTTATAAATTATAATTAAATATATTTAATCCATTTTACAAATAAAGTTCATATAATTTTTAAAATTATATATAAAAGTAATTTTACAAAAACAATGAAAACGAAGGTTTTTAAACTGAAAAGTTCAAAAGATTGTAATGCTTTTATATCAAATTTCAATATGAAAATGATTAAACTAAACAAAATTGATATTATTTATTTATTATTAAACTCATTACACATTAAAAAAATTAATATATAAAATTTAAATATAAAAAAATCTGATGAAAAATATATTTTCAATGAAAATGATGTATTTTTCTATATTCAACAAAAATTGATACTTATTCGAAAAATATCAAAAAACCATGAAATTATAATTTTTATATTCATATTTAATTTTTTTTTTATTTTTTTCAAATACAATTTATTAAAGTGAAAAATTATTTTAAAAATAATATCTCTATCTTTAGGCGGAAAACCTGTCATCAAAAAAATATTATCTTTTATGCAAAAAATAGGATTTATTTTAACCATAAGACAATCAAACATATTGAATGAATATAAAAACATTATATTATATAAATAAATTATAAATTTTATTGATAACTTTCTCTAATAGAGTTTAATTTAATTTTAGGAAAATAATAATTTTGAAAACAATTATTTTATCAGTACCTTGGTTGTTACATTCTATCTCACTTCTAACAATTGTATCCTCAAAACATTATTTTGTTAAAAAAATATGCTATGTTTTTTCATCATAGAATTTTCATATTTCCTTGTTTTTTCTTCAACCAAATGGGATTTCTATAAATCATTTAGCTTTTAAATCACTTTACTTGACAACACTTTCTCTTTGCGGCCAAACACGTGAATTTAATGTTTTTATTAGAAAGATATTCATCCAACCGAACTAAATTTGGGATAAATACATGAGTATCATATTGAACATACTTTATTGATATTGATAAATTAAAAAAATTGTGTACATAGGATAAACACAGAGGAAAATTTGGCACTCATTAAGAAACTAATTCAACATTCTCTATGATTTCATAGGGTTTGATGACCCTTGGACACAACATCACCTTCTTAAAAAAAATGTGTCGCACTTTTCCAGGGTGAAAATATGAGATAGACAAGATCAAATAAAATGAAAAAATAACCTTCCTTCTGTTATCTACATAAACATTTATTCATACTCTGAGAAGACACCATGTGTTACTGATTTATCTTCACATTCTTAACCATTTCCTCTACAATTTTAGTACCAAAAACATCATTTCTCCTTAATCATCCCAATAAGATATATTTTGACACCACTTTCCATATAACATGTTAAGTAGTTTCGTTTTCATAATATAATGACAATTGTTATAATAAGGAAACTCAACCAAAGATATAAAAATCCATCAAAAAATCTCAAAGCATATATTCTAATGCCTGAATTGTTCTTTTAGACTATCTATCAGATTTACGATGAAAAGAAGTGCTGAAATATAATTTATTTCTCAATGATTTTTCAGTCCCTTTTAGAAATGATAAGAAATCATGGGATCAAGGTCAGATAAAATAGGGAGTGGAACTCCATGAAACCTGAATATCTACTTAATTAATATAATGGCGAGAAAGTTTATCTAAATACATAATGTATCAAATAGAATAGAAATGTGTATATTTATTCAATCGATCAATAATAACCCAAATCACAGTGTAACACCGATGATTCATTTGTAATGTTTCAACAAAAATTGACATGTCTTCCCATTTCCATTCTAGTACTAGAAAAGGTTTATTAAGCAAAAACTATGACTATAATTATTATTTAGCTTGTGGAAAAGTCAATCATTTTTTGATATATTCATCAATGACTTTTCTTATTGAATCCAACCAGTAATACCCACAAATGACTCTATGCACCTTATTGCTACTATGATGATCTGAAAATCGTGAATTATGAGCTACACTTATCAACTAATTCCTCAGATTATCATCATAAGGAATACATAATATCTCCCCAAATTGCAAAACATAATCATTATCAAGGTTGAATTCAAAAAATATATCCTTTTTAACAAAACCAACATTTTATGTTACTTATGGTCATCATTATACTCATAAATAATTTTGTTTGACAAAGATGATTTCACTAACACCTAAAACAAAATAGAGGATGTCTATGCATCCAAAATTTCTAATGAAAAATTCATCAAGTCATTAACCTAATGGTCAATTTCCAATCATAATAAGGATAGTGGTGCCTAATGTCTTTGACTCAAGTAATCATCCACTTTTATTCTTTCAGAAGATGGTAATTGTTTGTGATATCATAATCACTAATCAGTTCCATCAATCTTTTGTGACACACATTCATCACTTTCTAAATAAATATTTACTTTAATCATTAATTGTTAGTATATATTTCACACATGGATCCATATAAGTGATGTATCTAAATTAAAAAATCAAAAACGAAATTAGATTGTCCCAAATCATGTGTAGGATAATTTTATCATGATTATTGCATTACAAAAAATCATAATAAATTATCTGATCACTCTATAATAGAACGTAACAAAGACCCCTCAATGTAGTGTCACTGTAGATAAAAAACACCATTCTTCACGGGTATGGAAAAAATGGATCAATTATCAATCTCATTTTTAATTCATTATAATAGTCATCAAAAAATTTCCCAATAAATTTAACTCATTTTCTTGTTAATAATGATTTTGGGATAGATAAAAGTGTAAAACATTTAAGAAACCATCAGTAATAACTTGCTAACCCAAAAAAACAAAAAATATATGTAATATTTGTGGGTCTTGGACATTAAGCCATAATTATTTTTTGGGTGGGATCAAATGTAATTCCATATTTACATTTAATTTTCAAACAAAAGGATATATTTTTTAACCAAAAAACACATTTTCTGAATATTAAATCTAACTTATTTTCTATATTGTTTTGCATAAAAATAATTGGTCAATTTTTCATGATCCTAATAACTTTTTGAATAAACATATATGTCATCAATAAAAATTAAACATGCATACCCAAAGATTTAAAAAATTCTTTATTCAGAAAATCCATAAATACAATAATGGAATTTTTAGACCCAAATAGAGTCACTACAAACTCATAATTCCCTTATCTAGTCTAAAATAAGGTTTTCTGAATGTTATCATCCTTCACCTTCAGCGATGGTACCGCAACCCATGATCAATCTTTGAAAATATTTATTCCCATGGAGATGATCACAGAAATCATCGACCTGAGAAAAATGGTACCTATTCTTAACATTGATTTTATTCAATTGTATATCATAAATAAAATGTCTCAATGAATCATTTAATTCTAATAAACAAAATGGAATCCTAGAATGTGGAAGTGATGGGTTGAATGAAACCATTATATAGAAACTCAGGTAATTAGTTTTTTAGTTCCAAATGATCTACTTCTCTTATTTGGTAAAGGGGTTTTGGAATAGGATTAGTATTAGGGACTAAATCAATAGAGAAATCATCTTCATGATCATGAATAATACCAGACAATTTATCTATAAAAATAACCACGTATTCATTCAAAATTGATATATCAATAATATAAATTATTCCATTCTTTTCAATGACATAGTCTAGGTAACTTCCCCAATAATTTAAAATCATTTTATCTACTTCTTGGTAGGTTATTAAATGTATGAAATCATTGAAAAAACATTATTATCTCTATAACTTATCATATCATGATAAAATAATATGAAATCCACACCCAAAATAAATCAAAATCATCAATTGGTATATTAAAAATATTTAATGGAAATACCATTTCACTGATAGTAATATAAAGATTATTATAAATCATGGTTTAATTAATACTTATGCTAGATGTTTTTACCCAAAGTTAAATCATACTTTCCTGATGTGATATTCCCTATATTGTTGAAAATTTATTAAAAATTAAATAATGATAAAAATTAAAAGTTAAAAAAATTGAAATATTTAGGAAACAATTAACATAATTTTCACTAATTCATTTAATGGCCCCACATAAATTATTGTTATAGAAAAATAGTTTTACACAACCTTATATTTTCGATCCTGATGATTTATTCCATGACTGAATAAAAATGGACAAAAATTAGCATAACTTCCCAACACATTTCAATTAAAAAATCATACCATCATATTTCCATTAATTTTATCTTAAATTTTCATATAGTCATGAACCATGTCACCATTCTTTCCATATCCCACGAATTTTGAAAATTCAGTGATACTATCCTAAGGGTGCTTCTTACAACAATTTTCACGTGTTGGGAAATTAATTTTCAATACTAAAAATGTCATTGAAGTATTCTCCCTAAATTCCTTCCAATATGACCACTTCTTCTGATTTTCATTTTGAGGCACATGCATGTCAGAAAACACCATATCAACATCTTCATCACAAAAACATGATTTTAAATGATTTTAAACATCTATGAAGCCAAATCTCTTCACATGGTTTGTTTCAAAATAGATTAAAATCAATTATTTTTACTATCCTTTCCTGGTAATAATTTGGTACATAACTAACTAGTATTTTGAATTCAGATTCATATATAGCTACAAAATCATCATCCCAATTCCACAGTAACATGAATTGCTTATATATTCTATATTAAATAGTATTAGGAAAAAATATCCAGAATAATATTCTTAAATTCATTATATTTGATAATGTTCAAATCATATTTACCTTTAGTATTCTTAATTAGATACCACCATCGATCGACTTCACCTTCAAAATGATAAATGGCAAGGGATACCTATTGGGGTTCGAAACATCCCATGAAATTGAAAATATTTTTGATAGAGTTGATCCATCTATCAATTAATAATGAATACGAGGATCCATTGAATGACAGAGGATTTTGAATAATAAAATGAATTGTTACTAACATATTCATCTATGGTTAATCTGGATTCTACCTTTCATGGATTCTACTATAGTTAATAGATTGCGTAAAATTATACTTCACTTATATAAGTTTTTATATTCTAATTGTTACATTATCTTGATTTTTATTTGGAAGGATGTATTCCTCATGATTTCATACAACTAAATAATCCATATTACAACATTAAAAAACCATTCTAAATAGATATATCATAGATGAATAATTATCATAACATTCCAATTCTATATCATTTAAAATAAAAAAAAATAAAAATAATTATTGTTTATTCTAATAAAATTATCCTTACCCCAAAAATTATAAAAATTGTTTATTGATACCAACTGTAAGAACCCAACCATTATCATTCCATATTCAACTGTTTTTAAAATAAAATCAATATTATTAAATTCCAAAAAAATTGGATTATATTTTTTGAGAATTTGGTGAACTTTTAAAATGTAAAACAATAAATTTAATGTGATTTATTTGACACAATATCCATTTTTTTCACCAAAGGTAACCCTTTTATAGAAAAACATGTTCTCCCTTTGTCTAAAATATTCAATGGTTTTCCCTTATTATCATCCTTGTCTCTATTCTCCATTAAATCTTGTTGGGAAAAAGTTTAAAACACATGATGCAAAAAAATATCATTAATGTATATGAATGAATTGAATATGTTAGACCAATTATAATCAATTAAAACATTTTCATAAAAAAATTATTTTTATTAGATAAAATGACAACTCTTTTAAAAAATAACTATATTATTCTTTTTGAAAATCAACTGATTTCTATGATAAACTATTTATAATAATATATAATATATCTAATTAACATGAGAAATTATTTTATAAATAACTCTTACAAATGAATAAACCAATATAGTCATCCTCCAATTATGGAGTGACAAATGCATTGGTGGTTTTCAAGTCACCACCCATCCTTGGATTATCACGGAACCACCCGTCATTGGTTTACCACATAACCACCCATCATTGTTTTATAACATAACCAACCTTAATTGGATTATCACATAACCCTCCATCAGTATAAAAAATACCTAGGAAGCAAAACATTGATATATAAAACAATGGTTTCTTCATAAAAAGAATCTATGATGAAAATGAGCTTTTCCTTTTAAAAGAACACAATTTGAAAACTATAAAAGTAAAATGGAAAAAACATTATTTTAATGTACCAATATAATAAGAAGACATAAATTTTAGAATTATTAAATTTAATTGAAATCATATAATTCAATTAACGTGGTATATTATATAAATACATTATTCTTGAAAAAAATAATGTTGAAAGAGTATTTTATATATAAAACCCCTTATAAATATCATATCTTTGACGTGAGCATAAAAAATGGAATTTATTACATATATTCACTCTAAATCCAAATTAAACAAGTGGAAAAAAATATAAGAAAATAAAAAAAAATTATTTCACAAATAATCTTAAATATATATGATCAAATAAGTTGAAATTTATCTCAGAGAATAGAAATTGGGTTAAGAATTCACTTAACTCACGTTTTACTTCCTTCAATGGTGTACAAACTATAGTATAATGGTTTAAATAATTTTTATTAACTAATTCCTAAAATATATTCATATTTGTAATAACTTATGGTCTGATTTGATAGCTTCTTATGAGTTATTTATTATTTTGTTATTTTAAAAGTTTCAAGTGTTTTTGTTTCATCGTTTCATGGGGTATTATACTTGTATACAATTATTGATGTTCATATAAAATGGAATTACAATAGTATAAGTGGAATAAACTTATATTAATGAATTTATATAATTATTAATGGGTTTTTATTCCATTTTTCTTGCTCTCGTGTGGATGATTCAGTTGATATAATATTAATAAAAAATTATTAATTTATTTTATTGGGTTTTACAAACATCACTAAATAGTTGGGGATTTTTTACTATTATCAGTGTAGATTAGTTTCAGAACATGAAATGTGATAAAATATACATATTTTAATCTGATATAACCATAATAATACTTTTACGACCATCAATTAAGTTGGTAATGGAAAAGAAATAGACATTATTCATGGAGAGGGTAAAACTACATAAGTTGGACAATACAATCATTTCGTTTAATAAAAGGAGATGAGAAATAAAATGCATATGATATATTCCATTAAAAATAAATAACTCCATTTTATACATGATTCTGGTGTTATCTAGAATTCATGTAATAAGTATATGATGATAATGTATAAAAATAAAAGAGAATAAGAAAGGTACATTATGAAAATTTCAAATTGAATATCACCTCCATGAGAGACCCTCGAGCACAACATAAATGGTATTCTAGGGAATAAAAAACACTTTTTAGTGGGTACATTGGGGAGGATTGGTTTGTGTAGAAATTTTTGATGTTTTAGTGTTTTTTGTTGGAATAGGATAGTGATTTGTGGTAATTATATTGGAGGAGAGGTCGGTTTATGTGATTAAAATAATGATTATTTGAAATTTAAAGCCAAACACATTGAGGTGGAATTAATTTCAATGAATTAGATTAATAGTTTCAGTTTTGAAGGGTGGCTAGGATCTATTAATACATCATCCAACAATTAAATTTTGTTATTTTTTGTATGTAAATGTTTTACCTTTTAACTTTTACCATTATCACTAGTTTACTTACACTAAGTTAGATACCTTTTTAATGTGGTAACATTTTTATAAATAAAAATTAATTAAAAATTAAAACATAATTCTGACCTCATAATTTCAAATATGGAATAAATTTCACCTTATTAAATTCACAGTGTTTTAAAATTATATTTATGATTATTCCAGTAGACACAGAGAAGTACAACATTTTATAGTGAATAGTTCAAAAGATTGAAATGATTTTATATCCAATTTCATTGAAAAATTTAGTTAAATTACCTAAAGTGGCTTTATTGTTGTATAACTGTACTAATTATACTATAAAAACTTTTTAAATTTAATTTCGTTATTTAAATCGATTAGATGAAAAAGTTATTAAAAATAGTATATTGCACTATTCATCAAAAAATGAAACTTATCAGAAAAATACCAAAAATTCACCCTATGATAATTATGATGGTTTTATTTCTATAATTATGTTTTCTTGTAAAATATTATTTTAAAATGTTTCAAAATGTTGTTTTTGGATATCCATGTCATCAAATGGTGTAAAAACTATATTTTGAGAAAAAGATATTTATAGTTTAAATTGTATTTAATCTTACCTTAAGCCTATAAGATATATTTGATGAATTTAAATCATTTTTTAATATTTTATATAAAAATTTCATTAACATATTTCACTAATATTTATTAATTTAATATAATAATAATAAAACATTAAAAAAAAATTATTTCTATCGAAAAATGTGTTGTTATAGTGTTACTCAAATCAAAATTACAACATTATTAATGTTAATGAATTCAACAGGATCCAAAGATAAGAATTATAAGATATGGATGAATTGTACTCAATTATATAGCTGATCGAATAAAACATGTATATCTTTAGTCACATTATATATTTTTCTATTTACAGAGATAAAATATATATTAATGTTTTTCATTTCCATTCTAGTATGAGTAATGGATTTAGTATCCCCTTAGACTTCTATGTCTCAACATTATCTTTATGGAATAAAAAAAGTGTGATTAAAACATTGTGATATATTTCTTCATTCCATCCCTCGTTAAATACTTTTTGAAATATTTATACATCTTCATACATCCCAAATGAATAAGGAATCATGAAATATTAGATTCCTCTAACTGGTCCTTCATGTGTGGTAGGGAAGAAATTCAAACAAGGTCCATGAATCGTATCATTCGATCATGTTTAATGTTGAAGTGAAGAATATTAAACATTTTCAATTGAATCTCTACATCTTTTCTATGGTCATCTCTAATTTCCACATTTATATATAGTTTAACATTCAATTGATCATGATATGATTTTGACCACTACATAGGGATTTCTAGATCAATCCATGGAAATTATATGAATATTTAAAATATTTTAATCCTCTTCATGGATAATATTTTATGATCCTTTCTACTAAATGTAGAGTAAAACTTGTTTACTTTCATAAGGTGGTAATTTATGGAGATTTCATAATATATATTCTTCTCAAAATATATTCTTTGAAGAATATTCAACACCTTCTATATGAATCTATACTTTAAAATTTTATGATCAGTATATATATATAATAAATTGAATTATAATGATAGATCCTTCATATATGTGATTACAAAATTACCCTAGCTCACTCCAAATATTGATTTAGGTAATATTTCTAATGAATCTTCAACTATCCTGATGCATAATATGTATTTATATCATTCATCACAAGTAAACATCCCAATACATTCATTGATACATCAATATATTTTACCAAACCTTCTTCATTATAGGTTAACATGGTGCACTTACTAATATTCTCTAAAATTCTTTAACATATTCTTCATATTCATCTATCAATAGAAACATGGATCCCTTTTGAGTTAACAGAGCCTGATAATTAGATATTCATGGTAAATTATCAATAAATATTCAGTAATATACATCTAAAAAAATAAAAAATGTGAATTACTCACCTTGTTTGGTCTAGTCCAATATTCAATTGCCTCTATCATTAATTAATCTACCAATATACCCTCTCTTGAATGACATGTCCTGAAAATGAATCATTTTTCAACCAAAATTAATTCCTATTAAATTTTTCATATTTTTTCTTCTATAGTAGTGTATTCAAAATAGTTATCTTGGTATGTTGATTATATTACATATTTGTTGAATAGATAATAATATTTTTTATAAAGTAAATCGAAAATTGAACAAAGTAATCTCTAAAGACACTATTTACAAAATCCCATAAGATAGTGGGGGAATTAATAATACTAAAAGTAAGTAAAATATATTCATAATATCCATAAATTTTAAGGAATTCCATATTATGTTTATCATATTTATTAACTCCTAATTAATGATATCTAGATTGAAGGTAAATGTAAGAAAAGTAATGAGCAAGAGACATTTGATCAAATAAGTCATCAAAACATGTTGGATATAAATAATCAAGATTTTTATTTTGATCAACTCCTCTTAATTATTACATAATTGAATATATCAGTCTTTATTTTTAACAATAATATTAGGTGTACCCCATGGTAACACACAAGGATGAATTAATACATTTTCAGGGTTCTCTTATATTTTCATCATTAATTCTTTTAACTCAATTTTTGATATCCCATAAAGAGAATTTTAAATTGGTGGGGAATGTGGTATGAAGTACTCTGAAAAATCAACTTCATGATTTAGTGGATGAATAATATACTCATCAAATACTACATCAATAAATTACCACACATTTGGCATAACATTGATGTCGAGTTTCTACCGAACTATTTAAGATAGGTGTCACTTCTGAATGGGAATTAAGACCCATTAAATAGATTTAATATCTATTAGAATTTAATAAATATTTTTACATTTATGGATTATCCTAGCATGTTTTGGAAAAACAAACATCAAATCCCTTACTCGATGTTTTATGGGGTATTTATGTACAAAAAGTTAATCAATGCCTAAGATGACATCAATTTCCACCAGATGAATAGTGAAAAATTCTAATGGAATCACATTCCCAGAAATTTATACTAGAGAGTAATTATATAAATAATGTCATATAATCATTCCATTTTGGGGTTTTAAATAAAAATTATATGTTTAATAGTTTGGGTGGATGCTTGATATCATTATAATAGTTTTCAGATATGAAAGAATGGGTAGATCCAAATTCAAAAATGAAATTAGCTATTCTAGAGTTGTTGGTAATAGTGCCTTTCCCCACATTGTTATCTCATCCCATTTTAAAAGATATTAAAAGAAGATATTTTTAATATTAAGAGGCCTAAGAGGTTGATTAAATCGATCTCATCATTAAAATATACATTTTGGAAGTTGCCAGCATAATGCTCATACACCTTGAATATGAAACAATCGAGTGTGGGTGTTGAATTATGCAAATCATTCATTAAATTATAATACATAGCTATATTCTTACCATAATTTTGGTAATAAATTCCCTATTAACCATCCCTTCAAATATAAAAAATCATTTTCACCTTTAGAATATTTACATCATTTTTTCCCATAAATTGATCATTATGGGAAGATAATCTTTTTCTCTCAATGGATTTTAAATTATCCTTTAAAATCCACCATAATTATATTTTCAAAAAACAATATTTATATGTAATTCTAACATCCATTTCTATATATATTTATGCCTACTGTAGTCTCCTGTGCCTAATTCCATTCATAGACTTTTTTATAGTGCATTGAAGAATCAATCGAACTTTTGTTTATGTTGGTTTATAAAGCTAGAAGAGTACCTAAGAAGTCATATAAAAATTTACTAATATATAACAAATAATTTATTATCCATTTTAATTATCTCTACTAACTCTTTATCCATCTTCATGTAGAGAATATAATGAAACTATTTTTTGAAATATATTTTCTTGAACATATCGCAATCTATTGAGTCAATTTCATTATCTTACATCATATTATAGATAAGATTACAACATTTATTTAATTCACTATCCAAACAGTAAAAGACTAAATAGAATTTTATCATTTACAAACAATTGAGAATAAAAATTATTTATTTAGTTCTAATGATCAATTATCCTGAAACTATTGGATGAGAAGATTGAATGAATGAAGATGGAAGTTCCTTATGATGAACTAAAGAGATTATTGTTCACAAATTTTTTCATTTGTAATTGAATCATGATTAATACATTGATAAAATTTTTTGAGTACAACAATATGATTTTATATTCCATCTCCTATAATGATTGGATTCATAAGAGGAAAATAATTTCATTGTCTATATAACTTAACATTATCATGGTTCATTTAGGTTCCTTCTATTGACCAAAACAACAAAACATTGTTTATGAAAAAATAATCATGATTATGAACTACATAGTAATGAAGAATAAAATGTAGGATGTATAAATCATGACACCTTTAATAATCCATGAATTCTTGTTTTATCCTAGTTCATTCATAGTCGTCAACTATTTAAATCATTCATGATGGTTGGTAAAATGATAGTTAATTTTCATTACTCGAGAATATCAGAATCTAAATGAGAAATTGTATCCATCCTTACTCTTCCTGTTTAATGAACTTCATCAGCTTGATAAACTAGTCCATGACTCTCCCCCTCAATGTCATCTCTTTTGGCAGATTTCTCCCCCTCAGCCATGGTTTCCTAGATAGGATTATTTTCATTAAGTTGAGTTCTTTTCCTAGTATACGAAAACTGAGAAACATGTTCATTGGGAGAATCATTTTCTTTTTGAACAGCACCCTCAACAGAGACACTTGTATTAGAATCAACAACTTCCATACTCACAACATCTAGATTTTCATCACGGTGACCAATGTCACTATCACATTCCCTTTCTCTATATTCATCATCATTACCATCTTCATTCTTATCATCATTGACATGATCATCTTCTTCATACCTTCATGATTCTGAACCATTTCCACCACTACCAGCTTCTACCTCTTCAACTTCTTCTTTGTATTCTTATTTTTTTTCTTCTTTGTTGGATTCACTGATATACTCTACACTACCGTTAACTACAATTTCATCAATACCAAAATATTTTAGAATAGGTTAATGAGAGGGTAAATCTAGGGGTGGAAATTATGGTCCAATAGAGACTATTCTTGGTGGTCCATTAGTGTGTGGGTCATTTCGATCATCAATCGGTAATCCCATGTCTTTAATTGGGGAAGAAGGCTCATCTTCCTCATCTAATGAATAGGTTACCTATTCATTCGTACCAAGACCAGGATCCACTAGATCCATTGGTCTAACTAGATGGTCTATGGGATTGAAATTCTCATACAGTATGTCTTCATAAGAAACCCATTCATTCCTCCAAGGGTACCAATTTATTTCCATTCTATTACAGATTGTAGAGCTTAAAAACACTCGAATACATTCACTAACTACCACATTCTCATCTTCATTTACACACACTTTTTCATTCAGCATAGATTAAATGATTTTTGAATAGGAGAAAGAATATTACTTACCTATATTTTTTATCATCTCATTGATGTGCACAATCAGATATCTACATAGATTCCATTCAACACCTATGTGAGGAAAACTAAATATGTATAAATATTGATAGTTGAGAGAATCAAAGTCACCTTTTCTGGGAAAAATATGATTCTGAATTAACATGGAAATAATTATGCATCCACCACTCAATTTTGAGGTAATGGGTCTCTTGTGCTTATAATTTCCAGTTATCTCTTTCAGAGCAGTATCATAGTATAATAATTCAATTTCATTAGAAGATGTACCTTTGTATTCGTCAAATATTCCATCATGGGGTGCCTTGATACCTGTATCCCAATTATTTTAAGAGAATGAGATTATCTTCCCCTTAAAAATCGATTTCATCCATACAACACCACATTATTTTAGAAAAAGATACATATTCATATAAAACTCATAAACCAACTTTGAATAAAATAATATATCATTATTTTCGATCCATTCAGGACATCCATGATCATTAAACACTTTAAACTATAATTATTTTCTATCCAAGATCTATTCAACAAAAACTTCCTTCTCCAATGATACATCATGGTTTACCAGACTAGGATTCACAAGACCTGATGAATTTGTTGATTTCTATTTTTCTTTGGATAAAAAAGACTCACCTTCTTCAAGAGCTCTCATTACTCGCGCAATTCCAATCTGTTTAGTCTATAGGATAGATGGTGAAAGGTTGGGATTAGAGAATGAGAAAGGTGGAAGAGATATATAGAGTAATTGTAAAGGTATTATAGTAGATCAATTAAAATATATATCATTTAGGTATTTTAATATTTTACATTCACAAAATCATGAACTGGGTGCATCGGAATTAATTAAACAATGTCATTTTGATAAAAAAATTAATAAAACGTATAAAAGTGATAAGGCATCTGTGTCTGCATAACAGACTCTGTAAAACATTAACAGTGTCATCATGACAATGGTGTCATCATGACAACTATGTTGGCATGAAAACGGTGATGGCATGACAATGAAGTCAGTATGAAAATGGTGTCGGCATGGAAATTGTGTCAGCATGACAACATCACTAAAAAAGATTTAAGGAAATGAAAACATAGGATCTTACTAGTTGAAGATTTTTTACTCATGTCTAATGTAATTTATTCGTTCAGAGTTCATTGGATTCATGAATATTTCATCAATCTAATATTCATTCCTAATAAATTATAAAGTAATTTAACAGTTTTGATAATTATCTCTCAAAAAGTGATGTATTACATTAATATGATTTGTTCTAGACTGACAAATTGGGTTCTTATAAATGTAAATAGCACATCTATTGTCACTTTTTATAGGTACATGACTGAATTGATATCAATAGTCTAGAAGAGTGTGTTTTATTCACAAAATTTCTGCACAATAACTACAGTAGCTATGTATTCACCTTCTGTAGTAGATAATGCTACAAAATATTGTTTCTTACTACACCATGAAAAAAAAAGAATTTCCCAAAGAGTGGAATGTCCCAGAGGTTCTCTTTCTGTTTAACTTGCATCCACCCAAATCAACATTAAAGTAACCCACTATATAAATTAATATTGTTTTGGGGTAAAACAAGCCTAAACTGACCATATAATTGAGGTATTTGAATATTATTTTAACTGCATTCAAGTGATATTATTTGGGATTATCTTAAAAATGGGAACACATACACACACTAAAAATTATTTCTACCCTACTATAATTTAGGTAGAGAAATCATCCAATGATTCCTATGAAAGTAAATTGATCAATATATTTACCATCTTCATCATGATCTAACTTTTAATTAGTACACATGGGAGTGGATCTACATTTAATGCTATCAAAGCCAAATATTTTTAGTAGATATTTTTTATACATACATTGATTTAAATTGATTCCATATTTATTTTGAAGAATTTAAAATCCATGAATGAATTTGAGTTCACCCATTAAACTCGTTTCAAATTCTTTTTTCATCATTTTAGAAAATTCAATACAAAAAATAATTTCTGGAATATCCAAAAATAATATCATAAAGATATATTTGGACAACTAAAAAATCTTTAGACATTCACTTTATAAAAATAGTTGGATCATCAATTCTATTTGTAAATTATTTGAAATAATAAATTTACTTAATCTACCAGGGTGTTGTTCAACAAAAACATCATCAACTATATTTACATTTACGAATTCACTTTTACCATCCATTTGATACAGTTTGAAATTATGATGGGTAGCATAAGAAATAAAAATTCAGATGGATTCAATTATAGATAAATGTGCAAAATTTCCTTCATAGTGAACTCCTTCCTCTTGAATACAACCTTGTGAAACTAGTCTAGCTCTACTTCTAATAATATTACCAAATTCATCTAATTTATTTCAAAACACCAACTTTGTTCCTATGGTCATGGTGACTTTGGGTCTATCCACATGTTTCTATAAAATATTTCATTGAAATTGATTAAGTTCTTCTGGAATATCCACCAAGAAAATTCATCTTTAATTACATCATTGATGCATTTATGTTCATGTTGTGATAGGAAATATTTATGTTCAACCTGATTTCATAGAGAATATCTAGTCTGTGTTCATTTACCTAAGTCTCCCACAACAGCATCTTTAATATGGTTCTTGGAGGTTATAGTTGGTCTGTAATAGTTTGGGCTAGTTATTTTAGGTCTATATATAGGTTTGTGTTCATCATGTTCATATTTTGATGAATTTACATAATTTTTTGATTTCATACATTGATTGACATAATGATTATATTATTTTTCATTTATTTCTATATTTGATATAACATATTAAAGGTTTTATAGAGAGGTATTAGGTTCATGTGGATATGTTTCATCAAATTTGATACGAACTGCTTCTTACACACATTTGGTTTTTTTATTAAAGACTATATAAGCTTTACTAGAGGTTGACTAGGCTTGGAATATTCCTTCCCCACTCTTGGATGTGAATTTTATAATATTATTCCTTTCATTAAGAATATATATTTTATAACCAAATACATTTAAACAACTATCTTTCATATTTATATTGATCTATAAATCATTAGGAGCCTTCTTAAGGGTATGTTTAATTAAGACTCCATTAATTATGTAACAAGCGGTATTAAAAACCTTATCCTATAAGTAAACAGGTAAATCACATTCATTGAGAATTATTCTAGAGATTTATTATATGTTCTTATTACTTCTTTCCACAACTCTATTTCTTTGAGGTGTTCTCCAAAATGTTATGACTATATCCATTGCTTGAGGGAAAATATTCAAAGTATTGATTTTAAAACTCTTGGACAAGATAACTTCTTATATATTTAATTATAAGTTATCCATGATTTTCTATAGTTTTAGCATACTTTGTGAAGTAAGTACATGCTTCACTTTTGTGAGCTAAGAAATAAGTCCAGGTAATCCTAGAATAGTAATATACAATAACATAGACATAGGGCTTCCCATTTTTACTAGAAACTCTAGATGGTCCAATCAAATCAATGTGAAAAATTTCTTATGGTGGAGAATATAAAACTCATTTCTTTGATTTTAAGGATATCTTGTGATGTTTTCCCTTTGGAAAGGATTACTGAATTTTTTATTTGGAAACTCATGTTTTGGTGGATACTTTACTAGGAATTGTTTAGTAATCATTCTAAAATAGTTTTCATTTATGTGTCCTAATATCTTATGCCAAAGCCAAGACTCTTTATTAAATGCACTTAAAAAATATTTTGAGATGCTAAGGAATATAAATTTACAGAATACAGATTTTCTTTTCAAAAACCAGAAAATAGTAATTCATCTTTAATGTTACAAACATTACAAGAATCAATTTCAAACATAAAATGAAATACATCATCACATAATGGAAGAATACTAAGAATATTTTTCATTAATCCATCAAAAAAAGTACATTATAAATTAAAACTGAGTTAGAGTTACCAATCCTGCCTAGGAAAATTATTTTTCATTTAGTGTTGTCAGCAAAAGTGACATATCAATAATCAAATTTGATGAGATTCATGACTCTTGAATATTCCCATGCCATGTGTCTTGAACATACACTATCCTAGTACCATATACTCTTGTAAGAGTTTTTAGACATCTTTTGTACAGAATATTCATACAAAAATGGATTTCAGTACCCAAACGTGTTTGAGTCCAAGGACATTAGTGATCAATGCTTTAGGTAACCACATTTTCTTTAACGGTTTTGGATAAGCAATATGTAAAATATTTTTAAAATAATCTCTATTTGGTCTTGATAAACTAGTGGTAGTAACAGATTATTCAGAACTGGTACTAATAACAGAGCTTTGATTTTTAGGTAAATGAATTGATTTTATATATTTTGTTATAAAATGTGTTTTAGATAATTTTCTCTGTCCATGTTGATATCCAATACAAAAAGTGTAGAGAGAAGGTATATGTTGACCAATAATTAGAATAAGAGGGTGTCTCCCACTGGAAATTTTTTGTAAATATTTAATAAATTTTTCATTAGAAATTTTTAATGCATTGTTTTCATTAAGTGGGTGAGAATTATTTTCTTTTCAGTAATATGTTCAGGTTTTATAGTTACACTAAGAGCATATGGTTTCTTTAAATATTTAGACTTATTTTTTAGTTCATTACTCGTCACTTCATACATGTTAATATATTAAAATAGTTCATCAATTTTTATATTATTTGACTCATATAAATTATCGGATTAATAGGAATTATGAATATGCGATTCTAAGGTTATCTCATATGTGTTTTTCATAAAACATATATTTTATGTTTCATATTTCTCATCATGAGATTATGCCTATTCATTGGAGCTATCCTCTAATTCACTCCAGGTGGCCCTCATAGATTTCTTATATATCATGTCATTATTTTCATAGTTATTTTTATTTTAATTTTGGATAGTCAGCTTTGACATGTACTCTAATCTTGCATTCATAGAAAATGATCTCATCTGACATGTCATTTATTTTCCTATCCTTCTTTTAACATCCATTTAGTTGATATCTTGTTTTATAATTGGGCTTCCTGAAAAACCTATTCTTTCTATATAATTTTTTCAATCATCTAGTTGATTGAGTCATCTCTGCATCACTATAAGATGTTGATTCATTAGTTCTAGACCTTTCAAAAGAGGCTAGAACCTTCTAGTATTTTTTATTATTAGAGGTTGTTGTCTTAAATGCCACATATTTACTTTTAAGTTCTTCATGCTCTACCATGTACACATTTAGCTCTTCTTTATACATCATCTGCTTTCACATCAGTTCTTTGAAAGGTGATATGCTGATATGACATGATTCACTAATTAAAATAGAGGTTCCCCTCCATCTATTAGGTAATAATATGATAATCCTCATGTTTTGTTCATTAGTAGTAACATCTTTTCCCAGAGAGGTCACAGTATTCACTATTTCATTGAACTTGATATACATTTCAGATATAGGATCATTAGGATTAATTTAAAGTTATCATATTTAATATTATATTTGTTAATTCTCATTTCCATAACACTATAATTTCCTTCATATGAAACAAACAATGTATCCAAAATTTCATGGGTTTTTTTACATGCAGAAATTCCGTTAAAATCCTCTTATCCTAAAGGGTAGTATAATAAATTTAGGTCTTTTTTATTATTATTATAAGAGGTCTTAGTTGGGTCATCCCATGTAGTTCTAACAGTAGAAGGAATATTATACTCATCGAAAATTGAAGACAATATTTTAAAACCCATACTTTCAAAATGAATTTTCATTATAATTTCCCATTTGGAAGAATTAGTTTCCTCAAAGAATTGAGTTCTGTTGGTATCAAAACCTACTAGAATATTTTCCTTAATAGCATAATAATTTAAAAGGGATTTAAATTTGGAACAAAAAAAAATTTACAGATCATTAATGTAAAAATCAAATCATAGTTGAATGAAACAATTATAAAATATAGACATAATGAGAAGAAAATCATATAATAAAAAATAATGGTCATAGTAGATTACTCTAGAGGGAGGTGAATTGAGTATCTATATAAATTTATTTTAAAAATTGGTTCTCTGAAAATTAACCAATTTAAAATATAGTTTATTACATTTTGTAGTGAATTTAAATGTGACCTAAATGTTCAGTTAATTTATCAATATATTGAATAGCTCCAATCTATATTATTTTAATGAATAACACAACATTTGAAAATAACCCACTAGTTCTAAACAGTTATAAAGACTAGCTAAAATAACTATCAATGTTCAATTTACATTTTTAAAATTGTGATAAAATAGAGTAAAACTCAATAGTTAATCATTGAAGATATAAACATGAGGTTCATTCTGAAGCTGATACTTAGTCCTCCCCACCTGGTGATCAGCTTACAAAAAGAATTTTATATTAAAAAATTGATTGATCCACAACCTTGATTGGGGTTCCCAATAACACACAATTTTCTCCTAGACACACATTACATATACCACAGTTGTTCACCGGAGAAACAAAATATAGGTCACACATGACCCCTTACAATGTTCGACGTGTGATATAAAGAGTAAAATATGCAGTGAGTTTCGGGATTTCAAATATCATCTAGTTGCGCATAGGATTCAACGTGTGCATAACAAAAAGATACACAATGTTCTCAAAAATGTAAACAATAGAACACAAGAGAGAAAAATAATTAGAGTATGGTTTAGACATTTTTGTGTGTTATTCAGTGAAGCTTTGGATGTGTTTGAAGTAGTGAAAATGATGTTTGAGACTACTTCTAAATGTTGGATCCAAAATAGAGTATTGCAGTCTCTGTGGTATGGTTTTCAGGTGTTTGAAATGTTCAAACCTTTATTGTAATATATTTCAGCACAATTCAGTAGGTTTTTTTAGTCTTTTAGATGTCCCCAAATGTTCTCTATTTGAGTTCTTGAGATTCTGAAGCAATCTCGAGAGTTCCAGGTATATTCAGTTATTATGTTCCATCTACTTTTTAGTGTATTTCAAATGACATAGCTTGTAATTTTATTTATAATTTTGTGTCTAGAAGACAAGAAGGTATCCCGACGTGCATGTAACTCTTACTTTCTACTAAATGTCCAACATACAACAATAATTAATTTCCAAAACATAAATTAGTTTAAGTATGACCATTAGAAATAAATTTGGATTTGTAAATTAAAGAATATTTTTATGACTATAGGTGATTCATAAATATCAGTGTCTCATTGGCATCAGTCTTTTATCATCATTCAGTTGGCATCGATGACTCTGGGTGTCACGGTCTCCGTTCTTCAGTGAGATAGATGAACTAACTTTGAATCAAATCAACAGTGCGTCCTTCCTTCGGTCGGTGAGACATTTGATCCAATGATGACTCATTTTAACTGATGGTGAGTCATTTAATTTGTAGAATAATGCAACGTTAGGTCACTAGAACTAATTGTAGTTCATCTTCATCGATAGAATGGGAAAGGGTGAGCCTTTTTTCTGTCATTGAAATGTCCAATGGTAAATCATATCCAACAGTGAAAAATTCACATACTAAGAAAATATGCATGTTTGACCTATCTCTCAGTATGAAATATTTCTGACTACGAGTCGTCTTCTTATAGGTGTCAGTGACTCATACGTAGAAAATTTTAGAAGTTCGGTTCGCCATGTAATTCAATATTTTTGGAAATTGGTAATCCTCATGATTACACATAGATAATCAATAAAAGTATTTTTTAGACTAAAGCATGCATAAATATTTACATGAATGAAATAATTTAATATTCAAGATAATTTTTTTTCATAATATTGGATCAAACATTAAATAAGATATTTGTTAATATATGGCATGATTTTTGATAATTAAAATTATTATAGTCAGTAATAATGAAAAAAAATATCTAAGGGAAAACAGAATGGTTTGATGCATTATAAGGAATGATGTTTTAATATCCATCATGTTGTAATGATGTTAGTGAGAGGTTGTTTTTTTCATAGATCAACTAGACTAAAGGGATAAAAAGTAAAATTTCATGAAAACCCAAATATATAATATTAAAGAATCTAGAAACTTTATATGTATAACCCAAGGAATAATATCACATTTGAGGTAAGAGATCGTGATTTTTCAAAATGTATCTCATTGTAAAATTGTAATGTGTTATGGTAAATAAAATTATGTTGAACACTAATTTTCATTTGACCATTTGAAAATTTGAACATCATGGGGTCAATTGCATATTAAATAGTCTTACTTATATTGTTGTCCCTATTAAAATATATTTTTCTTGTTTCTTTTTTTAATATGTATATTACTAATGAAAATCTAATCTTATAACCTAGTGCAGTATAGTTTTGAGATAATATTGATAATAATTACAATAAATTTCATATTGAATTTCATAGAGTATGAGAACTATGAAATTTAGTGATTGAATATATTATGGTTTTACTGAAGAATCTGTTGATTATAGAATCAAAATGGTAATCGATAACAAACTATTATGGAAAAATACCATAACATGTTTAAATTATTAATAAAGTCATTAAAACATAGTTTCATAAATGGGTGAGAATCTGAAATCCTAGGTAATAATATTAATAAATAAATCTTTTTATTTATACATATTTAAATTTATATATTCGAAATCATTATATTTTGGTAATTGAAATTACATATATTTTAATTTAAAAAAATATATATTAATTTTATTTAATTTTTTTTCTTCTTCTATATGAATTTAATAATAATATAAAATTATAAATTTTAGATTATTAATTTTATAAAAGTTATTTTTCAGGAATCATTATATTGAATTCATATTAGGTTTTTTGTTTTTATTTTTTCTAAAATAATGTAAATACCCAAAAATTTAAAGGAAATATTTTTATTAAATTCTTTGGAATTTTACGAGTCCGCAGTTTCTAACGAAACCTGATTCCGAGGCCCGGTGTACCCGGAATCAATTTCTGATGTTTTGTTCGGGTACATTCAGTGAACATACTTGCGGGTTTTTCAAACATTTGAACCGATGCTCGGAATTAAAATTTGAGGACACTGATGAACTCATTGTGCCGATATTCACCTAATGGGACCTTTTTCGCAGTTCCGTTTTCTCAGGAGGAGAAGCTAATTTTTGGAGCTTCATTAAAAAAAATTATTTGTACATAATTTTTTATTTGATGGTGGTTAATTCCTCCAAAGAGGATATGGTGGTGGGGACCAAACCCCACATAACCTACCATGGGATGATAATGGTGGTGGGTCCCACATGAGACCATAATCCTTAAACACACCTCTTTAACTCGCTTTAACCAACTCTCTTAACTCTTCACCTCCCTCTATTATGTTTGCCAACTTCATCTTTTTAATTAATTGAGCACCCTTAATTAATTGGATCATTTCTAATTAATTTGAATTGCATGGCATTATTATGTTGTGTGGCTTTTATTATATTTGTGTTGGAAAATATTCTATGGAGGAGGCTCTGAGAATTAGAAGAAAGGTGTTCCTCTCCAATGAAGAACATCGTTCTTCAATAAAGAACAACTCCAATGAAGAACTCGAAAGTCTTCTCCAACGACGCTTCCCTTCAGATGCATTCCAACGTTAATAAATCAATGACTTCTTTGGATTCTCTTTCTGCATCATGACAATGAGTCTTCCTCCAATGTTGATGGGATGACACCAGTCTTTCGCGACGCCTAACTACCGCGATGCTTGTCTTTTGCGGCTCGTCGAAGTGCGACCTCAATTAAAAGGTAGGGGGATATTGTATAATTTTATATATGTGATTTATACCCTCGAACATGGGAGATTATTTGTTGGGTGATTGTTTGAACCACTAACTCGGTGGTTACGGGCTAACGAACAACTCCGGTCCCACCGCCAACTTGTTCGTGATGTGCGATTTGTTGGGTGACGAGTGAATGGAAGGGAAACGATGTTTTGAGGACGTTGCAGTGTAGAGAAATACCCGAGAGGGCCGCATGCACAGTTGGGAGGCAAAACGGACCACCAGAATGACTCCAGTGGCCCGTGGAAGATCGTGTCGGTCGGCACCGGCCGGCCGCCTGGGGGCAGCGGTGCCATAGCGCACCGTTGGCGGAAGACCGCTGAGGTGACAGTGGAGCGGAACCCGCACCGCGTGGGTTTCGAGAAGGCAAAACAACGCCATCCTAGCACTGCCGTTATGAACAACCGGGGACCCCCCCCCCCCCCCTCAGCCAGCCTAGCCGAGCCGCTACCGGCCACCTTGCTTGACCGCTTGCGCACGGGTTGTGCCGCCTATGCGCGGGCCGAGCCACCTACAACGCGGGCCAGGCCGCCCTCACGTGGGTCGGGCCGCGCCCTACTGGGCCAGACCCAGACCCGGGGCGGGTTGACCTGGTTCAGGCCGACCCAGGGTGGGTTGGGCCGCGTCGGACCGGGCCCAGACCCCCCTTTTCCGACCATTTTCGGTTAATCGCCCATAACATGAGACACATAACTCTGATTGATGCACCGTCAGTTGCGTTGGATTCCTCAGACCGATACGGTCGTTTCGGTATATTAAAATCATGGTTATGGCGAAGTTTGAGTATGGATAGGTTGGTTCGAACCCGAAACCAACCGGGCCCTTGGAGCGGAGATGCTAATAACTTAAGGACCAGAATTCTGATAGACGTGATGTAAACTACGTTGGATTATTTTTTTATGATACAGTTCTTTTTCCATACTCCAATTGTGGTTTGGACGCATTTGGAGTACGGTCGGGTTGGTTTTAGCTTAAAAACCAACAGGGACCCTGGAATGGAAAAGCAAATAAGTCTCAGACCGGATGTTCGTTTGAGGAACCGTCAGCAGCGTTGGTAATTTCGTTGAGAAATGGTCCATTTGAGTATACCCCATGGGATTTCGGGGTACAATTGAGATACGGTTGGGTTGGTTCGTACAGGAAACCAACCGGGCCTCTGGGAAAAAAAGGATAATTACTCACAGACCAGGGGTCTGATTGACACGAAGTCTATTGCGTTGAGACCCTTGTGATGTGGCAGACCATTGAGGTCCTTCTTTATGGGACTTCGTGACACTTGGAGTATTGACCAGTATCTCATGGAGCGGATCCTCCCAAATATGAGTGTTATGTGTATGTAGACCTAGTAGCTGGCTGAGACCTGATGACTGCTTCACCGATTCGTTTCGGAGTGACTTGACTTGCCCAGTGGGGAGTACTACTGTGTGAGGTGGCAGACCCATGGCAATGTACCGCTACTATGTGAGGCGGTAGACCTGCGGTTCTCGACAGGAGGAGTACCTCTTTAGGTTATCATGGGAAGCACTACTGTGTGAGGCGGTAGACCCTTGGTAGGGAGCACTAACGTGTGAGGCGGCAGACCCGCGATACTCGACAGGATGAGTACCTCAGCAGTCTAAGGTTAGCGATTATCACCTCAGAGTCACGACATGACTAGTTTGAATGAAAAAGGATGAGTTCTCTAGTTGTCGTGGTTTCGACATCATGAATAAAATCCTCGTTTTAGCTGAGTCAATGACCTATGTGCTTTCCTCATGATTGAGATGTGTTACATGATAACTTAGTTATATGCATGGGTATATAAATAAGTAATGGTTATCTGTTGTAATCATACTTTTTGGTTGATCATTATTGGATTTTGTGAGACCTTGAGGGTCTTGGGGTCCCTACTGAGTATCGTTCTACTCACCCCGGCACGGGCTATGCCCGCACCTCGTTGTGTCAGATGCAGACGACGGATAGCGCTGACGGAGGCCGAGAGCGCCAGGACTGGACGGTACCCGGAGGAGGACCTTTTTATGTATCGGTATACGGTGGAGTCTAACGGACGTGGAGAGATGAGGATGCCATCTGTACCTACCCTTCAGGTAGGAACCCCGAAGGACGATCCGGGTGATGCTTCCCCTATCAACTATTTGTCCCTTTTTCAGTTTTACTTGTTTTCACTTGTATTTGTACATTACTGTGGGGCTTGTATTCTGGAGCCATTTAGTTTCAGTACTCTTGTTATACAGTTTTTTCTTAGTTTCTACTTCTTCTTGTACTCTGTATGTGTGTTTTTATGATTTGTAAAGGCCATGCATTCCCAGTTTTATTGAAATTATGCCTTTTGTGCTAGTCACCAGCCCCTGTCCTATGGTAGGTGGGATTGGGTTAGTCACGATACGGGCCCCGGGGGACGGGTCAAGACCAATTGGTATCAGAGTATGTCGGTTCTACCATAGAACTTATGACTCTGATGTTTCTTTTCTATGAAGAAAAAGTGTTAAGGGTACTAAGTGTGGTTTTTAGTTCAGGGAGTCCAGTGTTAGGGCAGGTGACCGAAATATCCATACACCCAAACCCTGAATTATGATTTCCGACTCAGTGCACGAAAATATTGATAGAATGTGTGTTATAAAAAGTTTTCTTTTAGTCAGCTCAAACCAGGACAGCTCACCAGGTATAGTCTTTTGACCGTGTAGCATCTGTTTCTTTCAGGATGCCTCCTCGCAGACGATGAACTAGGGCCCCAAGAGTTGTACGTTCTGACATCCCGCCAAGAGACGAGGCCTCAGTATAGGGCCCTCTTCCTAGAGAGGCACCAGCAGAGGCACCAACATTACTACCACCCATTGGGCCACCGATGCCACCAGCCCCAACAGCAGGTGATGCACGCCACATGAGCGCACTACAGGAGTTCCAGCGACAAAGGAAACCTAGGATCCGGGGAGAGACGGACACACATGCCGCTGAGGATTGGCTGGAGGATGTGGTGAGAGTTTTTAGGCTAGTAGGGACACTAGCAGAATTCATGGTGATCCTTTCTACCAGCCTCCTTTAGTCAGCAGTAGGCAGATGATGGAGCCTGATGCTCCAGATGCATGAAAAGGAGACACTTCAATGGGCAGACTTCGAGAGCCTATTCCGGTTGGAGTTTGTACCAACCACCCTTTGAGAAGTGTAGATACAGGAGCCACTGCATCTACATCAGGGTAGAATGACGGTGGCACAATACTCAGCGAAGTTCACTGTCCTCTTTTGTTACTACACTGATATGGTACGAGACCTGTTCTTCAGGGCCCGGACCATTGAGGAGGGACTCAGGAGAGAGATCAGAGCATCTGTTATCTCTCACAGCATCTGGACGCACACATGGGTGTTGGAGTGAGCCCTCATAGTAGAGAGTTTCCTTCCTGATCAGTCTCCAGTAGAAGGACCCACCACTATGCGACATAAAGCGGAGTCTTTTGCAGCTGGAAGTAGGCATATGATGCAGAGGTCCAAGAGGACTGGACCTACATGTGGTCGACCGCACGACTTAGGGTCGGTAGTGCGGGGCACCTAGGGTGGAGACAGAGCCAGAACTGCCAGGCAGTGATACTCATGCGGCGGACAGGGTCACATGGCTCATGACTATCCAAACCGACGCTCAGAAGATCAACAAATAGATGAAGGACCTCACAGGTAGAGGCTGAGGTTTGATCATGGCGGACCGAAAGGAGCAGGAAACCATGGCAGAGAAGCTGTCCGTGCAGCTGGTGGTGGATGACGCTTTGAGGTGTTTCCACCACCACCACCAAGAGGTCCACCCTGACCGTAGGGAACAAATGGACATGGGAGAGCACAGATTTAGGTAGCTGAAGCATATGACTATGGAGCTTCGGAAGCAGGTGGACAAGAGAAGGACTAGTTCCATGCATAGAGGCCATTGTTCAGGATTCTTCTACCTTTGTTAATATCGTTGTCTGTGGTTGTTTTGTGTCTTTTTACCCAGATCTACGGTAATAAAAGACACTCTTCCTTGTGATGTTTCATTTCATTAATTTTTGTGTGGTTACTACTAAGAGGTTCTAGTTTAAACTGTTGAATTGACCCTCACTTTTTATATTTCTACTAGAGGATACCCAGTAACCCCACACTGAATCCGAAAGTGTGACTCAACCCTTGGAGGTGAGAGTAACGATTGGATATATTTTTAGTAGCGTCGAGGCCTTATGACGTCACCAATGACATGAATTAGTTTTATTAATGTCAGGATTGACTGTATTAGGAAAAGGATGTGGTTCATCCACGGGATGAGATGAGATTTCCTTTTTAGAAAAGGGGAAATCTTAGCAGCTCCTATAGAATGTAGGCGAAGAAGGTTGAAGTCGAGTTCTTATAATTGGCTAGTCTCACCCATTGTTCGTTGACTGAAAAGTTTACAGTTCACTCCAATATCAATAGTCTCAGTTGTGTCTTCTTTCAGAATAATATGAACCTGAGACAATGACTATGGCTTCAGTTCCTATGGGATTATGACTTCGAGATAGTCTATACTTCGGGAAAGGGGAACGTTGATGTGTATGCGCTCAGAAGGACGACTGGTAATCAGCTATTTGGATAGGCGATAGAGCAGCTGGCTGCCTTATATATATGATTTGTGGATAGAGATGGTGCAGCCTATCTATAGTCTCTTACAATCACTCTTCCACTTCTTCGGCAGAGTAGGCAATGTGCCTTACCTCCTAGCCCTTCCACCTTAATTGCACAGGGTGGACGACGTCTTCCATGTATCTCAGCTGAGGTGATTTGTGCATGATCTGTCCCACAACACCGACCACAAGGAGCTGGAAATCGATGATGGTGAAACATATATGGAGGCTCCAGTGGTTATTTAGCATCGACAGGATCAGGTCCTACGTGGATGGTCGATTTCTCTGGTGCGCATTCGCTGGCAGCACGGGAACCTCCAACAGAGCTCATGGGAGCAGGAGGCTCAAATGCGTGCTCATTACCTCTTTTGTTTTTACTACTGTGTGTTGTAGCTTTATGAGGACGTAAATATCTGAGGTTGGGGTAATGTAAATAACCAGACATTTCTAGGAATTTTTTCTCTTAATTTTTTTTGTGATTTTATGAGTCCGCTGTTTCTGACGGCACCTGATTCCGAGGCCCGGTGTGCCCAGAATCAATTTCTAAAGTTTTATTTGGGTATGTTTAGTAAATGTACGTGTGGGGTTTTCTATATTTTGAACCATTGCTAGGAATTAAAATCTGAGGACACCAATGAACTCACAGCGCTAGTATTCGCCTAAGGGGACCTTTGTCGCCGTTGCGTTTGCATGGGAGGAGAAGTTAATTGTTGGAAATTCATTTAAAAAAATAATAAAAAATATGTGTACACAATTTTTTATTATAAGGAGGTTAATTCCTCTGAATAGGAGTTGTAGGTGTGGCACACAACCCACATAACCTCCCATGGGAGGATAATGGTGGTGGGGCCCACATGATCCCCTAATCCACCATCTTCCCTCTTTAACTCCCTCTAACCCCCTCTCTTAACTCTTCACATCCCTCCATTAAGTGGTCCAACTTCATATTTTTAATTAATTGAGCACGCTTAATTAATTGGTTCATTTCAAATTAATTTGTAGTGTTTTATATTACTAAGTTGGGTGGATTTTATTATATTTGTGATGGCATGTATTCGATGGAGGAGGATATGGAGAATTAGATGAAATGTGTTCCTCTCCAATGAAGAGCACCGTTCTTCAATGAAAAACAACTCTGACGAAGAACGTGAAAGACTTCCACAACGACGCTTCCCTTCAAACGCACCTCGACGTCAAGGAATCAACATCATCATTGGATTCTATTTTCCGCGTCATGACAACGAATCTTCCTCCAACGTTGATCGGACGACACCAATCTTCCGTGACGCCCGACTACCGCGACACTCATCTTCTGCGGCTCATCGACGTGCGACATCAATTACGAGGTAGGAAAATATATTATAATTTTATATATGTGATTTATACCCTCTAAAGTGGTTGATTATTTGTTGGGTGATTGTTTGAACCACTAACGCGGTGGGTACAGGCTAACAAACATGCCTGGTCCTACCACAAACTTGTCTGTGATGCGTGATTTGTTGGGCGACAAGTGAACGGAAGGACAATGATGTTTTGAGGCCGTCGCAGTGTACAGAAAACCCCGAGAGGGCCGCAGGCGCAGTCAGGAGGCAAAACATACCACCGAAATGACTCTGGTGGCCTGCAGAAGATCACTGCAGCACGGGCCCAGGCCCCCCCTTTCGGACCATTTTCGGTTAATCACCCATAAATTGAGATACAGAACTCCGATTGATGCATCATCATTTGTGTAGGATTCCTCGGATAGAGATGGTCATTTCAGTATATAACGCTCAAGGTTTTGGAGAAGTTTGTGTACAGCCGGGTTGGATCGAACCTGAAACCAACCGGGCACTCGGAGCAGAAACGCTTATAATGTAAGTACCGGACGTCTGATTGACGTACTATAAACTACATTGGATTCCTTTTGATGATATGGTTCTTTTGGCATACTACATTTGAGGATTGGACGTAGTTGGGGTATGATCAGGTTGGTTTTAGCTTAAAAACCAATCAGGCCCCTCGAAAGGAAAAGCCAATAACTCTCAGAGAAGATGTCCATTTGACTAACCATCAGCAGTGTTGGAAATTTCATTGAGAAATGGTCCCTTTGATTATACCACCTGGGATTTAAGGTTACATTTGAGATACGGTCGGGTTGGTTCGTCCAAAAAACCAACCGGGACCCCGGCACAAAAAGGCTAATAATAACTCACAGACCGGGCGTCTAATTGACGCGTCGTATGTTGCGTTGAGACCCCTATGTCATGGCGTACCTTTGAGATACTTCTTTGTTGGACTTCGTGACACTTGGAGTATCGACTAGTAGCTCATGGAGCAGATTTTCCTGGAGACAAGCATTCATAGTACGGAGACCTAGTAGCTGGCTGAGACCTGATGACTTCTTGTCCCATTCATTTCAGAGGGACTTGACCCGCCCAGTGGGGAGCACTACTGTGTGAGGTGGCATACCCATGGCAGAGGATCACTACTATGTGAGGTGGCAGACCAGTGGTACTCGACAGGAGGAGTACCTCTGTAGTCTATCATGGGGAGCGCTACTATGTGAGGCAGTAAACCCATGGTGTGGAGCGCTACTGTGTGAGGCGGTATACTCGCAGTACTCGATAGGATGAGTACCTTTGCAGTCTAAGGTTAGTGAGTAGCACCTCAGAGTCAGGACATGACTACTGTGCTCAATAGAGTAAGAGTTCTCCAATAGCTGTGGTTTTGATATAATGAATAAAATCCTAGTTTGAGCTGAGACAATGACCTTTGTGTTTTCCTCAGGATTGAGATGGGTTACTTGATAAATTAGGTATATATATGGGTATATACCTATGTAATGGTTATCCGTTGGAATCATACTTTTTGGTTGATCCCTGTTCGATTTTTTGAGACTTGACGGTCTCAGGGTTCCTAATGAGTATCTTTATACTCACTCCTGCATGGGCTATGCCCGCATTTCATTTTATTGGATGCAGAAGACGGACATCGCTGACAGAGGCCGAGAGCACCATTACTGGACGGTACCCGGAGGTTGAACTTACGACGTATCAGTACACGGTGGAGTCTGATGGACCTGGAGAGCTGAGGAGGCCATCTGTACCTACCCTTCAGGTAGAAACCCCGGAGGACAATCCAGGAGCTGCTTCCAATTCAGCTGTTTGTCCCTTTTTCAGTTGTACTTGTTTTCAGTTGTATTTTTACATTAATATTGGGCTTGTCTTCTGGCCCCCTTTACATTCAATACTCTTGTTATACAGTTTTTCCATAGTGTTTACTTCCGCTTGTACTCTGGTTGTTTGTGTTTATGATTTATAAAGGAAATTCCTTCCAAGTTTTTGAGAAATTACGCCTTTGGTTCTAGTTTCTAGCCCTTGGCCTATGGAAGACAGGATTGGTGTAGTCACGATACGGGTCCCGGAGGACGGGTCGTGACAGATTGGTATCAGAGGACGTCGGTTCTACCACAGAATGTATGACTCTGATGTTTTTTTTCTGTGAAGCAATAGTGTTAAGGGTACTAAGTGTGGTTTTCAGATCAGGGAGTCCAGTGTTAGTGTGGGCGACCGACGTATCCATACACCAGGACCCTGACTTCTGATTTCCGACTCAGTGCACGAAAACACTGATTGTGTGTTTGTTATCCAATGTTTTCATTATGTCCACTCAAACCAGGTCATCTCAACAGGTATAGTCTTTTGATAGTGTCCCATCTGTTTCTTTCAGGATGCCTCCCTGCAGAAGATCAGCTAAGGCCCCGAGAGTTGTACATACTGATAGCCTGCCCAGCGATGAGGCCTCAGTATAGGGCCCTCTTCCAGTTGAGGCACCATCAGTGGAACCGGTGGTACTACCACCCATTGGGCCACCGATGCCACCAGCCCCAGCAGCAGGCGATGCACGACACTTGAGCGCGCTGCATGATTTCTAGCACCAGAGGCCACCCAGGATACGGGGAGAGACCTACCCACAGGTGGCTGAGGATTATCTGGATGTTGTGGTGAGAATATTCAGGCTAGTTGGGACACTAGAAGACTTCATGGTGATCCTTGCTTCTAGCCTCCTTCAGGCAGCAATAGACAGATGGTGGAGCCTGATTCTTCAGATGGATGATCTGGCGACACTTCTACGGGCAGACATCGAGAGTCTATTCTGGGTGGAGTTTGTACCAGCCACCCTTCGAGCGATGCAGATACAAGAGATACTGCATCTGTAGTAGGGTAGAATGACGGTGGTGCAATACTCAGTTAAGTTCACTGACCTCTCACGCTACTCCACTAATATGGTACAAGACCCATTCTACAGGGCCCAGACCTTTGAGCAGGGACTCACACGAGAGATAAGAGCTTCAGTTAACTCTCACAACATCCCGACGTAGACATTAGTGTTGGAGTGAGCCCTCTTAGTAGAGATTTTCTTTACTGAGCAGTCTACAGCATCGGGACCCACCACTAACCGACATGTAGCGGAGTGTTCTACAGCTGGAAGTAGACAGATGACACAGAGGTCCAAGCGGACCAGACCTACAAGTGGTCGACTACATGAATCTAGGTCAGTAGTGCGGGGCACCCAGGGTATAGATAGAGCCAGACCTTCCAGGTAGTGTTACTCATGTGGCAAACATGGTCACCTGGCTCTTGACTGTCCGAACTGCCGCTCGACGATCAACAGATAGATGAAGAACCTCCCAGTCAGAGGTAGAGGTTCGATCGTGATGGACTGTATGGAGAAGGCTATCGTGGCAGAGGAGATGGTCATGCAAATGGTGGTGCATGACGCTTCGAGGTTTTGCCACCACCACCACCAGTAGGTCCACCTAGACCGCATGGAATGAGTGGATAGGGGAGAGCACAGTTTCTGGAAGCTAAAGCATACGACTACGGAGCTTTAGAAGCAGGTGGATAAAAGTGGGACTATTTCCAGGCATAGAGGCCTTTGTTCATGAGTCTTCTAGCATTGTTAATGTCATTTTTTGTGGTTGCGTTGTGTCTTTTTACCATGAGTTGTGGTAAAAAAAAGACACTTGTCCTTGTGATGTTTACTTTATTTCTTTTTTTGTGTGGTTAACACTAAGAGGTTCTGGATTAAACTGTTGACTTGATCCTCACTTTTGAGATTGCTACTGGAGGAGACCTAGTAACCACACACTGATTTCGATAGTGTGACTCAACCCTTGGAGGCGAGAGTAACGTTTGGATCTATTGGTAGTAGCGCTGAGGCCTTACGACATCGTCCATGACATGAATTAGTATCATTCATGTCAGGATTGACTGTATTAGGAAAAGGACGTGGTTCATCCAAGGGATGAGACATGATTTTCCTTTTCTGTAATGGATAAATTTTAGCATCTCTTGTAGAACGTAGTATAAGAAGGGTGATGTTGAGTTCTTACAATTGGCTAGTCTCACCCATAGTTCATTGAGCGAATGGTTTACGGTTCCATACAATCTCAATAGTCTCATGTGTGTCTTATTTCAGAAAAATCTAAACATGAGACTGTAGAGATGGCTTGAGTTCCTCCGGGATTATGAATTCTAGGTAGTCAATACACTTGGGAAGGGTAACGTTGTTGCGGATGAACTCAGCAGGAGGACTGGTATTCAGCTGTTAGGAAAGGCGATAGAGAAGTTGACTTCCTTATATATATCGTTTGTGGATAGAGACAGTGCAGCCTATCTACAGTCTCATATAGTCACTCCTCCACTTCTTCAGCAGAGTATGTGAGGTGGCTCACCGCATGCCCCTTCCACCTCAATTGCACCAGGTGCACGACGTCTTCCAGGTATCTTAGTTGATGAGATGTGTGCACAATCCATCCCACAAAATCAACCACGAGGAGTTGGAAATTGATGATGAGGATACTTTCATGGAGGTTCCAGTTGAGATTGATCGTCCACATGAGCGGGTCCTGTGTGGATGGTCAATTTCTATGGTGAGCATTCGCTGGCAGCACGAGAACCTCCAGAAGAGCTCATGAGAGTGGGAGGCTAAAATGCATGCTCAGTACCTCTTTTTGCCCTTAGTCTGTGTTGTAGAATTTCAGGGATGTAAAGCCCTATGGTGGGGGTAATGTAAATACCCAGAAATTTTCAAGGAATTTTTTTTCTTAAATTATTCGCAATTTTACGAGTCTGCAGTTTCTGACGACACTTGATTGTGGAGGCCTGGTGTGCCCAGAATCAATTTCTGAAGTTTTGTTCATGTACGTTGAGTAAACATATGTGAAAGTTTTTCTATTTTTTGAATCGGTGCTCGGAATTAAAATCTGAGGACACTGATGAACTTGCAGCGCCAGTATTCGCATAAGGGGACCTTTTCCGCAGTTTTATTTTCTCAGGAGTAGAAGAAATTTTTTGGAGATTCATTAAAAAAATTATTATAACAATTATGTGTATATAATTATTTATTTGATGGTGGTTATTTCCTCCAAAGAGTAGTTGGAGGTGGGGCCCACAACCCACATAACCTCCCATGGGAGGATAATGGTGGTTGGGCCCACACTATCCCCTAATCCTTCAACTCCTCGCTTTAACTCTCTTTAACCCCCTCTCTTAATTCTACACCTCCCTCCATTAAGTGTGCCAACTTCATATTTTTAATTAATTGAGTACCCTTAATTAATTGGATCAATTCGAATTAATTTGAAGTGCTTGGCATTATTAAGTTGGGTGGATTTTATTATTTTTTCATTGAAAAATATTTGATGGAGGATGCTCTGGGGAATTAGAAGAAAGGTGTTCCTCTCCAACGAAGAACATAGTTCTTCAACGAAAAATAACTCCGATGAAGAATACAAAAGACTTGTCCAACAACACTTCCCTTCAGATGAACCCCGATGTCAAGGGATCAACGTCGTCGTCGGATTCTGTTTCCACTTCAAGACAACGACTCTTCCTTCAACGTTGACGGGACGACACTAGTCTTCTGCGACGCCTGAATACCGCGACAATCGTGTTATGCGGCTCGTTGAAGTGCGACGTCAATTACGAGGTAGAGGATATTGTATAATTTTATATATGTGATTTATACCCTTGAACATGGGAGATTATTTGTTGGGTGATTGTTTGAACAACTAACACGGTGGGTACGAGTTAATGAACAAGTCTGGTGCCACCGCCAACTAGGTCATGATGGGCGATTTGTTCGGCGATGGGTGAACGGAAGGGAAAAGACGTTTTGAGGCTGTCGTACTATAGAGATAAACCCGAGAGGGACGCGGGCGCAGTTGGGAGGAAAAACGGACCACCAGAACAACTTTGGTGGCTCGCAGAAGATCACAGCGGCGCGGGTCTCTGGCGTGGCTGCGCTTGCGTCCGTGCGAGACGGCCGACACAGGCCTACCGCCTGGGGGCTGTGATGCCCAGCACGCCGCCGGTGGAAGGCCACCGCGGCACCGGCTGCGGTGGGAATAGAGCGGAACCTGCGTTGTGCAGGTTCTGGGAAGGCTGGATGGCGCCAGCCTGGTGTCTCTATTATGAAGAATATGGGGAGCCCCCCCACCCCAAACTCAGCCAGTCTGGCCGAGCCGCAGACGGCCACCGAGCCAGACTACCTGCGCACGGGCAGGGCCGCCCTCGCGCGGGTCGGGCTGCCGGCTATTTGTGCCTGTCCACCCTCGTGCGGGCCGGGCTGGGCCACTCCCTACCGGGCTGGACCTGGTTCGGGCCAGCCCATGGTGGGTTGGGCCGGGTCGAACTGGGCCCATACCCCCCTCTTCAAACCATTTTCGGTTAATCTCCCATAAATTGAGCTACATGCCTCCGATCGATGCACTGTCAGTTGAGTAGGAATCCTCGGATCTATACAGTCGTTTCAGTATATTACAATCAAGGTTTTGGTGATGTTAGGGTATGGCCAGGTTCGTTCGAACCTGAAACCAACCAGGCCCTCGGAGCAGAAATGCTTATAACTTAAGGACCGGACGTTTGATTGACGTGTCGTCAACTACGTTGGATTAATTGTTACAATAAGGTTATTTTTTCAAACTCCACTTGAGTTTTGGATGTAGTTTGAGTATGGTCGGGTTGGTTTTAGCATAAAAACCAACCGAGCCCCAGCAACTGAAAATCCAATAACTCTAAGACCAGACGTTTTTTTGACGAACCGTTGGCGGCATTGGTAATTTCGTTGAGAAAAGGTCCCTTTGAGTATACTCCAGGAGATTTCAGGTCACAATTGAGATATGGTCGGGTTGGTTCGTACACGACACCAACCGGGCCCCCAGGACAAAAAGGTTAATTACTCACAGACCGGGCGTCCGATTGACGTGTTGTCTGTTGCATTGAGACCACTATGACATGGCAGACCTTTGAGATACTTCTTTGTGGGACTTCGTGACACTTGGAGTATCAACTATTGGCTCATGGAGAAGATCCTCCCATAGACGATCATTTGGAGTACGGAGACCTAGTAGCTGGGTGAGTCCTGATTACTGCTTGACCGATTCATTTGAGAGTGACTTTACTAGCCCAGTGGGGAGCACTACTGTGTGAGGTGACAGACCCATGGTGGAGGAGCGCTACTATGTGAGGCGGCAGACCCATGGTACTCTCTAGGAGGAGTACCTCTGTAGGCTATTCGGGGGATCACTACTTTGTGTGGTGGTTGACCCATGGTGGAGAGCGCTACTGTGTGAGGCGGCATACCCGCGGTACTCGACAGGAAGTGTACCTCAGCAGTCTAAGGTTAGTGAGTAGCACCTCCGAGTCGTGACAGGACTATTGTCCTCGATAGAGGAGGAGTTCTCTAGCAGCTGTGGTTTTGATATCATGAATAAAATCCCGGTTTGAGTTGAGTCAATGACCTTTATGTTTTTCTCATGATTGAGATGGGTTACTTGATAACTTAGGTATATGTATAGGAATATACCTGAGTAATGGTTATCCATTGAAATCATAATTTGTTGTTGATCCTTGTAGGATTTTTTGAGGCCTTGAGGGTCTTGTGGTCCCTACTGGGTATCGTTATACTCATCCCTTCACGGGCTATGCCAGCACCTCATTGTGTTGGATGCAGATGAAAGACAGCGCTGACGGATGCCAAGAGCGCCAAGACTGGATGGTACCCGGAGGAGGACCTTACGACGTATCAGTACACGGTGGAGTCTGACGGACGTGGAGTGCTGAGGAAGCCATCTATACCTAACCTTCAGGTAGAAACCCTAGAGGACGATCCGGCAGCTGCTTCCCTTTTCAGTTGTTTGTCCCTTTTTCAATTGTACTTGTTTTCAGTTGTATTTGTACTTTACTGTTGCGCTTGTATTATGTCACCCTTTACATTCAGTACTCTTTTTATACAGTTTTTTCTTAGTGTTTACTTCCGCTTATACTCTGGTTGTTTGTGTTTATGATTTATAAAGGCAATGCCTTCCCAGTTTTAGTGAAATTACCCCTTTGGTTCTAGTCGCCAGCCCCCGTCCTATGGATTTCGGGCTTGGGGTAGTCATGATACGGTCCCCGGGGGATGGGTCATGACAAATCATCCATTTTTTCTATAATTGTGAATAATAATTATTTTAATTAAAATATTATTTCATTTAATGCATTTGAAAAGGATCTTTCTATTTTGAAATGGTTATAATGTGAAATTATATCCATTAGAATAATAATACACTATTCAATCATATATATTATTCATTAATTTAATTATTTTTGTTATGAGATTAATTTTATCCGTAAAAGGTATTTTTTCTAAAAACTATTTCGTTTTAGTTTTTGTGTTTATATTGAAATGTATTTTAAAAAAGAATTCTAAATCTAATATTATAAAATAGATTTAATAATTATTATTTTTATTTTTGAATTTATTAATTGGTTCAAATTCATTTATGGTCACTATAAAAATAAATATTAGTAAAACAATATCAATCTAGTACTAGTTAAATGGGTCAAATTTTGTTGGGGTGGGGGGGGGGTTGTTAAGCTCAAGGATAAGGTATAAAATATTTATTAAATAAGGATAAATTTGATTTTTTAAGGGTATATAATTCTTAACCTGACATATATTTTATTTTTTTTCAATTTTTTACAACTTTACATTAACAAATACATATAATAGATTTAAAACAAATTACGTATTTACAAGTGTTCCACTCCCATCACCTATAAACGGTACTGTCCTTTCCACACTATTTTAAAAAATATGATTCATTTAGATCAAACAATTTCCTGAAAACATCCATAGAAAATTAAATACTCAAATCATAGAGATTATGGTCTCACAAATATAGAAATCAAATAAGGATTAAGATATCATTTAAGTGTGGTTTTCCAAAGAAGAGGTATCATTAATAACTAACTCTTCAATGATTATTTCATCTTATACATAATTCAATTCACATTTATCCATGATTAAATAATATCATAAGTATCTTAAATATAATTAAAAGTTAATATGAATATTAAATAACCCCTTTTTATTGTTCAATTCTACCATATGTGGAATGAAACCTTCAATCATGCATATGTTTAGACAACCACTTCCATGAAGTGATGTGTTTTTTTCATTACAAGATCATTTAAATTAGTTAAATATTTGATAAAGTAGATATACATGATATATATATATATATATGATAGAATTTTTATACTTTTATGATAATATGTACAATATTTCTGACCCTTCTATCCATTTTCATATGAAATTTTCACTAGTGCATACCTATAGAATACCATATCCACAATAAAATTTAATTCCTTTTTCATTTCAAGATTACAAGTCTGCTCATAAGAATAGATCAAATGAAAAAATAAAAAAATTACAAATTATATATGGTTTTTTAAATAAAAAATTATTTTTATTATTTTTATTCCTCAAAATAAAAAAATTAAATGGTCATTCCTGTATATGTATGTACAATCATCTACATGACATAGTGTGAAAATTTTATATGACATCTTTACATAGTTGGTTTTAAAAGTGTATTAATTTTATAATTATTTTAATAATAACATTTTTATTATTATATATTGAATGGGATGATAACCCATTTTACAAAGGTCAACACACAGATTTTATTTTTGTTGTTATAAACTAGACATTTATAAAATGATAATATAAAATTAACCATTTTAAAGACTAAATAAAAAAGGTAAAATTTAAATAGAGAGAATAATAACATGGAATAAACATAAAAATGTTATTAAAAAAGTATAAAACTAATATAATTTTTTACACAAGAGGGTAAAGATATGAAAGAAACTATTTGGGTGTCAAGGTAATGGATTTTCCATTAAATCATTATATTAATTTTTTAACACTTCATACTACATACACTTGTTCGTTAAATTGATTAAAATTTTTTACTATTTATTGTTCACATGTATCTAAAATATAATTTGGAACATATTTTACAATCATTATAGTAGTCTAAAAATTAATCATTTGGACATTTTCAATTTGATTTGTTTTTTACATTCATTATGAATGTTTTAAAAATAATGTTTTTTTAATCAATATTGATTGACATATTTTTTCCAAAATATTATCCATTATTAATTATAAGTCTTAGTACAAAATGTTTAGTTGTTTTAAAAAGTAATATATATTCCCTCTCTTTTAGTAAGTGTATATTTGTTGATTTTCCATTAAAAATAATAGTTCTATTTAAAATCATGTGGAAATGAAAAGTATTCTTCTTATTTATTCAAATGAGGGTTGGTAATTAAAATCTGAAATAATATAATTTTTTATGAGTGTGTACTTTATAATTATATATTATAACATGTGAACTATATATAACTCATCATGATTATAGAGCCCAACAATGCTCTCGAATTAATTGGTTAATTAATTAGTCCTTAGTGGTAAATGTTGAGGGAGATAACTTGGTAATTTGAAGCCATTGAATTATTAAGGCTTTTGTTATTTTGACCTATGATAAACATGAGGGAATATAGGTTATGAAAATGAGTCCATAATATAACAATATAATTCTATAAAAACCTTTTTTATTTAAATTGGTTTCCATCCTATTGTTATGAATGTTTATAAATTTTTAAAGGTGAATTATTTGAAATTTTTCCTTAGATCCCACAATAAATAGGAATAATTTATGATTTTTATATACTTAAAAATTGTTTTTAAATGTCTTATTTTTGAAAAGTTTAATTTTTATTTGTGAAATTTTGTATTTAAATTCTCATGGAATTATTAGGAAAATAATTCTTAGTATTTTTTACTAGAATAAAGAGATTCGATTACTTTATATCCCATACTAAGGATTAATTTACATATCCCAATTTTTGAAACACATTTCATAGGATACAAAGAAGGGTATAAATTTTATCATGTTTAATGTTTATTCTAATTTACCTCATCCAAAATGTAATTGTATTGTCTTCAATGAAATAATGGTGTAAAATTAAATCTCATCATTTTTTTAAAAAAATTTAAAATTTGTGGAAGTGTCCACTTTATTATATATTATTTTATGTATTTCGATTAAAAATAAACTAAAAATATCATTTTTATGTTTTAATATGTATCTATTCTTCTATTTTATATAATTATGGTTTTATTATATTATCGGGTCCTATAAAACATTATTAGGAAATAAAACTGTTGTTTTTTCCAAAAATTTAGGTCCATGTAAAAAAAATTCCCAAAGAGATATAACAATTATTGTACCGACCTGAAATTATATAAATGAAATAATATTTTTATTGATTAAATACCATATTATATAATATCATTATAAAAATAGATTTATTAGTTTGGTTATTCTGAACCAACTAAATTTTTTTACCTATTTGATTTAAAATACCCTTAATAATCATTACCATAGAAAATATGGTCGGTATAAATGAAACGATAATATTAGTACATATTAAGGGTAATGATAATGTATAATTATCACTGATGGATGCAGTGATAGGCTAGATCACTGGGATTGTACCCTATAATTCCCATTTATCAGAGGATCTAATGGAGATGATATCATTGTGGAATTCCCTTGACCAAACTAAAGTACAAATTTTTGGAATGTGTTTGAAATAATTTTTTTATATGAAAATTTATAGGTAATGAAGATCACAACAGAAACCAGGTTCATTGAACAACCTCAATAATTCCCATACTTTAAAACAATACCCTTAGGTTGTTAAAGAAATGTTAATAAAGGTTTATTTATATATAAGCTAGTAGTATAAATATTTATGTTTTTCGTTCTATTAAAATAATGATTATATTTTTCAATTTTCATTATTATAATTTTATATAGTGTTCATAAAAATTGTATTGTTAAATGAAGAATCAAATGTGGCATTTTTAGAAATATATATTATTATAATTTTAAAACTATTTTTGATGAATTTCATTTTTTCTAAAACAATGTTATTTTAAAATAATTTTTCTATTAAAAAATATGTATATACACATGGTAATGTAGTTTAATGAAGTCCATCATTACCTTAATAAGGGTGAAAAAATATATTATAAAAAATATTTTTTTCAACACGTGAGAAATTTGATTTAATATTTTAAAATTTCATATTTACATTATTATATTGATAAAATTAATATTATTTTTTAAATAAACTCATCTAAATTATCCAGTGGTGAAAATATATTATTATCCTGAGAAATGAAATTATTTAGCATAAAATTAAATATTGTATAAATATATGGTAGTTATTTTGAAACTATAATATTTCAAAAGAGATGAAATAAATAGTTTAAGGGGAATAAAAAACCAAAATTATTTTTCCCCTATAAAATAATATTTTTTGATTCCATATGAATAGTTTTTTTAACACTTAATTAATATTCAATGACCTATGTTATATAATAAATTTTTAAAAATTAATTCATTATAAACATGAATTTTTACGTATCAAAAGGTTATTATTTTATTGGGTCTAATTTTTGGGCTTATATCATATTTAAAACCACTCATCTTAGGAGGAAACCATGGTGAAATCCACTTCTTGGTATGTGGTTTTAATTATTTTATCATATGATTAAAAATTAATATATAACACTATATATTTTTTTAAAAATTACCTCCCATCCTTCAACTCCCCTTCACACAAAACACATTTAGTGTATCGCCTTAGAATATTAAATTATGAACACCATATTTTATAGTTTGTCTAACACAAAAAACCAAGCATAAAAAGGAATATAGTATCCGAATAATTTATGATATATTTAATATATTATATAAATTAAATACATTATATCGATTTTAGTGAAAGAAAACCTGAGATAAGCTCATGTAACATATAACAATGAGTTTTTTTGACATCTTTCATTAAATTCTATATCGTGTTTTACCAAAATAAATATACTATTAATATTGTTATTTATTATGATAGTTATTGCCTAGCTCTTTAAATTGACGATATTAATAGGATTAACTAAATTATGAAAATATATAGTTACTACACATTTATTTTTAATCTATTTATTATTAATAACAATAATAAAAAATCAAAATAGAAACGAAATATTTCATTTAGAAATGGTGTATTTTAAAAAAATATATATTTTAGTCTCTCTTGGACCACATAAATAAAAAAAATTCATATTTTATAAAAAAAATTTGAAAGATAATCATGCTTTTTAACACATTAATTACAAAATTTTATAAGAATCAATTATAGTTATTTTTATGAGAAGAAAAAATTTTGGGATGAAAAGTGAAAAATGTGATGTCTTAATTGAAAAATGAGTCTTAATCTAAATAATTTATAATTTTAAAATATATATTCATTTGGTTTTAAACACAAAATATTAAAATTATAAATCTGTAAATCGATTTTTGTCTATTTTAATCATTTTCATATTGTTTTTTTATATATGGTATTTTTAAACTTTTGAACATTTTTACATTGATAACATGCATTCTCAACACGTTTGTGAGATTAATTTAAATTTAAAAAGATCCACTTATATGAATTAAATTAGGAAAATTTGTTTCTATATCTTGAATAAGCATAATAGATATCTTCTAGTATGTTCAACATAAATTTAAATAAATATTAATATGGAATAATGTAAAAAATAATGACCACAATTAATGTAAAAAATGTTTTACCAGGGTTTAAATAAAAAAATATAATCGACAAAATGTTCCATACACTTGTAAAAATTAATATTGAAGACCTAATTAGTAAATGCACCATACATGGTTCTATAAAAGACCATTATTTATCATTTTCAAATATGATAAAAGTGGGTGAGCTTTATTATTTTCATAATTACCTTGTGTGTCTTATCCCTCACTTATAAAATTCCACCAATCTCATCTCTTACACACATCATCAAAACTATTGGGTTCAGAATATACCAACCAAAATAACATACTAAAATCCCTACCCTCATCCGATAATCATTATTTTGTGTATAATTCCATCCATTAAAAGCATTAATGAAAAGCTAAGGGGGATACCCAAGGAATAGATAATGTTCTTAAAATAGAGTCTTTATTTTTATTCTATCTCCATGTCAATAAATTTGATTTTAAAAATGATTACATATTAAACTCATTATCTTCCATATAAATTACATTTTTTTAAAAATTTATTGATTTAAACCCATATCCACATCATGAAAATGGGTTTCAAAGTCATCGTATGTGTGTATGGAGAACTACTGCCTCGTGATCCATTGTCATTCATTTTTCCATTTCCACCACTCATGTTATTAAATAAATATTGATATAAAGTATATATACCATATTTATTATATAGTAATACCTCTATATTTAATATAACATATATATTTTTTAATAATAGATTTGATAGGAGATATTATAACTTCGCTCGTGTGCATGACGAACTACCACATCATGAAGTGATGTGAATCATCATTTTATAATGCTTCATATGGATGGATATAAAGACAATTTTATTGATTATATGTGATATTAATGAAATAAGTAATATATTAATGAAATATTTTAAATTTGGTAATGATACTATATATGTTTTTTAATTTTATTTCACCCACATAAAAATGATTACATCATTCTTTTACATGTCGATTACCACCTTCACAAAGCAATGTGAGTCTCCATTAATCATAAAACCACATGGATGATATATATTAGTATATAATGTAGTATTTATTATTTAATTAAGAATATGTAAATTTAAAATATTACTTACCTTTTTCCACAATTATCATTGAAAAATGTAATCATTACTCATGCGGGTGTACAAAATACTATCTCCATGATCGTAATGTACATCATTTTACATAAAATTAGTTCATTATAGGTTTTATAAATATAATTAATGAAAAAATATTATAATTACGTCATTATTAATAATTTATAGATGATATTACTATATAATATGTGCAAGAAATATATATTTCATGATGAAACAAAAATGATAAAATATGAATATTAACACTCGAAAAAGAGAAAATAATGAATGATTTTTAACTACTGATTTATAAGATATTATTAAAGGATGTTATATTATATTATAAATATAAATATATTTCTTAAAATTTTTATGAAAATTATAAAACTATTATACATTTGGTTAATGTATTTCTAAAAAAATGGAAGGTTAACACATGATATTACATCTAAATTTTATTTCATTTAAAAATATTATAATGTTATACACATAATTTAGTTTATATGTTATATATACTACCCCATTAAAATGTAATATAATTAATACATCATTACTCATACTATTTTGAGTTTCAATTTTAATTATTTCATCTAATGATATTTGAATAAAATGATATCAATTGGTTGGTGGCTTATTAACTAAATTACATTGGATTTGATTAATATTATATTTCCTTGATTTTTCCATTATAATATTATCTGTAAAATTAATTTTTATTTCATTATTTGTTTATTCCACTGGTTTATGTGGATTTATATTTGATATACATAATTGATTCCTTAGTTGATTCTCAATTTAACATTATGATAATTTTATGGGTTTATTTAACAATCTCATTCTAATAGAGATAGTTTATTCATGAATTTCATTTTAAGAAAATTATTTTATAATTATTTAATAATCCCTTTAATTTTCATATTCTATATAAAATAAATATATTTTTGAGTAATAATACCATTTCACACTATTTGAAACATAAATTAATTGAGAATTTTTTTTTTGAAATTCCATCTTCATTGCTCCCATCTTTCAAAAATATGATTTCTTCAAAAATAAAATTTTATTTTTTTTTCAAAAATTCATTACCTTTTAAAAATTATTTCAAAATAATTTTCACCAATTTTTAGTTAGTGAATTTTTTTCAATTAATTCTAATTCTATTTTCAAAATAATTTCACATTTAATTTTACCAAAAAACTGAATAGAATATTTGTTCGATTTAAGAATAAGAAACATCCTTAATAATTTTACATATAAAATGGGATTTTAATATTTAACTTTTATATCTTGTAAATAATTACCCCCCTCATATTTTTCCTTGACTTGAAGCTTCCTTTTCATTTTTACGAGTATACTTTAAAAGAAACTTTTATTAAAAGTGATTTTTAGAAAAATTATTATCAAAATGTTTTTCAAAATGAAAAAGGCTTTTTTATTAATGAATGATTTTAAAATACAATACTTGGGGATTATATTCAGAAATGAGAAAAATAAATTATTCATAATCCAGTTGGTATATGTTGATAACATCATTATTCATCTTTGGAATATTTTATGGTTACATTGAACAAGGAAAATATTGGCATTTAGTTCCTTATTTCATATTATAGTCACTAACATTCCCTTGAAATATTCACTTTCATGTGATCATTGTAAAATATATTTCATAAAAATATCCATATGTCTTACAATGGATATACATATTTTTTTAAATTTTATACTATTTTAACATACAATGTTTATATGTAATGCTATTTGGCTATTTGGGGTAATAATAAAAAATACGAATTCATTACTCAATATAGATTATTTGATGAAAAGACACATTGTTCATAAATTTAATCAAGTATTAGATAGATAATTAATTTTTTGGACATGAAATACATGGTATGAGGACAATTTAATTAAATATACTTGTTATATAGGTAGTATAAAGGGATGAATATGTCTGTAACCCTATGCTAATTGGGTTTTTTCACAGAATGTTTTAAATTTTCTTGATAATAGATATTAGTAGTAAAGTGGTAATGGTAATGGGAAACATTACATCCAATAATTTTGAATTTACTTCATTAAGAGTTAACTTATTAATATTAATGTTATTTTCACTATGATATTCTCTCTAAATGCATTTCATTTTCAGTTTATTGATTAAATGTAACATGTTTTCATTTATTTACCATTCCATATTGACTATGCTTTATCCAGAAAATTAAATAGAGTGTTTTTCCAGTCATTCAAATTTAAATATTTATTATTCCTCATCTATTTATTTAAATAGTATTGGTTTTATATATTTAACTTTTTTTGTTGATTAATATTATTGATTCACGACATCAATTGTTTCACATATCCCATGTTGAATATTTTATATCACCCTTATTTTTCCCTTTATTTATGATTCTATGAAGATTACAATGAAATATATGAAATAATATTAAATATATAATAAATTTATTCTCCAACAAAGTTAGGTTGTAATTTTTTTATTCAAATTTTATTTAGTACTCTTGTATATATCTAGGTTACCAAGACTACTAAAATAATCAATCCCTCATAATGTGATTCCATATATAATATTTCAATGTAATGGTAGTTGGCATAGGATCTAGGCTACTGGGTTTGGGGTCACTATTTATAGTATTAGAGGAATTTTAGTAGATACACTAGAAAATAGATTTTGGAATAATATATTATGCAACATAACACTATAATATAATATGGGGATAATTATAAAAGAAAATCATAATTTTTTTTGAATGGAATAGATTATGTGGTTATTCTTAGAAATATATGTCTATAGGGTTACTAAAAAAAGACTTAGTTATGGAAAAAGGTACCTCAGGGTAATTACTGTGAAAATGGTGAGTTGGAATTCACTCGAACATCTCTTACTGCATAAAAATATGCCATACAATGAACCTTTAAAAACCCTCTGAGGGAATAATCAATTGATAATTCACATTTTATATTCAAACCATTATGCTGGATTTGAATAGATGATGATAATGAATGAACTATGTTATGTCTTTATTGTCTTATATTAAAGATATAATGTCTTTATTAAGGCATCCAATAGAATTTCATATGGTATTCCCAATTTTATTATTGTTTCTCAAACCATGATTTTGGTTTAATTAATGGATTAAACCTGTATAAATTTTGATAACATCAAATACGAAGAACACGGTGGAGGCTATGCGAAACCAAATGAGAATAATACTATTGTGAAAGATATTTTGATAAAACTATGTCATTTTTATTGAAATATGATTAACAACAGATAATATATGCTACTCTAGATATCACCAAAGAATTTATGAATAGTGTTCCCAAAAGAGGTCGAGTGATAGAGACCATGGAGGAACAAAAATTTGAATTTCCATAATGACATGACTTTTGTGTGAAACAACTAGGAATGTGTCTCATTGGAATGTGGAAATTATTTATGTGAGGAAAACAAGGATATAATCAAATAATTTCTGAGGAAAAATTATGAGTATAATGGATGGAAATAAATCACATCATAAGTATCCATTTATAGTTCATTGTCTTAAATATGGGGAACATGGATACTAACTGAGGAAATAATATCTTTTAAAGCGTATCCCCTTGATCATAGATGAACCAAAGTGAAAATAAAATTGATAAAGTATTTATTTATTTTCATTCTGTAATGAAATTTTTAATGAATTTGAAAAATAGAATTTTGGTTATAAGAATATGTTAATATCTAAGGATTCTATTAAATTTTAAAAGAAATTTTTATTCATTAACATATGAATTATTAATACCATCATCAGTTAATTATTTTAATATTGATCATATATTCAATTTATTAAACATGTCTTATTAGGTTTTGTGTTGTTATATTTTACCAATATTATGAATATTTTGGGATATTTTTACAAAAATAAAACCAATTGGGTTTGTAAATGTTTTAATTGAAATGTTATTTGAGGAATAATGAATTTACATTTTATAGACTTATATATAACAGTGTTGGTAAAATTTATGATTGATATGATAATTAGTGGAACTATGATAATAGTCAAATATGATTAATACTCATTAAAAAAGTGGTTGTATTGAAAACATTTGTAAAAATGTTTGTAAATTATTATGTCTACTTTAATGATGTTCATCATTTTATTATTAGATAACCTTATATGAATTATTCTAATATAGTTTAGAAAAAGGAAAAACTATATGTTGGAAAAAAAACAACATGTTTGACCAGGCCTTGATGATTTACCCCATGATAAAATGATGATATGGGTATAGTTTCTACAACTATATTATGTTATTTTATTATTAATAATGCATTGGTTATTGTTAGAAAATTTGACAAAAAATTAAAATTAATAATGAACTAGTCATCTTAATTTTGATTTTTAGAGATTAGTGAATTATAGTTGATAGCTTTTTATAACTATTAGTTTTTGGAAATAGATAGTGGCACATTTAAAATATTTTGAATCTTTTATTGAAATATTAATATGTTAAAAATAATTTATTGTTATTCAGGCATAAAAACACAATTTTGGATTATCATTTCTTATAGTAATGAGATAAATTGGATGTTGATCTAATAATAACAGAAGGATTAAATTGATATTATTAAATATAAATCTATCAAGTATTTATATTTCCATATATATTAATATATTTCTTCAGAATGGTGAAAATTATCGTAAATAAATTTAATCCCATTTCATTCAGATCTGATGAATGAGATTGTTTTTTAAATCATCACAGATTAATGGATTTGATTCTATAAAGTTTTCATTCATCATTTACATTATATTGATTTATGACCTCAATTAAACACAAAAAATATTTATGATTCTCCTCCACATACATATAATTACTTTCCAAAAATGGTCTCATATTTGGAAACCTAGATATGGGGTATTCGGTATGACCTTCATACTTCCCATTCTCTATTATTAATGAGAAATTTAATTAAAGGTTTTATAATGGGTGTTGTCACATACAGGAAATATTTTAAAGGTATTTTTCATTTAATTTACATCATTGCTTTGTTTTGGGTGTTTCCCTAGGTTTTAGGGAGGAATAGATGAGTATTCATGAATTGGGCCAAATTGTGAGCCCAATTTCAGATTAAAAAATAAATTTTGTATCTTTTATAACTTTTTCATTTTTCAACATTTTTAATCCATTAAAATTCCTACTTGACCTCCCCTAACATATTAACACCACAAAGGTAATTTGGAGCTTTTAGAAATCCCTAACCAGGGTTTATTTTGGTTTTTATCTAAGGGGTTGGGCCTGCCCGAAATCCGAATTCCTATTTTAAAAATAAATTTTGATTGTGTTATAAATTATACAATTTTTGGGATTTATCAGTGATACCAAGTGGAGACCAAGCCCACTGAACCCAACCGCGCGACCATTCTCTCTCACCTCTCATTGGAGCTCTCGTTAATCGTTATTTGGTGACGAACTTCATAGGCTTTCTCAAATCGTCCATATTTGAAGAGGTAAGTTCATTCCTTCATAACTCTATCAATGTTTACTCTTTTTATCCCATTCGAATTCCTAAATGATCTCCTTATCTTTTTTCGAACCTCCCTTAAAGGTTTGAGTATTTTTAAAATCACCTACTAATATTTTTGGGGGATATTTCTACAAGATATTTTAAGTAAGTTGTTCTCCATCTTTATTCTTTCAATTTGTTTAGGGTTACATCCAATTTACTTAGGGTTTCTTCCCATATAATTGAGGTTCCTAATGTCCATAAAGTATGGTTTAAAAATTCGAGGTTTATATTTTGTTTCATGGTCTGAAATTCTGGTTTTAGGTCCGGTTTACCTTCCTGGAGGTGCGGCAGTGGTGCGTTTGAGTTTTTGCACAAAGGATTCAATGGTTTCCTTGGTTTTGGTAGGTGATTCCATTGTGTATGAAATCTTTGTGAATTGGATACTGTTTTTATGGTATATTCATGCTTTTTTAATTTTATTATTGCTGAAAAAATTGTTTTAGTGGTGTTTGTATTTAGAATGAATCCTAAATACCAATTTTATGTGAAATTGGGGGTTTCATCATAGAAATGTTTTATAGTTTAATTGGGGATACCCAATAAGTAATCAGTTTATTTTATTTAACTATAATAGGGACAAAAATACTGTTTTTAATGATTATCCCTTGTGTTTGTTGCTGCAAAATCTGGTTTTAATGGTGTTTGTGAACCAGATGAAATTCTAAGAGTTGTATTGTGTAAAAATGGTGATTTTGCTATGATGTCGATTCTTGAATCATATGGGGCTTCCCTAAAAATGATTTTGTGTTTTCACTAAAATTTAGTAGGCTGCCCTTTCTGTTTTGGAAACTTAAAAAACTGCACATAGTATGCAAGTGAGGTTTATAAAGAGTTTTGTGTCTGAAACACTATGGGATATAGAGGAATTGTTTTATAAAAAATCTAAGTGTTTTGTTGCATGTTTTAAGTGTTATAAAATGTGATAGAAACTGTATTGGTTGTGTTTTACCAATATGGTGTTTTATGTGTTATAAAATGTGATAAACACTATGGTTTTTTATATGAAAATTGATTTATGTTTCATGCTGAAATTCATTGAGCACAAAAGGGGAAGCCCGGGCACCTAGGTGGGGTGGATTTGTACTAGTACGGCTAGTGGACCGGATGGGTTTTGTCCCAGTTTCACTTAGAATTTGGATAACGACAACTCTAACTAAACTATGTGGATGATTATTGGGGACCACTAGGTTATGGGTATGTTCCATACTAGTGGCGCGTGCACGAGAATAAATTTTTCTATGGTTATTTTACACCGAGGTACGAGGTACATATGTGCCAAGACAACCTAGTGCCTAGGGGTCTTCCCAATGTTGTTGGTCATTGGATTTTTAGTATTTACCCATGTATTAGGGTGTGTTTGGAAGTAAATTACAGTATATAACATTTCTATTATAATGTGTTAATATTCTGAAATTTTTTGATTGATATCTATTTTCAATTGGAGGTTTCATTTCTTGAAATTTTAACACTACATTTCCATGCGTTTGAAAATTGCTTGCTTTTTCACATTGTATTTCTTACTCCTTGAATAATTGGGTGGTATCCTATTAGGCTTTGGCTCACACCATACTTACACCCCTTGGGTGTATGTAGACTTGGTTATGTTTGATTGAGGTAAAGGAAAGGCTAAGGGTGATGGAGGTTCAGGGTGTTAGTTCACATCCTTGGTGTGGAGTTGTGGAGATAGATTGGGGGCGATGACCTCTAGTCGTGTGGAGTCCATGGGACTGTCTTGATGATATAATTATTTTTATTTGGACCACTTGTATTATCTTTAAACCAATGTACTCAGTTCTGGTTTTTACTTATGTCTTGTATGGCTCAAAAATTTCAGATTTAAATTATGGATTGTTTTTAATGTCTTATGCTTTCAATCTCGGGTAAATCATTCCCAAACCTAAATTAATGATACCCGAGCACTTGAGCCATCCCGTTGGGACATGGAACGCCATTCGAGTCATGTCACGGGGTGGGTTTGGTGCCAGTTTTGGCGGCGACCAGATTCGGTTCGTGACAAAATGGTATCAGAGGGGGGTTTGCTCCTTGGGTCATGTTATTTGGGGAAGAGTCAACATAGTCTGGATCTAGGATTTTTGGGACTTGAAATTTCAGTCATGGGTAGTGTGCCTGGTCAGCACACCTCCTGACGGTATTCTAGTCACCATGGGAAGTATGGATTTATCTGAGTCCCTTGGTTTTCATGGTTTAATGATGACTATGGGGAATGAAAAGAGAGTTGGGAGAATAATATTAGTGAGCTTGCAGGGCCTGGCAAGCCATGTGGAGCCGTGGATATTTCCCTAGAATACTCTCTGTGACGGTGAAGTGATTGGAAAATTGCTGCCAACCATATGTCCAAGTCACCCACCGAAACTAGTTTCCTCTCACATTATCTTTTGTCTCCTTGTTTTGGAATCTTGGAAACTTGGTTTTTTTAACCAAAAAAAAATTGGCATCACTTTATGGAGTGTGAATTTTTGTGAAGTTATTTTCTAGTAAAGTGAAAATGGTTTTATTTTTTTTAATTCCTATAAATGAAATTTCAGAATTATTTCAAAACGGTAAATTATGTTTTTACACCTCTTTTGAAAGTATGAACTATGTTAATTTGGGTTTTGAAAATATTTTTATAGTGGAGTTTTTTTTAAACCGTGGAAAAGTGTTTTGGATTGAATTTAGTGTTCTAGAATATTTTTGTGGGGGTTGAATATGGATTTTGGGTTTGGTGACTACTGAACAAAAAAAATTATGAACTCTTAGAACCTTTTCTTGAAATGAGAAGAGTTGAGTTCTTAATTAAATGAAGATTTGTGAAATGGTGTTTTACATAAAATTAGAAGTGTTTTGAAATGGGTTGAAATGGTTTGAAATGATTGTGAAAGGCATGAATATGTGCTTTTATTGAATTGTGGATTCTTTTTTAAATTGGTTTGGGAGATGAAAAATTGGGTTTTGATATTATGGTTATTGTTTTTGTGAAAGGGAATGTGTGGTCAAAAGTTTTGATTTTAAAAAGAGAAAAGGTTTGATTTTTGGTAATTGGTGATCTCAAGGGTGAACACATGCATAGGTTTATTTGGGAATATGGATGGATATGAGGCGGGTTCCCAGTGTGGCATGTAAACAGGAATGTGTGATGCTCAGGATATACTATTGGTAAATGCGTAACCCAGCAACACTATTTTTTTTAAATAATGTTTTTGAAGGAATGTTTTGTGTTTTGATAATTTATAGTTGGGAGGTATGGATTATGTGTTTTTGGGATTAATATTGTGGGATGTTTTGAGTTAAATAACCCCTATTGTTTGAACGATGTTCTGGGTTTTTGTTTCTTTGATAAGTTGGAATGAAGTGTTGGTCAGTGGTTCCTTTTGAGGAAAAGTTTGGGATGCCAATGTGGTGGCTTCCCTCATGAGTTCGATTCAGGTTTGTGGTCTGTTGTGACCAAATAACCAGATTGGTTGGGTCCTTGGGTTTTCCTGTAGGCTAGGTTATGCCCCCATAATGTGTTAATGTATGATTCATATTCGGCCTATGGTGATTCACCATTGGATGATCCTCCAGTTGATCAACATAAGGACTTTATTCTTGAGGTTTGGAGATTGTGTTTACCCCTCTTATTTTTTAATTATGTGGATCCCCCTATAGCGGGAGAGTGTTTGTGGGAGGTTGAAATGGACCTTAGTTTCTTATGTTTCCTAAGTTGTCTAAGTTCAATGAAGTTCAGGGTTGTCAGTGTAGAATGCTGTCTTAAAGGACCTCAGGGTCTTTCGTCAGTCTCACTGAAGCAAGAGTTCATGTTAGGCCACCAGTGTGCAAGATCTGGCCAAGAGTGGATATTATGGAAAATTGCTGGAATCATGCGCAGTTTGGGACTCAGTACAAGGTCCCACTCCTAGTGATTTCTTTTATCCACAATGGTTGTGTTCGGTGATGCCTTGCGATGTCATGTGTTCATTTGACTATAAGGGTGAAGATTGTGCAATCTTATGAGAGTCACTATTTTTTGTTGGATGTGTGTCTCCCTATAGGAAATCTTAAATACTATGTTCTAGAGGAATGTGTTTCTATATGTCCTTTCTTTCCGCTTTTTAGCATCTGAAGAAAAAAAGGGGCGATGTGTGTGCATCCTCTAAGTTCTTGTTTTGGTAAAATGATGGGTTGGGGAAAAGCGGGTTTGATGTATGTCATGTATCAATGAGACCATATGAGATTACTGTATAATTGTTTTTGGAACTAGAAGAAGATGTTCAGTTTAGGGGTTTCTAAATCCTAAATGCGAGGCCGAAGGTGCTTTAATCCATTGAGAAATAGCCATAGGCCCTGGAGAGAAGCTGGCGCATATTTAGGGGAAATATTTGTGTCGTTCAAACTTTTGGTCAAGGTCATATCCTCAATAGGAAAGATAGGAACAGTTTAAACCTATGGTGTCATCTTCTTGTTTCAATTTCTCACATTTGGTGGAAAGTGGTGTGAGTACCTTATTCCCATGACATACCCTGAGTTAATTTTTTACCCCTTTGGGACCCCTTGTGTTTTTGGAGAAAAGTTTATAATTTGGGTTAAACAGGTTGAAGTGCATAGTTTGTGCATGGTTAGTAGTAACCATGTGCCAACCCAAGGGACCGTGTGATAAGAGACAGTAGATATTGCATGGTCTCTTCACATCCATGATCCTTGTCCAAGGAAACTCTGTAGGGTTTCTTCTTTTGACAGAATGATCCGCACAGTTACCTCATGGTTTCCCAAACCGTGTGAACCAACTGTGCGGCCATGCCAGCTCCATAAAATTCTATTGTTTTTTTGTTGTTATCCCATACTATTTAGTTAAGATGGTTGGGTTTTGTTTGGGGTGTACCCACAATGGGACTCATGTAAGTTTCATTAGAATAATTCTGATATTAATCTACCCCTAATGCTGGGAAGTCTATTCGAGGCCCCCTGTTAGTGTCTTGATTTTGTCTTAAGGAAAGTTGTGTTTGTTATTATGGTGGGGAGACCCGTCATGGGTATCATGTGTGTTCTCTTGGAAAATGAATAATGTTAGTTTCCCCCTTATGATGGGGAGACAGTTCGTTCCTTCCCCAATTTTTATCCTTATTCTGTCTTAGAAATTGATTTGTCTCTGGTGGTGGGATGTCCGGATTGGGTCACCTCGTACTAGTGACTCAGTTTTCTCCTTGGTCTATTCTAGGTAAGAGGTAGTATCGTTCAAGTCTATCAATCCACAAATTTTTTACTTGGGTAAATTTTTGGTTGGATAACACCCAATGGTTTTGTTTACGTAATGTTTTTTTGGTAGCGTTATTTGAGTTCGTTGTTCATTTCAAGTGGATTGCTTAAGCGTCGTCTTGTAGTGTTTGAGGTGTTTTGTTTTGGGATGTGTTTTGAATGTGTTTCATAATTTTAAGTAATTGGGGTTATTTTTGGTTGTTGAGAGTATTATCTTATTTTTTTTGATCAACAAGAGACGTTCGTCCTTTTTGAAGCGGGTGAAAATGGGGCAAGGAAGTCTGTCTTGGTCTATCGTTTGGGATTTGCTTTTGCATCTGGTCTTGTGGTGGCATTCCGGGGGCGGAATACTTTATGGTGGGGATAATTTTCAAGAACATGAAATATTTTAAAGGTATTTTTTCATTTAATTTACATCCTTGCTTTGTTTTGGGGGTTTCCCTAGGTTTTAGGGAGGAATAGATGAGTATTCATGAATTGGGCCAAACCGTGAGCCCAATTTCAGATTAAAAAAATAAATGTTGTATCTTTTATAACTTTTTTATTTTTCAACATTTTTCATCCATTAAAATTCCTACTTGATCTCCCTTTATATATTAACACCACAAAGGTAATTTGGAGCTTTTATAAATCCATAACCAAGGTTTATTTGGGTTTTTATCTAAGGGGTTGGGCCTCCCCGAAAGCCCAATTTCTTTTTTAAAAATAAATTTTTATTATGTTATAAATTATTCAATTTTTGGGATTTTTCGGTGATTCTAAGTGGATCCCAAGACCACGGAACCCAACCGCGCGACCATTCTCTCTCACCCCTATTTGGAGCTCTCAGTAATCATGATTCGGTTCCGAACTTCATAGGCTTCCTCAAATCGTCCATATTTGAAGAGGTAAGTTCATTCCTTCATAACTCTCTCAATTTTTACTCTTTTTCACCCATTATAATTCCTAAATGATCTCCTTATCCTTTTTTGAACCTTCCGAGAAGCTTTGAGTATTTTTAAAATCAGCTACTGGTATTTTTGGGGGCGATTTCTACAAGATATTTTATGTAAGTTGTTATCCTTCTTTATTCTTTCAATTTGTTTAGGGTTACATCCAATGTAATTAGGGTTTCTTCCCTTATCATTGAGGTTCCTAATGTCCTGAAAGTAGGGTTTAGAAATTAGGGTTTTATATTGTGTTTCATGGTCTGAAATTCTGGTTTTAGGTCTTGTTTACCTTCCTTGAGGTGCGGCAGTGGTGCGTTTGAGTTTTCGCACAAAGGATTCAAGGGTTTTCTTGGTTTTGGTAGGAGATTCCATTTTGTATGAAATCATTGTGAATAGGCTACTGTTTTTATGGTATTTTCATGCTTATTTAATTTTATTATTGCTGAAAAAATAGTTTTAGTGGTGTTTGTATTTAGAATGAATCCTAAATACCAATTTCATGTGAAATTGTGGGTTTCTTCATAGAAATGTTTAATTAGTTTAATTGGGGATACCCTATAAATAATTAGTTGATTTTATTTAACTATAATGGGGATAAAAATACTGTTTTTAATGATTATACCTTATGTTTGTTGCTGCAAAATCTGGTTTTAATGGTGCTTGTGAACTATATGAAATTCTAAGAGTTGTGTTGTGTAAAAATAGAGACTTTGCAATGATGTCATTTCTTGAACCATATGAGGCTGCCCTTAAAATGATTTTGTGTTTTCACTAAAATGTATTAGGCTGCCCATTCGGTTTTGGAAACTTAAAAATGTGCACATAGTATGCAAGTAAGGTTTATAAAGAGTTTTGTGTCCGAAACACTACGGGATTTTGAGGAATTGTTTAATGAAAAATCTAAGTGTTTTATTGCGTATTTTAAGTGGTATAAAATGTGATAGATACTGTATTGGTTGTGTTCAACCAGTAATGGTGTTTTATATGAAAATTGATTTATATTTCATGCTAAAATTGATTGAGCATAATAGGGGAAGCCCGGGTACCTAGGTGGGGCGGATTTGTACTAGTACGGCTAGTGGAACGGATGGGTTTTGTCCCTGTTTCACTTAGCATTTGTATAACAACAACTCTAACTAAACTATGTGGATGATTATTGGGGACCACTAGGTTATGGGTATGTTCCCTACTAGTGGCTCATGCATTAGAATGAATTTTTCTATGGTTACTTTACACCGAGGTACGAGGTACATAAGGCCCAAGACAACCTAGTGCCTAGGGGTGTTCACAATGTTGTTTCTCATTGGATTTGTAGTATTTAGCCATGTCATAGGGTGTGTTTGGATGTAAATTACAGTATATAACATATCTATTTTAATGTGTTAATATTCTGAAAATTTTGGTTTGAAATCTATTTTCAATTGGAGGTTTCATTTCTTGAAATTTTAACACTACTTTTCCATGTGTTTGAAAACTAATTGCTTTTTCACATTGTATTTCTTACTCTGTGAAATCATTGGGTGGTATCCTGTTGGTCTTAGGCTCACACCCTACATACTCCCCTTGGGTGTATGTTGACTTGGTTATGTTTGATTCAGGTAAAGGAAAGGCTAAGGGTGATGGAGGTTCAGGGTGTTAGTTCCCATCCTTGGTGCAGAGTTGTGGAGATAGATTGGGGGCGATGACCCCTAGTCGTGTGGAGTCCTTGGGACTATCTTGATGCTATAATTGTTTTTATTTGGACCACTTGTATTATCTTTAAACCAATTTACTCAGTTCTGGTTTTTACTTAAGTCTTGTTTGGCTCAAAAATTTCAGATTTATATTATGGATTGTTTTAATGTATTATGGTTTCAAACTCGGGTAAATCATTCCCAAACCTAAATTAATTATACTCGGGAACTTCTGCCATCCCGTGGGGATAGGGAACGCCCTTTGGGTCATGTCACAGGCTGGGTTTGGTGCCATTTTTGGCGGCGACCAGATTCGGTTCGTGACAGGTGTTATTAATAATTTTTTTGAAATTTTCAAATCCTTCATTATTGAGATATAGATTAAATTTTGAGGGTATAATTTATTTAAGGTCATGAGAATGTAACACACATAAATTTTAAAATGTGAAAATCGGATTTGATATCATGTTTGATACGAAATACTAGGAATAGAAAAACATAAAATCATCCATAAGATTTATGATATATTTAAAAAAAATTATATTTTCAATAAATTTAATATATTTAAATGCATTTTATTTATTTAAATAAATGAAATAATTGTAATAGATTTTATTTAATACAACAAGTTGTTCTTCAATATCATGCATTATATGCAAGATCACGTATTATCGGACAATAATATGCTATTAAATTTATTATTTAAAATTATTAATATCAACTATAAATTTTAATGGAGGGTATAAACTATAATAAATATATTTTTAAAATTTATAGTTGAAAAATATTTATTATAAATAATAATAAGAATAAATTAAACAAAAAAATATGTTTTTTTGAAAAAGCATTAACTTCCTAAAAGATGGTTTAGCCATTCCTGGTGAACATAGTTTAATATTAATTATACGAAATTTAAAAAAATTATTTTAAGAAATAAACATCATTTTTAAAATTATCATCCCATAATTATATTATTTGTATTATTTATTTCTATGAAAATATTCATTTTTAAGGAATTGTGAAAATTACTGGATTTTTATTGAAAGATTATTTTTCTTCTAAATAATTTATAATGAGAATATATATATATATATATATATATATTAAATAGTAATTATAGTTAATTTATACTTATAATAATCTAATTTAATCCATTTTAAACTGTTTCATGTTAAATTTAGATATTAAAACATCATTAGATTTTGAAAATGTTCACATCGAAACCATGATTTATTGTCACCTCGTTGGGATAACATTGTGATGATAATTTTACACTTATATGAATTGAATGTAAGAAAATTGATTCCATATTTGAAATCTACATAATTTTTAATTCCCTTTATGGTTCAATTAATTGTTGAAAAAATAATAGTGAATAAAGTACATATTAATTTTCATGGTTAAGGTAAAATTCGATTTACCAGGGTTTACACTAAAATTATAAGAGTTAAAATGAAAAAAAAACATTTATAAAAATATTATTTAGAAATATGTAGACCATGAATCCTATAAGGTTTTAAAATAGTATATTCTTTCCCTTTTGAAAAATAAAAAATGTGAGAGCACTTAATTATTTTTAAAAATATCATGTTTTTCATCTCCTTCACATATAAAAGGGCACATCTATCCACTCTTATTCACACATTAAAAATTATTCTTTTGGAAAATACCGTAACTAATAGCATCAAAAAATCCATACCCTCTCATAGAGGGCTTAGTTTTTGTAGAAAACTATCCCTTGGAGTCTTTAGATCATGGATAATGAGGATACCCTAATAAGAGGTAAGGTTCCCCAATGAGTGTGTGTATTTTACTTCCCTACACAACACAATAAACTTTTAATTAACAAATATCATTTAACAAAAATAGTATATTCCTTATAATGGGATGCTTTTGTAATATTATAATGACTAGAAACCACCTCCGCATCCATCAAAGGGGTTACAAATTCATCATTTATCTGTATTGTGGACTACCGCCTCATGAACCCATATTGATAGTTTTTTCAAGTCCACATCTCAAGGTTGGATATGATGATGGAAATAATATATATATATATATGATATTTATAAGATATATATATATATATCATATTTATATTTAATGTGTAAATATATCATATTTATATTTTCCCCATCCATTCCATTTGAGATACTAGAATGTCACTCGTGTGTATGGAGGACTCTCCCCTCATAAAGCTCTATGATTCATCTTTCACTAATTCTTCACATGGAAGGTGATAAAGATAGTATTCATGATTAAATTTGATATAAATTTCAACATTATTTTATTACTTACATATATATTATTCAATAATGATAATATATTTATTTTTTCATTCTTTTTCCACCCATGTAAAGATGAAAAAATCCTTCATGTATGTGTGGACTACATCCTTAACAAGGAGATGTGACTCGATTTTGAAAAAAAAATTATCATAAATATAATTATATAATATAGAATATACACTATTTTGATTATTTTGAATAGGGAACATTTTACCTCTTCTCTTTACTGATCATTTAAAATTTGAAAACATTACTCGTACTTATTTACGACCTTCCATCTCCATGGTTGTAACATACTTCATTTATCATACCCACCATTCATGATTTGTTTTAAAATAAAAATTTATTAAAAATATGATGATTATTTAATGATTATAATTATGGAGTTAATACAACTATATAACATGTGGGAGAACAATATCATTCATGAGAAAACATGTATGAGAAAACAACAAACTTAACACATGAATCAATGAAAATAATCATATATTATTTACAAAAAAGTAATAAGATGTTATTGAAGGATCATATGTGATATCATAAATATTAATATTATTATCAAATACATTATTAAAATGTTTCACATCAATATACAAGATGTTAAAGGATTTTCACCAAAAATTTAATGTGAGGTAAGGGATTTCATATCAATATCATTTCATTGAGGTGTATTGTATGGTTATGCGCCTAGTTTCATCAATATGGTGTATATAATACCCCATTAACTTGTAATTTTTTGAATATATAATAATTGAGGATATTTAATGATTCAATTTAAATTATTGCATCTATGTGGACTTTAATTAAATGATAGCATGTGGTAAGGGGTTTCTTTTCTCAATTATCTTTTGTTTGATTAATCCTCAAATACAATTATTTTTTCAATCTATTTTTATGTGTATATTGAATTTTGATAAACATGTGTTGTATTTATAACATATTTATTTTTATTTATAGTTAATAAACATCATATATTCATTTGTTAAATATCAAATAAATATTATGACCATTTTAAGGGTTATTTCACAACCTCATCTAATTAATATTGTTTATTTATATGAAGGAAATTGTTTAAAAATGATTAATAAAACAATTAAACTTTTTTTCTAATGGTAATTAAATATATTTTTTAGTAATATTACAATTTTAACATGTTTTTTTATATATAATAATTTTTGAAAATGTTTTAATAAAATCTGTTATCATTTCACTCTTTGGTCGGAAATACATTTTCTTCCAAAACTATGGTTTCTAAAAATGTTTTTAATTTTTTTATCCTTTTATAATTGTTTTATGAAATTAATTTTCATGAATTATAAATCTTTACAAATTTTTTTTAATAGAATATTATGTCGTTTTGAAAAAAATACTCTTTGATTTTATCAAAAAAATGAATGAAATATTATTGTCATTATCTAGATAATGAACATTCCAAAACTTTTTCCAATGAAAATATAATTTTATTTTTAAAATTTATCGCATGTACATAATTACCCCCGACATGATATATATTTATTTAATCCTTAAATTTCATTTTTACAAGGATATTTTTGCAGATTATGTTTTTAAAATAATTTTTTATAGAAAATAACTTTCAACATGATTTTTAAAAATCAAGAGGATATATTTAGTAATAAATTTTTAAAAGAAATTTTTTATTTATTCTCATCAATGAAAAAAAACATTAATTTTACCCCAATTGGTAAATGTTGATACTATCATTATTCTTCATCTGTATGGTATACGATTTTTTTGATTAAGGGCAATATTGATATTAACATATTTCTTTTATTTTGTAGTCCTTGACTTTACCTTGAAATATTAAAATTCATGTGACAATTTGTCATTAAATTTACACTAAATAACTATATTATTTACCATTAAATTCCTATTATATAAAATATATAACATATTAACATTAAATTTTTTCATTGAATGTAAATTATTTATGTGGGAAAATTTTGATAAATTCTTATTATTTACACAATATGGATTATTTTATGATATATAATAATGTTCATGAATTAAATATTTTATTAAAAATATTTAAAATGATTTAAACATTAAATAAATTGGTTGGGGATTAGTTAATATAGGCCCCACGATGCATTAATAGTCTCATGTGATGAATCGGGTTTTTAGCCTGAGCTAAACGGGTTTTTTCTTATTATGTTTTAACCATTATTAAAAATTTATATTGATGTAAATGATATCATATTATTTAGAAATAGGATGTCCAATAGTTAAGAATTTCCTCGATTAATAGTTAAGTAATTATAATCCATGAGAATATCACTTTTATATTATCTTTGGATGCATTTCGTTTTCATATTTTTTATTTAATGGAATGTGTTTTTTGTTATTTAAATTTCCATATTGATTATTCGTTATATAGTTATTTTAATGGAAGTTGTTTTGTCTAATTTACCTTTAAATATTGAGTATTCCTCATCTAATGATTCAAAAGGTATGTGTGTTCTTTTATATACCATTCCATGATGATTATTCTTTTTAATTCATTATTTATTATATTTTACTTAAACCTTACTGGGTATTTAATATCACTCATATTTTTCTCATTTACCCCAAATTCCCTGATGTTTATATTGGTGGATATGAATGAATATCCTAGAGGTAATAAATTTATTAATCAAAAATTTTTAAATTTGAATATTCAATTATTATATAACACTCCTATATGTATCTAGTTTACTATGAAAACTAAACTGATCGGCCTTTCAGGATGCGATTCCTTATATCATATGAAAATGTAATGGTAGCTTTTACTGGCTCCAGGCTACTGAGAACTATTTTATTAGATTAATAATGATTCTAGTCTCTATATACAACTCTAAATAAATCCTATTGTGTTACAGTGATCCTAAATATCCCCTCCTATGATTATAGAATCACCCATCGAAGTTAATGGACTCTCCCCATACGTTTTTTCCATATACGTACTTTTTACTAAAAATTTTTTATTTAAAATATTCCATATTATTATGTGTTTTTACATATAACTTTTAAATCTATATATCTCCCATGTAATTACATAAAATATTTTACCCTCATTCACCCACTCTAAAAACTATTATGTTTACCCTTTATTCAACTGAAATAATCATAAAATTTTCAATGCCAAAATAATAATAATGGATAACATATCCCAATTTACACTAATGGGTTTCCACCTATATGATCTTATTCTTCATTTTTTTATACCTCAATTTAATTAACCCACACTCTTTATTTATGAGCTTAAAAGTGAGAACCATGTTATTATTGTGTATTATCATCGAGGAATATAAATTAATATACATTATATGAATGTAATAGGTTTTCATACAATATAATCACCCTATATTGTATTGGAAAATGTTTTTATCTCAATTCGATTAATGTATGGGGAATAAAGTGCTATCTTGATGATAGTATGTTATGATGTTGATGTGGTTAGCGTTGACATATTATTATGATGTAATTTCCAATGTTGAATCCACATTCTTATGTTCCATGATGTTGTCATCATATATCATTATATTATGATTCTGTTTTTGATTCTCACCCCTTTTATCACAAATTGGTTTTCTTATTTACTAACATTTATTGATATTATCAAGTTATGATTGCATTATTCACTTACTGGAAATTATAACTTGGATATTTATTATGTATATCCCCAGGTTATCCTGATATGTATTAGACGATTAATTGAATATAAGTTCATGTTAAGTAATTTTTAATAATTTTATTGTACCTATGTTTCATTTTAATATGTTGTGTAGTTTATTTCACAAAGGAAATAGTCCTCTCAATGTTTCAGATTTATTGAGTGTGTATCTTTATGTAATAAATCATTAATTAAGGTCTATTAAATGTATGGGTTATCATATATTATATCATAAGAATGAATGGTTTTTTTTTTGTATTTTGATAAGAAAATATTATTAAAATCCTTAGGAGAAATCCAAAAAATGGGAAAAACTATATTAGGATAAATTATAGAGTGTGTTATTTCTAAAAAATATATATTTGTATACTAAAATTGAAAATCCATCTTGATAAATTTTAAATAAGGACAAAAACCCCAAAAAACACAATGGAATTAACAAGATCATCAACTAGTACATGAAAAATAGTCCTTATTACACACAATTTTGAAAACTCCCTGGGATAATAATTAGAAAATTTTCAATCCCATTATGAACCATTATGAATATTAAAAAATGCACATAAAATTTTTTGATAGGAAATAGTTCACAAATAACATATATTGAGACATATAAATTTATATGTCGAATAATATATGACATTTATAGGTTATACATTCAAAATTCACACACTCTATTTCATATGTTTATTATTATATAATTATCATCCATAATTTTTTGTTTTTTTATTTAATTACTACTAATATAAAAAATGGAATCAATGACACATATGATGACTAATATAATGGAATCCCAAATGAGATTCCCAATCTTATGGAAGCCGGATTAAAGAAAATCTTGAAAATACTTTATCAATGAACTATTATTATGCACTATAACATGATTCATGAGGAAAATATACATCCCCAATAAATGATAATCTGTCACATGATACCTCTATGAAAAAGGCCATTTAATTTTAATGGATATTAGAATCCCTTAATTGTGGAACAATTGTTAACTAAATTGAGAAGGTATAATTCATCCTTCAATGCTCTGAAAAAGTGATGGTCAGGTTGTTTTTATCATATAAACAGAAAAGTTGACATTGGTGTTCATTGATAAAAAAATATGAATCAAGATGAGGAGATCGAGTTGATGGAGTGGAAATCATTCCATATATTTTTTATTAAATATCTTCCACTCACTCTCTGATGAAAAATAGAGAGGGATTTCATGATCCTCATGAAAATGTATAATGAATATATTAAGAAATATGAGCTAAAAATCATAATAATTACAATGTATTTCTATTGGATTTTCAATGGACACAAATCTAAATTTTACTACTTCTTTAGTGGGATAATACCGAGTATATAAAAATCATTTCTAATTTCAGACTATTATAGCATTGAGTAAATGGTTTGATGTCAATTAAAATTTTCAATGGTGATTAGATAGTATTTAGGGTATCATGTTTATGGAGATAGGAAAGAGGGAATGGATTTTAATTCTAGCTGTGTGATAAAGAAATATCACGGGGAATGAAATTCTAATTCCCCACATGAAAAATTTATTTAAATAAGTATCCTAATAATTACCTAATAAGGAAAATAATTTTATTTAGGTATAGGTTATTATAGAACATAGATAATAAATGTTGATAACATTAAGTCACTAATGTGTCGAGGTAATGTAATTCCACTCTTAATCATTATCCACTTATACATGGTTTCAACGACAAGGAACAAGAAAACTATTATAACAAAAAAACTATGACAAGAGTTTTTTATGATAATTGATGAAAAAACCACTATGGTCTAGAGAGAAAAAAATATATTTTACAACCACAGCTGATGAGGTGGACCCAATAACTAAGTGGTGATAGGTACACTAGATATTCATTCATAGATATCACACATTCTATTCGATTCTTTTCCTTGAAATATTTTGATATCACACATGATTAGAATAAGTTTAAAACCAAACCTAAATTCATAGAAAAAAACGTTGTTAGGGAAGATAGAAAGTGGTTCAATTATTTAATCATGATATTATAACTCATTCATTTTCAAAAAATATTTTACTGAAAGTTCTAGATACTTTGGTATTATCCCTTTAGTTATATTTGATGTTGTTTTTGGCATGGATTGAATTTCCATTAATAGAGAAATTTTATTATAGATATATATAACTCACACTATGTATGAAAAATCACTCTATGTTACTATACATGTGATAGGATATTTATGAATATATATTGGAATCACCATATGAATAATGGATATATCTTACTTTTGATCAATCGTGTCTACATCAAATGACTGAGACTAAGGAAAAGTTCAACCTTGTTAAAAATCCCACAATAAGGTAATTTATTGATGTGTTTCCTAAAGAATTTTCATAACTTCCTCAATGTTGTGAGGTAGATTTTTCAATAGATGTTATACCTAGAGATTTTTCTAATATCCAAGACTCTTATTAGGATATTCATTGGTTCACTTGACAATCTGAAGAAGAATCTATATGATAATATGGTTAAAGGGTTTATATGATGATTTTCTACACTATTCGGTCCACTAGTCCTCTTTTTTTTTTAGAAGAATGATCGGTCAATACATCATTTTATTACTTATCATGAGTTCCAATTTATCAAAATAAATAAAAAGTATCATATTCCATATATTTTGGAATTATTCAATCATCAATATTGACAATAATACTAATCTAAATTTAATATTTGTTTAGTTTATTATCATGTAAAGGTGAATAATGAGGATATACACATTACTACATATTGTATAATGTACTAGCATTATTTTCTAATAATGATTTATTTTGGAATAAACAAATTGTCTATTGATTTTAGTGGATGTATTGATTAATGTATATTTTAATTACCTTAATAAGCATGTGGTATTATTTATTGATTATAATCTTATCAACTCTAAGTATGAATATGAGAATCAGTTGAATGTACCGTTGAAGACCTTATAAAATTAATAGTTTTATGTGATGTATAGTAAATATGAGTTTTGAATGGATAATTTGTCTTTCCTTGGGAATTTTTTCACCATAAAATGGATATTTGTGGATCATAAAAAAATAAAGGCATGTGAAGGATGCCCTAAAATAAATTCTATGATGGAAAACAACAGTATCCATCGATTATCTAGGTACACTCATCCATTTTTGTGAAACATATCATGATCTTCAACAACACTATGAAATCGAAGATAGATATGATTATTTTTTTAAAATTATTAATCCAAAGAGATATTTATAGAATTAAATAAGAGGATAAACACTGAACATGTACTCACATTACCTAGTGGATGTGAATTTTTTTGATCTACAACAATGCATATAAAAATGTATTGGGTTTTGTACTCATACCAGATTTTAATGTGATACCCTATCATTCTCTCCCAATAATGATCTATGTGAAAATAATCCCATCAAATATACATTAATTTTCTAATGTGATCGTCACACTAATATTTTGGTGACATAATCCCCATGAGGAGTTGTGAGATATATATTGACACAAATATAGATTAACATGAACCAACAAAGGTAGTTAGAGCTAATCAGGGATAATGATTTTTCAATCCATTACCATCCCAAACTTTTTAATTAATATGGCAGTTTCTCTAGGTAGAAATGATCTCATAGCCCAATACATGATTAATATTTCAAGGGACCCAATCTTATTTTACATGAATATGATATAAAGTCGAATAATAAAAGGATCTTCATCCCAACATACTAAAATAAATGTTCAACCATATTTTAATAAGAATGACAAGGCAACTCAAAACCTAGGAAATGTTAATAAATATTCAATTGTGTAACTTTTTGTAAGATATAGTCATATGGTTTCGAACCGAGATATATGTTCAATAAAAACTTTTGATGAATAAGGAACTCATGGATGATAAACATAGATATAACTTATTTTTTCACCTAGGAAGCACTGATATTTATGTGGAATTGACGAACAATATTGGGATGGAAAATATGAAAAGGATGATTTCATAATTTCTATATTAATTGTATGTTTTCCAATTATTCAATGTTTAATGATATAATATGAATGTAATGATGTATCCAATTCCCATATCAGTATTGATGTTGGAAAACATAAATATATATTTTTTGTTAGGACTCCTTGGATATTTAATGTAAATAAATACAAATGTGTAGTAGTCGATCCACTTAAAAAGCTATTAAAATTAATTACAACAATGAAACATTTGTCCCTTAAGCAATTTATCATAATATTAATCTGTGATTCGGTAAGACATCATGGATTGGAACTCCATATTATATCAGATTGAGATTCATGTTTTACCATTAGGAACATGAGAATCTTTTATAAATCATTGGATATAGTACTATGTTATAGTACTACATATCACATTTATATGGGTATTCAATAAAACACCATTATATTTTTAATGATCACTATGTTCGATAGCATATAAAAATGAAACAATGATCTTAAAAAACCATGATACTATTATTAATTAATTAAAAACTCTATAATATAGATTTTAAATTGGGGGGTTAAAAATAGAATTATTAAAATTATTATATATATATATGAAATAATCAATAAAAAGTCATTGGTTAATTTTTAAAAAATAAGTACTCAATTTTTAGAAATGTTATTTTATGATTCAAATTTATTTTTCATCAAAATATTATTTAATTGATGTTTTTAAGAGAATAACATAACAAATCTATAAAAATAACATAATTAATTTTATTAATAATAATACCGTAATTCAATTTTCAAATATTTCTGAAAAGATTAATTCTATATTAAATTGTTAAAATGATATTTTTATTGAAAATTATATTTTTATACTATCATTTAAGGTAACAATTTTTTTAAAATAGATTATTATTATAATTTTTTATTGTTAAATTATAAATTAAAGTATTAGGGGTTTTAAGTCAATTTGATTGTTTAATTTCATACAAAACCATTTTAATACCTAATATACATTTATCTGAATAAATATTTTTGTTATCATCTTACAATATAGTTTTAAATTGAAATTTTACAATTTTCTATTTTGAATTTTGAATACCTGATTCTGTATTTTCATTTATGCTTTCTAAATTTACATAACAGTTCACTTTTATTTTTTTTAAATATTAAATATTCGCCTATGGAATTTTTGTTTCCAAGGTAAAGGGTAAATTAGGAAAATAAAAATAAAAATAAAATGATAAGGGATTTAAAATTAGACTAAATATTGAATTAATATTATTATAAGATTACATTTGGTCCATAACAATCCAGAATTATTTTTTAAGTAATTTCATGACTATTTTTATGATAATATGAAATTTATATAATTTTATTTCACTAATATTCCTAGATACAATACTCATGTTTTTAATAACTATAATACTTTTATTATATGGATGTTGAGAAGATATCTTCCATTTTAAAATATATTTTGAAATATTAATAATTTAACTTTATTATGGTACATTATTTGTAATTTTTATCAAAGAAATAATTACCTTAAAATCTTACACAACATCGACATAGAAAGTTTTCAATTAATGGAAAATTAAAATAAGTGAAATTTCAAATATTAAATGTAAATTAATATAAGGAAAATAACTTATTCCACAAATTTTATAGATTAACATGATATGGTATGAATATAGTAAAACTTGGTTTTTCTTATTATTCATGTCTTGGTGATATTATATATGTCAAATTTTTGAGTAGTCCAATAAGTGACATTATTGATATTCTAGAGTAATTAATATTTTACAATATGATTTTTAACTCCAAAAAATAATTTATTTGAAACAATAATAGGGATATAGTTAATAGAATATACCATTCTATATTTAGTTTTCTCTTTTAATTCTATATTATAATTAGTTACACATAAATAATATGAGATTGTAATAGTTTGATAATTTTTAAAAGGGTTAACGAGGGTTTAAAATTAAATCATAGTGATGAAAAATTATCCAAAAGTGGTCAAACTTTTATTAAAAGAAAATATTTGAAACAATAATTTCCATATATTGTAATTTTATAACATTTTAGTCACTTATATATGTGAAAAAAGTTATATTATTTTAATATTATGATAAATTCCCAGAATTCCCCTCCCCTCATTTATAAAAGGGCATCCCTTCCCTCACTTCTTTATAGAAGTTCATGCCATCTAAATTGACCGAAACTTCCCCATTAATCTTCCCAAAATACTTATCTATGTAAATGCGGTTGTTTCCCTTCATACATATCAATCTTATATCCCTTAAGATGAAATATAAATAGATTCCACTGTAGAATTTGTAATCATCTTTTTGAATTATACAAGATTATTTGTTCTTCTACATAAAATTCATGGGTTTTAACCTTCCCAAGATAATAATTATAAAATCATAAATATATTAATATGATATTTTTTTATAGAAAAATAATATTAAATCTCATTTCTATCCTATAAGATGTGAAAACATCACTTGTTCAAACACATGGCTTGTCGTCCCTATGTAGCAGTGTAACAAAATGTTCATCACATCAATACATGGATAGTTATAAATATGGAAATAATGAATATATATATTATATATGAAAAAATATACATTTTTTACAATTTATTTATTTCATTTTTATCATCTATCAAAAAATAAAAAAAACATCGTTAATGCATAGGTATGACTTACCGTCCCCATGAACGATGTAATTATTTTATCTATCTTTATCTTTTCTTAATAAAACTAACAGAATATGTATTGAATACATATTATATGTACACAATGAATAATATAATAGTTATTATGGAACCATAATAAAATAAAAATTACAAATACTACCAAATCAAATCATACATGAAAAACAATGCAATTAACATCTAAAATAAGGATAATTGGAAAAATCGATAAAAATTGGGTAATAAAATGTTATAAATGCATCTAATATAAAATTAGTGATATTTTAGAAATATAATCGATATAAATTTATTATATATGGGTTTAAAACTAATTATGAGGCAAGTTCGTCCTTAGGTAAGGGTTTCTCATCTCACTTTTAGTTTGATGAGACATAAGTCATATTCTACAATTATTAATTTTTTGGTGGCGTATATTCTTCCCATTTAATATATTAGATCATGAGCAAATTTTTATTTGTCGTATTTAATGTTTCAATTTTTTCTACTTCTTCCAAGGGTCTTATGTTTTAAAAGAAACCCATGTTGTATGGGATTATTTCAAAATCTCACCATTATTCCAGAATGTCTAATTTTAGGGCTCAATTGAGGAACACATTAAATTTATTTACATGTTTTCAAAAGATGCATTGTTTTTCAAAAAATTTATTGTATTTTTTCAATGAAATTTTTAGGCATTCATTACTTGAAAAAAATATTAAAAGGAATCATCCAGTTGTTTTTTGAATAAGACATTTTTTGGATTAAATTATAATATTCTTAAAGGAATTTATTTTAAAATATATTTCATAAACTAATTTTTTTTATCTCATGCTTCCTCAATGATATAAATCTTCCTTTATATGATTAAAGTTTTATTTTCAATGGAAATGATATCTTTGTTATAGGAAATGTTTTTATAATTTAAAAATAAATTCCAATGTAAAATGGTATTTTCATCAAGAAATATCCAAGTTCTATCCCCGAATTATTTTCAGCTACATAAATATCCTCTATTAAATTGGTAAATTTATTAATAATATCTATGGATAGTTCTTACAATATATAATATCATTGATTTTTGTAAGAAATGATGATTTAATTTTATTATTTATTCATATGATAAGTGAATTGTAATTATTATGTGATGAGTGGGGCCCTATATACCAACTTGATTCATCATTGGGTCTCATGAGACAATGTTTCATGGGTTTTGTGTGAGCCCTAACCCATTTTTGAGATGACATGGAACAATGCCTTAATATTACTTCCATATGATTTTTTCGAGGACTTGATGAAATTCTTTAGATGTATGAAATTATTCAATCCATTATTATGAAATCATTTTTTATTTTCCATGTGATTATGATATTAGTTTTAATTTCCATTGATTATTTTAGAGATCATGTGATTGTTTCTATTGATTATTTGATCATCATTTTTTCCAGCCATATTATCCCTAAGTAATTTTTTTATTGACATGAGTTTCAATTATTTGCATTTACCTATTTTAATGTTCATTTATTCATGAATGATTTTATTATATGCATTCCTTTACTGAGCATCTGAGCTCCTCCAATTATTTATTTTATTTTCAGAATGACATAAAGATATATTATATCAACGATTAATGGCTATTTTATGCAATGTAATTTTCATTTCTAATTTAATATTGGAATTATGTATATTTGTATTTCTATGATACTAGGAAACTATTTGGTCCTATAATAAGTGATTAATCGAATCTAATTCCATTTTAATAATTTAAACACCAACTATATGCTACTATATTAGGGTATTTATATTTATATCAATGAATGTTTTGTAGAAACCTAGATAACTGGATTTAGGAATAGATATATTAGGGAATTAAACCAAATGAGGGACTCCAGAAATATTACTAAAGAAACGAATCGTATAATACAGTGGATATTTATATGAAAAATTTCAATATACACTATGTTTATCTATAGAGTGGAGATTATATAATATATCTCATACAATTACGATTTAATCTACTATGAAATTCTATAGAATTTATTCTTAGAGGAATGAATGTAAATTGTATCGATGGATGTAATATATGTTGGGGTTGTCAACCAGGGAACGATAATGAATCTAGGACTAGATGTGAATAATTTATAACTATATTGGGAGAATAAAATGAAGATATAAAAAACAACCCTGACCATGTGGACCAACCTACTAATCCAAAACACAGTGTAATTATTTTTGAATGATCAATGATTCAAAACCCTCAATTTTTTAATGATGTTGTAAATAAATTTGAAAAAAAAGAAATAGATAATGTCACCATAGAGAATAAATTTTTCCCTTTTGGGATGTAATGATTGATAGAATGATTTCATGGTAGGTTATCTTGTCCTAGAGTATATAGATGAATAGTTTTTGATGATTCAAAACACTAAAAATTAAAAAGAAATACCAAGAATGGAATCAAATGACTTTAAGGGCCATATCATGAAATAATATATTCCTCCATAACAACAGGAATATTTGGGGAGGCAATAATTATGTTCGAGATAAATGGAAGAAGAAAACATTGTTATGTATGGTGCCAACATTACATGGTTAGAAATGAATGTTTTAGACTACATACACCAAACTATGATTAATATGTGTTATTTATTTGTTGGTATTAATTACATCATTTGAAGGGAACTAATTTCATAATCATTCCCATCATATTAAGATATTTTTTCACATTCTCTCAAGTTGGAGATATAATTCTCCAAGTCTAGTGGTCTTAATGAAATTAAGGAAATGAAAATGATGATAACAAAAGATAAATAGATGATTGGAAATTATGTTTTCCCACCTCTGAAAATTGTGAATGAAACAACCAAGTTATTTCATGAGGTGAATGGGATTTTCATAAATGTGTAGACTGAAAGGCCTCCATGATCATGAGTCTATGATAAATAAAAAATATTTAAATATATAATTGTTTAATAGTATGAACATTGAAAACTATAAAAATATATTCCATAAGATTTAACGTAATATATATCAAAAGAATAAAATAGATCAATGTCAACGATATGCTATTTCTATATCCATATTGTAATTATTAATGAACATTGGTAATTAAATTCAGTAATAATGTTTTAGATGTATTTTGTCAATGATATTCTCATCATGAAAATAATGAAATTTATTTGGATTTTATTATATTATTTTTCATATTTGATATGAAATAATATGTTGATTTTGACTAATATCCAAGCAATGTTTTTAGTGGTACGGTAAAGGGAAAGATAACCCTTAATGCATTATGTATGTTTTTTATAATATTTAATTTAGATAATGAAAATATTGCTGCTGATAAAGTAAATGATATATTAATTATGACCATGGGACTGATATAAAATTTGATTTAAAGTAAATTTATGTTATCATTGATAAAGTTTACTTTTAGTTGAGATTTAAGGAATATATTTTATCATCTATGATATTATTTACAAAATAATGATAGTTAATTATTAAAAGCATACATGTTTTTATTATTGTTTAATGGTGATTATTATTTTTAGCATGTTTTTGGAAAATATGTGATCATGTTATATACAATTTAAATTAAGAGATACATTATGTGAAATAAATTATATCATTAAATTGTAAATGTAGTAAAGATATATTTTTTATTTTATTTATAATTTGGATAGACATATTTTTGAGATTTAATATTAACTAATTATGGAAGAGATTATTTTGAAATTTGGATTTTATTATTTTATAGTTAATTTATTTTTTATCATACTTGATAACAATGACTATCATTATGGTTTAGGTAAATATTTAGAGGTATAAGGCTTGTCTTATGGATTTTTTATTCATTACAAGAAACTTTAGGAGTTAAATAAATTCATCTCAAGTATTCATTTCCTAAAATAAGTGATGAAGTGGATATACAACAAAGAAAAGCCAAATAATGATATTATGCATATGACATGGAAGGATAAATGTATGTTTATTTTATTTATTGATTTATCTAGATAGTAAAATAATCCCTCAACTTTATAAATAACGACCATTAAATAAAAATGTTATCTAATTAATTTTCATATCAATAAATCTGTTATCTTTTAACTCACAATTGATTTAAGGTATAGGGATTGTTATATTTCGCATGACCATGTAATCTTTCAGAAAATATTAATCCATGGTAATTAGATGTCCCTTCTATGTACATATTTTGTTTCTTCACACTAATGTTCTACCTTCATAAATCCTAGTTTTTTGTGACTTTTAATCATTCCTTTCCCTCCTTTGTAAGGATGTTTTATAAAACCATTTTATGTTATGGGTTTTATAATGATTTAACATTAAATATTAAATCCAAAATTACCATTCCAAATTGAAAACAAGTAAGGATTTAATTTATTAATTGAAGAGATATTTTAACCCCGTGCGATTTTAAATGAAATCTAGGATTGATTACATATATAACACGCAACATTGGGCATAAAAACCACCAAAATAATATTTTTTCAATATGACTATAATAACCTTGATGTAAAATTGTTTTTATGAGTAATATTCCTTGAATTGTGATATATATATGACCTACTCAATAAAAATGAATTTATTAATTCTTATGAAATAATTTCTCATTTTTTAGTAGTGTTATATTAGGATTACAAAATATATTTTGCTCAAAAATAATGTAGTTAATTTATATAAGTTATTTAATTTTTATTTTATAAAAATAATATAATTTTTGAAATCAGTACATCAGAAATATATTTTAGGGAATATTTAATATTTTTTCCAAATGTTTTATTTTCTACTAAACATGTATTAACACAATTTTCAATTGAAAAATGTTTTTTTATTTCGAGAAATTTAAAATTTTTTTTTAAAATAATATAAAAGTAAAAAAATTAGCACACATATATTATAAATAATAAAATTATGTTCATTGGAATCAATGTTAGAATGGAATCTGAAATGAGCAATTGTTATATGTTAAAAAATAATTTTTCAGGAAAACAATGTTTCATTGAATTCTGAAATTTAAATTTTATATTAAATTATGAATTTTTTAGTTCCTTAATTTTGAAAATTTGATTCCATATATTTATTTAGTATTTCATTAATTTTTACCAATAAATAGAAACCTTTTTAATATTTGATGCCATGTTAAAGGGTGAATTTAGTTATTAAGGATAAATATAAAATGATAAGGATTATAAAATCACCCTAAAACATTAATTAATATTATTTTATAATTCAAGATCTTAAATAATACCCAAATGTTGGTTATATATAATTTTATGATTATTTGAATGAAATTATGACATTTAAAGTATTTTATTTCGAGAAAAGTCAAAAATAAAATAATGTTGTTTTAGTTATCTATAATATTCCCAATATTGGATCATTCAGAGGTTATGTTATAATATAATTATTATTTTTAAATATAAAATATTTATATTAATAATAGGAATTTATTTTTAATATTTAGTGATTAAATAATTACTTTAAATTCTTACACAATCCTGATGTAATAATAATTCATATAGTAGAAAAATAAAATAAATGATAATTAAAAAAATAAAATTAATATAATTTTGGATTAGTATTGTGATAAATTTAATTTATATATTACCATCATATTTTAGGAATATATTAAAATTTAAGGCTATAATTTTATGTATGTATTGATATTATTTATGTCAGTGAAATGAATTGTTATTACAATTGACAATGTTGATATTTTATAATAAATATTATTTTATTAAATCACATTCAATTACTATAAATATTATATTTATCTAAATTAATTGTATATGGTTAATTAAATCTATCATGACCCATTTATGGAGCATTATTCATTTTATAGTATCATTGTTGACCCTTATAAATCATTAAATTTCAATAGCAAGGTAATTGTAAAAATGGTTTATTAGGGTTATTACTAAACATCAAGGGTGAAAAAGTATACACATATTTTCAATGTTTTATTGGATAAAATTATTTCAACTTATATTCCCCTAATATTTGAAGTATATAAATTTTTATACATTTATACGTCAGAAATAATTTATTCATATTTAATATATTTTGAAATTCCATGAATGCACCTCCCCTCAATATAAATGGGACCCCCACCCCATGAAATATATACCTAACATTGATCCATATTTCTGGGAGAATAACATTTAATTTATTGTATAAAAATAATTATCCAAGTTTGTGAGGTCATTAAAAGTTAATAATAGAAATCCAAGGTCCCTTAAGAGGAGATATAAATGGATTCCATCAAAAAATAAGTAATCATATTTAAGGACAATTTAAATTTTATTTATTCATCTACATTAAATTAATGTGAAATAACCATCATAAAATAATTAATAAAGTAATATAAATATAGTATGTTTTTATTATTATTATGGTACTACTATAATATAAATCATTTTCATCATACAAAAATTGAAAAATCGCTCACGTGTACGTATGACATACCGTATCCATGTAGAATCATAATTCAATTTTTCATCACTAAAATACATGTATGGTTATAAATATTAAAGTAATTAATATATATGATTTATTTGAAATAATAATCATTATGTAAAGTTTAATTATTTACTTTTTTCCTCCATATAAAAATAAATAAATCGTGCATGTGTACGTATGACCAATAGTCACCATTAATGATGAAATTATTTTTATATCCCTATATTTAATGAATGTCCTTAATTATTTATGTATATAATTTATATTATAATTATTCTATGAATAATATTATGGAGATCATTCGACCATATAAAAGTACAGGGATCCGAACTTCCAAATTAATACATACATGAGAAACTAAAAAGTTAATGCACGATATAATGATTATAGTAAAAAGAACATTAATAAACGAGTAATAAAATGTTTTAGAGGGATCATATATAAAATTAGATATATGTTTATAGTTATAATAATTATAAATATATTGTAAATGAGGTTAATATCACTTACATAGAAAATCAGACCTCATGTGAGGTTTTCTCATCATACTTTTACTTCTTTGAGAAATATACCATAATCTCACCATATTTCTTTTATGAGTTATCTATATTTACATATAGATATATTATATTAAAAATATCTTTTTAAACAAGGAATTTTTTATTTAATTTGTTTTTATTTCATTTATATGGATTATTATTCAAAATAAACATAAGTGTTTGATTTTATTTCACAATATCATCATTTGTAGGATCATTTATTTTTATGTCTTACCTATAGAAAATTTCTCTCCCATGTCCATGTTTTATAAAAAAATCAATAGTACATTTACTAATCTCTAATTATTACTGAATTTAATTTTTACCCTTGTTTTTCTATTTATAAATTTTTAAAGGGAATCATCTAAATTTTTTTCAAAAAATATACTTTTTGACTTTTCAAAAAAAATATTGATGGAATTTTTTTACCTTATATAGAATAGCTTGGATTTCAATCTGTCAGGACACCTCAATACTTATAATCTTCCATTACATGTTTTAATGGTTCTTTTGAAACATTATTTCTTAATTGCATGAGAATTTTTTATATTTTAAAAATCATTATATAATTAAAAATGGTATATTCAACATGAAATATTATAGTAAAATATTTAAATATTACAATCTTTTTTAAAATCCTTTTTTGAATGTTACATTGATGATGTACTATAATTAAATAATTAATCAAATTTCCATTGATGGTTTATGGTTAGTTTGACTATGGATACTATTGATATTCCAGGTCATTAGTTCTTCCGATTCAGATAGTTTTTGATTTTGAAACGCATGATGATTCATTTTTATTAATTATTTATATGAGGAATCCATTGGATATACTATGTTATGGAAGGGCCCAAATATATCCCCATTATGCATGGGATGGTCTCTTGAAAAAAATATATTGGGTCTTGGCTATGTCAATACCTATTTAATCTGATTTAATGGCAATATGCCTTGAAAATATTTAAATATTTTTTAGTAGTGGAAATTAATGGTATATTTCCTATGTTTGAAATTATGTATTCCTTTATAATGAAATCATTTATTGATTTCCATGTTATAGGTCGATTAATGAAGATGTATCATTCTTATTTGCAGGCTCCTCTGACCATTTATGTGGCTTATTTGACCACCCTTTATTCCTACCAAATAAGTCTAATGTTATTGTTTTAATTTCATGTGTTTCAGTTACTCACCTTACCATATTTTTTATTCTTATTTATTCATGAAAACATCTACTATAAGAAAACCCTTAATTTTGTAGTTTATCTCACCCTTTTATTTTTTTTATTTTCCATTGGATATGTTAAATGATTTTATGAATAATATCAAGGATTAAATAATGTTTTTATGATATGTATTTTATATTTATAGTTTATTTTATGAATTATGTATGTATATGGATCATGAATACTACTAATATATTTTTCTATTCTAGATGTGATTTGTTATATTAAGTTCCAATGCAATAAAGTAAATATCAACTCTAGGATATTTCATTTAGTTTCTATACAATATATCTTAAAGAACCATTCAAACTCTATAGGATACGATTATATCTTGTGTAATATACATTCTAGGATATAAGTTTCATCTACTTCCCCTTGCAGAGTTATCATATGAAAACACATTCCATTCTATAATTCAAAAGGCACTATATGATAATCTATTTTTGAGGTGGTGTCAAAATACATCATTTTGGTTTGATGTTGTCAATAGAAATCTGGTCAGAACCAATCCTATCAAATAGTTGAGATAGTAGGTTAAAACCATTCAACATAATATGAAATCCATTAATAGTCGAAAAAAATTCTATTTAGAAAATCATTGATAAGAGATAATTTTTTGGATTGGAGAGGTGGGTTTCCTTTGAATCCCTCCACGGTAGAATGAAAATAGGATTGCGAAGAAGGGAAATATTAGTCAATGATATGTCAGCACCTTTGATATCATTGATCACATCATATAAGATGAATATTTAGTTTTACATCCACCAATCATATATCATGTACATGATGGTTTTTATGTAACCCTCTTGAAGTAGTATACACTAAAACCATCACATGCATCGAATTTAGAGGTGGTACATTTGTTGAATGATATCGAATATAAAGAGTAAATAGTGAATATATTATATAAAAAAATAATAATAATATGAAATAATAATACTCACCTGATCAGAATGTTGTGGTGAAAAAATGTTTTTTATAACGAAAGAATGAAAATAGATGATGTAATGAAACAAAATCTCCATCATCATTTTTATACAGTGAAATGAAAATTTAAAAGGTTAATTTTTTAATCTGGATAAGAGTTGAATTTCCAATAAATATATAAATGAAATTACATTTTCATTTATTAAATTATTTTTTATTGATTTGGTTATAGAAAACACATTCACTACCTTGTTATTTTTAACGAATTATAAAATATAGCATGGAAGATTTAAAAGGCCATTAGAAATATTAACAAATGATAATATGTACATTTTATATTGAGTGATATGATTATTACAAATTATTGGTCATGATAATGTCTGATTTGAACTAATTGAAAGAGTGATGGCCATGACCATAGGGATCATACCTTTTAATGTAAATTTATTTGAGTTTCTGAGGGATATGGAATCACAGAGATTATTTCATATAAATCCAATTATTAAATTCAATATATCAATCATAAATTAAATATTTTATATTATATGTCTTATATTATTATTGTCATGACCGAAACTGTGTTCCTTGAACCACCCAATGAAATCCCCACCACCACACACCTTACCCATAGGTTGTACACTTCCATAAGAAGGGGTTATGTATCTATAATATAGTGTTCTGAATTTTTATATTTACAATTTTGATAATATAAGGATTATATTTATCAATTCTTGTTATTATAATTTTATATGAGTTGAAAAAAATTATATTTTGATACAATGAAACAATTTTTTGGAAATATATGATTTCATGGAAAATATTCGTTTTGATATTTTGATGAATTTCAGTGAATTTTTAATTTTTATATGATATTATTATTAAATAATATTACTTTGAAAATGAAAACGAGGATTTTTTAGTCTAAAAAATAAATATCTTGGTCGAAAAACAATTATTATCATAAAAATAAGTATTATTTAATAAATTATATTTTCAATTTAAAAGGGTAAATTATAATATTTAGAGTAATTTTTATGATAAATTAAATATTAATTTTCTGAATATACATGTTTCATTTAAAAAATGAAGAATTTTAATAACTTCCATAGGAAGTTGATTTTTTCTGTATATACCCACACTTCTCCCAACTCCACTTTACTCACAACCCTTAAGGAATGAATTTACAATCCCCCTCTCACTCCAAATATATCCAATGGAGTTACTATGCACTTTGGAATATCCTATAAATATTTTAGATGTTTCGTCGTATGAGAAGGGACTCTAATTATTTATTTTAATTTCATGTAATTATTTTTTAAAAACCTCATTGGATTTTAAATTATATTTTTTCTCAATTTAGTTATACATTCCTTTATTATCATTATGATAACAATGTAATGAGATAAAACTATTCATTCTCAACCACCCATTCAATAAAAAATTATGTACAGTCATTATTATTCTGAAATTATCCTACAAGTTTCCCTGGTAATTTGTGTTATAGTGAAGACATATCCCCGTTTTCACTCATTGAGATTCCACACTACTTATCCCTCTAAAATTAATATTCATTATGAACAAATCCTTAAAACTATTTAATATAATATGAGACCATGATTAATGAAATTCCAAGGATGTTGGGATCCACATGCTCCCCTTGTTGGGTTATAATATAAGAACACCATCAATTATAACATTCAAAAGAATCCACACGACACCCTGTATGGTTAAACATGTCTTACTCTACCATGATGAAATGATTTCATATATAAGAAGTTGATGGGACATAGTATTATCTAAGATTTGAAAGAGAAGTTCCAATCTATGCATAATTATATGAAATCTCGACAGAGTCAAAAGAAACCCTATGAATACAATTATCGATGAGACATTGAGTATTAGGTCAATGATAATTGTTTCCTTGATATATTTCCATGGAATAATTTAATGTGGTTTGGAATAAAGGTAATTCTTAGTCCATGATAAGTCAACCACTTTTAGATAATTTAATGCATCATATTGGGGGAATATAAAATGGCACTCCCAGCTAACCTATCTCATGTACATGATATTATTCATGTTTCCTTCTTGATAAATTAAATACTCTACCCTCACACATATTTAATATTGAGTGGTTACCCCTGTTGAATGATATTTCATATGAAGATAAACCAATGATGTTATTATATTATAGAGGAAATGGTATACAAAACAAGAAAAACCAACTGCTCAAAGTATTGTGGTGAACCTACATGTTCAAGGAAGAAAAAAGAGAACTTAAAGAGGATTTGAAACAAATGTACCCTCATCTATTGTAGTGTATGAAATTAAAATTTAAATGTTGAAATTTTTATGGGTGAATAATGTAATGTCTGAATGATTATAAATAAAATTCTCATTTATAATGAATATATACCTTATGTAAGATATGTTGTTATAGATAACACATGTTGTTATTATTATACTATAATATATTTGATTAAAAATAACATTAATTATCATAACTATTGGTAATATACCCATCGAATAGAGAAATATTTTTTAGTATATATTAAGGATTATGATAATGTTATATAATAACAAATCAAATAAGTGATGACATAGGCTATGAAGATAATACCAAATGAAGCCCACTTATTAGAGATTCCATGGGAAATAAAATCAATAGAATTTTAACTTGAACAATCACAAGCTAAAATCCAACAACTAAAACATGATGGAAAATATTTTCAAGAGAAGTTTAGGATCATCAAGATCATGAATGAAACCATATATGTTGAACCACACTAACATAATCTAACAATAACACAACTTATTATTATGGTGTTCACATGTGTAATAAAGGTATATGTGTCTCAAAAATAACAATACGAATATGTATATTTTACATTAAATAAAATAATAACAAAATTGAATCCTTATTTTTCCTTTACATTATGTTTTAGTAATGTTTTTCATAAAATATTTATTTTTATATATCAAAACTAGAATTTTATTCTAGGTAATATATAGTTTCAATCAAGAAACTATATTGGATTAATTTAATAATTTTTAAATAAATAATTTTTAACAAAATAACATTATTAAATGGTATATATTAAATTAAAATGATATTTAAATTTTACCAATTGAAAATGTAATTTTTAAAATGGTTGTACAATTTTTATTCTAAAAAATGTATTATATTCTAAAAAGTATTTTAATTTAGAGAAATAGTTTGTATTATTTATAATATTATTAATATTATTTCTAGAATCATGACAATAAAACTATGCAGAAATTTGTTTTTTAATAATTATTATGAGATGGTAACTCTTTATAGTAAAAATTAAATAATTTCTAAATAAAACATCTGTATTTTGATATTATAATGACCGAAAAACATTTTAAAATTTTCAATAAATGTCTTCCAAGACCAAATATGTGTGTTTGTCATATTATTAATCGTATAAGATCTTCACGAATCCTCAAAATCTATAATATATATTGAGTTTGTAGAATCAATTAAATATAAACATGAATCACATCCACATCACGACTTGTATTATTTTAGCGTTCTTGGTTTATGTCATAAGAAAAATAAAATCCTATTATATTTGGATGAAACAGTCAGAAAAACGATTGTATGGTTTTTGTGTTTGTGTGCTCTATCATATAGAGTCCAAAACCAATGTATATATTTAATTAATAATGTATCCCCTCTTTTTCTAGAAATAGCCACCCTTCCTCCCACTTATCATCAACAAGAACCCATTGATCATGAATTAGTACTCCCTATACCTATATAAATCATTCATGGTGTACCAATGATCTTAAGAAGCTATTACAAAGCTTTTAGAATCTCCCACTCATTTTTTGGGGCTCTCTTTGCTTATTTTTATTTCACTTACTTTCATTTTACAAATCAATCTTGATTTCAAATTTTCTATTAAATAATGTGTTTTTACAAAACCCTTTACCATCCTAATGACTCCCATGTAATTAGTGACCACCATTCATATTAATTTTACCCTTTAATAAACCTTTACATACACACATTTTTCTGAAAAACATATCTTCTGATTTTAAAGGAGAAATAGTTATTTGTTAAGGCATGTCACCATTTCCACTCAAGGGTATTAACCTAGTTGTATATATCCATAATTGACCTTGTAATTGCATGTATGAAATCCAATCTCCATAAACAAGAGGTATTATGTGAATAAATGAGTTGTTTTTTTTATGATCCATGTGGCATAATAGGAATATGAAGGGTTTTTCTATAATTATATTTCCATCCCTTGAATTGGGTATAAATTTTCACTCATGAGATTACATGTATGGATCATGAGAGGATATCCTAAGTACACTATTTTAGGATTTCATAGTGGTAATGATTTATTTAATATTATGATTTCATGTTTCATGATGTTTCCACATTCTAATATTTCCTTGATGTTATCATTTTATATCATTCTTTGGTGATCATGTTTATGATTACATCCCATTTTTTGTCACCAAGATAAGCCTCATGACTAAAATGTATTAATTTCTTCATTATATTCTTTGACTATTCCATTTTTGTTCTTTATAGGTCTCCATTTTCATATGTATGTCCATATGTTATTGCATACGATATTGAAGATCTATGGAATAAATAGGAATGTTTTCAAAATTTAAACAATTTTATTTTACCAATGTTAAACATCAATGTACTATGTTCCTATTATGAAATTACATCGGGCCTCATTTTATTATTAGATTTTATTATGTGTATAAATATCTAATTAATTATGAAATAATGTATATTAAGGATATGGGTTTTCATATTTCTCTTCACATCCATATTAATTTCTCAGACGGTTATCCTGAGTAGAAACCACCATAGTAGATCACAACCCCTTCTATGGAATGGAATGTGGATCATTTTGGAGTTTTAATAACATGGATACATTATCTTTTACTTTTTGATGTCTCTTTATATGGATGTTGTGGGCATATTTATCTCATGTTATTAAAAGTTTATTTTTGGAGTTTGGGGTTGATATAGCAGGGTCATAAGATTGGTAAATAGAATATATCTTTTAGATTTCGGGGTATTAAAAACATAACTAGATATGGTGTGGGGTCAACTAGATATTTCGTACTAATGTAATTTTCAGAAAATATTTTAAAGAAGAAGAAAAAACCTCTTGAAAACATCATCAATAGTGTTCGTAAATATATTGGTAATTAAAATGTATATGGAAGAAATCTATAGAAGTGGTTGTTTTGGAAAAATTCACATGATGTTTTTTTGTCATGGGATAGTTACATTGGTGCCCAATCCATATAGGTTAGAGATGGTAGAGTATCCAACATATGCCTAAGTCAATAAGTTTTTTCTATTAACTCGTTTGTTTTTACTGTTAAATATTCATTAATCCCTTAATTAAATAACGAGACATTATTAGGTTGTTCTCATATAAAAAATATATAACAAAATATTTACTGCTGGGGACAGAAGCGTTGTCACCAAAGGATACACGAGAAATTAAACTATTGATATAGATGCATGTTGTTTTTTTATTCACTTTATCCCATTTGGATAGATAACGATATTTCGGGGAAATGTTTTGGGTAAAAACACATAGAGAATTTAGAATAGACTAAATTCATTTTTTAATTAATGTATTTATTTCATATGAGTTTGAGGTGTTAACCAAAGTGATCAAATATGATTTTTCTCCTTCAATATTGGATGTGCACCATCTTTTTTAGATAATGAACCTTTAAATTGAAATGATGTACATGTGAAAGAAAGATATTTTATTTACATCATTTTACGATTGGATTCCTCATTTAAATGATTATGTTGTTTCTTTTGTAATACACCTAATGGCTTAATGGTGTGTAGTATGTATGGTTCTTTGTTTATCTTGTATAAAAATTAACTCATTTTAAGAGTTATATTCTTGTGATCACAATATCAAAAAAATGATAGTCTTTCACTTTTAGAAAAGTGTATAAACTTTTTATGATTTCTGTATTGGTCTTATGGTATGGGGTTTATCCACCAAGTTTTATATTAGTGAAATTTCATGATTTTTGAAATTTATAGTTATTTTTAATAATTTTTAATAAAATATTTTTTAACATATAAGAACATATGAAGATATATTTTTGATGAAATCTTGTAGAAAAATTCGGACATTTTTCTTGTGTCAAGAATAACTGTTTTGCTCTATTGATGATGGAACATTTTCTCATGTATTAGGTCTTTAGGATAACAATTTGTGTAGTTATATTAAATTTAATTAAATAATTTTTCATAAATTAATTTATTAATTGAAAATAACTAATTTCAAATATTAAATCCATTCCATAGATCCTCCCTTAGGTTTTCAAGGATGTTCATCAACATGACCAAATATTAAGTGAGAAAGATGGTGTTGGCCATTGTGGAAATGATGTTAAATTTTAAGAACATGATATATCCATGATTACATCAATAATTGAATCACCTATTGATAATTAAAAGAACTATATAATTAGGAAAAAATAGATGAAATTGTTATGTACCCTCAAGGGATTGATTTCTTAAAACTTTTAACCTCATTAATCATGATTAATTTTTAATTGCATCCATTAATAATGGATTGTTCAATTATTATTCATCTTTAAAAATAGTAGGCATGGGATAATAATGGATTTTCCTCACATATAAAATTACCCAATTCATATGAACATTTTATTTTACAGTTTATGGGTTATTCCTTCCTTATCCTCACCCTGTTATTCACCTCTAAAAAATATTCCATGTTTCAGGAATCTTGTCATTATTTTGTGAGGGATTTTTTTGTGTTATTTATTCCCACTGACAGAATTTGTATCCCCTTTATTTTTCTGGAAAATGAGCACAAAAAGGCATTTAATGGGTTTTTGGTTTTATTATTATTTGATCGTAGTAGTAACAAAGTGATGACTCACCATGATGACAATTTTCTTGAGTTGTAAATCTGTAAAGGTGAAATTTAATGTAAAAAAAATAGATCCTATAATGGCGGATATATAAAAATACATGGTTGATGGATTATAAGAATTTATTAATTTTCATGTCTGACCCTTAGTGGTCATGCATTGTGGAGAAGTGTAAACCATCTGGTAGGGATGATTTTTTGAAATAATTGTGTAATGATCTATTGAATATATAAATATATGGTGATGAAATTTACTACAAGAAAATGAATTTGTAAAATCTTACACCATTTACTAATAAATAATTAATTAAGTTATTTATTAATATTACTATCACATGGAATGTGATAAGGGTTCATATGTCATTCCACTTAAATTGAGAAATTGATAGCATTCCAAGTTATACAATTTGTTGTTTTAGTGTATGTCATATTTGTATATCATGAAATGAATATGAAAGTTGTACACTCCAAAGGGAACTATTTGAAACACACCCTATGTAAAATAGGATTATCTCCGTATAGTTAGCTACTAGTTGACTCGGTATGCTGGAGGTATGCACGGAGTGTCCGCCAATAGCCCCACACTACCTATGCAGTATAATAAAAGACATATATGTTTATTAGGCATCCCATGTAGAGGGTAGTATATGACTATGATGCTACATTGGTGTTACATATAATATAATTATATATTATTTTCCATTTAGTTTTTAATAAATATTGTTTTTTCATATCACCTTTATCGAGAATCATGTCTCCATTATTGAGTAATCCGTCATCACCATTTTCCCATCTAAAATTTGATGGTGTGCTTAACATATTAATAATACTATGGATATGAGGACATTAGTTTAGTCCAACATCTGTATATATTTTTGGTTACCATCTAGGGTTGTTAGAGATGATAAGAGTGTAGGTTGTGGAAGTTTTTGAATCATTTATTATATGCTACCATTATATATTATGTGATAAACATATTTATTGTGTGACACCCTCATCTTTTGGGTACAAAATTTATCCCTTACATATTACTCATAGTTATTATGCACTACACTCATATTTTGTTTGAAACTGTCATATATTCAATTCCATTAGACGATGTATGTAACCTCTTTTTAATATTTTTTAGGCACAAGGGTTTTCATGTCTAGTTGGTTGTGATGATAGGGATCAGTGTTTCCTTCACTAAAACCTTTTTCGTTGAAATGTGATGTTTCCCGAATAATTTGATATTGTATTAAAACAATATAGTGGAGATTTATGTATAGTACCGATTCAACTAACAAGAATACATAAATATTTAATTTATTCCCTTAATATAATTTATAGTTTGTACAGGTGAAAGGAAATGATGATTATATACTATGATCATATTACTCCTCATGTATCACTTATTTCACCTTTTTGGTGTGACTTACAATTATACTATCACCATCCATATTTTTTTTGTCTTTCATATTCCATTATAATCCCAACATTCATGTGAAATTTGACCTTCAGGGATTAGATCTATGATTATCAAGCATCTAATTACAGTTAATCAATATATATTCATTATCTTATATTAATATTTCATCTTTTTCTTGTTGTTGAACTGATATGGTGTTTGTAATATTTTTCACTATACATATTAATGATTATTATTGTACTCACCAATAAATATTATTTTTCATAAAAATGTCATATATGTGTAGAATATATATGATACAATAATGGTATTTCTGTATATGTTGATTGATCAGATTGTTTGGATCATACTCTTGGTGATGCTAGGAGACTCATGGTAGAGAATAGTGGTTCAGGATAATGGTAGTGACTCATATAGATAGAGATCTATTCTAGAGTATATACATTGAATATGGTATCTCTCAAGTATTATGTATATTATTTCTAGAGACAATTGTAATTTCACATTTCTATATGGGTGTTGCACTTATATTTGACAGCTCATTCATGTGTGATATATAGTTCACTGGTTAAAATGTGTATACTTGTGGTGTTGTTTGTTATTTTAAACATTAAATATAAGTTATTTTTTATGGATACAGATTATATCCTACCATATTTTCTGATATGTATAATCAATTCTAGTCACCATCCCATGTCCAAGTGGATACACGTTTTTGGCAGAACATCAATTTTCTACAGCCCCAAGAAGAGAGTCTTTTGGTGGGGTCATATCTTGGGGATCCTCAATTTGAACATGGGGGTACATCTGATCCTGTAATATCTAATTGTATCATAATTAATGATTTTTATTTTTCACCCTTCTTTCTATGATATTAGGGGTTACAACATCATTTGGTGTTTTTTGATATGAGGGGGATTCATGAGTCCATATAACTTTGTTGGGGTCGGATGATTTTACAACACATCTATAGATAAATATTAGGTATATCATTCAATCATTCCTTAGATGTTTCACATGAAATAAACCATATATTTTTATGATATAATGGATATCAATCATTCTATGTATTAACTGTCTAAGAGACACCATTACTGTGTCATAAATAATTTAATCCCCATCAACCATTGTGTGAGAATATTTTTTATATTATTCTAAAATACCCATTTTTTAGGTTTATCAATTTTTTATGTGGATTTCCCTATTTTGTGTTTTTATACATAGACTCTAACCCCTATATTTTGATGGGATATGATATGGTGGATTTCATTTATTATAATTGATATTGAAATAACTATATATAATAATCCATATAGTGTGATAATGAATTATTAGTTAGGTTTTTTAGTATTCTGATGGAATTTTTCCATAATAAGTTTAAAAAAGAAATGTGATTCTCGATATGGGTCCTTTTTTGATGTGATGAATGAACATTCATGTGTTTTGATGTTGATGATGATGTGAGATTTTTATATCCACAATGATTTTCAGTTATTTTGTGTAATGTTATATATATTATTTGAGATTATAATGAATTATGAGGTGTTTGTAGGTGTTACATAGTTATCTTGGTCTAGTGGGATTTTCATGTGATATTCCCAAAAAAGTAATTTCCTGGTAGGACTACACAGACATCATGTTGTATCACATTGGATGTGTTGATATTTTATCAATGATTTCGGTTATGATTGGATGGATGATAATTACTTGTTTCACATGGTTTCCTAATTATTATAGATGATTTGGTGTGTACATTTTTATCAATATTTGTGTAGTTTTTTTATTCATTCCCAAAATAAAAATTATTATAAATTATTTGAAAAATAAAATGATTGTGAATAGTATAATATAGTAAAATGTGATTTTCAAAAAAATATAGAAACTACAAAAACAAAAATTTCATCCATAATGTATGTATGAGGTAACTATGGATAGGTTAATCATAAAATACATAAATTAATATAAATAATCTTTTGAATCAATATAACTAAAATTCATTATAATAAATAATAATTTAAATAAATTTTTATTCAAAACCCTATTCCTCCAAAATATACCAATGATATCTATCAATATATTCTCACTTCCAAAACATATTGTATTGGAAGAAATATATCATAATATATCATTAAAATATGATAATAATATTTTTTGTGCCACTGTCTAACTAAAGGGAACTCCATCAACTCCATAAGATTAATAATAATAAAATCATTTCAAAGTGAAATGTATGGGTTATGATTCCTAATTATTTTCTTTCTAACTTTCATAATCTACTATTCTTATGAAAACATTACCTATTAATATATTAAATATTTTTATAAAATAAATTTACATAATTATGAAATCAAATATTCATAATTTTTCAATTCATTGTAAATTTTCAAAAATTACTGTTTACTCATAATATTTATATACCACCTATGTTAATAATGGTGTTTTACATACACATTTTCTTTTCATGTATATTCATTAAAATGGGGTTCATTTATTAATATATCATTAGTTATAAATTATTTTTCTTTTTATAATTCTACAGTGAAAAAATAGTCTTAATATTAATGATATTGGAAGTAAACGATCCTTGTCATCTAGATCACATAAAAACGATATTACAAAGGAATTTATTAGGATTTCTACATATTTCTGTCTATCCATCAACTCATTTAAAAATTATATTAAAATAATTAAAAATATATAACTCGAATATTAGTGTACAATGAGTTGAACACTATTTTCTATTACCAGTATATCTTAAATTTTATGAAACAACAGGTAATCCAACATCAGACCATCAACAGGAATCAAAAAATCATATAAAAAAAATTCACTTGGATAATAAATGGATACTAATAATTTTATTAAACTCTATTTAGTTTTTTTTAAAAAAAATTATCCTTTTATATTTGGTTATTATATATGTCTGTGGATTTATCATAGTATAATAGACTCATAGTAAGAGGTTTTCGACTCCTTTTTAATAGATTATACATTGTCCCCTTTTAATTTTTATTTATTTTTTCTTAATTATTATTCTATAAGTTTAATAATAATCTATTTTATTGAGTTTTAACAAATTTTTTCAGAGATATGAATTTCCATTCAAGTATTCATATACATCATTGATGTTGGGAAATATCTTATATGTATATCAATCAATTCCAAATATCATTAATTTTTTAGAAAATACATTTAAATTCATTTATGATATTCATTTAATATTTTATTAATTAAACATATAATGTATTTGTTTTCCTCTAATTTTTTGGTATATAAATATATCCCTTTACTTTGTATGAAACCATAAATAATACATACTATGTTTTTGTTTCTTTAACTTTTTATAATATATTCTTATGTTGTTTCATTAACATATACTCCTATAATTATAATATATTAAGATTAACTATTTATTTTTCCAAATACATAAGCATTTAAAATGTTATATTCAATTATTATTCAAGGAAACAATATTTTTATCCATTTGTAAGCAGTTTATCACAATACTATATAACTATTTTCATTTCATGGAATATTTTATTCCTATAATAAAATTATATTTTTTAATGTGTCCAACATATACATGCCTTATTGTCAAAAAAATTTTGTTATAATAACTACAACAACACCTAAATAATTTTGTTATTTTTATATCTCAAGAGAAGAATTATATGGGCATCATATGTTATTCTATCATACTATGTAACAATATCTTATGTTTGACCCTTTTTATTCATTTACTATAAAATGAATTAAGTTTTTGTCACATTTTTATTATTGTCATGATTATTATGTTATTATGACATCCTTAATCCTTTTTATGTTCCTCATCCTTTACATATGATTCTGATTTTTTAAGAGTTCATTATACACTTATTAACATTTATGACATCAAAACCTCTTGTTTATTTCATTTATTCCCTCATAGAATACAATGTTATATCTTTCCAGTTTTGAATTTTTTTATTATGTATTTTTATTCTCATATATAGTATAACATTAGATTTAGTGTCATTAATACATTATTTTTTAAAGTCATAACAATTTTAAAAATATGATTGTTTGTTGTTTTTCATTAAAATTGTCTCCAAAATAGGTTCTATTAAATTATAATGCTTAGTTTGGTGAATAATTATTATTTATTTATCCTAAAAAACAAAATTAAAAATTAAAAATACATGGTAGAATATTCTTGGGGATTTATGAGTCATTATTTCAATAATTATAACTATCCTTAAATAGGGTCTTTAATTATAGTGTCTTCATTACTAAATTGTCAATGTCTTATTAAATTTGTTAAACATATGTGGAATCGATTAGAAAACCAAGTTGATGGGAATTTTAATTTTTTCCCTTATGAGTATGTTAATATAATAAGCACATGGGCTAGACATTTCATAGTGGTATTATTTATATTCACTAAGGCTATGAATTAAAACATCAATAATGATGAGAAGCCAACACCTCTAAGGAATGAAAATGTTATATTTTTGTAATTTATATAACAAAGAACACCAATATTTATTGGTTCATTCGATCTGTTAATCTCATATCAGTAGACTAATTATATTGAAAATAAATTTTTATATTATACAATATTTTCAATGAGATAAATTTACCTTTAATTTTTATTTATTTAATGTTTATTTTAATAATAAAGAGAATATTAACAATAATACCATGCCTATGAATGAAAATATCTAAATTAAATAGAATAAATTTTAGGAAATTAATTTTTAGTAAATATTTCCTAAGAACACTATCTTTAAAAATATACAAGATATTCTTTTCTTTTATGTAAAAAAGTGGAAAAAATTTTCAATGTGACATAAATATCACAATTATTTTTCAGTATTGGTTAAGATTTTTCATCACCCCTCCCCGTAAAATAATTTACATCATATTTAATATCTTATGGACAATAGTTTGATAATTTTATCATCTTGATTCATTGATAGATTTGATGGAATAATTTGATATAACACTAGGGTAGATACTATTATTAGTTATTACCAATTTTCATATTTGGAAGGTGATATGATTTGATAAATGGTTGTTAAAATTTTTTAGAATAATAATGGGGTGAATAAATAACCTCCAAGTAAAAAATGTGAGACAATAAACATAATTAAGTATGTAAATGGAACATTGATGTGACTCAAATATTGGAAAGGAGCCCATGAAGAAGACTTTTTATAATGTGACATTAAGAATCTGATAAATATAAAAAATGGATTTTTCTACTAAATATTACAACCATGGTTGACTATTTCAGAATTTATGGAATATGGTAACTATGAATTTGAAATATTAATGATGATTTTTTATTAGGGAAAAAATATAATAAAATACTCCGAGAATAATTCCAAAAGGAAGAGTATATTCAATCAATATTATTGAAATAGATTATGAAAACTAAGTATTCAACGGTATAAAAGTTATATATTACAAATTTTAGAAATATAATTTTTTCCCATTTTATGAAATTTTTATTACCAAGAATTTTCTAAGAGAATAGTTAATTATCAGATAAATACAAAAAGGATTAAATATCCTTTTGAATAAAAATTGGAGAAATCAATATAATACCCAAATATTTTAGTATGTGATCACTTTAAATAATTAATATAGTAATATATTTGAGGTGCACACAAAACTAGACATTATAGTATAATACATTATTATAATAATAAATGATATACAGTACATGAATATTAAATGTTACATAATTTGAAAAATAAATTTTTATGTACTACTATAAATATTATTTGTTAAATAAGAATATATTTTTTTTAAAAATTATTTTTTTGTATATAATTTTATCTAAATGTTAATTTATATTTTATAGTGTATTGAATTTATGGAAGATTATTTCTAAAATATGGAAAAAATCATTATGAAACATAAAATAAGGGTTTTTCAAATAATGAAAATATAATTTAATGTTTCAAGGATTTATAATTTAGATAAATGATTTTCATTTAAATACATTATTTTAAATTTTCAAAATAATTTTAATATCTATCGATAAATTATTTTCATGAATTATATAGATAACATATTAAATTATCTAAATTAACATTTATCTGATTGTTTTTATTTAGCATTGATAGATAATAACTTCAATTTGTGCTTCAAAAATACAATTGTCTTAAAATAGTTCTTCAAAATTTCAAAAGAAAATATGAGAATAAATTTCATCCACCATTACGAATTTTATTTGTTATAATTGAAATCAATTTTTATTTCATGAGTTCATTATTATATTATTGAGGATTTTTTGATTTTTTTCGGAATTTCATTATGTGAATAGACAAAAAACCCAATTTTTTAAAAAATTAAATTTATTTTCATAAAATCATGTAATTTAAATGTATCAATATTTTATGAATATTCATTCAATATAAAATATATCCCTTGGAGTAAAATAATATATTTAATTACTTAGATGTAAATAGTCTACTTGATTTTTGTAGTCATTTATTTTTTCTGATTAAAATCTTGTTTTCCAAAATAAAATTATTATTCAATGTATTTATCAAAATATATATAATTTAATGTTTGAATCTTCTAAAATATTACTATTAAAAATTGATAAAATATTTAGTAATAGTAATTTAAATTTTAGTGATGATATGAATTTCATTTTTGATCATTTAGAATAATATCCATAGAAAAATTATGTCACTCTTATAAAAGGGTAAACCATGGTGACATAAGGATTAATCATTGAGATAAGGTCTTAACATATCATAATAATTCAATTTTGATTATTTTATTTAGACCCTTATCAAATTAACTAGATAATTTAAATAATTATCCAACTATTCTCTTTGTCAAAGTCAGCAAAAATAATTTATAGTTTATAATAATAATAAGTGTTCTGCTTTCCTTATTAATGAAAGAGAACCTACTTCACTTTTTTCGTCGCATGAAATGAACCATTATGATTTAATTTAAATTACATTAATACCTTAAATAAATCCCCACACATTATTTGGGGGGCTTTTTCCCACCAAAGGAACAATCGTATAAGGATTAAGGTTTATGCTAAAGGAGGGTTTCCAAAAAAGAGGTATAACTGTTAATAGAATATTTCATTTTTTATTTGTTCTTCCACCTCTAAAAAATATTTTATAACCATGATAATATTATTAAATGAATATTATTAAAATGAATAAATTTTATTATGTTGATATAATAATCATTGTTTAATATCTTTTTCACATCCAATGAAAATTGAAAGCATCGCTCACACTATGTATAGACTACCTTCTCAGTGTTGTGATGTACCTCATTTTTTATAACTGCCGCGTAGAGTATGTCTTAATGATGTAATTATAGAATATAAAATATTTTTAAAAAATTATTACTATTATAAATAGAAAAAAGATCATCTAAAATCGCACTCTTTTCTTTGAGATCGATAATCTTCCTAGTTTGTATGTGTAAACTACCACCTCCACAATGTGATGTGGTTGGTATTTAATTTTTCAATTACATAGATAAAAATTATTATTTATTAATGAATAATGATGAAAGTGATATTATGGTAATGATTTTGTAAAATAAAACCATTATCTATTTTATTTTCCTATATTCCTTTAAACAAATGTAAAAATTACTCATGAATACAGGTGGACTACAATCACCATGAGATGTTATAATTATTTATTTATGTCTATATATAATGGATTGTTATAAAAGTGCATTGAAGTTCTGAAAATGATGAATATTACTTGTTATTAATTTTGGATATTATGAACCTAGGATCACGGTCTAATGAATGTGACCATCAAACTGATTCATGTTTGATAAATAGAATGGTTAACGATCAAATATTTCATTTAACGTCATATTATTCATAATTGAATAAAATTATATTATTAATGAAATATATATATATATATATATTAAGATTTTGGTAATGATTTAGATGTATAATACCTTTAAATTTATTATATAAGATATAATAGCATTCCTATCCATGAAAAAGACTATGGTAAGGCATTTCACATTTCAATTCCATTTCATTGTGACATACACCATTATCACCAATAGTTTTATTTTATGTGGTTAATAAAATACCATATGGATATATTTTATCATTTAGTAAGTGGAATTAATTTTTTTATAATTTAATTTTCATGTTATCACCTTTAATGATCTTTTGAATCAAATGTTACGAAAAGTGGTAAGAGTATAATTTAAAATCTCATTATTATTCGGGATATATCGGCTTCAATTTAAAATGAATAAAATTAAAATAACATTATCATTTAAAATAAAATTATTTTTTAATTTAAGGTATTCATTTTTTAGAAGAATATTCAATGAATTACAATCAAACATGCCTAAGGACCATAATTGTTTACAGCCTTTGGAAACAAATAAACAGAATCTTATAACATTGTGAAATATCCTCAATGTCTCCCATAAAGATATTACCATTATTAAAACTACAAAAACCCATTATTCATAACCATGGGAAATGAAACATCAGAAAGGGTGAGATCATATGATTAATATGGTTAAATAAAGGATACATGTAAGCACAAGTTGAATAAAATTATTTTAGAATACGATCATAACATTTGAATGTCACACCCTTCATATCAATGATCATAATCATGAGTCATGGAATTAATATTGCCAGTTCATAAGACAAGAGTATAACTTTGAATCAAATAACATGTTTCATGAGAGCATAAAGCAAGTAATTTGTGGTATACACATAAGATTATTACAAAATAAACATGTATAAATAGAAACATTATCTCTTATTAATTTAAGGAAATGCAATCAATCCATTCATAGAATCTTATGGACATAAAACTGGGCCCACTCATTAAACGATGAACAATTATTAGTTTCATGGATAACATTGTAAACATGTAATTAATTTCATGCATAAAATTTTTTAAATGTATTTAGGTTCACAAAAAAACATCATATTAAACAATTTTCACTAGAAAACCCATCATATCAGACAAATTCCTTTATTGTATACAGTTCTTTAATCATTTCAGTTGTGTATATCCTGTGATATATATAAATATTTACCCAATATATTTGAATGATATCTAGGTGAACCAATAATATAACGTATAAGATGATCCCATTGTGCTATTTGGTCCACCCAATCATATAATATATAATGATATTAACCAATTCTATTCATGCAGCCCCTTCATATAAGCTCTAATGGGATTACTAGAAACAATCGAGTCCTCCCTATTGTATAAGTAATATTCAAGATCCACAGTAAGAATAAAATGATAAAATATTAAATTTAAACATAAAAACATATAATATAAATAACCATTCATTCATAATCCGATTTCCCAACAAAAATAAATGATCTTGATGTTAATATCATTGAACCATGATCAACCAATGGAAAATAAAATTGATTAATAAAATTATACATTGTAAATTATTGACACATGGAAATGAAATAGGTCTAAAAAACATTATTCCTTTATATAACAAACCATTCATATAAATAATATGAATGGTACACTTGGATAATATCTCTCTATAATTAATATATAAAATCAATTCATTTTGTCTTATATGGAAACATATTTTGAAAGGAAAATTTAAAAAAATTAAGGAAAATATGCGTTAAACTTTATAAGAGGATAATTAAAACATTAAATTTTCTAGAAAAATACAAATGAAATAAAATTTTATTAATATATCAATTAAATAAATTTGAAAAAAAATTAGAAAACATTATTTATTTAAGAAAATAGAGATCCAGATGAAGGGAGAAATATTGTAATATTATCATAAAAAAATGTTGTTATTCATCACAACTACTATTCAGTGTAAAATGGTAGCATAACATTAGTATATCATGAACAAAAAAGGATGATAAAATTTATGAGAATTATTGAGAGTTATATCATGAGGTTTCAACATTTGATACTTGATCAGAGACAATTCCTAAAAATGGGGAGATTATAACATAATACTATTAACACATTTGTACCCTTTAATCATAAAACCCATTAAGGAATAACATAAATTGAAATATAAAATATTATGAGGATGAATTAATTAATTATATTATAAGTCATAGGATCTATTTCTACCCCTCACATAAAAATATTAGTTTATAACATAACATACATCTCTAATAAAGAAAATTTATAAAAAAATCCATTACTGATTTGTTAACTATTAATCTTTAAATCCCTTGAAAGAGAGATCACAAATGGATATTTAAAAACAAATAAATTTTATTATAATAATGTAAAAATAAATTCATGGGATGTATATAAACCAAATATAATATATTGTTGGTGAATATAGTATGTGTCTCACATAAAATAAAAGTATGACATATATCTCATACTAAAAGAGTGAATTTTAATCATTTATATCCATAAAATAATAACATCAAATCAAATATTAAATATCATGAAATAAATAAAAATCATTATATACATTTTCATAGTGTATTATATAAACAACACCAAATAATATATTGGTAAATATGGCATAAGTCTGACTAAAATAAATGTGAGATAGTAAACCCCGTCTCCTAATATTTTGAATCCCATTGTACTCTTTAAAGAATAGTAAATAATTAATATAAGTTTATTATACATATATTATAGAACCAAATTCATATATATCATACCCCATATGAATTTTTAGGTCATTTTATTACTCGTTTATTAACAATTCCATGTGAATGTTTCATTTCATGTAAAAATGCTTTGTATTTTTTATACGTTTTTATATGTTATATTATTTGTTCTATTATAGTGATAAAATTTTAATATTCAAAATAATGATATTCGTGATATAAATATCATATATATCATATATATTATTTATATATTTATTTTTAATAATCTATACGCGATCTAAATTTGAAATTAATAACACCATTCATGGAGACGTTATGTCGTACATATACTTGAACATTGTTTCAATTATCATGTCACATTGAATGAAATAAAATTAAAAGATATAAAATATCATTTTAGCGTAATATTCATGTTAAATATTTCAAAAATAAAAATATTCAATCCTTACTTAATAAATTCCATGTATAACACGAACGAGTCCCATCACTTCCCCAGTTGGTATTCTGCCACACACACGAACAATGTTATCATATTCCCACAAAATAGATATCATAAATGTACCTGTGATATAAAAATTCAAGAATCATTAAAAAAATACTATATTTTACATATATATATTATAAATAATTTTCCATCATTCTTACCAAACATGAATGGTGGTAATTAAAATATAAACGACATTGTTTCAGGATGCACTAGTCTTCCATACACATTAATGATGATTTCACAACCCATTTGATTAAAGTGTGTAGGGTGGTAGGTTCTAACCGTAACATTATAAAATTTCAATATATTGAATAAAATTAGGATATTATGTAATAATTATTTAAATATAATTTTGGGATTTTGAGTATGAAATAAGAAAACATATGTTGATGAACATTAACTCTTATTTGGCTATCTCCTTTGGGTTTTCACCAGAAAACATTCACGGTTACATTTATTTGAAAATTATTGATTCTTCATTTTTTATATAAAACAAAAATATTTTGATATTAATTAAATCTACAATACGTTGTAAACTATATCAATGATAGAATGGACCACTTTCTTGAAAAATTATTTATATAATTTATGGTAATCAATAATATACAATTTAATATTTTCTGATCCAATATCTCTTTATCTAAATTAAACACCATTTTCCCAACATAAGGAATATATTAAGTTATAGGTCCCCATAGTCAGAATATCACATTTAGATTAAATCACATTTCCAGTCCATCAACATCATTCAACATATTTGTTCAGATCCTCAGAAAAAAATCAAATAGTACACAATCATTATAAATTTATCAATTAGTAATACATGAAACCAAATACACCCAAAAAACATCCAACTTCCAAATAAATTATTTTCAAGCAATTTTCCTTCCTTATTATATATGTAAATTATTGTTATGTGTAACTGAATTCGGTAATTCCCATTTTATCCCTAGATAAGGCATTGAACTATACAAATAGTATTCACTCTATAACCCATTTCCTTACATAGATAACATATTACCCTCAATTTTAGATATTAATTATAGTTTTTATTCCCATGTTCATGACAAGAATGAATTTGGTTCTCTTTTCCATTATGTACACTACCACATGGATTATAGTAAATTTAAATCTTTCACTTATTCATAGTGTTGGGAATCATACTAAATTTCACATTGTTAAACATATATCAAAATATATAATAATTTATAATTTGATTATATTTTCCTCCAGTCATAATCCAATTTTGTTTCCCTTAGTAACAAAATTTTCCATATGATTCAATGTGAACATGATTATTTTTTGTTATATCCATCGACTAAAACAATAATCATAATTTGAGAAACCTTAATAATAGTATGGAACCAAAAATCATGAAAAATCACAATTATAATCTATAAATTATTACACCTTGACTAATATATGAAATGTTAGGTTTATACTAGGTTATTCAGTGAATTAATCATTATAAATCCTTCATGATGTTTCATAAAGAGTTTATAAAGTTACCAAATCATATCCCATGTGAGGGTCAACCCATTTTTGGTAAGGACCATTGTCACACACCAATTCACGATCAGTTCTAGATTAATATGATGTTTTATGGGTCGTTACCACTATTTATATATGTAGTAGAGTTACATTCACCTGTAGTACCGAAATTGAGATTTAATTTTAGGGAAAGCACTATATTAATCATTTACCAAAAACCTATTACATTTTCCTAAAAATTAATTCATCCATAGACTTAACATTAGATATAAACCTAGAAATATCCTTCTAAATATCCCAAGGGATCTCACTTATAGTTTTTCATCATAGATTTCAATTGTTGACTAAACCCTTACTTTGATACCAACTATAGAAACCCATGATTCTCATACAATGATATTATTTATCATTAGATAATTATTTTATTAATTACACAAAAAAATTATTGAGAAACATAATATTTTTTTTTCCTTTGGAATCATTGGAAAATAATCCTCTAACTTTGTTAAATATCTATGTTGGACTCCTCATGTTTTAATCATGTTTTAATGATCACAAATACTATTACTATTAATTAATCTCAATATTAATTGATCATATTGCGAATGATCTCACATATCAATACTTACTACACATCATGTTTTAATGATAGATAATCTTATTGATGTTAATTACTCTCTTTATTATTTACAAGTCTTATGAATGATCACATATTTAACTTATATTATCACGCCTTTATATTGATGTTTTAAATTCTCTTAATCTCTAATAAGTAAGCTTAATCCATATTTTGTATATTACTGTTTAAGTCTAAATACAGATATTTGTCTTAGTATAGACACACCGTGAACCAGACACCGTGAAGGACGAACCGTAACCCAGACACCGTGAAGGACGAACCGTGACCCCGACACTGTGACATGGAGACACCGTGAACCACATACCGTGAAGACCATACCGTGAAGAAGACACAATTTATATAATCATTGTGACACCGTTTCTTAACTTTTTGTTGATATTAATTAAATAATGCTAACAGTCATATTTGATGTTTTTAATTAAATTAATGTTATTTAATGATAGTTGTTGGCATGTTAGGAAACTGTATCTCGTACTTATGGAAATGGATTCATTTATATTTCCCGGGCCCATGAAATAAAAATAATTATCAACTGTAGTAAAAAGAAGAAGTTTCCTCGACATATATTCTACAACACACCCGAAGTGCTCTGTACTGAACCAATGAACAACCGTGAGCACAACTGTAAAGAAGACATTGAACGATCCTCAAAGAAGATCCAACACATGAAATCCTACTCTACTAGTGGAACTGAATTGAAGAGAACAACTACACCCCTATAGAACACAAGCTAGACTACGACACTCTGTTTTTCAATAGAAAACCCAGATAAAGAATCAGAAGCTTTTCTGCTAAATCCAACGAGTCCAGAGCTGCATTGCTAATCACTAGATCTTTCTAAACACTTATCTGTTCTCTATATGTGATTTGTTTATTTAATTTCGAGCAGTGTGGTGTACTCTTTATATCTTACACACACTGTCTCCTGCACTGAACTGGAGGATATCAAAATCCTCACATCAAAACTCTTAGCTCTTGTTTACCCACGTCATCTATGGAAGAGTTCCTTGTGTGGCCTGGTCTTTGTTTTGTTTCCCACGAAGAATAGTGGTAGAGGTCCATCAGTGGCCTGGACAGTTTTGTAAACTGTTTTTAACCCCGATCCAGGGTGTGGATCAAATTTATATAAATTTGATAGGATTAAGTCTCATCTTGATACTGAACCTCTTGTTATATCTGTTATTCATATTTAGATTAAGTTTAAAGTATATTACATATATCTTTTATATTCCACTGCTGTTACATTGAAATATAAAACCATTTTAATGTTACTTGGATAGTTAAATTAGCATGTTTTTACACTTATTGTAAATCAGTAAGTTAGTTTCAAAAGTTTGTTTAATCTTGTGATTAAACTAATTGAGACCTAATCAATCTTTGAGAATCTAAGTAAAAATTTACAATCTGAATAAATTTACTACAGTTTAACTTGTTTTTAAATTTGGGGATTTTAAATAGACAATATTTTAACAGAAATTATAATTGGAACTCAATTCACCCCCCCCCTCTTGAGTATCCACTCTGACCAACATTTGGTATCATAGGGTTTGTTTTTTTGAAATACTCTGTTTTTTTTCAACAGTAATTTTAGTTGCATATTTAAAGATCATAAATTTTTGTTAGTTCTAAATTTTTACCTCTTTAAATTTACTTTCTAAAATCTAGTTATGGACAATAGACAAGAGGGTGCTGCTACTAATAGGCCACCTTTCTTTAATGGAACATACTATGCCCAGTGGAAGCCTAAAATGAAAATTGTTTTAGAGAGTATGGGTTTTGATATTTTTACTGTTATAGAATCACAATATAAAATTTTAGAAACTGAAAGAACAACGTGGGATGAACTTACAATGAATTATTACAATAATTACTGTAAAGGTATGAATGATTTGTATTGTGCATTAGGAGATGAGGAATTTAATATAATTTCTGTCTGCAAAACTGCTTATGAAATTTGGGATACTTTATGTGTTTCTCATGAGGGAAAAACCAATGTAAAAGAAATGATATTATATACTTATACTATTAAATATGATAATTTTAAAATTAATACTGATGAACCCATTTCTGATATGTATCCCAGGTTTAATGAGATATTCAATACAATGGGTTCAGTCATAAATGTTGTTCCAACAAAGGAACAAATTATAAGGATCTTGAGGTGTCTACCTGAGGGATGGAGAGGTACATCTGTTTCATTCAGTGAGTCGTGTGACATTGGAGCTATACCTATCAAAGAACTCATTGGTATGCTTATGATGTATGAGAAAGAACTGATGGTGATTAAAGAGGAAGAGGATGAACCAAAAAGAAAATCAATGGCTTTTAAGGCTACTGCTTCAAAGAGAAAGGACAAAGAAAATCTCAAATACAAACTGACAGTTCAACAAGTGAAAGTTCAGACTCTGATAGTGATGTTGAAATGAATCAGATAGCCAGAAGGTTTACGAAATTTTATAAGAAGAAGAAATTCTTTAGAAAATCAAATTACAATGGAATGTATTACAATAAGGGACATTGGAAGAAGGACTAAAAAAAAGGAAGATAAAATTGATGAAGTTTTTGCTACGAGTGAAAAAGAAAAGGACATATAAAAGAAGACTGTCCAAAAATGAAATTCAAAAAGAAACACGACTATAAGGACAATAAATATAACAAAGAAATGTGGAGTGCTTTAGATGACAGTACAAGTGAATCTGAAATGTTTGATTCTGAAAAGAATCGTGCCAACATGTGTTTCATGACAAACAAATATGAGGTAACTTTAGATAATCCCGCTTTAAATTCATATTATTCTGGAACTGAATCTGATTCGGATTATGAAGACATGACTAAAGCTGAATTATATGAATATTGTAATATGCTGGAAGAGACATGCAATGAACTTAAGGATAAATACAAAACATTGAAGAAACATCATGCTCTCTCTACAACTGTTAAAACTGGACTTACTATTGAAAAAGAGAAAAATTCTCAACTTTTAAAATAGAAAACTGAAATGAAAATTTCAAATGAAAAACTTAGAAAGGACTTATAGAAGATCACAAATGGAAATAACACTCTAACTCAAATTCTAGGAAAAAAAGTCTCACCAAAATACACTATTGGAATAGGCTACAAACCTGTACAGAGAGAGATTTCTAAGAATAGATTTATTTCTATATCTGGACAGAATACTACTAGTTCTAGTTATGGAAATTCATATGCTTCAACTATTTATTCACATAGTTATCAATAAAATCGAGTTTATATCTCAAAATCTTTTGATTCTGTAAATTATATGAGACCCATAAGTAAAATTTGGGTACCAAAATCATGGATTTCTAACCTGTCTGGTCCCAAGAAGATCTAGGTACCAAAGTCATTTTCTGTGTAAATCTGTTCTGTAGGAATCCTACTTGAAGAGTTCCCACAAGAAGACATGGTATTTGGACAATGGATGTTCAAGACATATGTCTGGGGATTACTCATGCATCATGAGCTTAATAAAGGTTGATGGAGGTCATGTCACCTTTGGTGATAATTCTAAAGAAAAGATCATCGGACTAGGCCAAATTGGTAACATTGACTCAATTTTAATTTCTAAAGTTTTATTTGTTGATGGACTTAAATATAATCTGTTAAGTTTTTCTCAATTTTTTTATGATGGTTTTAATGACATGTTTGAAAATGATTCATTTAATGTTTTTAATTCTAAAAATGTTTTATTATTCTCTGCTTTAAGGAAAGAAAATGTTTATGTTGTTGATCTGAAATCTTTATCTAAACAAAATGTTACTTGTTTAAATTATTTTCATAAAGAGCCTTGGTTACGGAAGAGAAGATTAGGAAACTACAATATACACTCACTTAGAAAACAGACTAGGAACAACTTAGTTAGAGACTTACCCAAACTTGAGTTTCCAAATGAAAAAGTTTGTAATCCCTTTCAAAAGGGAAAACAACACAAAATCTCTTTCAAATCAATGAAATAAGTTTCAACTTCTCAACCTCCCGAGTTGGTTCACATGGAATGGTTTGGACCATCTAGAGTTTCTAGCTTAAACGGGATGCACTATGTCTATGTCTTAGTAGATGACTTTTCTAGATATACTTGGGTATTCTTATTAGCTTACAAAAGTGAAGATTTTTCTTACTTTATTAAATACTCCAAGTCTATAGAAAACCTTACAAGACTAAAGACTAAAACTCTATGAAGTGATCATTGTAGTGAGTTTGAAAGCCCTGAATTTGAATCCTATTTCTCACATAATGGCTATAGTCATAAATTTTCTGCTCCTAGGACACCTCATCAGAATGGTGTATTAGAAATAAGAAATAGAACCCTAAATAAAAATTCTAGAACTATGCTTAATGAGTATGACCTGCCTATTTATTTTTGGGCTGAAGCTATAAATACAGCTTGTTATATCATAAATAGAGTCTTAGTTAGACCTGTTCTCAAAAAGACTCCTTATGTATTTTGGAACAATAGAAAACCTAAATTTATTTACTTTAGAGTCTTTGGTTGTAAAGTATTTATTCTTAATAATAAGGATAATCTTGATAAGTTTTCATCTAAGAGTGATGAAGTAATATTTTTTGGATATTCTATAACCAGAAAATACTATAGTGTTTTCAATAAGAGTACCAAGTGGGTGGAAGAATATGTTCACATAAAATTTGATGAAACTGATCCACATGATTCTAAAACCTCTCTTGAAAATCTTGAAGATGATTTGAGTGTTCTGGACCATAATGAAAAATCTAAAGAACCTGCTATAAAGATAACAAGTTCTGTACATATTTCAGAATCTGCTCATAATGAACCCGAACCTATTGATGAACCTGAAATTTCTAGTCCAACCTTTAGTAGATCAATTAGAGTTCTAAACAATCATCCTTTAGATATTATTGTAGGAAATCTAGATAGAGGGACACAGACTACAGCTTCTCTTAGAAATCAGGTTGAACATAAAGCCTTCTTGTCGCAGATTGAACCTAAAAACATTGATGATGCTATTAATGATGAATTTTGGGTAATTTCTATGCAATAAGAAATCAATAATTTTGAAAAAAATAATGTTTGGAAACTAGTAGAAAGACCCAAGGACATCATTTCCATAGGCACTAAATGGGTGTTTAGAAACAAAGTAGATGAATCTGGAAATATAGTTAGAAAAAAGGATAGATTAGTAGCACAAGTCTATAGTCAAGAGGAAGGAATTGACTATGAGGAGACTTTTGCTCCTATAGCCAGATTAGAAGCTATTATGATATTACTTGCATAAGCTGCACATCTAAATTTCAAACTATATAAAATGGATGTTAAGAGAGATTTATTAAATGGATATATTGCTGAGGATGTTTTTGTTGAACAACCACCAAGATTTTCAAACCCTCATTTTCCAAATCATATTTTTAAATTATCAAAGGATTTATATGGTTTAAAGAAAGATCTAAGAGCTTTGAATGATATATTAAGAACTTTTCTAATTTCTAAAGGTTTTACAAAAGATATAGATGATCCTACTCTTTTTATAAAACATATTTCAAATTATATTTTAGTTGTACAAATTTATTTAGATGATATTATTTTTGGATCTCCAAAAACTACATTCTGTACTGATTTTTCTAAAATGATGCAAAATGAATTTGAAATGAGTTTAATGGGTGAACTCGATTTTTTCCTTGGATTTCAAATCATTTAAAATGATGATGGAATTATTTTAACTCAATATAAATATACTATAGATCTTTTAAAAAGTTTTGGATTGGATAGCACAAAAAGTAGTGAATCGCCCATGAGTACCACCTATAAGATGGATCTTGATGAAGATGGTAAATCTGTTGATAAAACCACTTATAGAGGAATGATTGGAAGTCTACTCTACCTGGCTGCTAGTCGTCTTGATATTATGTATTATGTGGGTATGTGTGCTCGTTTTCAAGCAAACCCTAAAGAGTCGCATTTAAATTCTGTATAGAGAAATTTCAAATACCTCAAACATACTCCCAATTTAGGACTTTTCTATCCCAAAGGACAATCATTTTAATTAGTTAGTTATTCTGATGCTGATTTTTGTAGATGTAAGTTAGATAGAAAAAGAACCTCTGGAACATGTCGCCTTTTAGGCATGTCACTAGTATCATGGTATAGTACGAAACAAAATTATGTTGCATTATCTACTGCAGAAGCTGAATACATAGTTGTTGTAAGTTGTTGTGTACAAATTTTGTGGATGAAACACACATTACTAGACTATAGATATCAATTAAGACATTTCCCAATAAATTGTGATAACACAAGTGCTATTAATATTTCAAAAAATCATGTTTATCATTCTAGGACATAACATATTGATTTAAGACATCACTTTTTGAGGGATCATTATCAAAAAGGTGATATCACTTTGGAATTCATTGGTACTGAATATCAACTAGTTGATATATTCACTATGCCATTAAATTATGAGAGATTAGACTACATCATACGTCATCTTGGTATGATTAATCATATCTAGATATCTTATTGATCTTAATGTTTAATACATTACTATATTTTACGTTACAGTTTCATGCTCACTGTTTTACAGTTACTGATTCATGCTTGCGGTCTCACCATTATGACCTTGTGCTCACGGTCTGTCAACTCACTGTCCCACCGTGACTACATAGAATGGTCACTGTCTCACTGTGAAGATCACCGACTATGTCACCATGATGACTATTTTTCATCACACCGTAATTCCCACTCACGGTCTCATTGTGAAGATTATTTATACTCTTATTTTAACCCGTATCGCGGTAATTTTTATTTTACCGCTATTTGATTTCCCGAGTTTTTGTTTTTATAATGTTTGACATTCCCAAATGATAAAGCATGAAGGTTTCACTCAATCTCTCACCCTAACACTCTTCTTCTCTCTCTCTCAAACCCTCTTTACCTTGTGAGCCTCATATTCTCTATCGCCTGAACCTTCAGTAGATGCCAAGGATGAAGCATCTGTCTTCATCTACCCTTGAGAAGCACCACTCTATGAAACATAAGAGAATATTGAGGATAGCTCCCGAAGGACCTCTAAACCCAAACCTAGTAATCCATACTGTTGTACCCGAAAAAATGATTTTCCCTGAGTTGTTATTGTCTAGCAAGTCGTTAATCCTGAAAGTCTTAAAAGAACAAGGATGGCTTGAATGGTTCTCCTGAAAAGTTAGACCGATCTACCCGAGATTGGTATCTCAATTCAACCAATATGTAATGTTTTCCTTTAATTTTGTAGAAACATTTATGGTGACCAGTAGGATCAATGGTTCGAAGTGTTATTTCTCTTTGAGGTTGTGGGCTACATGCCTAAGGATTCCACATGAAGGAGTTTGTGAGGATTACCAGAGATACCCTCCTCCAACAACCGACATCTTCGATCTGGAAAATTCTTTGGGAACCTTAACTGGTAATGGCACAAAGCGAAGAGATATAGCTGTAGAGCTAGATGAAAAAACTATACTACTATTCAAATTTGTTCAGAATTTTATTAGTCCAAGAAAATGGGATTTTTCTGTAATGAAGTATCATGATGTGATCTTGGTTCACCTGTTGAAGAATGGACATAAGATCAACTTAAGAAAGTATGTTATTAACCTTATATGTGAGCTGATTAAAGTCACCTCCAAATACACCTCTTTGTTTTATTCAAGGATGATTTCATCCATGCTAGTTGCCAAAGGAATGGTGGGACTGAATGAAAAAAATCTAGGGGAATTTGATTTCTACCTATCCAATCCTATCATCAGAAGGATGAGGATTAGCTGGAACCCCTAGAAGAAGAAATGGGTTAAGGATAATGATAAATTTTATAAGAATTTTAATCCTGTTTATTATCCAAGAAGACCTAAGAACCTAGATGATCCTGGTTTGGAACCAGATGAAGTGGCTGATTATTCAGATGAAGAAGATGATGATGAAGTGGCAGTTGAAGTACCACCAAGAGAAGATGCTGAAATACCTCAAGAGGAAATTGATCCTGTTGAGAAAGAAATGACTGTTGTCCCTGCTGATGTTCCGGTTGAAAAAACTTCATGAGAGGAAGTTGTTGATGGTCTTAGAGAAGAAGAAGCTCCTGCTTCTAGTGAGGATGTCAATCCATAAACTCATCCAATGGCAGTAGTAAAATTGGTTTTTCCTGATTTAGAGCATCAATAAATGGTGGAGACAGATCCTGTTGAAGAGGATCTCCCTGTTGAAAAAGATGCAAGTCTTGAAGCACAACCAGTGGAACAATCAGTTCCTGAGTACATACCCTCTGCTGAAGAGAGGACGGAAATTTCCTTTAAGCTGACAAGGCAAGCGTTTGCTGAAGAGATTAGAGATGATCTAGTGGATCATGAACAAATTCATGAGCCTCAAGAATCTTAAATGGAAGCACATTTTGAGTGGGAGGAACCTCAAAATCTTGAGATATTACAAGCTGGATCTGCTGAAGCTTCTCAACCTACTATCACATATTATGTGTACACTCGGTATGAATTTCCAAGTTTTTATGATGTGAGTGAGTCACAGAAAGTTACTATAACTGGTATAGAGCTTTCTTCTTTGTTTCAATTGAAGTCTGTAGCTCATCCAGGACCAAAAACAGAGCCTCAATCTGAATCAGAATCTGTGTCTGAAGATGACTCTGAACCGCAACCAGAACCTACTCCATTACCTTTACCTGCACTCTTACCTGAGCAACCCTCTTTTATAACTATAGATGGTCTGAACGTCATTGGAGATACTCTTTTAGCTGGAGTTGAGAATATTTTATCCAATCAACCTCATCCATTAACTCAACTGAGTCATGAAGATGCATCAATTATCTAGGAAAATATTATTTTTCATATTAAACCATGGATGATACATGAGAATCAATAAGTCATAGTAGAAAATAAGTTGTTGAGTGCTGATGTTGCAATCCTGAAAATTATGGTAGAAAACGTGCAGAATGAGCTGTCATTAAGCCCAGAGACTGTGCATGCTCCTGTTTCTACCTCATCACATGTTGCTACTTCTCTGGAACCATGTGATTCCACCCTTGATAGAGATATTGTGTCTCAAGGGCATCCATATCTACTATATTTTGATGATAATATTGAAACAAGACACAAAAAAATGCTGGAACACATGAGTGGGCTTGTAGAAAATCTGAATAAGCTCACAAATGAGTACACTAGATGCCAATAAAATGTTCTGAAACAGCTCCATGTTCTATCCATAGCTATAAAGGCATCCCATGCTTCGGGTCAACCTTCTGTTCCTCCTTTGGATGATTCTTTGCTGAGATCCATAATCAAGGAAGAACTTTAGAATTCCCTCAGTGGCTTGGATCTGCCTTCTTTGTCAAAAGTGTTTAAGAATAGTTATCGAGTATTGGACTTGGTTAGAATTCATTCAAAGATAGCCAATGATGCTCAACAAGATATCACCATGAAGATTTATGTCTATCTCAACCGTATTTTCTATAAAAGTGATGTGATAGATAACTTTAGATATCTTGTGGAGAATTTGAGAATCTCTCCGGTAACTCAAGATTTTAAAGCTCAAGTTTAGAAGCATAAATGGTTCACCAGATTGTTGGACAAATTTATGGAGAATAAGGAAGATTTTGAAAAGGCTATGAAATAGGGTGGTGAATTCATTGCTGATTTCATAAATCTTTTGAATACATATCTTCATGTGCAGAGTACTGCTATTGTTGCTCCAGCTGTTGCACCCCTTAGACCTAGTCTACCTACCTTAGCATCAACTTCCATTTCAGTCAGCCAAGCTCTTTCTCAGATCCGGCCAATCATTCTTGACCAACCACAGACAAGATCTTCTACTAGTCCAACTTTGGCTCCATACGTTTTTCAAGGTCTACCCTTACCCTCTTTTTCTACCACATCTATGCCTTCCTCTACATCAGTACCATCTCCTACTGCTGATAAATTCATGGAAAAGGCAGCTCCCTGATGAGTCCAAGGACTGTTTTCTTCTTTATGGGTTGTCACTTGTTGTTTACTATTTGTATTTCTCCTGTATGTTTTATTCTAAACCTTTTTAATGACAAATTCAGTGTTTCAATTCATTTTCTCTACTTCTTGATAATCCCAAAAGGGGGAGAAACAAGTACATGTAAAATTAAAAGTACTGGTATTCTAATTTTCGAGTTTATTATTTTCCATAATGTTGTATTTCATTTATATTTTTACCTATAAATGATTTGTGATCTTCAAAAAGGGGGATATTTTTGGACTCCTCATGTTTTAATCATGTTTTAATGATCAAAAATCATATTACTGTAAATTATTCTCAATCATAATTGAACATCTTGTTAATGATATCACATCTCAATAATAACTACACATCATGTTTTAATGATATAAAATCTTATTGATGTTAATTACTCTCTTTATTATTTACAAGTCTTTTGCATGATCACAAATCTCACTTATATTATCAAGCCTTTATATTGATGTTTTAACTTCTCTTACTCTCTAATAATTAAGCTTAATCCATATTAAGGATATTAATGTTTAAGTCTAAATATAGATATTTGTCTAAGTATGGACACACCTTGACCCGGACACCGTGAAGGACGAACCGTGATCCAGAAAACGTGATGGACAAACCTTGACCTAGACACCATGACATGGAGACACCGTGAACCACATACTGTGAAGACCATACCACGAAGAAGACAAGGTTTACATAATCACCGTGACACCATTTCTTAAATTTTTGTTAATATTAATTAAATAATTCTAACGGTCATATTTGATGTTTTTAATGCAATTAATGTTATTTAATGATAGTTGTTGGCATGTCAGGAAACCGTACCTCATACTTATGGAGAGGGATTAATTCCTATTACCTGAGCTCATGAAATAAAAAGAAGTCTCCGCTGTAGTAAAAAGAAGAAGTTGCATCGACATACATTCTAAAACATACGCGAAGTGCTCTGTACTGAACCAAAGAACAATCATGAGAACAACTGTGAAGATGACATTGAACGATCCTCAATGAAGTTCCAAAACATGAAATCCTACTCTACTAGAGGAATTGAAGTGATGATTACATCTTCACTCTTTTAGAACACAAGCTAGACTACGACACTATGTTTTTCAACTGAAAAAGTAGAGAAGGACTCAGAAGCTTTTCTGCTGAATCCAACGAGTCCAGAGCTGCATTTCTAATCACTAGATCTTTCTATACTCTTATCTGTTCTCTCTAAGTAATTTTTTTATTTACTTTCGAGTAGTGTGCTGTACTCTGTATATCTTACACACACTGTCTCTTGCACTGAAATGGAGGATATCAAAATCCTCACTCCAAAACACTAAACTCTTGATTAACAAAGTCAATTGTGGAAGAGGTCCTTGTGTGGCCTGGTCTTTGTTTTGTTTCCCACGAAGAACAGTGGTAGAGGTCCCTGCGTGGCTTGGACAGTTTTGTAAACTGTTGTTAACCCCGATCTAGGTTGTGGATCAAATTTAGATAAATTTGAGAGGACTAAGTCTCTGCTTCAGACTGAACCTCTTGTTATATATTCTGTGCAACTTTAGATTACGTTTAAAGTAAACTACATATATCTTTTATATTCCGCTGCAGTTACATTGAAATACAAAACCATTTTATGGTTACTTTGATTGTTAAATTATCAAGTGTTTACACTTATTGTAAATCTATAAGTTAGTTTCAAAAGCTAGTGTAATCTTGTGATTATACTTACTGAGACCTAATCAATATTTGAGAAGCTATGTGAACATTTACAATCTGTATAAATTCACTACAGTTTCACTTTTTTTTAAATTGGGGGATTTATATAGACAATTTTTTAATATAAAATTTAATTGGAACTCAATTCCCCCCCCCTCTTGAGTATCCACTCTGACCAACAATCTAAAATGTCTCCCATTCTGATCTTCCCTTTTAGTATTCCAACATAAAACATTTCATCATAAATTTGTAACGGAAACACTGTAAATGGTGATATCAGATGCCTAGTAATTGTTAAATAATAACATGAACATAAGGGTATAGGGACATGAGAATAGAATTTTTACAATATACCCAACATATTAAAGATCATAATAATGAGTTTTGGAATAAAGACTTTCAGTTCATAAGATAAGATTTATAAGGCAATCAATGAACATGATCCATGATATCATATCATAGTGTATTTTTGGAATAAGACACACAATTTTGGAATATAAATAATATTATAACATTGTGAACATGTATAAATAGAAAAAATTTCATTCGTTCAGTTAAAGACATGAAATATGGAACTCTTATAAATATATGGATATGAAACCAAATCTTCACATAACATTGTAGACCTGAAATCTTGTTCAATCATAACATTTGGAATGAGTAATTAATATCACTCATAACATAGTTAATATTTAAAAAGGTTCACACGAAACATCATCATAGTCAAAGTTCACTCCTAAGATTATTATAGCAGAAAAAGTCCATTATCATACAGATTTTACCCATTGGCCGAGTCATGTCTGTCTCCTGGGTTTTATAAATAATTAAAAAACTCATTTGAGTGTTATCTTGGTGAAACCCTCATATAACCAATAGCGGCCTCACCCAATGTTATCATGCATTCCCCACCAAATTATTTGTAATGGGTATACCTGTTTCTATCTAGGAAATCACGGAATATAAATTATAATTGAATTACCATGTGTAATCTAGGCTTCCGCATCATATATAAAATGCCTAAGAACCACAACTAGAAAAATGTACAAATAAATTTTATATTATTATATAAAATTATAAAAACAATAATTATTCTTTCAAAACATGATCAAGACATGGTAAATAAATGGGTTTTAAGTTAATCAATTGGATACAATATTAAACAATATGAATGAAATGGGTTTTGAAATAGTCACTTTGAAAGGTGGTTGAACGATAGAAAATAAATGGGTTCTCTAAACATCATTTTATCAAAACAAAATCCATTCAAAGAATGAATATTTATTATATCCTTGGATTATATCATGCGTAAAGAATTAGAAAGACCAATCATATGTCATCAATGATTTGAAATAAATTTGAAAGGTATATTTTATACATTTATTGATAAAATGAACAAATATGGATTGGAAAACTATTTTTAAAACATATTTTATTAAATAACGCTTTTCCTTAAACAATTTCCTAAATTATCATATGAAAATCTTTTTAAAACTCTTTTAGAAGAAATTATTTATACAAGAAAATTGATATCTAACTAAAGTGTGAAATAAAGTCATATTTTCTAAAAATATAATATTAATTATCTTAAGTACTAAAGTTAAGAAAAATGGTACCATAACATGAAGATATCATGAATACTAATATGATAATAAAATTTATGACAATTAATTAGAGGTAAATCTTGATATATTATCATTTGAAAGATGATTGTAAATTTACTCAATAAACGCTGAGATTGTAACATAAACCACATATCACTTTATTGGCCTTAAATCCTGATCTCCATGAAGGAATAGAATAAAAATGATCAAAAAATATCATTATGATGATACAAAGCCTGATATTATATGTATAAGGGTTTTTATATACACCTTATATATGGTTATAGGTGTATAACATAACTTACATATCAAAGAAGTAAAATTGAGACAAAAATACTTTACTGATTTGTAAACATTAGTACCATAAATTCCCTGACAGAGAGATCCTAAAAATGATATATAAAAATAGTAAATATTATGATAATAAAATTAAACTACATTAATGGGATGTATACATACGTCATTTATGAATCATGTGGTGAATATTGAATGTGTCTCGTGTAAAATAAATGTCACGACCCGTCCTCGGGGCTCGTGCCGTGACTACCCTATGCCCGCCTTCTATAGGTCAAGGGCTGGCGACTAGCACCCAAGGAGAATCCCCGATAAAAAGGGAAGGCATTGCCTTTAAACCTGAAATACACACAGTCTGAACACATAACAGTGGGAGAAACAAGTAGTAATATAGAAAAGAAAAGGGTGCTGAAAGTAAGTGGGCCAGAATACAAACCCAACTGAACAACAAGTACATGTATAAGTTAAAAGGAAAAACAGCTCCTGGATCGTTGACTGGGGAATCCTTCCTGAAGGGTAGGTACTGAACTTGAACAACTCGACCCTGAAGTATGTCCCATCTAGTCTAACTCTGATCAGCCTCTCGTCTGTCACCCTCATCCTCAATCACTGTTGACCGTCGTCTGCACATAACACGACAAGATGCAGGCGAAGCCCGTGTAGGGGTGAGTATAACCATACTCAGTAGGGGACCCCGAGACCCTCGAAGGTCTCCCAGAATCCTCTAAGGATAATCCACAGTAGTAAGATACAATCAATAAGTATGAACCACCCTTACTTAGGTATATGCCCATACATATACCTAAGTTACCATACATAGTCCAGCTCCAACTTTCAAGCCCAATCACAACCTAGTACACTAAGGAAGTAAAGTAAATCACCTCGATGATAATGATTGAAAGTCAAGAATCCTCTCACATAGGTATAAAACATAATAAGAGAGGTAGAGATGATTACATGTAGCCCTTTAATCATCCCCTCTATCGAACCCACATAGGATCCTGGAATTATATCAGCGCTGTCGAACCCACGTAGGATCCTAGTACAGAAGTCATTACTGTCAAACCAACAGAAGATCCCAGTATAGAAGTCACTTCTATCGAACCCACAGGGGATCCCAGTATATAAGTCATCGCTGATGATCCCACGTAGGATCCTAGTACATCATCATCACTGTCGAACCCACAGAGGATCTTGTCATCTCTATCGCAGCCATCCATAGGGTTCCTGCACACATCACACTCGATTCCGGGAGGGTCTGCTACTCAATCCAAGAGTCGAAACATCAACTATCATGAAGTTTCAAGTGGATGTATCCCATAGTTCTGTCTCATCATAAATAACCCAACGCGCTAGACGATGCGTCAATCAGACTCCTAGTCTGTGAGTTATAGGCCTTTCTATTTTAGGGGCATGGTTGGTTTTTAGGAACAAACCAACCCGACCTTATCCCAACTAAGACCAAACATCAAGTAGGATGTGCCAAAAGAATTTTCTTACTCAAATAATTGCATCTCCATGGATGGTTCGTCGATCGGAAACCAGTAGCCCAAGATGCGGGCTAAAATGTGTAAATGACCATAGTGGGTCTGGGGCTGGTCCGACCCTGTAGGACCGACCCGGCCCAGCCCATGTTGGCAGCCCGAAAAAAGGGAATGACAAGACCCAAAGGGGCGGCCCAAACTGAGGGCAGCCTGGTCATGGCGGCCCAGCCCATGGCGGCCCGGCCTAAGGGCGGCTCGACCATATTCATTTGTCTCATGGCAGACAGGCCGACCATGTCTGGGCGGGGTGTTCCCCCCTAGTTTGTCGAACAAAACTGGCACATTGTGCTGGTTCAGGAGCCATGGGATCCGGGTGGTCCTGTTTGTCCAGCTCCAGGGCAGCCGACCCAGCTGGCCGCCCCCGCCCTCCACTGCAGCGCGACAATGTCATGGTTATCCTGCCATGTGCGTGGTGCGACGGCGCCACACCACCACTGTCGCAGCCTGGCCTGGCCACGACCCCTTGGTCCCCAGCGCCTCTTCTTATGTGGCCCGGTTCGGCCGCGGCCCTCGGCTCCTCCACACGGCATGATGATGTCGTGCCTTTCCGGCGACCCGGCTGCCTTGCACCACCAGCTTCTTCATGGTCGGCCTGATGTCGGTCGTCGTTGTTGTTCCACCTTCATTCGTCAAAATATGTAATTAAAAAAGGGAGAGGGTCTGGCCATGTTCGAGCAGCCCGAGCCTTCCACGTTATTACGATATCAATTGGAAAATTAATAACCAAGATAAAACGATGAAGAATGGAAATGAGAATAATACTTAAATCCCCTAACCCAATTTTTTTGATCAACGACAGAGTCGCAGAAGATGGAGGTTGTGGGAGATGGAAATCATTCTTTCAATTTCGGAGAAGGAACATCTCGGTGAAAACGGGTTGAGATGACATCATCAGTGTACTTCTTGGGCAGCGGTGCTTCCCTTCCTTGCCCCAAGTGGAGAAGGAATAACTTGATGCTTGTTTTTCTTCGGATATGAAAGGCATTCTTCGTTGGAGTAAGTCCTTTCTCGATGAAATCCAAAGCTCCACCAAAGATAATCACCAACCAAAATAAAATAATCGCTTTTCTATTATTTTATTGTTTCCATGCATTCCAAAAATATTCCAAAAGTTTTCAAATTAAATTAAGCTACATCACTTCATTAATGGGTGAATTTGTCTTAATTAATTTGGGGGAGGAAGGTAAGGAATTCAAAAAATCCATTAAATGAATAGGCACATTAAATAGGGGGAGCTGGAGAGTTTACATCCCTCATAAATAGGGGTTAAAGGGGGTTCATGCTCATGTGGGCCCCACAATATAATATCCTCCCAAGGGAGGTTATGTTCAGGTGGCCCCACCACTAACCTCCCCTTGGATGTTTTAACTACAACAAAATAAAAATATGTTACACATATTTTTATTTAATTTATTTAGAAAACCCCCAAAATTAACTTCCGCTCTTGTTAGAACGTAAATGCAGTGAAGGTCTCCTTAATAGAATATCGGCGCTGTGAGTTCAACGGTGCCCTCAGATTTAAATTCCGAGCACCGGTTCAAAAGATATAAAATCCCGCTCATACGTTTACTGAACGTACCTGAAGAAAACTTAAAAAATTGATTCTGGGCACACCTGGCCTCAAAATAGAGCGGCGTTACAAACTACGGACTTGTAAAATTCCCATGTATTTAAGAAATAAATATCCACATAATTTCCAGGTCTTTACAATAATAGTGAGATGGAAACCCCTTACTAATTTACTATATTTGGAGTTTTGAGATCCCCGAATGAATAAAATAAATTTAAACATGTAATATAATGAAATAGATTTATTTCATGATATCACTTGTCAAATGTAAGTATATACACCCCACAGATGAAACCACTAGTGAATGTGGCATATTTTTAAAAGAAATAATAGTGATAATAAAAATCTCTTTACCTTGAGTCATAAATCCAATTATACAAATAAAATAATAATATTTACTAAATATAAGTTTATTATAGATATATTATTGAAAAATATTAATATATATAAAATCTTATAGGATTTTTATGACTTTTCATTATATATTAATTAACAATTATAGGTTAATGTTTCATTTCAGTTAAAAACCAGTTTATCTTTGGTAAAATATTGAATTTGTTTTATTATATTCTTTATTAAGTATTTCATGATTTAGAATCTAAATAATTAAAAAAATTATATAAATATAATACTTGTTTATTATTTATGTATTTATAATAATATAAAAAACATTAAAATAATAATTGAAATACTCCATTCATGGATTGAGTATGTTGTACCTATGCTTTAATGTTCTTCCCATTTTCAAATCGTATTGATAGAAATAAAATTAAATGATAAATATTTTCATTAATAATTTTATTTATGTCATATAAATAATAAATTTTTACTAAAACAATTCTTAATGAATTCCATGTATAGTGTGAATGAATCAGAATGGATCATGAGGCAGTATACTGCCCTACAGACAAATGATGTTATCGTATTCCCTTAAAATAGAAATCATGAAGGTATGTGTGGAATAAAAACTGAAAATAATAAGAATATGAATAATAAAAAATATATAATATATATTGTATTTCGATCATTATTACCAACCGTTAATGGCGGAATTGGAAAAATAAACTACATCAGTTCGTGAGGTGGTAGTCTTCCGTACACAAGAATGATGATTTCATAACTCATTTGATTAAAGTGATTTGGTTGGTATGTGACAACCATAACATAACAACATATATGAATATATACAAAATTTAGGTAATTAATTAATAATTATATAAAAATAATATAAGTGGTATGATGAAGAAATAAAATATAAATGTTCGTTGATGAACGCTACCTCTTCTAAGGGTATCTCTTCTTGGTGTTCCCAAAATAACCTACATGGATGGATTTATGCATTATTTAAGGATTATAGGATGAGTGGAGGGTCGTTTAATTATTATTTGTAAAGGTATTGGGTGAACCAATTGGTTTTCAAGATATGAATATATGCGGATATTGGGTGGCCATTTATAAGGGAGGTGAGTGGAAAACCAATTTAATTTTAAAAGAGAGAACTCTACCCATGTTTTCTATATCACATGGATATAATAATTTAAAAATTGTTATAATTTAATTTATTACTTCAAAATTTATCCATATAATTGGTTTTTTAAATAAATTTTCTCAATTTTATCCTTATTTTTAATTTGTAGTCCCTTCGTCTACACGTTTTTCTTTTAATAGTTGTTATTAATTTAATGTAATTACAAAAATATTTTAGGAAAAAAATATTCTTTTCTTATTATAAATTATAAATTATTTGGGTTCCAAATATTTAATATATTTTTCAAAATTCAATTCATAGAAGTTGAAAATTTAATTTAATATTAAACCTACAGACTTGTTAAGAAATTGGGGCTTTATAGCAGAATGAATAAAAAATTTACAATTTTTTTATCCAATTTTAAAATAAAATTGCATAAATTTACATAAATTTTTTAATATATGTATAATTTTACGAATTATTTTTTCAAAAAATTTAAAATATATTATTTTTATAAAACTAATTCAAAAAATGAAGTTTTCCATTAAAATTTAGAATTTTTCAATATTCATCATACAAAAAAACTTCTCAGAAATATCCCAAAGATTCACCCTATGATAATTATAATTTTATTTCATAAAAAATAATTTTATTTTCAAAGATTATTTATAATGGGATTAAAAAATATTTTAAAAATATGTGGGGCATTACAAGGTGGTGAAACTGCCATTTATAAAAAGATATCTTTTAATAGGTAAAATCCAATGTTTTCTTATCTATTATCGAAAAACACATTAGATGAATGTTAAATAGTTTATTAAATATAAAATATAAAAATTTCATTAAAAAATTTCATAAAAATTTGTTTCAAAATATATTGTGATAAAACAGTTTTTTAATAGAATTTTTTTTTCAGAAAATTAATTTCTTTATTTTCATGTAGTTATTACATTCAAATCTAATTAATTGGTTTCCAAACAATTAATTTTATTGACATAAATAAACCATATTTTCAATTTTTTATGCCCATTTCACAAACACTATTATTATAGCTAGTTTATAATTATAATATTAAATAATAATATTAATATCATATTGTAGTACTATAAAACTCATTCGTGCTTATAACATAATCAATCGAGGGAACATAATATTATGTGTAACAAAATTCAAGAATATTATTATATGTACAAAAACATAAATTCAATGTTAATTTTAGGGAAATATTAATTTCTTAATATGTATATATATTGATTAACTTGGTTTAGTTTGAAACAAAATCCATCAAAGAGTTTTAATTTATTTCTACATAAATTATTCGTAAATGTACAGGTTCATATGGAATGTCTCTAGGGATTTGGATATGAATATCAAAAAACATTATAAAATATAGTTTATGTAATATGCTGGATAAGGTGAGACTAATATGGTGCCCTGAGATGGTGTACCATGTGACCTCAGGCACCAATCTTGTATGCTAGTGGCTTCTGACTACCTATGATAGTCCTTAGAGATACATTAGGGAGAATATACCCTCTTTTCTGAGTGAATATTTTTAAAAAATATATCAATAGAAAAAAAGCATAAATATTTGATGGAACTACATTATTAAAGTTCCAAAAATAACAAAATGAAACATGAGAATGTGATTTTATGTACACTCCACTTATTAGGAGGTCATAAAAAATAAAAAAACTTATTGAAACAATGAAAACTCCAAAATAATATCACGCGTCTAACCTCATACTAAAATCACTTTCTCTATCCCCCATCCCAAAAATAATAATACTAGGGGGTTCAATATGCTAAACATGTACTTCAAACAAGTAGCATGTGCTCAATAACACAAGTTGAATAAAATTCCATACAGGGTGTGAGAACAGATCTATTGGCCAGCACCAATGGTGTCTAAATAAATAACTATTGAAAATTCACTATATATAGATGTATATTAAATTGTATATTAGATTTAAATAAAACAGGTTTCATTATTTCATAATATATAAATTAACCACATTTTCTCTCGGTCTCAATTTATACCAATATAGAAAAATCTATCTTATGCAGATGTTAGCTTTTGAAACCAAATGCTATAGGGGTCACATGTCAACATACTAGGAGAATCTGTCCCATTATTTTGACTTGTATTTGGAACAACATGTATGATAATCCAAAACAAGATATGTGATTCCATTTCCATGCCCTCGGAGTTGGTATCATCAGTACATTCTCCATACTATGCATGGATTGGCTATATGGAGGATCACTCTGACCCACTCAATGATGAGGGGAATCGGTCCAACATCCCAATAAATGCGTGAATATATTTATCCCAACAACAATAATCATCATTTTAGAACATCATTTCCATCATCATTTACCATTAAATTATTAATATATTTCGAGGTCCAACAAATGAATTTTGTTTAACATATTAACAACCATGGTGAACCACCATTTATTTATGAATATTCACATGGCCTATAACATTCAATGCCATTAACATCGTATTTTACAATAAACCCATTTCCTCATTTACTAATATCAAACCATAAATAATGGATATTTTAAACTATTTAATTAAATTAACATCCACCTTAACCATTTCTATTTTTCCATCTTTATTATAACATATATAAAGCTTTCAATAGACCTTTTAAAATGGATCACATATCAAATAAAACCCGACTTTTATGACAATCATTAAATACCAAAACCAAACATCATTATCAAAATTTTAGAATACGGTCTAAAAATTATGGGGCTTCCTCATTGTTCAATTAAATATGGTTTAGCCCCTTATATTTCCATTAAAATCATTAGATGAGTCCAGTTTTCTTTTTCACAAAATGAGTGACCACATAACAATATTGAATGATCATTCAAAACACATTTGAAAAGCCTCATTAAAAACAATTTTATGTCAAAATACAGTTAAAAAAATTTCCATTTTATCGAACCGTATTGTGGTTCTGTTTTTGGCTCAATTAGAGACTCCCCAAACTGCATGATTATGGCCAATGATTACTACTAACATTCCTCTAACTACATTCCATGTGATAAATTTACAATTTTAACACAATTTTCATGTCATGAACCCTTTTGATACTTTAAAAACATTTCATATCCTTGGGATCCATCCAAATAACCATTTTGAATTTTATTTTGTGAAAAATATAAATGAGAAAAATCACAATTGAAGGGGTGAGATATTAAAACAACTTCACCATAATACATATCATACAAAAGAATACAATGTGGTTATCTATACACTTTACTTGTCCAACAATGGTCATCATCCATAGAAAATATCCTTACAAGTATCTAAACTCCCGAAACATATCCTAATAAAACCTTCAATACCAATGCATTCTTTTAAAAAAAACATGAGCATACACCCATCGCCCAAACCAATACACCATTATGAAATTTCCCATATGAAAATCAATTAAAAAAATAATTTATGTTGTCACTCATTTACCCACCAGATAAATGGTTCTCCAAACCACCTACTTAATATTAACACAACAAATATTCAATGATTTGAATCTATTACATTAGGAAATACTAACAAAAACATGACCTCAATATCATGAATACATGATAACATGGATTCTATGTTATTCCACCCAAATACCCAATCAAATTCATGCCATCATTAGCACCAATCCATGTAGATGAAAGGAATTTTAAATTGACACATTCCCACTGTCCTTTCCCAAACTTGAAAAAATATTGCCTTCCTTCAAATTCATGATTTTATTTCTCAAGGAAAAACAGTATTCTATTTGATGACACACAAAATAAAGCTTATAAGACACTATACCTTCCCTATATATTACCCCATGTCAAACTATCTCTGATCAGGGTTGTCTTAAAAAATTAACTCCATGTGTTGGAACATCTCTATATTACCTGAAAGTTATGCCCTTATGACTGAGGAATTTCATAATAATATAATCATTCCCATTGGAGTCCTTACTAGAATCCTAGTAAAATTACACTTTCCAAAAATTTACTATCATGAAAGAACTATTTTTCACTACCACAGACAACACTTCACCTACATCACAATATTATTGGGTAACCTTTAAACCTATTTTGATTATTAATCCTATTCTTAGATAAATCTACTATCATATATGATTCCTACTTCTCATTCCATTGTGTAATCCAATTATGTATATCACAAGTTTCCTCAATGTCATCATGAATCCACTACAAATGTTTAATGACTAAATCCAAATTATCATCTCATTCCAAAGATGAGTGTTACACTACCACAGTTGACACATAACTCCAAACCACATGTGTATCATTTCTACTATCTCACTCAAGAAACCTTAACCACCAATAATGATAATTCATTCATTTATAACTCATGTATTGGACATCCCCATCTCACTATCACCAATAAAAAAAATAAATTGACCAAAATCATCCATACATGTCTAAAAATAATTAATTTTTATTTGATGAAATATAATCATTCATTATAACCTCACTCTCTAATTACCGATTGTGTAATTTAAACAATAAGACTTCATTCACACCACTCCTTGAGTGTCACCTAAAAATATGCACATCATAAAACTATAAAACAAATTTAGATACCAAAGAATGTAGATTATTATATATAAATGTTATGATGAAAATTTATTCATATTGTCCCAGATATTCTCTTAAATAGGAGTATACAATAATTCCATCAATGAATCAAAAACGCATCCTTTTGATAAATTTCACCTCTCACTGTAAGGAAACATAAAACTAATTCAAAGGCCCTATGTCTTAATTCATTAAAGCATCTCATCTTCTCAAACCACCATTATTTAATAAGAACTCAGAAATAGAAACATAATACTACCTCAATGTTATCCTCTAAGAATATATTCTCTATTGATATCTAAGGCATGACCACTTCCATAGTTCTTGAGTTCCCCCATATGAAAATGATCAATTAAACAAGAAACAAATCAAATCCTTTACACTGATCCCAAACCAAATAGTATTATTCATAGCTGGTTCACATCAACATGAATTTAATGAATACAAAACTAAATTACTCGCAAGGAACCTATTCCCAAACCCCTAACTTCAATATAATTCTCAAGTACATTTCAACCATTTTGAACTTATATACCAACATAGGGTTATATGCTTCCCTATAGACATTGTTTTAAAATGACTCAAACAACATTGAGTAATACATCACTAGAAAAATGTGTAAACACCAAAAAAAATAAATTAAAATTCCACCTATACCATTAGCCTCATCAAGCTTGAGGCATCCCTCATGTTTCCATCCTATAATACAACCTTTTTATGAAGTTAGTTTTGACCAAAAAAACCACCCATCACTATGAGTATCATACGTAGTTCAACATAATTAATCATTGATACGACCACCACTGTTTCTCCTATCCAATTCTATCATACATTCCTGAATAAATCACCATCAGAAAAGTAGGTTCATATATTTGAATGGTCATGCCCATTGAATGTGGTCTCAAAGCCAACCAAAAGCACTCAATGTGATTTCCCATAGAAATGTAGTCCGAGCACAACATTTCTTTTCATAAAAACTAAATTTCACCTACCATGAACCAATTAAATCTTTGAATTATCCACATAATATTTTCATTCCAAATCACTCTCCACACTGGACTAACATCCTTCACGGATAATGTTGATTATCCAAATACACTAATTGATAGATCCAATTAGAGGTACATTCCCGAAATCTCTTTCCCTCCCACTGAGAAAAAAATATAAATCATTTGAAAAGTAATTTCTCATGGGTGTATAACTTACCCCTATTGTGAAACAAACTACACCTAAAATTCCATGGAAACAACATATTATAGATCCCACACCCATTGATATATTTTCAATTACATCAAAACTACCACGAAAAAACATTTTCTATGGTCCAAATATAACTCTAATGGTCCCAATACAAAATGGTAACAACATTGACATTAATAGATGACATCTAACAACATCATGGTAAAAACTCAACCAAATTAAAAATAAGAAACAACAAATATTTAGCATATCCAAATTCATCAACACCTCTTTACCCAAAATAACTAAGGACGTTGTATGATAATAACATAGGGAATACCCAAAACAGTGGGAAAACAGTTCAATCATCTATAACATACATTTTATTAAATTTAACATTAAATCTTTATGTTTTCATATTTAAAAATATTTCATTAGTAAACATTCTCAAAACATTCTTCTTTATTCAATTTTAAAATTGAACATTATTTTAAATAGAATTTTATCCACAAGATATTGTAGGGAGACACATTATAATATATTTACAAACACATTATTTAATAATAACCATTACCTTATAGGTTATATATAGCTTCCTATCACCTATAAGTCACATAATAATTTGGTCAAGTAGAGTGCCTCCATAGACTTATAAATGTATTCTATGTGTGGTCGTATAAACAGCAAATATTAACCCCTATAAAACATTTATAACCATAGTTAGTTTTGAAAGACCAATTAATAGATAATAAAATACCAAATAATGATTCATATGGAAATATCAAGCATTTGAGTCATATAGATGACATATCAATCCGATATAGAAATAACGTTGCATGAACTCACAAAACATTTCTTTCCATAGCAGTCCAAGATATAACAACATTATTATAATGAATCGTAATTTAAATAAATTGATTTTACATAAAAGATTAAGAATATTCATTATAAAGTAAATCAATTCCACAAAAATATCGTATATGTATCGTGCCTTTTGAAATAAGGAAACATAATTAACTAGTTCATAATTTATCTTCATTGTCCACCTATTATAACATTCAAACTAGACCCCTTTTGACATATATTTCTTAATTCCCTTTTTCATGACTAGGAGAAAAGAATAATATGAAAGGGTGATCTCAGATTCTCAGTAAGGGTAAACAGGGGTGATAAAAATCATATCATAATCATAGGAGAACATAACATAGCATTGGAAAATTTTATACTGTATATGAAAGACCATGGTATCTTGCCATAGGATAAATCATGAAAGATAATAATAATAAATAAATTTAATCCAAAAATTCATAATACATGATATTTTGTGGCATATGGATAGGAATATATAATCATGTTATATTAGTCAAGGCTCGTTTCAAAGACTATCAAAGTGGACAAAGTCCATTACTAAACGAGGTTTAGATGACTTGCCAGCCCTTCATTACATAACCCTATTTACATTATGATCCATTAATGACTATCTCAGGAGATATAAATCTTTATATAATGAATATGAGTCAGATATAGGTCCCACCCATCTCAAAATGATATCATTTTATGTGTTCCACAAAAACAAAAATCATTAATCATAACATAACCGAATGAATAAAATGGGTTTCTAAAAATTTATTCCATCATAACAAAATCCTTGTAAAATGAATGGATTTCATAAATATAATTCCATAATAAACATAATAAAATCATAGTATTAATTTTGAGGGAAACATAAACTTATTTACAGAATATTATCATAGAATAAAAATAGTTTTGATATAACACATGAAATTAATTATTGACAAAAATATACATTCTTATAAAAAATATCTTCTTTTGTAAAAATCCCACTAAAAATATAAAATAATAGAATTTGAGTTAAAATAACCTTAAAAATATTTATGGTTTGTTTCAGGTAAATAACTAATAATGAAAGAAAAAAATTTAATTCTGGTAGTATATGTTAAAAAAATTATACTCAATACATTGCTAGGAAAGGTAAATAGTAACTCATACGGAATATCACAAAAGATTCCATTCATAACATTTAACAAAAAATAATAAATGGGTAAAATTTACATAAAAAATTTTAGAATAATACTTCTATATACTAGGTAAAATGTATGGGGATGATAAGTATTCAACAGAAAATACTTCGGCATAAACAATCTCGGATAATAACGAGATAGCGAAATTATCCCTTAACATTGGTCTGATATCTTTCATATGTATTTAAACCTCCTATATATTGATTTAAATAATTTCGTTGAATTATTCTAGAAAAATAAGAATTTTTATGATATCATATATGATCATATTATATTCCGTTTGGTTGTAAAAATTAAAAGTTACTCATTATTTGGGTATTAACTACATTATGTTTATGTGAATATTTAATTAGATAATTCATAGGTATCCATATTAGGTCATAGATATAACATTAAAAAGTAATATATACCATATTTATTATTTGTTTACATTTATATAATCATTATTTATTAAATATTAGGTAGAATTAATCGCATTGCATTGTGGAGACAATTCTCCATATGCATGCACATGCAACGATATCATTGACATATTTGTTGAATGGTGTAGAATTGGATGGTGTGTAATAAATCAGAATTAATATAATTTTATAATAATAATATATAGTTATTATTTACATAATTATACCAATCCATATAAGGTGGCGATGAAAAACAGATTACACCACAGCATGGATAAAGTAGGTTGTATGTACACATGTGTGGTGAATTTGTCTTTTGTAGGATGGATAGTTGGTAAAAATATGGGGGTTTCATAATTATAGTAGAATATAAATGTATGAAAGATATATATTTTATTAATTTATAATTAAACAAGTAATTAATAAAATGGTTAAGAAGAAAGATGTTTGAATAAATCTGTAGAATATATTACCTCTTCTTCGACGTGCTTCCTCTTAATATTTTCATTAGATCCCTGGAGTTTTCCATTAAAGAATACCATAACATATATAATGTGTTAAGGGAATTTTATAATGGAAAGGGAAATGATATTTCTATTATTTAAGTCTCAAATATAATTGAAGAGGTGAGGTAGAAAGTGCACTTTTATAATTGAGGTGAGAGGCACCCTTAGAAACAATTAAAATCAGAAATTAATATAAATTAAAATTTTAATTCCAATGCTTTAAAATTGAAATATTTAGAATATAAAATTATTATAGTTTTAAATCCCCTAATCTAATAATTTTTAGACATGTATTGATTTTATTTTGATCGTTCTCTTTTTGGTTTACCCTTAATTATTCTCATTTAATTTTAAATGTGGTAACAACATTTTAATTATTATGTGGATATATATTTTATTTATATGAGGTAAATTTAAAATAAATGGACACTTAATTATTATCTAGACCATATAATAGACACATAGTTATTCGAAAATATTTTTCTGGTTTTTAAGTGATTAAAAAATTTATTATTCTTATAAAACATCAATTATGTCTATTTTTAGATGATACATTTTGTTGAATTTAAATAAAATATAAAAAGATAAATAAATTATATAAAAACAATTGAATAGTTTTATAACATGTAATTTTCTCCTATTAACATATTGGATGACAAAAACTATGTATAATATTATAAATTTTAATATTTATAATTTCATTTATTTGATTTCTTCATTAATAAAGCCATCATTGCATCATCTTTGTGTCATAATTAAATTAAATTATATAATGTCTAAAAATTATAAATAAAGTACCATTATGTAATAAATATTTCTATATTTATAATTAAAATTTATAGTCTAATTTATCACACATATAACCCCATATTAAAATTGTTTCAGTAAGAAGATAGATGTTTATAACATGCTTTCCTTTACATTAAATTCAAAGTTATAAGTGTCATAATCACTCCCAAGTGGCTTCCAATGGCTAAATTTCTATCTAAATAGTTGTATTGGTCGGAAATATCTAATCCAATAATATTATGACATGTGTTATGGTAGTTTTATAATAATATTCTAACCCTTAATTACCTTTTTTACCCTTTTACTGTCTTAATAAAAATTAGAAAAGTTGATATTCATAATGGATAAAATTAAAATAAATATATTTGTATAATTTGGAAATAATTATTCCAAAAATGAAGTCCATTTTTGGAAATTTTAAATAACATAATTTATAGTAATTAATTTAAAATTAAAATATTTTTCAGAAAGAGATAACGAGTTTCAAAAACTAAAACATTGCTAAAGATTGAAATGTTGTTACATCTGAATTCAATGTAAAATTAATGATAATAACATACTTTATATTTAATGATAACAATATATTCTTTTATAATTTAAAATCATTAAATATTATAATTTAATCATGTAATTTTTTAATGAAAAACATTTTCATCAATTAAAATTTATTGTATTTTTACTATTCGTCAAAACTTGATTGTTACGAGAAAAATATTAAAATTTAATCGAATGTAATTTTTTTCATCTCACATCCAATTAAAATCTTTATTTTTTCATATAAAAATTATTAATGTTAAAATATATTAATTTAAAATGGTTTCCCCGTTGAAATGATTAAATTTACCCATTTGAAAAATATAGGTTTTTATACATCAAATAGGGTTTATTCAAACTCTTTGACTAAAATATAAATTGGATGAAAATGATAAATATTTTATTATGTATATAACATATAAATATCATTAATTTCATTACTAATAGTAATTTAATCGAAAATAAAAATATCTAATTGAATTTTTTTTTCATAAATAATTGATAGCCAATTAATTCACAACACATTTTCATAATTTAGTTTTGCGTTATCCCGTAAACCTAATGTCCAGGCTATAATATTATATTTATACTAAAGTAATCACAAGGCTCATTTAAACACACTATTGTGTGCAATGGATGCTACCAAATAAAAAATTATTTAATAATATTATTTCATACAAACATCTGAGTGTTACATTCAACCCCCTAAACATAATTTCTCCCTTGAAATTCATAACTTGGAAAAAAACATATGAGTATTCCTCTCCCTCATCATATCCACAAGTTCCCAAGTCATTTTCTCAAATTGGTGGTACTACAATGAATAATTAACAAAGCGGGTGGTCTTGTTCTCTAGAAATTTTTTTCTATGAGTCAGAATCTATATCGGTCATTCTTCATAAGAATGATCTTTTTCCCTCAATATAACATCAATGATTAGTTTATCTGAAGGATTAGGTATGTACATTCTCATGATATATACATGGAACAGATCATTAACTTGAGATAGATTCAGTGGAAGCCTCCATCATTAACCTACCTTCCCTACCTGATATATAATTTTAAAATGACTAATATACCTTGGGCTAAGAATTTCCATATTCCCAAATCTCATTACTCTCTTCCAAGTAGTTCTCCATAGAAACACCTTGTCACCCAAATCAAACTCTAGGTATTGTCATCATTTCTGAGCATCACTTATTTTTGACTCTGAGCATCTCTTATGTGATAATGTATATATCTGAACTTTTCAAACATTTCATCAATAATATCATGTCCTAATAGAGTTTTTCCACTAATTCATCCCATAAAGTTGGCGTTATATACATATTTCTATAGAGGGATTCATAAGGATCCATTTGAATATTTAATTAAAATATATTGTTGTATATAAATTCCACCAAGGGAAGATGTTTCTCCCAATATCCTTTGAAATTCAGAGAGAAAGATCTCAACATGTCATACTGAGTTTTAATTTTCCTCGAAGATTGAATGTCTATCTAAGGATGATAAGGCGAGCTGAAATAGACATCTGTATCTAGAGCCTACAAAATACTTCTTCAGAACATTGCGGTCAACCTCATATCCCGATCAGATATAATGGAAAGTGGTACTCCATATAATATTACCACTTCCTTTATATATATCCTAGAAAGCTATTCAAGATTGAAACCCTCTCTAATTGGAATGAAGTGTGTTGACATCATATGGATATCAACTCTAACCTAGATAGTATTATTGTCATTGGTTTATTTGAGATGTCCGCTAACAAATTTCATAGTGATGTTTTCCCATTTCAATTATAGTATTGGTAATGGTTTTAACATCCCCTTCATATTTTGTCACAATGCCTTAACTTGTTGATAAACCATGAATCAAGAGACATATTTGGCAATGTCTCTTTTTATTCTATACCACCATAATTTTTATTTTAGGCCGATGTACATATTTTTTATCTTGGGTGAATAGATAATGAAGAATTATGATCCTCAAACAATAGATCATTCATTAATTCCGGTATGGGAGGAATAAAAACCCTATTGCATAACATTATTATTACATCACAATCAAGGTTGAATTCAGGAACAGTTCTCACATGCATTTGAATCTCTGCAACTTTATTCTATGCCTCCTTAATCTACACTTGTATATATGGTTAAAAAATCAAGGGAAAAATATAATATTTCTCCCCTCCATTTAAAATTTTAGACTACATAATTTGAAACACATTAAATATTACATATTATTTATCCTCATCATGTATAGGCTAGCCTGGTCTTGTCGGCATGAAGCATCATCCACCTTGTTTTCTTTCCCATGGTGGTAATGTATTGAGAAATCATAATAATTAATTAACTCCAAAAATAATGTTTGGAACATATTCAGATCTTTTTGGGTGAAAATTTACATTACACTTTTTGATCATTATAAATATCACACCATTCACCATAAATATAATGCCACTATATCTTCAATTTATTGACTACCATAGATAACTCCAAAATAGATGTTGGTTAATTTTTCTCACAGATTTTCACCTGTCATGATGCATAAGATCTCACCATATCATTTTTCTTGAGAACAAATCAAATCCCATTAATTGATTCATCACTGTTGATTACAATACTTTCTCCACTATATGGAAGAGTGAGTACAGGTGCACATGACAACCTTATTTTGAGCTATTTGAAATTCTCTATAGGTTCTTTATTCCATATGAGCGAAAGTCTTTTTCATGTCAACATGGTGATTTTATTAGGTAATCATAGAAAATAATTCACAATATATTGATTATATCTAGCCAATCCAAGAAAGATTCAAATCAAAATTACCATTTTCGGTCTCATCCAACGTTCGACAACATATGTTTTTTATGGATCCATTGATATCCTCTCTCTAGAGATTATGTGTCTAAAAAATGAATCATTATGAAGCCAAAATTACTAGTTGGAAAATTTTTCCTAAACTGTCTCCTTTATGTGGATCTTTAGTACAATTATCACGGGATATTAATATTCATCCTTTCTATTTGAATAGAAAAGAATATCTCCAATATAAACAACCATACACTGATCAATACTCTCTATAAAGACTCTATTCGTTAGATCCATGATGATAGAGGGGACATTAGTAATACAAAAAGTCATCACTATAAATTCATATTTTCTATACCTTGTATGGAATTCTATCTTTTGTATATCTTTCTTCATGAACATTAATTAATGATATCCTTAACAGAGTTCAATCTATGAAAATTATTATGCTCCATGAATTTGGTCAAATAATTCATCAATGTAGGGACGATGATTTTTTTGATAGTGATCTTGTTATGTTCCTGATAATCTATGAATATTCGCATTTATCAATCATTCTTCTTAACTAATGGAATAAGTGAACCTCAATTTATGCAACATGTCATATGAATCCCTTGTCATGATTATCTTGGAGTGGCTTATTCAACTCATGAAACTCAATAAGGTCAATTATATAAGGTGTCTTTGAAATATTTATACCACTCGGTATGACTTCTATTGAAAACTCAACTTCAATATTTGGTGGATGATATGGTAAATATTCCAGAAAGACATCATCAATCTTCTGTACAATTTGTGTATCCATATTTGTGAGTTTCTCCCCAACCCTATGATATAAATAACCATAATTTATAAGATTCATGACCCATAAGTTTGAAGAAATTTCTACTGGATGTTTATATTCATCCTTCCATTGATATATGATCGTTGATTGATCTGGAATATAAATTGTGACTTCCCTTCCTTGGATATTTATATGATCTCTATAAAGAGAAATCCAATCCAAGCTAAGAATCATATAAAATTCCACTATAGAAATGATCACTAGATGTGTAGGAAGCACTTTCCCAAAAACATCAACATGAGAAGAATTTTGAAATATTTTTGTGACCATTGTACCATTATGAGTTGTAAAACCAATTTCAACATCTAATTGTTGATGTAATATGGAAATACCATTAGAAAATTCTTCAGAAATAAAATATTTGGGGGATCTAGAATTAAATAACACATTTTCTACTTTATAGTGGATGGTAAGTGAACCTTTCAAAACATCATTATCATACTCCATGTCACCAATAGCGATTCCATGTGAATTTCCCTTGTTGTTGGCCTTAAGAGATAGCTAACACTGATCATCATCAATAACCATTGGATTAGGGAAATTATTTCCAGAATGTAACATTTCCTCCCACTTATAACAATAATTTTTAGGAGGATAATTCTATGTAGAATTTTCTTTATTCAAATCATTAGACATTTTTTCCCATCACATTATCATTCAAATTCCTGATGACATTCTTTTCCACTATTAAAACATTTACTAGTCTCGAAAAGACAATTTCATTTATGATTCTTTCCAAACATTGAGAATAAGGGAAAATATTCTTTATTTCAGTTTAGTATTTATATTTTTCCTTAAATTCTAATTTCCCTTCTCATAAAACCCATGGAACTGATGTGTTACTCCAATATCCATCACATCCTTGAGTGCACATCGAATTATTTATTCACAGCTATTGAAGTACCTTATGGGTAATTCTCTTCAGAGACATGGTTTTATGCCATAAAATAATTGATCAATTTTACTCTCACGTTATATAATACTTCTTGAAATATACATTACATGTCTTGAAAAATTCACTTCATAGGTTCCAATGGATTCATCGTCCATTTACTTATGTTCAAGGAATTTTTCTATCTTTTTTATTATAAGAATATGATGAAAGATCTTATTGAAAAATAAGTTCTCTAACTCATCACTTACCATGGATTCTATTTTTTATCATTTCCTCATATTCTTGATAAGGATCCACCATTTATTAACTTCTCCTTCCATATTATAGACTACTATGATGAATTTATCATGTTCTATACATTGGAGAACTGAAAATAGGATGGTGTTCCCATATTTAATCATTTGGTATTCCTTCATGACTAATATCATGAGAATGTTGTGTTAGAATAGTTACAATGTATTTCATTCCATCTCTAATAAAATTTGGTTTCTCATGAGAAAAATCATAGCAATCCCCATCTCATTAGGAATTAACCTAGATCAATTGGGTTTTAGCCACTAACAATAACCAAGAAGTATAGCATGTGAAACTATATTCCTAATGGGGAATGACATAATTGAGAATTAAATTTCAATTCTGGACACCATAAGTTTAATCCAAGGTTATTCATTGTCATTTATAAAAACTAGACTTTTAACCTATATATATACATATCTGTAGGGTTCATACAAATGCTTTATCATCCTAGATTCCAGTGTTTAAATATACCTTTACTCTGATACCAAATATAATGAACCATACCTTACATACATAAATATTACTTTAAAGGTGTTTAAGATTCATTAAAAAATATAGAAAATCCATAAAATGACTGTATATGTATATTTTTCTTTAGAAATTGGGAAACACAAACAAATGGATCATAAGTAATCATCACTGTATCCCACTTATTTAATCATAACTAGACACCTTTTGTCAAATCTTACTTTATACACTTCATAATTACTTTGTGAAATGAAATATAAGAAAGTGATGATAAAGTTATCTGTAAGGGTAAATAAGGTAGATATCAATCATATCATAATCATAAGAAAAAATAATATGACGTTTTAAAATATTATCATGTATATGAATGACGGTAATAACATAACTTGGGTTAAATCATGAATGTTCATTAGAATCAATGAATGAGATCCCAAGAGTCATATGAAATGTGATTTTTTGGCATAAAAATAAGCACATATAATACTTTCATATCATTCATGGCTCATTGTAAAGACAATCATTATGGAAAAATTCCATCACTGAACCAGGTTTACTATTTGTCCTTGCACTATATTACTAAACCAGATTTACATTTTATTCCATTCATTTATATATGATGACATATAAGTCATTACCCGATTCATTGGAGGGAGATATAATTCCCACCCAACTCATAATTAAATCATTCTTACGTGTCCCACAAATAGATAATGAAATTATCAGAGTATAACTCCGTCAATAAAATGGGTTTCTTAAAAATCATTCCATCATAACATAATCCATGTAAAATGTATGTATTTCATAAATAACATTCCTTCATAAAAAATTAAATCATAGTAAAAAATTTGATATAATCATAACCTAATTTAAAAAAAATTCATTTATATGGAAAGTAGTTTTGACAAGACACATGAAATTAATTCTTGAGGATTGTATCGTTTCTTCTTAAATAATGGTTAAATTTATGAAAACACTACGAATTTTTAAAAGAAAATAAATCTATTAAAATATCCATGATTAAATTTAAAAGAATATTCATATAAATTGTGTTCCCTGATAGCGTAAATACTAATTCATGCCGTTAAAGTTAAAAAACCTGTACCTCATACTTTATTTTGGCTAAAGTCAAAAATTACCCCATACTAAAAATGACAACAGTTTTCTTCCATACTATTTAATAAAATTTCATGAGGGGGTAAAATTGATTTAAAAAATTGTTTATTAATAATATTACATATTTAGGAAACATGGACATAGATGACTAATATACCCAGGTAAATACAAAGGTATAATAATCTCGGACAATAATGACATTGTGAAATTATCCCTTTCCTTATGTCTGATATCCTTCATATGTATCTGAGCCTCATGTATAATGATATAAATAATTTCATTGACTTATTCTATAATCATATCTATCTTTATGATATCATATATGATTATATTATCATTTGGATGTTAATAACATTTCATTGTTACTCGTTATTAAGGGATTGACTTCATTATGTTATTATTTGTGTTTTTCAGAAAAGTTCTTGTCCAACTTCTTATGTCATAGTTATATAAATAATAAAAATACCATATTTATTCATTGTATATATATATATAATCCTGATTTAGTGAACATAATGTATAATGAATCACATCGCATCATGGAGACGGTAGGTCATACGTACGCGCGATCGACGATATCATTCCTACTTTTGTTCAATTGTATAGAATATGATTGTTTATAATATTTAATAATTAATATCATGTTTTAATAATCATATATATTTACTATTTTCATCATTATACCCATCCATGTATGGTTTGGGTGAAAAATATATTAAACCGCAATGTATAGATGGTATGTCATACATATGCACGTGTGGAGATTTCATTTTTTATATGATAGATTGAAGGTGGAATATGGTTTTTTCAAAATTATAATAATTTGTCATTATATGAGTGATACTTATGTTATTACTTTATAATGATACATTTCAGTTATTATAAATACAAAAATAATGTAGTTTTCTGAATTTGTAGAAGATATTACCTCTTCCTCGACGTGCTTCCTCTAAATCTCTTCCCAGGGCACTAGAGTTGGTCTTTGATGAAGAATAGAACCTCTATAATGTTAAAAAGTATGTTAATAACGAAAAAAAGGTCATTTTATGTTGATTCTTTAAATCTAAAATTGAGGTGATGATATGAGGGAGGAGGTGCCCTTTTATAATTGAGGTGAGGGGATCCCTTGGAAATTTATAAACAATTAAGTTAATATAAATTAGTTTTTTAATTAAAATGCTTCCTAATTAAAAAATTTTGAATTTAATATTATTATAGTACATAATCCAATCATCCAATAAATTGAAGACATGTATTTATGTTATTTTATACCTTATCATTATGGTTTACCCATAATTATTCTCTTTTAATTTCAATTGTCATAACAAAATTTTATGGGTTAGGATGTTATACATATTACTTATATGAAGTAAATTATCCATAATTGTACACTAATTGTATATGTAGAACAGATAATAGTCACATTTTTATTTTAAAATATTTCTTTCATTTTTAAATAATTTAATAATATACTATTTTTACAAAACATCAATTATGCCTATTTTTACACTATTCATTTCATTTTATTTAAACAAAAACCAAAAAGAGAGATAAATACATTTAAAACCATGTTAGAGTCTTATATAATGTCATAGTCACCTTTAAAAATTGTTTAAGACATAAATTAGTTAAAATATTATTTATTTTAAATGTAATCATATCATTTATTTGACTCATTTATTAATTAATTAATCCTTGCATCATCATTGTTTCAAAATTAAATTTTATTATATAATGTATAAAAATTAAAAATAATGTAATGTGATATAGAAAATATTTTAATATTTATAATAAATATTTATAGTCAAATATTTTACTTATATAACCCCATATTATGATTATTGTAATAAGAATATATATGTTTATAACATATTTTCCTTTACATTAAATTAAAAGTTATAAGTGTCATAATCCCACCCAAGTGGTTTCCAAATTCCAAATTTTCATCCCAGGGGTTAACATTGTTGTAAATATCTCATAAAATAATATTAGGACATGTTTTAGGGAAGTTTTATAATTGTATTATTAACCTTAATTACCTGTTTACCCTTTTACCGTATTAATAAAATTTACCAAAATTATTATTCCTAACGCTGAAGAATTAAAATAAAATTATTTATATAATTTTGACCTAATGCTTCCAAATATGGATTCCATTTCTCAAAATTAAAAACATATAATATTCAGTAATTATTTTAAAATCAATACTGTTGTCAGAAAGAGAGAACGAGTGCTTAAAGCTGAAACATAACAAAAGATTGAAATTTTTTTGTATTTGAATTCTATGTAAAATTAATGGTAATGAAATAAATTATATTTAATGGTAGAAATAAATTATATATATAATTTAAAACCATTAAATATTATAAATTAATTTTATACATTAATTCAATGTGAAAATTTGCATTTTATTAAAATTTATTGTATTTTTATTATTCATCAAAATTTAAAATTTATCTGAAAAATATCAAAATACAATCCAAAGTAAATTTATAAATTAATATTCTAAAGAAAATGATTATTTTTTTTATATAAAAATTATTAATGATTAAAATATTAGTTTAAAAGGTGTTCCTCATTCAATGACATAAAAATACGATTTTGAAAAATATAGGTTTTTATACATCAAATAGGTCTTATTCATACCCTATGACTAAAATATCTATTGGATGAATATAAAAAATATTTTATTTACTACATAACATATGTATAACATTAATTTCATTATTAAATGTAATTCAGTCAAAAATAAAAATATCTAATTGGTTTATATTTTTCACATAGAATTTGTTGCCAAAGAATTCACAATAGATTTTAATATGTTACTTGTAATTATTGTCGCTAACCTAATACCTAGGCTATAATGATCTTTTTATACAAAGGGTGCCTTGCAGTTTGTTTAAACTCTTGATTTTTTCCAAATAAGTCTTTTATAGAATTAAAATTTCTATAGAAAATATTTTATAAAAATATATGGGTGTTAAAATCAAAAATAGATAAAATCACATCCATGTAAACTATATGAGTAGTAAAAACTCTTAACATTAACTGTTGAATGTTAAAAATCATCTTCCCACACATGGAATCCCAGTATTCCCCTGTATGGGCCAAAATGCATCCCAAAACCATCACAATACCATGTTTTGATAAAATCCTACTATAATGTCCACCATAACTAAATAGTAAATCAAGAGATTCCACTTCTGATAGCACTATGTAATATCTAGACATGAGCGTAACTAATATAGTTCACCATTGAAACTTTCCAACCTAACTAACTATGAATCCAATGGCTGTAATAGTCACCACACGACCTAAAGCACTCCACCCCATATGCGAGTGGAAACCGACTAGAAGGGTGGGTCTAATGATTTTAGATTGGGGAGAGAATACCCTAATGATTATAGTAGCACAATAATATAATATGAAATAAATAATAACCAAGAGAGAAAGAAGAAATAAATGAATGATAGATCATAAAGAAAAAATATAAATAGAATACAAATGGAAAATGGAAATATAAAATAATTCATGAATGTCCTTATTCTGATATGTAAAGTAATATATATATATATATATAGTAGGAAACCCGATATATATTAGTAGATGAGTAAATAAATTATATAAAATTACCAAGTGATATATCTAATAGAATCTAGATCTCCAAATCAAACATTTTCTCCTAACTCCCATGTACAAGGATGATATCTCAAGTAATAATACATGGTCCTATAAATATAATGTGTGCACGAGTACCCCTGTGAAATGGAATCTCGAGAAAGGTGTGAGATAAAATTCCATCACACAACCTATAATGGTATATACAGCTAAATATTTTCCTGTAATATAAAGTATATTTTTGAGAATATATTAATAAATAATAAAAAATGTTGAACTAATAGATACCATCCAGCATAGGTTCCTAAAAAACACATGGATACCCTATGTGCTTTAGCTCATGGAGAGAATGTGTGGCATGTTAGTAAGAATATATATATATATTTAGTAATAATATATATATATATATATATATTTGTTATCTATTTCATCCACCTATATGAAATATGTATGTGTTGATGTAAGGATCAATATACATGGAATACTATGTTCTTGCTGGATTGGGGAATAACACAGGAATCCATAACCAATCTAAAAGATCTTATAAGCTCCAGAAAAGGGTTCATGCCCAGTATCTCATAATGAATGAGAAACAGAATGATCATAACTAGTTATGGTGAGTGTTTCATAATTCCAACACCTGAAACTAGGGACATGGTGAATCATTACAACTATCAAAACAATTTAGATGGTGTGAAACATAATGATCAATAGCCAATACAAGGGAGAGTGAATCATCATTCCCAACAAGTCATTTAACCATCATGTCACATAAAATATCAATGGTGTAATAGTAATGATAATAAGTAATTACTTCTTGAGATAGTCCATAAGCCCAATATAGTCAGGGGCATCACATTTATAACATTTCTCTAAATATATGATTATTTAAATATAGAAAAAGAATGTTTTTATCTCCCAATTCAATTCAATTTAATTTAAACCATCAATATTAATGGAAATATCTAATTTATCAAGAAATGTAAATTTATAATCAAGACTTACCAAACCACTTATAAGTTGGATGAAATTTGATATAGTCAATAAAAAGGAAAGTCATGCACCATTACTCAATAAATTTAAGAATATAATTTGGGGACATGAAATGAGAATGCCACATATATAGAAATAACATAAAGTCATAGTAACACACCAATTCGTTAAGGTCAAGATGGATTTAAATATCTAATCCCCAATTTATATTTTACAAGATAGTGACCCTCATTCAAAAGGATATCTTATAAAATATGACATTGTTTAAAAAATGTAATCCTCACAACCTATCACCACATTCAAGAGGCATAAATCAATTCACCCAAAAGAAAAATTTTAAAAACCAATGAAACATGGAGAATTAGCTTCATTGTTTATGAACATTACTTGAAAATTGAAAATTCATTTCCAATCATTGAAGAATGCTTATAAAGAAATATGGGATTTTTAACATTTATATAATAGATGAAAATTCACATGTATCACCCAAAGGGGTGGGTATAATTTAGTTGGACATCCTTTAAATACATATCATGGCCCAACAGGCATAATAAATAATTTTTATAACAACCATAAGATGAAATACTTATTTTAGGGAAATTTGTTGATAATGACAGTGTAATAAAAAAATTGAAATATTTATAAATCAGTCAATACATTGGTAATTATCAATAGAAAACCGACCATATATTGTTGATCATTCACTCATCCAATATCAAGGCTTGGGTCATCCTAAATTAGAAGAAATTGAAGAAAGAAACATCCTCCCTGAAAATAGAGTGAATTATCTTACAAAAAAATATCACAATAGATCAAAAGATAAATAGAGAATGAAATAATGGTTAGTAGATATTTTAAACATAATAATGCAAGATTTTATATGGGTCTTGATTTTCATATCTGATCAAGAAGATATCTTAATAAAAATATTGAGATGATGAGGAATCTATGTGAGAGAAAGTGAGAATTCATCTGCTTGAAAAGAGTGGAAGGAAATGTGGGTGTATATATTGGGTTCATTTAGGGAATTTTAGTAGATTTCCTACAAAATAATTGGTTCATGGTTTAGGAACACAATTTTTCCAAACTGTACACAAACAATTCTCCCTTGACCTCCAAAAGAAGGACCTTGCATTGTTAAGGCACACTATTTACCTAACCATGTGTTAACTATTAATAAGCTATTATACATGATGTCTGAAAACTAAAAAGGTAGTGAAACTTGGGTTGCAATGTTATAGACTCACCATTTTTCCCCTATAGTTCAAAATTTCCATACATTGTTACCCTACAAGGTTAGTAATAATTGTGTGGTAATTGTACAACCTACAATTTTTCCCATTTTCTATATCTCTGAGATCCGAAAAAATCCCAAACACTCATAGAACCATCTTCAGAAAGTGGAACACATTTAAAAATATTTAAAAAAGGATTTATAATGAAAAACAAATTATTTATACAAGTTTGAAAATATAGTTCATTATAACCTCCCCACTATAGAATTTATTGTTCTACAGAATCCGTGGGGAATGAATTAAAATAGCACCCAACCAACATGTGTTAAAATGTCATATTAAAATGGACATGTTACATTCCAAAACACCAAACACACTCAAATAATTACTTATGCTTGAGATACATATGAAGTCAAAACCTAAGCCAATTCTATTCTTTTGAAAAAAAACCTCGAAATTATTCTTATTAAATAATGTTTAACTAGAGACATGATCACGTAATCTTATCATTAAAAATATGACAGTTGGAGCTCCCCACCATTGTTTTCCTAAAAAAGGTTCCAATTCCCAATCACAATACCGTCTCTATTGGAATTACCAAAAAATAATTCCCTATGTGTTATAAATATTCTCCAAGAATGATTTTTAACTAGAAAAATCCATGATTCCACACTAACCTCCTTTGTCCAGGTCGAGATACATTTTTATGAAAAGTATCATCTGATACATAATTCACTCATCTCCACCTGACATCATGCCAAAACATCTCTACAACGGTCATATTTTTTAAGATAATAGAAAAAAAAGTAGATCCACCTCCTGCTGAACATTATCAAAACAGTCTACTTAGATGACATGTATAGTATAAACTAAACTAGAATGCCTTATTCTACAGAATATCATGTTTTCCACATGCACAATCACTGAATCCCATCCATAAATTCAATTGAGGTTCCTTGATAAAAGCATCAAATTTACATTTAATCATTCATCCATCATAATGAAAAATGGTGAGACCTAGATCCATCCCACAAGGATCGTCACTAGTTATACATAATCTCATAGCTAGATAACATGTCCGGGATGACCTATGACTCATTAAACATGAGTCTAAATAACTATATAATGTTATTAAAAACTATATGTTTAAAAGTGAGACATAGGTACCCATTCAAGAAGTTCACATCATATCATTGACTGAGCATAGATCTAAATCCTCTTGGAAGTCAAGTATGAAGAAAAATGTTGGGGTCCAAGAATCATTCAAAGGAGAACCTAGATGAGAACCCATGTATCACTCAAGACCAAACATGCCTCAATAAAATCCATTTTTCTCGAATGAAATTATTATAAATCATATTTATTGAAATAGAAGGACTTTTGAATCATTTATCTTGTGTTATAACTAATGCTCTCGTAGTATACCTGAGCAATATCAAGATAAGAGACCTGATAATCACCAGAACATAATCACACTATGAGTATATCGAAAATTAAAAAGAATATAGTTGAAACCTATATCATAAAAAATACTAAGTGTTTTATGTTTTCACACGAACCACATTAAATCTAACGAAAATAAGAGAATACAAAAAACTAATTCTTGACTTCCTCTGAAAGAAGCTCGACTTCACAGGTCAATGTATCATAATGAACCGATAAAACTAAGATTACATTCAGAGGAAAATGATTCCTAGTCATGAAATTCCTTTCAATACTATACCTGAAAAATGAAACATCTCTAAGGGTTGAATTCTCAGAAAAAAAAAGCATCGATATCTTATTATCGAGAAATCACTGAAACATTAATAGACTCACAAAACTCTTATGGATTATGAAAAAACACCAAACTTTTTCAAATTTTATTCCACAGTTGTGTACCATATACCTATAAGGACAAGTATTCACTATAAATAATGTTATTCTATCCATATTAAGAGTTTACTAGTCTTCAATGGAAGAGATATACTAGCCACACAAAAGGGTTCTAGATCAGACTCACCGTAAATTCATGTATGAACCTTCTCCAAGTCAGACTCACATATGTAATTTATTAAATATTAAATAAAAAACTAACCAGACCAGCAGGTCAAAACACATTTTCCTCTTAGAATTACATCCCATGAATTGGGTTGAATTTTATTTCCTTAATTCCCAAGTCACTCTACTCTAGAGATGACCTAATAATGTACTCAAAAGTTCAAGGTTCAATGATTCTACATAAATCAATGAGTTTATTATAACATTTTTAAACTCCATTGTACCACATATATAAATTCACACTTCTCTATGGTTTCAAAAGAAAAAGGAACATCATCAATACTATCCATAGGCTGTCAACCCATTACATCGAAGTATCAGGTAGTATATACAATAGATATAATCCAACATCATATTTCACAATATGACCATTAACCTAGATGAAGACATACCAATTTTTCATATATGCAGAAGAACAGATGGTCACAAAACCTACTATCTGGAAAACCATGCCCTAGGGATGTCTAACAGTCCGAAACTAAGTATTATTGGATGATCATTCCCATTACAAAGGTCAATGATACCCTGACCGACCATCTAAAATAGGGTTTTATTTAGAGGGTAAGTGTCCTTCTATAGAAAAAAACACCTAAAAATTATCATACATCAATAAGCTCACAATATTTATCAAGTAATTTAATGTCTATATGAGTTATCTTTCCCATGTTATCCCCTTACTAAACCATAATTATTAACCTTATTATAATACAAAACAAAACCTATTTTACTAGGACCTAAACATATCATTTAGTTATTTGATAAAAATAAAAATGCATACGTAAATTCTTCTATTTATATTCTAAAGAAACTCTAAGTGATTTTTAAACTACCCTATCTTGGGGGGTTTAAAATAATGATACTACTGATGGTTCCTGTTTATCTCATTATATTAATTAAAATTAAATATTTAAAATTTTAATATATTTAATTCGGAATATCATTTACAAATTATTATAAAAAATTTCATGAAACAAATGGATTAAATCCTAAACCAGTTACCAGATTTAGCCTGTGACATTTCCTGAAAGGAGTTTCAAATCTCTATAAATTGGAAACTATTGTCAGGCATCAAAATGAGATAGTTGGGAATAATTTGGACCATAAATAAAAGACTGATGAAAATACCTAGACAAAAAACACAAAAAGAACACTATTAGTGAAAAAATAAATATAACTGGGTGGTTAAATATACCTCCAAGTGACATCATGGTTTACCAACATTTACCAATACACACTCACTATACGAATGATGCAAAATTAGAACCTGAAATAGAAAAGATAAGGTATGTATGATAATCGAGATTGTCAGTAGGAATGCCAAAGAATTATAATTCCCTATTTCTGTGCTTTTTAAATGAAAGCCATTCATGATAGTTTTAAATAAAATTCTTAATAAAATAATTTCTTTTATTATATTAAATTTCAAGTAACATGTTTAATTTTTTTAGGAAATTTTTTTCCACTACTTTTAGTAAGTAGTTTCCAACCGTGATTCTCCATAACAAAATTAAATGAAAATATTTTAAATTAAAATCATGGATTTTATAATGATGAAACAAGATATAAGTAACTATAATGGAAAAAATTTCACAGATAGTGTTTCATTAGCGAGGATGATGGTCAATCCCTATAGGTAACATGAAAAAATGGGACCCTATGAACCTCGTACATCCATTAAATGTGGTATAAAATTCACGACCAACGGTGTTCTGATGAATGGGACACTAGTAGGGGATATCCCCACAAAGAAAGTGGTCTCCAATAATCAACCACGTTTTGTTCAAGTTGTAGTGTCAATCCTATAAGGCCAAACACATATAAACCACTTCTGAATTATCTAGCGTACTAGTCCTTATCCCCCAACTTAGATACCCATAGCTTCATAGGCCCTATATTTCAAGGGTTTTTGATTTTTCATCAAACAAACATTTATGAATATATAATTATCATTATTAAAAACCTTACTCACCCTATCACCACTGATGTCCATCCATGAAAACATTCCCCCTTTTTTCCATCCCATAAAAAATCCACAAGTCTGTTTTCGTGGAATGTATTAAAATTAATACATTCAACAACATCAATTTCTAAATTAAGGTGAATTCATCAAGAGGGGTTTTCATTTTATCCAACTAATTCTTAAACTGCCAAATGATCATCATTATCTACAATGAATACAACTCACTTTAGAACACATAATACCCAAACAATTATATGTTCCAATATCATTTCATATCTCAATTGAAAAACCAATTCACCATACATTTAAACACTATCATGAACCCATTCATAAAATTATACAATTTTCCATGAAATTAAAACTACCAATGAACCTCATGTTCACACAAAAAAACCCCATTTTTGGATATCAAATTAAAGCTTTTTGAAAAAAAACATTTATCTGCAATTTTATAACCAAAATTGATGAAAGGCCAAATTCCTTTGGAAATATTAATTACAAATTCAAAACCACCTAAGAATCACTATTCAAGAAAAGTCACATAACAGCAAATGGGCATTAGAAATGAATTTAGTTTTCTAAAACAAAGCCATGATCATTTATAGAACAGACTACTAGATTTAAAAGCTTTTGTGTATTACATAAATATAAAACAAATATTTAAAAAAAGAAATAAATCATGGGATTCAAATTAAAGGGATTGGAATAGGGGACCTTCCTGAAACATGCCATTATTTTCGGATGGCCACTCAAACCGAGCCTTGGCTTACACACGCACAATAAATTATACATATATATACCCCTAATTGAAATTAAAATATGCCCCATTCTATTTTGTAATATGAATAAATAGATCACATATATATATATATTCCTTACCCTATTCATACCTATATAGGAATTATCAAATCCCGAAGCCTAAAACCACCGTAGTGAGGTGAAATGCACACCGAAAATAATTTTGAAGAACTCCAAACACTCTGGAAAAGACCCACACATCCAAAATAAATAGATGAGTAATCCAATATCACAAAATACCTAAATTAAATTTATTCAATGTGATGAAAAAGATAAAAAATCCTTACTTAAAACAATATAGAATCCAACACCCATGACGATGGTTGTTAAAACCAACCTCGGCGGGACATGAAGAACCTTAAATTATAGGAATTGATTAATAGAAGAACCCCAAAACAAAATAGAATTCGTCCAAGGTGAAAACATCACCTAAAATAGAATAATAAAATTAAATAGATAGAAAAGAAGGTATAGGGGACTCATTGGAGAGATCCACACATAAAATCATGATGAAAGGTTGCAGCCCGAATGAGGGAATAGTGCACTAGAGTTCTCCTAGCTGACCAGATCCTATAAGAAAGAGAGAGGATAGGTTGGGTTGTGCGAGGATGGGAAGGTGAACTCTGCCGCAAGAGGCTGATCTACCAATAGAAGAGGGAGAGAAGTTTTTTAGTGGTCCTCGATAGGTGGGGGTCACATATGCGGGGAGGAGAGAAAGGGGGTCAAATTATATAATGGGGTAAGGGGGGAGGAAGAAAAGACCCCAAAGGATTTCAATAAAATTAAAAATAATAACTTAATAATAAGAATAATAATAATCAAAATAATAACATTATCATTATTATTAATTAAATTAAAAAAATATTGAAAATTTAGTAATACTGTTAAAATTTTATTTCATTTTATTTCAATTTTTTTATATTATTTGATTTTTAAAAATCCAGGAAATCATGAATGATTTGGCTGCATGGTTGGTCAAGCAATGTGCTAGCCATTCGCCTCTAACAGAGTCCCCAAAATTGAAAATTTTAAACTAGTTAGACCCAAAACACAAATGAGAAAATTGATATAATTAAATAATTAATAATGAATTGTTGGGGTGTGACAATTTATACCCACTAAAAATACTTTCATCCCCTAGAAATTCCCTCAGCAAAATATGGAATCAAACACTAGTGTGAAAATGAATGAGGCCAAAGAAATCATGAAATTGGTGGGAGTTTTCCCTCCACCGGTCACACTGAACTAGATCTAAGGGAAACTACAATTATAAGTTCCATCAAGAAATGAGGAGGGTTCTCCCCACCACAAGAACCCGACTAGCACAACCAACATCGAGCCTCTTAGCACGAGCTAACTATAGAACTGCTAACATGAATCGAAGTAGATACTTCTAAAAAAGAACAAAACTCCCACATAGACCATGTATCGAATAAGTAATGACATGTTCCATAGTTGGTATTACCACTTGGTAAGAACCAACCATATTTTTCCAACTAGAACATATCGATATAGGAAACCCAATAAAAATTGACCCATGAACTCTCCACATAAACCAAACCCCCACCACATGGGGTCCCTAATGAAAGACCCCAAACAGAATGTTGGAACAAAGCCATATTCATTATTTCACATGATTCATGCCTCTCTAAAATGAGGACGTCCTAAAATAATAATGGCTTACCAAAAGCACTAACCACACAAGAGAGAAAATAATCTCGAGACTCACATTTGAGTAGGCACAACCACAGAAATTACAAGAAAATGAGATAACCATGGATTATTACTACCAAAGAGTTGTATTCAAATAACAAATACAACAATGAGAAAATGATTCCTCTTTGCCTCTTACAAAAATATATAACCTAAGGAAGATAAAACAGTGACATTTAAACCATCTCTATTCCAACACTCGAGACAAAAGCCAGACCAAGGTCCTCCACACCCAAGGATTTATGACTGTGTAAAAAGCTTCTATCTAAGACCTATTGTAAGATATTTGTTGTCTTGAAGCATCTCCTACCCCGTATTTAGGTGCTAAAATCTCAAATAAAACTTTTCTATCAATAGTGTGACTCACAGAACCCTTTCAAATTACACGAGAAACAACACTGAACAAAACATCCAATAATATGCTAATAATGAAGTTAAATTCATTTTTATTTTATCTAATTATGTTTGTAAAAATACCATGATGAAATAGTCATGGTCTGATGTTAGGAAGGATTTGGGATCCACCACTCAATTCTGAGTCACTGTAGAGTCATCACTAAGAAAACTCAAAGAAACACCCATTTATAATTTCCTCAAAAACATTAACCACCTTAGTTTAAATAATTTGAAGACATTAAATTACAACCACCACAGACATCGATCCTTCAATGTATAAAGATAATGAAAATTAATGTACTCAAACTTACTACACCAAAAGAAAATAGGAGAGTTGTCTGACTATTAAAATATGGAACTAACAAAAATACTTTTCAAAAATAGGTTTCTAGGATTCCTTATCTATATTGGATAGGGAACCTTCCTAAATTATGAAATGGATTCCATAAATGATCGTTGGACTATTATCCCACCAAAGAAAACCCTTAACAGATTCAATGAGGATTTCTTCAGAAAAAAGGAACCAATTCCTTGAGATTCCCACTGTAAGCATGCATTTTTCATTGGTCATTATGGACACTCATGAGAACTTCCATGTTCTTCACCTTCACCTCGTCAGGTATAAACCATCATAAGAATTTTGTCTTAAACACCTTCCAATACATAAAATCACGAATCAAATGAATATTCATGAATATTCAAATGAATATTCATGAATATTCATTGGGATTGTCTCCTTCTCTAATACATGGTTGAAAATTCAAATGAATTTGAACCAGCACAAGCTCTTGTATATTTCTGAGATCCAAATAACATAAAAACACCAAATATTTCACCACGCTAGTTAGATTCCATCAATTGATCAAGATTACCATGGAATATGGAAAACAACAAAAAGTAACTCAATTCCAGCACTCTGCTATGATTTGAGCAATAATAAACAACTAGAAAAGACCCACTAGAACCCTCTGATACTTTCCTAGTTGGAATATAAGAAATATAGCACAAAACCAAATATATTAGCATCATAAAAAAAATTACACAGTTCCATCCCAAACCAAAATCCAAACACAAATCATTATTTCAATCCCATTTTCATCATGCCAATACCAAGGGCCCATGAAAAAGTATTGTAAACATGTAATTAATGAAGTATGAAATTTCCTTCTCACTTTTTTAAATGTTGAAATATCCTCTTTCAAAAAATAATTTCCAGAAATAAAAACAACATAAATACCAAACATTGGTATTCCATAATAACTATCATATACATATACATGTTCAAAATAAAGCTTGCATCCCCACCAAGAACCAATTATCAATATTCCACATTCATACATTCATATATGTGATCGTTCATTGATATACTAGGGGTTAGTTCAAAATATTACTCATTTCCAAAATAGATCATTCAACATAAAACTCGAATTCCAAAGTTACACTCATTTCACCTTCGAAAAAGTATTTTCCGAAACCCCAAAACATTCTCCAAAATTCCTTCAAATTTTTCCTTTGAAACTACATATTATATTTAAGGAAAACAATTTCCATCTCAAAAACAATTTTCACACATAAACACACATTCCCTTTTTTGAAACCATTTCCCTAAAATATATTTTTCATTTCTAAGATCCACTCACCCCAACCAAAGTTAAGTACAAACTTAAATAACCTCAAAACTACCATAAATAAGGAAGTAGTGGCTATTAATCTCGGAAACATAGATCTTCAGACCATTCCTTGAGTAATCATCCACTACGAGAAGTATCTTGAACCGTGCACTCAGTTTGTACATGGGTCACTACTACCATCAAGCTCATCATGTAACACCATTTCCCTTCCATTTTCACCCCTATCCACAAAGACAATGAAAATGAAAAATTCAACTCCTAGAATACCCCTGGAAAATCGAGGCAATGGACGGGCGATGGTTCATAAATCCCTTCCAACACCTATCTCTCGAGTCCCGAAAAACCTAGTCTCTAAGCTATCTGACACCCAAAATAATAAGGGCCTCCTATAATAACATTTTTAATTAACCAACCCTAGTCATCCCTGAATAGGTCACCTGAGTTGTCCCATGGAAAGGCCTGAAGGGTGTCCCGATCCCCACGGGTTTGCAAATTGTTTTGGGAATCAAAATTATACTATTGGGGAAAGTTAGGCCCCTCAATAAATGAATTATGAATAAATATATGATAAAAAATAAAAAAATAAAACTATCAATAGAATAATAAACATAACTGGGGGGATAAAAATACCACCAACTAACCTCAAGGGTTACCAGCAAGTACAGAAAGACACTTACTACAAGAGATATCCAAACTAGAAAATGAAAATGAAAAAAATAAAGATAGCGTGATCACTAAGATGCTTAGTAGTAACACAAAATAATAACAACTCTCTATGAACATTCCATTAAAAATAACCCTAACCATGATATATTGAATATAATACATAATAAAATAATCTTTTTCATTCTATTAAGATTCAGGTCACAAGTTTAAATTTTTACCAAAAGTGTTTCGATTCCAAAATATTTTCAAAATAATTTCCATTCATGCATTAACAATCCAAGATAAAAATAAAAAATTTGTAATTAAAAACATTTTTTTTTGTAATGAGGAATGATAATTGATGTACCTACAATAGAAATCACTCTATAAACAACATTTCATAAGTGAGAACCATTTTAAATTCCTATAATTAACAAGAAAAAATAGGACATGAATAACCTCATAACATAGTGAGATGTGGTATAAAAATAACAAACAACTATTTTCCCATGAGGATTTTGACAATTGGTATTAGTTATCTACCATGTAGTAATATATAAAGAGACCTACAATGGGTTTTAAATCCAACATTGGTTCATCAGAATGAAACCTAATAGATGATGTCTAATTTTTAAAGATTCATAACACCCATAGTGTGTAATATCATAAGAGACATTCCCTAACTGACCTTCTTGGATCACATCACATAATATTTCCATAAGTAACCCTTTCATTTCAAATAAAAAAATTACATGTATATCCAATTAAGAATATATTTTATTCACATATAGTGGTTCAATTATATGGCCTTATATCTCCCTGTTTATAAATGACTCATAAACATTATCTAATACAGACTGGATCACATTTAGTAAAAAGAAATTCGCATTGAAATTTAATCATTATAATATTTTAAATTTTATCAAAGGTCTCTATATTTATATAAAAAGTTAAAAATATTGTTCGAATTCATTGGTTACCTTTCCCCAATTTATAAGGTGTCCACACACCCTACAATTGAAACCTAGATCTCGTTTTATCACAAAACAATATTAATCCCACAAAATCATATATATATCAAACTCATAACTAGGATTGTTATCATAAGAAGTAAATATAATGGAAAATTATAATAATCAAAAAAGTATGTCACATTGATAATACATGATTAATAATCAAGAAGCATATAAAAAAATTATTGAATGAGGATAAAAGATTAACCTGAAAAATAATCATTGGGGAATGTTATAAAAATAAGAATAAAAACCAAATAATAATAGGTAAAAATTGATAATATCACTAATTTACCAACCTTGTTATATAGAATCTAGTCTAATAATCACACAAGATTTATCATCACAAATTGTATAAAAACTACTAATGAAACTACATATAATGTAATATACATGGAATATGAATCACTATGTGACAATAATGAATCGTGTAATTCTAATTCCTTACCATACCAGCCTAAGGTAAAAATACCATAATTTTCAAAAATTAATATGAAGAGGAAGTTAAACCAATCACTAAAGGTGAAATAATATTCATATGTAACAAAGAGCACCACAAACAAAAAGTCCATCCATGGAAAATTAGAATTTTCTCCATGGGTAGCTTGTTAACACTAACACATAAATTTTTACCAAGAACCAAAACATTCACAGACTCCTTTATACCATCTCCAAACAGTAATAAAAAAGGAAAAATAACCCCCTGATATCACTTTGTAATGTCTTGGCTTGACTGAGTTTGAAACTAGAAGCCCGAATGGTCACTATATGGTCTTAAGCATTCCTACCCATATGATATAGGTTGTTGACTAGAAAATTTTGTATAATGACGGTTTAGTGGGGAGACTATTCAATGATGATCTGAGTAGCATAGTGATATATTACGAAACAAATAAATGTCAATAGCGATAGAAGTTATAAATAAAAGACTGAGTAGTAAAAAAATAATGAAATCTAAACAAAAATTTCCAATGCTAATATTAAAATATTACATCATTTCTATATGATTATACAGAAACTAATATATATATATATAATTCAACACGATACATGCCAGAACATGGGTGTAGGAAAAAAGATGAATCTTCATGGGAAATCTCCACAAGATTCCTGATCTCTAACTCAATCATCTTCTCATGACATCGTAATACAAGCATGAAATTCCATTTAGTAATCCATAGTACTAAAAAAAATGTATTCATGTGTGCCCTATTAAAATGGTAACCTAATTAGGGTGTGAGATAAAATCCCTATAGGCCGCTACCAGTGGTTCCTATAACTAAATTTTCTAGCTGAATATAAGGTAATATAGTGTGTATATAAAAATGAATAATCAACAATGAGGAAGTACTACATACCATAATAATCAGGACCCTAAAGGACACATGGTATAACTACCTTATTTGTCTAATGTTTGGAATGGGTTTCTGATCATAAAAAAATATTATTAATAAATATATTTTAGTTATAAATTGAATCCACCTATTTGGACTTTATACATTTGAAAGTTAGTATCAATTTAACTAGAATACTAGGTGTCGGCCAGTCTAGGGTGTAACTCAATCATCCATAACAAATCTCTAAAAGGCTATAATCTCATGTATGTGGTATAATCCCAACAACTCATTTTGAGTGAGATAAATCATGCTCAACAATTGAGATGGTGCGTGTATATTCATTCCATAATCCAAAAAAATGGATGTGGTGCATCATGTCTATTGTCCAAGTGGTGTTAATGGAGTGAGACATCATTCATTCCACCTGATTAATGGAAGAGTGAACATCATTCCCAACATGTACCTAAACCATCATGTCACAACCAATATATAAGGATTATTTATAATGATAATAAGGAATTCCATATTTAGATTACCAATAAGACCAATATAATCATAGGACTCAAATTTATTACAATTTTCAGAAGAAATGGTTAAATAATTATAAAATGAGGATTTTTTATACCATCTACCTAAATTACATTTAATTTAAACCATTAAATTTAAACAAGACATAACATTGATCAAATCATGGAAACTAACAAGCAATTCCTTCCAAACCACATAGAGGGTGGCTCATAATTGAAACAATTAATCACATAGAATGTCATTACCATTATTCAATGAATTTAATATTATCAAGGTTTTAAAGTACTGATAATTCCATTTATCTAAAAATAAAATTAAAGAATAGGAAAAAACTAATTTTATATGGCTATGAATGGTATGAATCACTAATCACCAGTTTTTAGTATAGAATATATTGAACCTTACCTTTGGGGTTTTATTATAAATCGTGTCATTTTTTAACATAAAATTCCTTTAGAATAACAAATTTTCACATTCATTATGAATAAATAAATTCACAAATAATTATAATTTTAAAAAGATAACAAACATCGATAATCTATGTCATGGGTTATAAAAATTACTTGTATGGGGAAAATTCATTTATGGTCCAAAAAACTGCATAGAAGGCATTCCATGATTTTAAAAAATTATATATAATTTTGTAAAAAACATGGTGCACCCAAATGAGTTTCTAGAACTGAGGTAGACATCCTATAATTACATATCATCATCCAAAATTATTAATAAATCATTTATATAACTAATGAGAAAAAAATAACTGATTTGGTGAGAATCATGATAAAGGATGGTGTGAGGCATGTAGAAAATATTTTTAAATCAACATAAACAAAGAAAAAGAGATATATACCAAATTCCACATACCATGGATTCTTATCTTATCCAATATTGAGGATTAGTTTTTTCGTTTTGGATGAAATTGATTTAATATACATCATCTAGGAAAATAGGGTGAATAGGATCATAATAAAATTGTGAAACAGATCTGAAGATAAATTCATATAGGAAGCATGAAGAGTTTAGATCTTACTATGAAATATACAATTCATCTGACCTATCTTGATTTGGTGTTGGGATCAAGAATATATTATAATCCATATATTGATTGGATGTGGAAGCTACAAGGGAGAACAGAACAACCCCCCCCTCCAAGATAATAGTGCAAGAAAAGAAGGGTTTAGATATTATGATAATTAGTGAAATTTTTATAAATTTTCTGATGAAATATGAGTCTAATGGTTTGTCCAATCTATACACAATTCATGATATTTATAACATCTAATGTTGGACCCTACATTTTTAAGACACATATTATACATAACCAATAACAAACCATGAAAAGTTCCACATTATTTTTCATTTTAAAATATTCATGGTCACGAACTGTAACTGACATGGTCATAGGAAAATCATGAATCCCCTATTACTGAAAATGTTCCCCACATGGCTTGGACATACCAGGTGGTAAAATTGTGACCTAATATTTTTTCCCATTTTCAAGAATTATTTTCTCTTAAGAAGCCATTGACACTCATCGGATTGTCCATAGGTCCCAATGCATATTTTCCAGGATTAAATAGTGATGTAAATGGAAACACAAATGAGTTTGAATTCATGAATAGACAGGTTGTTACATCTGAACATGTGAAATTAAGAATGCCTCACCGTATTCTAGAGGCTACTAACTAGAGAAAAGAGTATTTGGAGACACATTTGGGAGACTATACCAAATTTTAATAGTAAACCCCATGTGGAAAATATCAATTGGTACAATATCTAGTATAATCGGAAAAATGTTCTACAAACATCATGTTCTAATAATATCCCAAATGAAACACTACAGAAAAATGATATGTACACTATAAATGTCTTGTAGCCATAAAATAAAACCCAATAACTAAAAGCATAAAAATACCTGAACACAGTACCGGGTTGAGAATAGTCCTAATCTCCCATGTTACTTCTTTCCATCCAAACTAACAACAAAAAACCATGTCCCAATCCTAATCATTTACTTGAAACATGTATCATCATCTCGGGTACCAATGTACCATAGTAGCTCGAGCTGTGTGTGAGTACGACTTAGTCAGCCACCACAATGGGTGTATAAAGTAATAAGCTATCCTAAAATATCATATAAATATGTTCAAAAAATAAAACAAATAATTAAATAACGAGGTTTTATTATCTTACCATTTTTAAATTTAAAAATTTAGTTCCCATGTCCATGTGATACCTAAACCCATCAAAAGAGATTTTCCTCGTGCGGGTCTTTTAACCCATATGTCATGGGGGTCACATGCCAGCAAACATGGATCATCATTCCAAGTATTCAAACCAAGATTCAATACAACATGTCCAAAAATCTCAAACATGTAAAATAATTTCATGTTCATACCCTTGGAATCGGGTCTATTCGTCCATCCTATTCACTATGAATCATTCGAGAGCATAGATAATCATTTGTTTCTTATCAAAGGATAAGTAAACTACGTTGAACATCCTAACCAAATTGTGAGGATCACTCACACAACCAAATTAATAATCAATGTTGAACTCCATGTCCAAAAACATATCAATTATTCCACTAAAAAATTCCAAGGTCCGATACAAAAATATTTTAAATATACATAATATGGGAACCAAATTAAATTCATCTATAATCATCTTTTCAATCACATTTAATATATTTAACCACTTATTCCATAAATATCAATTACTTAAATTTTGACTTATTAAATAATTATTAAGAGATATTTAAAAATATTTACTAATAATAACATATCCATTAACCATTTTCCATTTTTTATATTTATCACATCATTTATATTGGTCCCGACAGACCTTTAAAACTGAAACATAGATCAATTATATCCCAACCTCTTTGACATATCATAAAACACTAAAAACATATTTGACTAAAATTTCCAAGAAAACATTAAAAACATGGGTCTCCTTATTTGTGAAACCAAAAGACATCCATGAAAGTTATTCTCTATTAAAACCATTAATATAGTTCAAAATACATTTTTACCAAAGGGGTGACCACCAACAAATTTTGAATCATCATTTGAACCCCATTCTAAAATCCACATTAAAAATACCTTGAGCTCAATAACCAATTTTAATACGTAATATAATTTAAAACAGTGTTTCCATTAATTAAAAATTACAACCATATCAAAATCCAATGCATGCCATTTAACACATTTAAAAGAAACCATGGGATTATCAAAAATTGTTTCCAAAGAAATATCAATGTAACACCTTAACATGACATAAACTCTTATCCCGTACCATTAAAATTTTTACTTTACCCATAATAACATAAAAATTACCATTATTACTTGTTCAAAATAATATTTTTCCTACCTCATGAAATGGAATCTCATTAAATCATAATCAAAGTATTAAAATACACATTGAGTGTTGTTATGAATAGTATCAAATCATAAATGGATCAGATAGGTTCTATAAGGTGTATCATACATAAATTTATGTCATAATTAACTATTCTTAGAAAAATACACAAAAATAATGCAAGGAAACACAATGTAACAACAAAATATACAAACTAAATATCAAGACTATAGGAAAATGTTTTTAAAACACCAATATCATGATCAAAAGAAAACTGTAATCCCACTATAGATCATGATTTAAAATATAATTTCCTACTAATATAAATTGAAAATTCCATAGATATATGGGTCTAGAGATTTGAATGGAGTGTTATAACTAAACAAATCTACTCATAGAAAAGTGAGTTAAAAAGGTAGAGTCAAAAATGAAGCATGATTTATATTAAATGGAATCCAAAACTCCCTCGAAATGAAGAATAATATCCATGGAGGAAGTGGGAGCTCCTGGTTCCCACACCATACTACTGGTGGATAAATGTGGTGAAAAATTGTTGGAAAAAGATTTAATCCCAAGAGGGAGAATAGAAAATTCCCCACCTTTTAAGGGATTCATTGGCCACATGGTTGTCTGGTGATCCTAAACAGTTTGTCAAACCATGCATGGGAAATGCGTTCACCTCAACCCAAGACACATCACCCCCATAGTTATGGTACATGACTAATACTAACCATTTTCCAGCCATTATCCAGGTGTTGTATGTCCATTTTTCCAATTATTGAAGTTCTAGAACCACCAGTTGCTCTCGAGACCTTCCATATCCCCAAAAAAAACTATTAACAATTTTTTAATTGAATTTACCTCAAATAAAAATGATGTGACCTCAATTGACAGGTAAAGATATTTCAGATTATGTATAGAGTGTTTTTTTATTGAAATGACAACCCGTTAAGGATTGAAACTTCAAGATATATTATTTGATATAGAGAAAATAATGGTAAATAACTTAGAAAATACTTTTTGGGTATTAACGTGATCATTACGTGGTGACTAATAAAGAGATATATGGGCACACCTATCATGAAAATTTAAGGGGATACAATTCAGTTGATTAAAAAACTCCTTATAATCCATCATTATTGATTTGATGACAATTTTATGATTTCCATATATTCACAAAGGAAATAAGTGTATTTTTAATATTTTTTCTATGAAAATGTTTTCAATTTATTATAATTATAAAAATAAATATATAATTATACACAATAATTTTAAATTCATAATTTTATGATATAATACATTGTATTCCATTAGTTGTAGATATTGATGGCTACATGGAACTAAATTCATTAAAACAAACATAATTTATATAGTTACTTCCACGCAACAATATTTATAAACCCAGAGTTCAAGTTAAGTAGAATATAAAAATATTTGGGTCTATTATGACCACTAATAATGTCTATAAAAAGAAACTTATTTCTTCACAAATTGATACTATGATGATGGACTACTATATTCAATATAATAATCTAGCCTTTCCTAAAAAAACAGAAATATTTCTAGATATAAAATGTATCAGGTTCCTCTAAAAGTTATTTCATTAATTTGGTTATAATGAAATTGAAATGAATATTCTGGTATTTTTTTGAAATAGAGATAAAAATAAATTATGGGAATTGAATAAAAATACTATGGAACTAGGGAAAATATTAAGGAATGAGTGGATTTAAAAGATATATACTAGGAAAAGTACATTCCTCATGATAAATGAGTTTATTTGGAAAATAATATTTCATATTTTGGGCAAAGGTAAGAGGAAATTGTTTCTAATTATAATTAAAATAATACATGATTGACAAAACATATCAAAGACTACATATGTAATACATAGAATATTAATTATTCTTTCTTTGTATGTAAATGTCAAATAGTTGTAAGGGGTTTACTATGTTAATAGGTTTCAACAAAGGTTGAATTGGTATCATTTTTCATTAATGAAGATAAATAATTAAGCATGTACTACATTATAAAATTATTAAAAGATAATAAGTTAATGAATGATCTCCGTGAAAATGAAAATTTCAAAAAAAGGGATTAAAGGATGTGTGTAATTAAAATCATGTAATAATTGTAAAAAGAAAAATAAATGGGTTTTTATTGAAAAGAATGGTGGTTTGTTAGAAGTGGAGAGATAAGTGAAATAATGCCCAAGAATTCGACAGAAAATTCTGATGATTCAATTATAAGGATACATGGAACTACTATTTTGAATACCCAATGCTTCATAAGAATTTATCATTGGAAATGATAATGTTTAATGACCACTTTTATTTAATCACCATAAAAATGGTTTATTTTACAAATTAGTTGATAATGGTTGCATTTATAATAAACTGACATTAATATAAAGCTTCATTTGGTGTTAGATCTCTCAATCCTTTTATTTCAGCAATGAATATTAAACCATCCCCTAACACTGTAAGGAAGTAGCTTCAAATCAAAATACAAATTGAGAATCTGGTTTTAATGAGAATATAATATTTAATATTCAATAATATGTACATATATTATCTATTTGGAAACATGGTTGTGATATAAATATTTGACATTGACATGATCCATTTTATAGGATATAATTACATTTTATGATTCAGGAAAATGTTGATGAATCATTAAATAATATACGTTTAACTAGTATTAAAATTTATATTGAATTTATTATTTTAATAAATATTACTCTTCTTTGGGTTTTATTATTGAGGATTTTGGAATTAATGTATTTTTTCATAATGTGATGGTATGTTCATGTTGAGTATTATCTTACCCTGTTATACCCATCTTCGGTTAGAAATGTACAGTAACATTCCTTTCGTTTATAAAAATTTTCATCTAAAAAAGATTGATTTTCATTCATCACGCATGAAAATACATTAATTAATTCATCATAAGAATCAAAAGTGGAAAATAATTAAAATAATAAATCAAGGGGAAAATGATATTAGTAAGTATAATGAAATTAATTATTTGTTTTTCCCATATTTCATAAATTCTAGGGGAACATTATTTTATTATGTGGAAAACATATATCAATTAAAAAAATTTGAAACCCATTAAAAATTATAAATACAAAAAACATATATATATATATATATGTCCATACATTTTTACGATTTATTTTATAGTCTTACCTATGACAGTGAGGTTGATATATTTTTAAAAAATAAATATTGAGTCATATATTTATTAGTAATTAATATATTTTTAGAAACAGATTGAGGTTAAACTGATATTATTAAAGGAAAATAAAAAAGAAATAGTTTTATACTAACAGGGAACTCGTTACATGAAAAATTTCCCCAAATTAGCCATTTCCAAAATAAAGATGAAAAAATCAATCAAACCTTGTAGACCCAGATATAAATCCCAATTCAAACAATGGTCTTAAAGACTGTTTGTACAGAGACCACTACTTTGGCATGATATCCCAAAGAACAAAATTGGATGACCCGAACTCCCATTGTGTCATAAAAGAACTAAAATACCTTAAAAATAGAAAACCCAAAGGAAATTATTACATGGACATACATCAATTCCATGTTTTAACCTTAATCATCTCTATCCACCACCTCCATCATCCCCTCCATCCACTTCCATTGAGCACCAACCCTATACAAAAAATCCCTAAACCAAAAGATCCCACTATTTTTATACACTAATAATACCCCGAGTAATGTCGATATGATAATAAACTACCCCATGGTCCAAAAAAGGTTGAGAGCGCCAACCCATAGACCATCCCACATCACTCATCAATTCCTGACGAACTGAACTACCATGATGACAACCTATAGAAAGATTGGCTTAAAAAAATTTCAACCACATTCCAGATGTCCAAAATGAATCATAATTAAAGAATTAGTAGATAATGTCAGAGGTGAACATTCTTCTATGAAATATTGTTTTTGATATTACTATGGACAAAAACGATGAAACACCATAAGAATACAATTGATACTATAAATAAAACAATCATGTGTATCAATTCCAAATAAAAATTCAACACTATACCTAATATGAGAAAAATAAGGAACCTAAGGGAGAGAGAGTTGAATGCGATTCACCATGTATATATCTGCAGACCATAAATTCAATGGAAAATAAAACAAAATGCATGATTTTTTAGTTGATATTATGTGAATAGTTTTTTTATAATATGGTTAAATGTGACACCTTTAAATTTTAGTTTGTTTTTTCCTTAAAATATATAAGAAAATGAATATATTACAATATATAAGGATAGAATTCTCTAAATGATGGATTACTATATTACAACATCTAAAATATTACAAGATAATTAAATGAAACATAACTAGTAAAATCAATTAAGAAATACTACTTTAATTAATCATTATTTAATAGAAATGTAATATTAACTAACAATATTTTAATATATATTATTTATATAAATGAATTTTGACCTTATTTAATATAATAAATTTATTAAATATTTTTGTTTATACTTATACAAAAATATAAAAATCACTCAAAAAATTATCATCAAATGTCTATAAATGAATATAAATTCATATGAAGGAAAAATGTTTTATTGATCTAAAAAATTGTTTTTATCTTAATATTGTATTGTTATCCAAATATATTAATGTAATTACTTTATATAAGTAATTTTAATAATATATTTAGATACTATATTGAATCAAGTAAATTAATATTCATCGAACAACTATTACAAGTCAATGAATGATAATAAAGACATTTTATTCATTGAATATACATATTTCTATAAAAAATAGTTACATGTTTCAGGTGAAGATATAATATGTAATATCATCCTAAATTAGTAATTGAATTTTATAAAATTAGCATCAATTTTTTATTCTGACTTTCATTTTTATATTGTGGTTAATTATTTATTCTTTTATAAAAAAGGTTTCTTTTTTGAGTCAATATAGAATATTCTTATTTATTTTAATATATATCATGTATTTTCAACTCTATAATTTACTTTCATTAAATTAAGTAATTTAATTATTATTCCAAACTACTTGGTAAAACTCAATTCATAAATGATAATTATCAAGCATTGGCCTTAAAGGATACAATTAAAGATGGTAATACTAGTAAGACTATCTTAGTGGTGGATAATGTTTGTAAATTTGATGAAAAATATCACTTGGGGAAGAATGAATTTTTAAATTAGCAACATCCAAAGGGGGAAAATAATTTATTTTGGATGGGATTTCACACCACATCATAACTAATCTTGTCTAATGAAGGATTAATTGAACATGGAAACTAAAATGGTTTCATGGTCATATGGTCATCATTGTAAAGTCCCAAAAATTTCAAGGAATTTTTTTTCTTAATTTCATTGAAATTTTACAAGTCTGTGGCTTTAGACGACACTTGATTCCGAGGCCCGGTGTTCCCGGAATCAATTTATGAAGATTACCTCAGGTACGTTCAGTAAACGAATGAGTGGGGTTTTCTATCTTTCGAATGGTTTCTTGGAAATGAAATCTGAGGGCACCGATGAACTCACAGCGCCAATAATTGCTTAAGGAGACCTTTACCACAATTTTGTTTCAAGCAGGTTGAGATTTAATTTTTGGGGAATTAGATTGAAATAAATAAAATTGGTGGAGAACAATTTTATTTATATCTAAGGTGGTTATATCCTACAAAGGGGAGTTAATGGTGGGACCCATAACCACCTTACTACCCATATGTGGATATATAAAAGGTGGGGCACACATGAGCCCCAACCTTTCACCTTCCGCTAAACCCTCTTTCAACACCCTTTTTTTAAATTATAAACTCCCTTATTTAATTTATCAACCCCCTTATATAAGTAGCTTCTCCACCTTCCTCTCCTCCTTTAAAGTTTTCCATCACACATAATTAAGGAACTGATTCTTTGAATTAATTTGAAATGGTTGTGATTTATTTAAAATAGGACATGGCTATTTTAAAATTTTCCTTGGAAAAAACGTTGGTGGGCGAACCTCTGATGAAATTAGAGGAGCTTCGTTCTTCAACCCTCTGATGAAGAACGACACTCTCCTTTACAAAAAATGACAATGTGCCTTCTATTCTATTCTCCGCGAAAAGTGAAGAGATGCCACTTCCTCCTCGGACGCACTCCGACGTCACCTACGAATCCTTTCCCCGCGACGCCTCCTTCCGCGACACCCGACGTGTGATGAAAATTATCAAGGTAGGGGTTATGTTCAATTTTTAAAGGATTAAAATTGTTCCTCGATTCGTCGTTGTATTTATTCAATTGTCTCACCCTATTTCTATCGCTTAACACAGAGGGCGCATGCCAAACGAACAGAGCCCGAAAACCCTCCACTATAATGTGATCCTTTTGGAACCGACGATCGAAGGCGGAACACGGAAGAGACCGGCGGCGCAAGGGTCGTCGTCGTATAATCTAGAAAAATCTGCAGCCAAGCGGGCCGCAGTAGAGGAAGCACGGCGACATCGCACTGTGCCGGGGATGCGGAACCATGGCCACCATAGGCCGCGGCAGAGGAAGCTGGCGTCGTCAGGCAGGCTGGGTAGTGGGAACCGTAGCCCGCTTTGCGGGCCACTTCGGTGGATAGACCGGCCGACCCGTCGGCCGGCCGGGCGGAGCAGATCCATGGCGCCACGTGGGTGCCCTTCCAGAAGAGTCGTATCCCGCAGTGCGGGCCGCTTGCACTATATGGCCGACTGACCTAGCCAGCCGGTTTGGGAGGGGCGGCGCCTTTTGGCGCTACCGGTTCAGACAACTGAGGGGTCGCGCCCCTCGGACCACTCGACCCTCATGCTGAGCCAGTTGGGCCGCGCCCCTTCGTGAAGGGCATCGCCACATTGGGCCATCCCGTGCCCCTCATTCCAGGCCGCGCGACTCACCGAGCTGGTCCGACCCCTTTGTCGGGTTGGGCTCGCCAAAACCGAGTCGACTCGACCCGTCAGCCCATCGGGTCGAACGGACCAGTCCCGTTTTCACTTAAATGAGAATAACATGAAGAGCGCGGGTCTGATTGACGCACCGTATGTGGCACTGGGACCCTCGTGACGAGGCCGTCCTTTTTCGATACTCTATGTGAATTTTGGACAACTTTGGAAAAAATTTGGGTTTGGAACGAGTGTAATTCCAACCGGGCCCTCAAAGTTGAAACGTTTATAACTTAAGGACTGGACGTCTGATTGACGTGCCATCGAATAGGTTGGATTCCTATTGATGAGATTGTTTTTTTTCGCATACTTAACCTATGGTTTGGACGCAGTTTCTGTGTGGACGGGTTGGATTGTACCCGAAATCCAACTGGGCCCCCTGGAACAGAAATGCTAATAACTCACAGACCGGGCATCCGATTGACGCGACGTCTGTTGCGTTGAGACCCCTATGATGAGGCGGTCCTTTGAGATACATCTACATGAGTTTGCGTGTCACTTTGATGTATCGACCAGTAGCTCTAGTAGCGGATCCTTCTGAATACGAGCGTACGGAGTACGGAGACAATGTAACTGGCCGAGACCAGATGACCGCTTGTCCGATTTGTTTCGGAGAGACTTGAATAACACAGTGGGGAGAACTACTGTGATGGGGTGGTAGAACCATAGTGGGGAGCACTATTGTGTTGGGGTGGTAGACACGCGATACTCGAAAAGAGGAGTACCTCCGTAGGCTATTAGGGGGAGAGCTACTGTGTTGGTGCGGCAGACCCATGGCGGGGTGCTCTACTATGTTGGGGTGGCAGACCCACGGTACTCAACAGAGGAGAAGTACGTCAGCAGTCTATGGTTAGTGAGCAGCGCCTCGGAGTGGTGACAATACCACTATACTCAACAAATGAGGATCTCTTCAGGAGTTGTGGTTTCGATATAATTAATGAAAATGCTGGTTCTATCTGAGTGAATGACCTTTGTGTTTACCTCATGATTGAGATGGGTTAGTTGACAACTTAGGTATATGTATCAGCATGTAACTAAGTAAAGGATATCTATTGAGATCTTTCTTTGTGTTTTATCCATGTTTGATTTTATGAGACCTTAAGGGTCTCGGTGTCCCTACTGAGTATCGTTATACTCCCCCCTGCATGGGTTATGCTTGCACCTCATTGTGTTGGATGCAGACGACGGACAACGCGGACAGAGGCTGAGTATATGGAGACTGGACGACACCTGGAGGACGTCCTCACGACGAGATGGTACCCGGAGGTGGACCACATGACAAGATGGTACCCGGAGAAGGTTGACGGACGAGGACGCTGAGGGGGCTATTTGTACATACACATCAGGTAGGATCTATGGTGGATGATCTATGAGATGCGCTATATGTACCAACCCTTTTGGTAGGATCTGTGGTGGATGATCCAAGAGTTGTTTGTCACCTTCAAGCTATTTTGTCTTTTAACTTGTACTTTACAGTTGGGCTTGTATTTCCAGCCCCTTACTTCAACACTACTTTTTTTTCAGTTTTACTTAGAGTTTGCATCTTCTTGTACTTTGTTTGAATGTGTTTACATTTTATAAAGGCAATTCATTCCCAGTTATAGATATTTACCCCTTTTGGCACTAGTCACCAGCCCCTGGCCTATGGAAGGCGGGATTGGGGTAGTCACAGCACGGGCCCCGAGGACGGGTTGTGAAAAATTGGTATCAGAGGAGTCGGTTCAACCTCAGAACATAGGACTCTGATATTTTCATTCTGTGAAGAAATAGTGTTAAGGGTAATAAGTGTGGTCTTTAGTTCAGGGAGTCCAGTGTTGGTGAGGCCAGCCGACATATCCATACACTAGGGCCCTGACTTCAGATTTACCACTCAGTACACAAAACAATTGATTGCATGTGTGTTTTCAAAAGATTCCATTAAGTCAGCTAAAACCAGGTCAGCTCACCAGGTATAGTCTTTTGACCGTGTCACATCTGTTCTTTCAGGATTCCTCTCGGCAGACGACCAGCTAGAGCCCCGAGAGTTGTACATACTGATTGCCCACCGAGCGACGAGGCCTCAGTACATGGCCCTCTTCCTGTTGAGGAACCAGTAGAGGCACCAACGGTACTACCACCCGTTGGGCCACCGATGCCACTAGCTGCAGCAGCAGGCAATGAACACCACTTGAGGGCCCTGCATGAGTTCCAACGCTAGAGGCCACCCAGGTTCCGGGGAGAGACGGACCCACAAGCGGCTGAGGATTGGCTGGAGGCTATTGTGTGAGTCTTCAAGCTAGTAGGGACACCAACAGACTTTATGGTGATCCTTTCTGTTAGCCTCCTTCAGGCAGCAGTAGGGATATGGTGGAACCTGATTCTCCAGATGCACGACGACGCGACACTCCAATGGGCAGACATCGAGAGCCTGTTCCAGGTGGATTTTGTACCAGCCACCCTTCGAGCGGTGTAGATAAAGGAGCTACTGCATCTGCAGTAGGGAAATATGACAGTAGCACAGTACTCGGTGAGGTTCACAGACCTCTCACTCTACTCTACAGACATGGTACGTGACCCGTTCTTCATGGTCTAGACTTCAATAAGGGGATCAGGCGAGATATTAGAGATTTAGTTGTTTCTCACAGCATCCCGACCCAGACAGGGGTGTTAGAGTGAGCCTCCTAGTTGAGTGTTTTCTTGCTGATCAATCTCCAACAGCGGAAGCCACAACTAGTAGACATGCAGCAGAGTCTTCGGCAGCTGGCAGTAGACAGAGGACGCAGAGGTCCAAGAGGACTAGACCTATAGGTGGTCGAGCACACGACTCAATATCGGTAGTGTGAGGCACCTAGGGTAGAGACTGAGCCAGACCTACCATGCTATGTTACACATGCGGCGGACAGGGTCACATGGCTCGTTACTGTCCGACCCACCACTTGGATGATCAGCAGTTAGATGAAGAACCTCCTAGGTAGAGGCATATGTTCGATCGAGATAGTCTGTAGGGTGAAGGCGGACGAGGCCAAGGAGTTTTCCGTGTAGCTGGAGGTGGACGACGCTTTGAGGGGTTTCCACCACCACCACCCGGAGGTCCACCCTGACCGCAAAGAGCAGGTGGACAAGGGAGAGAAAAACTTAAGGAAGTTGAATCATACGACCATGGTACCTCGGAAGCAGGTGGACAAGGGCGGGACTAGTTCTAGGCTTGGAGGAAATTGTTCATGATGCTTCTAATCTTCCTTGTTGTTGTAGTTCTGGTTGTTATGTGTCTTTGTACTTTGAGATGCATTAATAAAATACACTTTTCCTTATGACGTTTATTTCCTTCCTTTTTTGTGGTTAATACTAAGAGGGTCAGATTAAAACTGTTGACTTGACCCTCACTTTCGAGATTCCTACTGGAGGAGACCCAGTGACCAAACACTGATGCCGACCGTGTGATTCAACCCTTGGAGGTGAGAGTGACAGTTGGATCTCTTGGTAGTAGCTTTTAGGCCTTAAGACGTTGTCCATGGCATGAATTAGTACCGTTCATGTCAGGATTGACGGTATTAGGAAAGGGATGTGGTTCATCCAGGGGATGAGACCATATTTCTCTTTTCATCAAAGGGGAAATCATACCAGCTCGTGTAGAACCCGAGAAGGTTCAGGCTATGAAAGAGGAGGTGAAGATCGTCCAGGAGCAAAAGAAGACTACACAGAGAAGACAAAAGTCCTATGAGGATGGGAGATGGAGACCACTAGAGTTCGAGGATGGTGACCACATCTTCTTCCGGGTCTCACCTCGAAGAGGTCTACAATGAATTGGCCGAGGAGGAATGTTATCTCCACGTTTCATCGGACTTTTCCAGGATCTTAGCAATGTAGGAATGGTTTCTTACCGCCTGGCCCATTCACCTTAGTTGCGTCAGGCGCACAATGTCATCCACGTATCTCAAATAAGGAGATATGTGCATGACTTGACACACATCATCGATCCCGGGAAGCTAGATATCGATGACGGGGAGATTTTCATAGATGTTCTAGTAGATATTGAGGATAGACAAGAGTGGGTCCTACGAAAACAGTCGATTCCTCTAGCGCGCATTTGCTGGAAGCACGGGAACCTCCAGGTGAGCACATGGGAGCATGAGGCTCAGATGCGTGCTCGGTACCCCTTTTGTTTCCCTAGCTTGTGTTGTAGATTTACGGGGACATAAAGCCATGAGGTGGGAGTAATGTAAAGACCCTCCAATTTCAAAAACAATTATTAATTTCTATGGAATTTTATGAGTATATGGCTTCTGACGGAATTTGATTCCAAGGCCCGGTGTGCCTAGAATCAATTTCTGAAGTTTAGCTCGGGTACGTTCAGTAAACAAACAAGCGGGTTTTTCTATATTTTGAATTAGTGCTCGGAATTTAAATTCGAGGGAACCGATTAACTCACAGCACCGGTAATTTCTTAAGGAGACCTTTACCACAGTTGTGTTTCAAGCTGGTTGAGAATTATTTTTTTAGGAATTTGATTGAAATAAGTAAAATTGGTGGAGAACAATTTTATTTATATCTAAGGTGGTTATATCATACAAAGGGGAGTTAATGGTGGGACCCACAACCACCTAACTACCCATATGTGGACATTTAAAAGGTGGGGCCCACATGAGCCCCAAACATTCACCTTCCCATAAACCCTCTCTAAACCCCCTTTTTTAAATTGTAAACTCCCTGGTTTAATTTACCAACCCCCTTATTTATGTAGCCTCTCCACCTTCCTCTCAACCATTAAAGTTTTCCAACGGACATAATTAATGAATTGATTCTTTGAATTAATTTGAAATTGTTGGCATTTATTTAAAAATGGAGATGGCTATTTTAATATTTTCCTTAGAAAATAATTTGGTGGGGGAACCTCTGAAGAAATTAGAGGAGCTTAGTTATCCAACCCTCCGACAAAGAACGACACTCTCCTCCACGAAGAACGACAATGCGCCTTCTATTATATCCTCTGCGACAGGTGAGGAGACGCCGCTTCCTCCTCGGATGCGCTCCAACATCACCTACGAAACCTTTCCTCACGACACCTTCTTCCGGAATGCCTGACGTGCGACGACAATTATCGAGGTAGGGGTTGTGTTCAATTTTTAAAGGATTAAAATTGTGCCTCGATTCGTCGTTGTATTTATTCGATTGTCTCGGCCTATTGCTATCGCTTAACGTGGAGGGCACAAGCCGTATGAACACGACCTCAAAAACCTCTGCTAGAACATGATCTTTATGGAACCGACGATCGGAGGCAGAACACGGAAGAGACCAGACGCTCAAGGGATGTCGTCGCATAAGCTAGGAAAATCTGTGGCCAAGCAGGCCACGACGGAGGAAGAATCGCGTTGTTGCCCCGTGCTGGGGATGCGGTACCGCAGCCAGCATAGTCCATGGAAGATTAAGTTGGCGTCGTCACGCTGGCTATGCTATGGGAACCACGGCCCGCAAAGCGGGCCGCTTCAGTGGAAGGATTGGTCGGCCGAGCGAAGGGGAGCCGCGACGCCAGAATTGTGCCGCGCTGAAAACCGGCTGGCCCGTCAGCCGGCTGGGCGAAGCAGATCCACGGCGCCAGGAGGGCGCTGCACAGGAGCCGTTGGGTGTGCGATACTCTATGTGAGTTTTGGACATCTTTGGAAAACGGTCGGGTTTGGAATGAGCGTAATTCCAACCGGGCCCTGGGAACTGAAATGCTTATAACATAAGGACTGTACATCTAATTGACGTGTCGTCGACTATGTTGGATTCCTCTTGATCATTCAGTTCTTTTGGCATACTTTACATGAGATTTTGACGCATTTGGAGTATGGCCGGGTTGGATTGTACCCAAAATCCAACCGGGCCACTATAACAGAAAGGCTAATAACTCACAGACCGGGCGTCTGATTGACGTGCCTTCTGTTGCGTTGAGACCCCTATGACGAGGCAGACCTTTGAGATACTTCCACATGAGTTTGTGTGACACTTTGAAGTATTGACCAATAGCTCATCGTGTGGATCCTCCTGGAGATGAGCGTACAGAGTACGGAGACCATGTAGCTGGCAGATACCTGATGAATGCTTGTCCGATTTGTTTCGGAGTGACTTGAAAAGCGTAGTGGGGAGCACTACTATGTTGGGGTGGCAGACCCATGGCGGATAGAACAACTGTGTTGGGGTGGCAGACCCGCGGTACTCGATAGGAGGAGTACCTCTGTAGGCAATTAGAGGAAGTGCTACTGAGTTGGGGTGGCATACCCAAGGCGGGGTGCTCTGTTGTGTTGGGGTGGCAGACCCGCTGTTCTTGATAGAGGAGGAGTACCTCAGCAGTCTAAGGCTAGTGATCAGCACCTCAGAGTTGCGACATGGCCACTGTACTCGACAGAGGAGGAGCTCTTCAGTATTTGTGGTTTCGATATCATTAATGAAAATCCTGGTTTTAGTTGGGGCAATGACATTTGTGTTTACCTCATGATTGAGATTGGTTACTTGATAACTCAGGTATATGTTTGGGCAGATACCTCAGGAAAGGTTATCTGTTGAGATCATTCTTTGTGTTGTATCCTTGTTTGATTTAGTGAGACCTTGAGAGTCTTGGGGTCCCTACTGAGAATCGTTATACACAACCCTGCATGGATTATGCCCTCACCTCGTTATGTTGGATGCAGACGATGGACAACGCTAATGGAGGCTGAGTGTATGAGGACTGGACGACACCTGGAGGTGGACCTCATGATGAGATGGTACCCGGAGGTGGACCACACGATGAGTCGGTACCCGAAGAAGGTTGACAAACGAGGAGGCTGAGGGGTTTATATGTACCGACCCTTCAGGTAGGATCCGTGGTGGACGATCTAGCAGTTGTGCTCTTTGTACCTACCTTTTAGGTAGGATCCATGGTGGACGATCCAGGATCTGTTTATCACCTTCCAGCTGTTTCTTATTTTACCTTGTACTTTACAGTTGGGCTTGTATTTTCGGCCACTAACTTCAACACTACTTTTGTGTTTCAGTTTTACATAGAGTTTGCTTCTTCTAATACTACAGTTGAATGTGTTTACGTTTTATAAAGGCAATTCCTTCTCAGTTATTGATATTTATGCCTTTTGGTGATAGTCTCCAGCCCCTGTCCTATGGAAGGTGGGCTTGGGTTAGTTTCGGCACGGGCCCTGAGGATAGGTCATGACCATCATATTGGTAATAAATGAGGAAGAGTATCCAAAGGGGGATCACTTACCTTTAATTCTAGTTGGGAATATTTCAATTATAGTATCAAATTCTAAAAATAGGTAAACCATCATTCAAAATCACCTTTTTACACTGGTAGAGATGATGATGAATTTGTTAATCTTATGTTGAAATATGTTTGTAGGGTGAATGAAGGAATATAGAGGGAGATCTATTACAATATTTATGACTATGATGCACTTTTGTTTTTTAAAACTCAATGAAAATGATATTATCATAGTGTATTATATTTTAAATAATGAATGAATTGACTCTGAATTTGAATTGAAAATGAACCATGACCTTAATTTATATTGTTGTTATATTCCTTGGAATTGAATTTATTGTCAGTTTTAATTTTTCAAATATACTTGTTTATTGTTGGAAAAAATATAATTAGAGTAAAATTATTTTTCAATATGAAAATAAACTTTCTCATAATTCAGATATTTTGGTCTATATATATAATGAGAAAGATGATTTTATTGATGCACCTTGAACTTTATATCGATGTATATGAAAAATTCCCAAGACTAATTTTCATTATGATGTAGTAGTTCTTTCTAAAATTCTAATGTCAGAACTAAATTGATAGAGCCTATCAAATAAATTAGGGATTTCTATAATAAATGAAAGGTAAATGAATATATAATCAATATTTATGTTAATGAGGATGAATATTCCAATAATTTTAGATATTTTATAATTGACATGGTATCACTTATAAATAAAGATCAAACATGAATATCATTTGATGATCTATATGGATGTGATTAAAATAATTTGATCAGTTGTAATTACTATATGTGTTATTTCAAGACAACTATAGAGGTCATACTTTAATTTTCAATGTTTCATCCCAATGCTACTCTAAATTTTAGGATGATGATTGATTATTAGTTGTGTAGACATAGAGAAGATTCCCACTCTTATCCTAGTAATGATCCATCATTATTGATTCTTTTATTTAATTATAAAATTTAACCTCTTTCAATTCTAGTATGTCGTAATATTATTACTCTTTAGGTACTCATTATACATTCATTTTTTTATTAAATGTTTTAGAGGAATGGGTTTTCAAACAAAAAAATTTCTTAGATTAATACGATCGTGTAATTGAAAATCACATAGTGATTTGGATTTCGTTTTAAAGTAATGTAAGATCCCTCTATACAAAAATCATATTTATTATATAGTAATCAATAGTCTATTTGATATTGGTATAATATTAATTTAATGCTAATTTTTTTTATTAATATTTAATTTTTCAGTTTTTGAACTTATGTAAAAAATAATTTCTTGAACCAATAAATATTAAATATTGGAATGTATATCATACCTTTTTAATTAGGAGGTTCAAATTTATTAATTATTTTATTTTCAATTTTGAAAACATTAATAATATTCTATGGTAAAACTAGTATCACTCCATTAAAAGGATAAAGTGGGTTAACAAAGGTTAATTTTTTGGACACCTCCCCAGGGAAGACGTCCATAAACTCACTGTTGATCCCTGGTACCTCCACCATCTCTACATCTGCTGAATCCATTGATAGCTCACCTAACAAAGAGAGGAGGGGTTCCTCTCGCCTGCTACCCTTCTGGACACCCCGCTCACCGTTGAAAGTAACCCATCGACCACTTATGACTGAAAACACGACCCTTCCTCAGAAGCAGTCGATGACGGCACATACAAAGAACAGCCAGTCAATGCCTAGGATGACATCTTATGACTGTATCTACAATAGCCGGAGTTCCTTGACCGACTGATGTGGCCCTACCGTCAGTCTGCATCCTCGACAAACATATATCAAGTCGGTCTGACCTCCGACTGGTGTGCTCAGCACCAGGGGCACTGGATGTTTCTCATAATCTAGACCCAAATCATGGGCTATACTGGGTGTAACAAAGTAGTACTAATCTCATGTATCGAACAAGACGTAAGCAAGGGTACTGAAGAAACTGATCATACCTCGAAAAACCTTTGGTCCTGCTGGAACTGCTGCCTCTGTGGCGTGAAACTACCCGAGCCTGGATCCTCTTCCCCTCAGCTTTCCGCCACCTCCCCGACCATGCCCTGTTTGAGGTCCCTAAGGAGCACCCTGAGGTCGGCCTCCCCCTACTATATCTTCCCTCAGAGGAGATGGAGATCACTGAACCTGCTGCTGTTGCTGGAAATTCCTTGTTGGATACTGCAGCTAATGAGGCGGGTGCTGAACCTTCCCACCACCGCCATACTACACTCTATCCGGGCACTGATTCCAGAGGTGCCCATGGCTCCCATAGATGTAGCATCTCAGCCCTAGGCCCGAAGATAAAGGGAGAGGGCCGGGAGATCGGAACTGGAACTACTGGGGCCTGCTCCCTGCCGGTCGAAACCTAGAGGGCCCTGATGTTGGAGGCCTGGTGCTAACGGCCTTCCCCTTTGATGATCCCAACCAAATCCACTATCGTGACACTCCTCCCAGCGTGTGCATCCTTTCCACCACCTCCGACTTCTTCTGGACCTCCATGTATGTCGGCAAGGTGAAGGGGGTAACATGGTATTGGAGGGAATGTCAGAGTGCCTCCTCTAAACGTCTCGCTCGAGAATCCTCATCCAGAAAGTGGTCCGGATCATAGCGGAGGAGATCCTTGAACTTGATCCCCAGCTCCCTTACTGACATACTCCCTTACTGGAGAGATAGTAACTATTTCCTCTTCTCATCTTTAACCATCTAAGAGAGGAATTCCGCCCGAAACTCCTTCTCGAAATCAGCCCATGCCACCTCAACCTCTCTCCTCTCCCCCAGGTACAGCATCCAACACTAATGCGCTGCTTCCCGCATCTGGCTCATGGCTAGAGGAACCCAGTACTCCCTCAGAGCCCAGATCAAGCCGAAAGATATCACCATGTCTTCTAGCCAACTCTCTGTCTTCATGTCAGAGGTGTTTCCCTCATACTTTTCAAGGGTCTGTCGCTTGAATTATCGAAGCGTCTTCTGCCACTGGTCAGCCTCGTCCTCTCGATCATCCATCTGCTGATCAGCCACGTCAACCACCTAGGCCTCGATCTCCAGGACCACCCATGGTTGTCTCCCAGTTTCCATAGCTGCAAGGTAAACAAGGAATGCCTAAGCCCAAGTAGTGCATAATATTGTTCTTAAAGTTTCTAAAACTTATTATTTATTTCAATCCCCAAACACCCCATAAACATGAGAACAGAAGTCATTATGATTCATGTACCTTTCCTAGGGTCTCTACCCTATAATCAGTGTAGCATCACTTGGTCATTCGGTCGGTCCAGAGTCCTTGCATCGGATCATGGGGGTCTCGAAAATCATGTGTCCTAGCCGGTCTTCCCTGGACTAATTCACGCACCAAGGTCACCCAACACTGTTTCCCTACCATACCATGCAATCCTCATTGTGCCTAACTCTAGGATCCATCCTATCTCTCAACCTTTTCCTTTGATACCATTCTGTCAGGACCTGCCTTCACCAAGATGAGGGAAGGGACATAAAATTGCCAGACCCTTCCTTCTTAAAGTCGAAGGAGTGATAATGACCCCCCAAACCCGCCTTCAATAGGTCCCGGAGTGGAGACCAGTTCCAAGTGTATAGAATCACTCACAAGATTGAAGGAATTACCCTTTTTCTATAATAGGATCGGGAGATAAGACAACAACCCCAAAAATACCGAAGCTAAAAGTAAAGGTAAAGCCAAAAGTAAACCATTCGCAAATGCATGTTCAAAAGTGAAAGATACAAGCAACAAAACTCCCAAGGTAAAGTACCAAGAAAGAAAAAAAAGAAAACGAAAACAGCAACTCCCCCATGGTCCGTGCTAGTACGGTCTCGCACGATCCCTGAAGTCCTCCTGGAAACCTTAAAACGGTTTTATGTACGTAGGGTGAGTATACAAGTACACTCAGTACAGAAAACCAAATAATCTCGTGCAAAAGTGAGGAGACATTATAATGCCCCGTGGAAAAATAGATACCCATACACCTAACAAGGTAAATTATCCACCCAAGCCTCACCAAGGCACACTCCACAAATAATGCAAGTCATGTAATGTATAGTAATTTCACATCGATGTTTGGGTACCCCGCACCACTTTCCCACTGGTTATTATAGACATTCTACGCATCGAAATAATCCTACCATTATCACTGCAGTCCCACTGCCACAACCACACATCCCGCCCACAAACACCTGGGCCACAACCACACATCCCTCCCGCAAACACCTGGTTCATAACCATCATCCTGCCCGCAGGCACCTGGGCCACAAAAATACATCCAGCCTTCACACACCTGGGCCACAACCTCAATCCCGCCCCGCAGACACCTGGGCCACAACAACCACTACCACACCCGAAAACCCATGGGCCTCATCCTGAAGATATTTGGGAAAAAACATGCCTGTAAAATTCTGGGACACCCACCAAAACTACCCTTCCTGAAGATTCTTGTGCTAATAATGGACCTCAGGCCATCACAACCTACCCAAAGTGTCTTGGGATATTCGGGAAAGGGATAATAAAAGAAGCTAATAACCAACCACTCATAGGATTGTTGGGAAAAACACCCTCCCCCATGAAATGAGGCTATTCGGCACTAAAGTACTCAACCTGGGTGGGGCGCGAATAAGAAACATAAAAGCTACATATATATGTATTGGTAACAAACACGCATCCCAACCTAGGCGTTCCAAAACCTAAGCAAAAATACCCTAATTACTACTCATTCACGAAAGAATAGCACGACACTCACGACCAAGCCACAACTCATTCCCAAAACCAATTCCATTTAAAATGTTCCTGTTTTCATATTCATGTAACCACATTTAGGTGAATTCTACACTACTGTGTAATTAACAGTAAAAACTGCAAGCCAGATAGAGAATAAAGTCAAACAACAATGTAAACATTCACAACCGGTTCTCTTGAAAAGTCACAACAAAAAGGGATAAGTGAGATCCCTCAACGTACTGGAACTAAAGAAAACCCCTCGAAATAGCCACGTGTTCCCAAAATCAAGGAGCCAACAGTTTCTCAACAAGAGAGGATTCCACCCCAATTCGTGATATATGCACAGTAACCACAGTCTCATTTTCACAACCGGTGAAAGTATAACAACATAGGACCCCATCCCCACCCATATCACCCAAGAAAACGGCCCGTGACAGAAACAACCAACCGCTACCACCAACACATGGAAGGACCATTCGGGTATTTTCAGATTTAAATGATTTAACACACTCCATGGTATCAATTCCACTGTGATTTAACCAGGGTTATCACAGAATAGGGTTGTTCCTAGTGCTTTTAATTTATTTAAATGAGTATACATAATTATCCAATTCTATGTTGCGGTTATTTAAACATCCAAGAGCATCGAGGTTCATTAGAGCACAGAGAAAGACCACCAATGGCCATGTATTTCACTGACCATAGGCTGGTACAATTCACAACACATATCAACATAAAAGAGTACAACAGAACATCGATCACTCCCCCCTTTCATTCTTTAATGGTCCGTTCATTATCTTCATTAAGCTCTGTTTCATAAATTTCCATAGATACAAAAGCATGCCCACCCCGCATAATACACAGAAAGGAGAGACGAAGGAGAAAATACCTACATGGTTGATCGAAGATCGAAGTTTTTCTACACGCGCCAAAATAGGGGAAGCGCGACTCGTAGGGATCCCGCATAGGTTCAACACTTGTCTCAGGAAAGAAGGGACTTTGAACGCACAAGGAAAAGGAAAATACTATCCAAGAGGAAGGAGAAGAAAAACCATCGTGATAAAAATATGAGATTCCAAAGATACGAGATATGAAATTTGAACGCCTTGGAAGTCTGATAGTGGTTCTACCACACGGTTGGGTGGTTACGCATGACTGAATTAATTTTTATTTAATAGGGAGGTTTCTCGGTAATTTTAGACATTAATTATGGGTTAAAATGGACTTTAAACTCCTTAAAAGGTCCAAAATGTCCCAAAAGAGGAGTTTCGGGAAAAACTGTAGAAGGAAAACCTGATGTGGCTGGATAACACCGATCGGTCCCACCGATCGGTTGCACCGACGGGGTATGACCCCTTATGATCCTAGAATTTGGAAAAGGGATAGATCATGAGGGTATGGGCCATTACAGAATGATATGCACAATTAGTGCATGGTTTCCCAGACCATGTGGACTAATCATGTGCCCTTCCCAAATCTCTAAATTTGTTTTGGGTCTTTCTGTGTTGGCCCATGCTGGTCAGTTAAGATGGGTTGTTCTTATGGTGGGGAGACCCACTATTTTTCTCATGTACGTTCCTTCATAAACATTTAATGGAATTCTACCCTTTTTACTAGGGAGTCCGTTCAGTCCTCCCCTATTAGTGTCCTAATTCTGTCTCAGAAAAATATAGGTTGTCTCCTATGCTGGGGAGCCTAATTGTGCCCCCCATACCAATAACTCAAATTTATCCATGTTTATGACTTGGAAGTTGGTAGTCTCATTCGGTACTATCTAGATACCAATATATTCCTTGAGTAAATGCTGGGATTGGAGAGAACCCAATGGTTTAGTTAAAGTAAGGTAAGTGTAACCTTGTTCGAAGATGTTGTTTGTTTGGTTGAATTGCTTGAGTCTTGTTCAGATAGTTTTTTAGGAGTTTTGTTTTGGGATAAAGTATGAATGTGATTGATCATTTCAAGAATGTGGTGTATGTTTTTGTTAGTAGATTAATCCTTCTTTAATTTATCACTGGATTTGTTTTGGCCCTTGGGGGTGATGCTTGGCAAAGAAGTACATCATGGTTTATTGGTTGGGTTTGGTTTTTGTATTTGGCCCCCCTGTGGATTTCTAAGGAAGAAACGTTTTCATGGAGGGAAGAATTGTCACATACATAAATTATTTTAAAAGTAAATTTCATTAAATTTCCATTCATGCTCTATTTTGGTGGGTTCCCAAGCTATTATGGAGGAATGGGTGAGTTTAAATGAATTGGGACGAACCATGAGGCCAATTCCATATTTAAAAATAAATTTTTATTCCATTATAACTCCTTCATTTTTTAGAATTTTTTATCCATTCTAATTCATACATGTCTTCCAATAACATATTCATTCCACCATATTAATTTGGACCACTTGGGAATACATAATCATGGTGGATATGGGTTTTTAATTTAGGGATTGGGCCTCCCCGAAATCCCATTTTTGAAATTAAAAATAATTTTTATTGCATAAATATCTCCTTCAGTATTTACATTTTGTTGGTGATTCCAACTCCCCTTGAGACCACATACCCAAGGCACGCCCCCAGGCTCTCCTCCCCCTATTTGGAGCTCTTTTTCATCACGATGTTGGATGAAAGGTCACTGAATTTCTCAAATCTCACAGATTAGAAAATCTAAATTTATTATTTCATAACTCATTCATTTCTCACACTTTTTCACCCATACTAGTTCTTAAATGATCTCTTAAACCTTGTTATAATCTCATTTGAATTTTTGGCTATTTTAAAATTCATATATTGGTGTATTTGGGGTGATTTATTAAATATTTTTCGAGGTAAGTGATTCCTTCTTGGTTTCATCCTTTTCCCTTAGGGTATCCTCCCTCTTCCATTATGTTCTAAAATGTCTAGATAAAAGGGATCGAACATAGGGAATGATTTGTTGTATTTTTGGTCAAGTTTTTTAGTCTACATATGTATTTATCTTCCTTCTTGTGCGGAGGTGGTGTGGTTGATGGTTTGCACCATGTTTTGAGGGATTCGACACTTTCGGTAAGTGATTCCATGGTTAACCATTTCACGATGAGTTACTTTTGTTGTTTTACTAGGTTTTCATGTTCCCCATATGTTGTGTGTGGTGCAAAAACCATTTTCAAGATATTTGGTTATGCATTTAATTTTATATTTTCTTTTTTGTTGAAGTTGTGAAATTTTCGAATGTAACACATGTGGTATCTTTTCAGGTAGTTTTATAAAACATGAAATTCATTTATTAGTAGTTGAAAGGGGCTGAATATTCTGTTTTGTTAATTCCTTAGTGTATTGTGGGCCCTGGAAGGGAGTTTTTGGAATATGATTTTTGTGTAAAACATTGTTATACTTTTTGGGAGCATTTTACGAAAAAGTGTGTTTTCATTTGTATATTTCATGGTATTATATAAGGTGATTTTATAACACTTAAAAGATGTTTTATAAATGTCTATAGGGATTCCAATTATACTTTGGTCGTGTTTTGGTGTGGGTTTTTCCTTGAAATATGGTTTTGAACTGGATTTTATTAGCATAGATTGGGTATACTTTTTGGAATTGTTTTGTGAATGATTTGCATGATTTCAATATTTACGTAAGTGGTGAAACCATAACGGAAAAATGTTTAAGAGTATGTATATTCTGAAATGGTACATTTTAAATGTGAGAGGGGATGTTTTGTGATGTGTTCCATCTTGGAATTTTTTACTAAAATGATTGATGGATTTACTAATGTGTGTGAGGGATGTAAAAGTGATTTGGGATGTTTTGTGTGAGTGTTATGTGGAAAATGGATGTTGGTTATGAAAAAGGGTATTATGTAACATGTGAGTGGGTTGTTATGTGAGTTTTAATATATTTTAATGGTTTTATAAAATTGTTTAATGGGTTTGTGGATGTGTTAAACAAATGTGAAAAGTGTTGTGGGCTATTTTTGTGTGAGTCAGATTTCAAATCAATTTTAATGAAAAGTGGAATTTTGTGTCTTGTGTATAGTACATGTGGGATGTTTGGTGAATTTTTATGAGAAAATGATATTTTCATGTTCAAATTATAATTCATGAATTTTTGAACTTGTTAGAGCACAAATGGAAAATGCGGGTATCTAGGTAGGTGAATGAGTACTAGTATGCTAGTAATCTATGGGGTTCGGCCTCAGTTTCACTTAGCAATATTGACGTTAACAACTCTAAATAAACTATGATGATGATGATTGGGGACCAATAGGTTATGGGAATGTTCCCAACTAGTGCCTCATGCACGAGAATAGATATTTGTGATTGTTACTTCCACCGAGATACGAGGTACCTGTGACCCACAACGAGCTAGTGCCTAGGGGTTATTACCTATTGCATGTTATCATTATATCCTTTATACTTATCATCGGAATATGGTATATTTGAAAAAAATTAAGTAGATTTGGAATTTATTTTAAAATTATTAATTCATTAAATTATCCCACTTGAAAACTGATTTTTTTAAAGTGGCATATTTTAAAAAATTGTCACTAGAAATTACATGTTTTTTAAAACATGTATGCTTCTAGTATTTGAATGTTTATAGCATGGAATCTAATAGTGGTGATATCCTACTAGGGATTTTCTCACACCCTACATACACCCTAGGGTGTAAGTATACTTTTTGATATTTGTTGTCGCAGGTTGGGTGTAGTTTTTTAGTTCCAGTGGTTCGGCTTACATGTAGGTCCTTGGCGGTGAAGTTGTATGGAGATGGCTTGAGGGCGGTGCTCCTTGCCATGAGAAATATTGGTCTGTTTCCTTTTGGTTTTACACCTTTCAAATAGTCTTGTTGAGTTTTTTCATAATATGTAAGAGAGTTCTGCGTTTTGGTAAAATATAGCTTGGTTTAAAAAATTCCAAATTCATTTTACTGGATTCGTTTGTTGTTTTAAGTTTATAATCTCTGGTAAATCATTCCTGATTCTCAGAGGCGGTTCTCCCACTTTGGGTCATATTATTTGGGGAACAGTCAGGATAGTCTAGAGGTATGATTCTCAGCACATGGTATTCTAGATAAGAGTAGTGTGGATCATCACCACACCTCATGATGGGATTCAAGTCTCAACGGGAAGTCGAGACTTTTCTGAGTCCTTTGGTTTTCATTGATTGATGATGATTACTGAAAAAGAAAAGAGAGTTGAGTTAATGGTCTAAATGAGCTTGTAGTGTATGGTAATCCATGTTGATCGAGTGATATTTCCCTAGAACACTCTCTGTGAGGGTTATGTTATTGGAATATGGATGCCAAGCATATTTCAATGCCAACATCAAGAATTAGTTTCCTCTCGCATTGTATTGTGTTCTTTAGTTTTGAAATTTTGGAAATTTGGTTTTAAGGTGAATTGGTTTTAATAAGCGTAATGTTTTGGTGAAATAATTATCTAATAAAGAGGGTATGGTTAGATTTTTGAAAATGGAGCTCTAAACATTCAGAATTGTATTAGAATGAAAAATGGTGTGTTTGAATCTCTTTTGAAAGCATATACTATGTCATGGTTGGTTTTGAAAATTTTTTACCAATAGAGTTATCTAAACTATTGAAAGGGTTTTTAATGGGATGAGATGTTTTAAAATTGATTTGAATTACTTGAAATTGTTTTTTCATTGGAATTATTGTGCATTTATGAAATGATATTTTAATGCGGTAATTTTTGATCGATTTCATGATTTGTGGTCTTGAGAAAAATAAAGTATTGGTTGATTGGTTTTGTTTTGAAAAGTGGATTGAGTTTTTATATTAACCATTGGTATTTTCATGAGTGACCACATTCATGGGGTTATATGAGATGATGGATGGTTAATGTCATGACTGGATGAGTTTCGGGATGGATATGAGGAGGGTTCCTAGTGTGGCACTGAAACATGCATGTGTGAGTTCCATGGGGTACCATTGGGTGATACGCTAACCGTTAAACCAGTTATTTTCAAAAATATGATTTTAAAGGATAACATGATGTCTTGATGGCTATTTTAGGATGGTGTGTATTATGTGTTTATGAAAATTTTGATGTTGTGGGATGTTTTGTGTCCAAGAACCCCTCCTGTTGGAACTGTGTTTTGGGTTGTGTTTGGTCACTTAGCTTTGTTGAAGGGGCGGTGAGTGGTATCTTCTAAAAAATGTTTTGTGACGCCTTTATGGTGGTTCCCTTCATGTTTTTGGATCTATTTTGGGGTACTTCTTTACCTATGTACCATCTTGGTTGGGTCCTTGGGTTCAATCGTTGGATAAGTTACACCCCATTATGGTTTAGTTCAAACCTGAAGTGCAACCCGGATTGTTTCACCATTTGAAGACCCTTCAGTTGATCAATATAAGGAATAATTTTCTTGATCTTTTTAGATTGAGTCTACAACCTTTCATTTCATGGCTTTGTGTATCCTCTAATAGTGGGAGAGCGATCATGGAAGGTTGAAAGAGACCTTAGCTTCTTATGTTTTCTGATTTGACGATGGTGGAAGTGGACTGGGGTTATTGGCATGGATATGTATCTGGATGGTGTCTAAGAGGTCCTCTCGGTCCTTCGTAGTCTCTTTGAAGAAGGAGTTCACATTAAACTACCAGTGTGGGAAATATGGTCATGAGAGGATATTGTGGCCACATCCAAGAATTGTGTGTTGTTTTGGTATTTTGTATAAGGTCCCTCTCCATGCATTGATTATATTAGTTGCAATGGTCATGTTTGGTGATGGCTTGTAATGTCATCTGCTGAATTGACTATAAAGGTGAAAGTTGTGAAATCCTTTGAGAGTATCTATTATGTTGAGAGAATGTCTCCCTTGGAAAAACATCAAAATCTTCAATTTTAGAGGTAGGTGTGTATAGGTGTTCTTTACATAAATTGTTTCTCAACTAAAAAAACAAGTTGTGATTTGTGTGCTTTTTCTAAGCCCTTTTTCAGTGAAATGTTGGGTTAGGTTAAAGTGAGTTTGGAATGTGTAATGTCTTGGAAATATTATCAGGTATTGCAATGTAGTTATTAGTGGCACCAAAAGAATAATTATCGTTCATGGGGTATCCAAAGCCAAACTGTGAGGCCAAAGATGATACAATCATTTGAGCTCCAGCCATAGGTCTTAGAAAGAAGCTCTCTCCTAGTCAGGGTAAATCCTAGGGTCGTTTAAACCCTATACAATGTTATATCTTCAGAACTAAAGATAGTATGAGTTTAAACCTCTGGTTTCATCATCTTTCATATGTTTTTCTCTTTCAGTGGAAATAGGTTGAGGGCCTTGTACCCATGACATCACCTAATTCCATTCCCTCCCCCTTTGGATTATATTGATTCAATAGAGAATGGTTGGAAATTTGGATAGACGTGCTGAGGACATAATTTTAGCATGATTAGTAGTGACTCTGTGACAAGAATCCATGTGGAAGGACTAAACTACACCGTTAGTTCACTGTTTCCCAAACTGTGCAGACTAACAATGCACCCTTCCCAAATCGTAAAATTTGATTTGGGTCTTTCTCTGTCAGCCCATGCTGGTCGGTTATGATGGTTGGTTCTTATGGTTGGAAGACCCACAATTATTCTCATGTACGTTCCTTCCTAAACGTTGAATGGAATTCTACCCTTTGTACTAGGGAGTCCATTTAGTCCTCCCCTATTAGTGTCCTGATTCTGTCTCAAAAAAATATATGTTGTCTCTTATGGTGGGGAGCCTAATTGTGTCCCCTCATACCAAAAACTCATATTTATCCATGGTCTTGGCTTGGTGGTAGGTAGTCTTGTTCGGAACTATCTAGCTACCAACATCTTCTTTGATTAATGATTGGGATTAGAGTGAACCCAATGTTTTAGTTAAATTAATGTAAGTGTAACCTTGTTCGAAGTTGTTGTTCGTTTGGGTGAATTGCTTGAGTCTTGTTCATATAGTGTTTGAGGTGTTTTCTTTTGGGATAAATTATAAAGGTGATTGATCATTTCAAGAAAGTGGTGTATGTTTTTATTTTGAGAGTAATCATTCCATAATTAATCACTGGATGGGTTTTGGCCCATGGGGGTGAAGCATGGAAAAGAATTATATTATTTTTTTGTCAGTTGGGTTTGAATTTTTTATTTGGCCTTACTGTGGCTTTCATGATGGTGTGGTTGATGATTTGCACCATGTTTTGAGGGATTCGACACTTTCAGTAGGTGATTCCATTGTAAACCATTCCATAATGAGTTATTTTTCTAGTTTTACTGTGTTTTAATGTTCCCCATATTCTTTTTGTGGTGAAAACCTCCATTTTTCAGCGATTTGGTTAATCATTTAATTTTATAATTACATTTTTGTTGAAATTGTGAACTTTTCGAATGTAACACATGTGGAATCTATTGTGGTAGTTTTATAACACATGAAATTGATTTATTAGTTGATTAAAGGGGATGAAAATTATGTTATGTTATTGATATAGTGTCTTGTGGGCCATTGAAGGGGGTTTTGGAATTGTTTTGTTGTGTAAAACTTTGTTATACTTCTTGAGATAATTTTATGAAAATGGGTGTTTTCATTTGTATCTTTCATGGTATTATCCAATGTGATTTTATAACAATTTAAAGTGGTTTTATAAATATCTCTAGGGCTGAAAATTATAATTTTTTAGTGTTTTGGTGTGGTTTTGTCCTTGAAATATGGTTTTGAAATGGGTTTTATGAGTTATGATTGGGAATACTCTTTGGAATTTATTTATGAAAGATATGAAAGATTTAATGATTTATGTAAGTGGTGAAACCTTATCGGAAAGTTTTTTGGAGTGTGTATATTCTGAAATGGTACTTTGTAAATGTGAGAGGGGATGTTTTGTGATGTGTTCCATATTGGAACTTTTTTACAAATATCATTGAAGGATTTAATAAAGTGTGTAAGGGATGTGAAAGTGATTTAGGATGTTTTGTGTGAGTGTTATGGGAAAGTGGATTTTTCTTATGAAAAATGGTATTATGTAACATGTCAGTGAGATTTTATTTGAGTTGTAATATATTGGAATGGTTTTATAAAATTTTTTAATTTGTTTGTGGAAGTGTTAATGAAATGTGAAAAGTGTTGTGGGATATTTTTGTGTGAGTCAGATTTCTTATCAATTTGAATAAAAAATGTACTTTTGTGACTTTTGTGGTATAAATGTGGGATTTTTGTTGAATTTTTGATGAGGAAATGATATTTTCATATTAAAATTTTATTTCATGACATCTTGAACTTGTTTCTTAATAAAGGGAAAAACCAGGTATCTATGTGGCTGGACATGTACTAGTATGCTAGTAATCCGTGGGGTTTGGCCTCAGTTTAACTTAGCAAGATTAAGGCTTACAACTAAAAAAATATTATTATGATGATTGAGGACCACTATGTTATGGGTATATTCCCTACATGTGGCACATGCACGAGAACATATATTTGTGATGGTTACTCTCACCGAGATATGAGGTGCCTGTGACCCACAACTATCTAGTACATAGGGGTTATTTCTTATTTCTTGTTCCCATTAGATCCTTTATACATATCGTCATCTTATAATATATTTGAATAAAAATTTCAGAATCTTTGGAATTAATTTTAAAATTTTTGACTCATTAAATTATCCCACATGAAAACATGTTTTTTTAAGTAGCATCTTTTAGAAATTTTTACTAGAAATAACATGTATTTGAAAACTTGCATGCTTTTCGCATTTGAATGTTTATCACATGGATTCTATTAGTGGGGGTATCCTACTAAGCATTGGAACACACCCTACTTACAACCTTGTGTGTAATTAGACTTTGCTATTTTTATTGTTGCGGGTTGGGTGTAGTTTTTAGTTCCAGTGGTTCGGGATTCAAGAAAGTCCTAGTGGGTGAAGTCTTGTGGATATGGCTTGAGGGCAGTGCCCCTTTCTATGAGGGTTCTGGGGCAGTTTCCTTTGGGTTTTGTAACTTGTTTATAGTATTGGTGTGTTGTTTTAAAATATGTAATTCAGTTCTGAATATTTTTAAAATATTGCTAGGTTTGAAAAATCCAGATTTGTTTTATTTTATTCTTTTGTTGTTTTCAGTTTATAAAATCAGATAAATAACTCCTAATTCTCATTTTATGATACACATGAACTTGTGCTAGCCCTTTTGGATTGTGAACACCCTTCAGGCCTTGTCACGGGCTAGGATAGGTGCCGGTTTTTTTGGAGATTGGATTTGGCTTGTAACAATATTTGTAACAAAATATTAGTATGTATAAGGTATTGGATTTATTATTTAAGTGTGGAAAAAACAAGGAAATTGAAAGAGGAATAAGAAATGATCTTTGAATGATGTGATAAAATAATTACCTCTTCATTGGGTGTTTCCTTTAAATTTAAACAAAAGGTCTACCTAGTTTGGATTTATACTCAAGGAAATGCCTCTAGGTTTACATGATAGATGTTTGGATGATATTTGGGTAGTGGTTGGCCGAACCAAATGGCATTGGAGGTGTGATTTTGAGAGAAGGGGTAGTGCCATTTTATAAAAGAGGAGAGTGTCACTTTAGGAAAAGTTTGAAATATTATTTTATTATAATATCATATTCAGTTTATAATGGCTCTAAATTTATTTAAATTGAATCTATGGTGGGTAGGGTTATAAATAATTTCAACCAATAGGTTTTAGACATGTTTGGTTTACCATATTAACCCTATATTTTAGATTTAACTCTTAGTTAAGTATTTTAACTTTATCCATGTATTCTTGTATTATTATAATAAATGGATAATAAATGTACTATAAAGAGCCGAACGAACCCCAAGCGGTTCATTAATGATATATTTATCAATATATAAGTCTTCTGGCTGATACATAGATTTTTAGGAATATTATATCATTTGATAATATAGTATTTGTTTTAAAAACCGATTCATGTCAATTTTGACCATATTTAGTATTTGGATTTTGTGAAAGTCATAACCACGTGATTACATAGAAAAAAATTCTTTTAATCAACCATAACATGTCATATTAATCTATAAAATTCTTGGATGGAATCAAAGGCATCAATATACAGTTATTTTTTTATTTATAATATCAATTTTTTCAATATTTTATTGCTAAAGTAATTAATCAATCATCATTGTGTCATAAATAAATATAATTATTTAATTGCTAAAAATTATAAATAAAATATCATTATGTATGTAATGTTTTTAGCTTTCAATTTAGTATTTTTTATCGAATTTATCTTATGTATAACCATATAATATAATGGTTTAGATATTAAACATTGAATTTAACACTTTTAACTCTTCTTTAAATAAAACAATAATAAATTTCCTAATCTAATACATGTGAACAAAAGGATCATATATTATTCCTAATGTTGTTTTTGGTCTAAATAAACTTATTTAATAGAATGAAAATATGTGTTAGGGTAATTATAATATCGTTTTTACCTTTAATTACCCTATTCACTTTTAACCGTGTAAAATAAAAGTAAAAGTTATAATTCCCCCAAAACTTATTTTCATCTTATTGAACCACATTTTATATAAAGATTTCAATAGTGTCTCTATTATTTTGTAAATTCTATTCATAGAAGATGTAAAAATATTTTATATTCAATTTAAAATATGTGATAGAAGATGGGTAAAAGACGTTAAAAAGTTGAATAAAATTTTATACATCTATTTTTAATATTTAATGAAACCTATGAATTGGATTGCACATATATAGGTACTATATATCCAATTTCAATTAAAATAAATTTAAATAAAATAAATTATTATTTAAATAAAAAGCTGGTTTTAAACAATAATGTAGTGTTTGTCACTATTTATCAAAAAATGAATGTTTTCAGAAAAATATAGAAAAATCACCTTAAGAAAATTTTGATATTCCAAATTAAAAAATGAATTCTATTTTACCAAATTAAAAACATAGATGTTGAATTAATTAATTTAAAATTTATTCTTGTTCTCCAAACAAAAAAACGAGTTTTAAAAAATTAAAAATTATCAAATGATTGACATGTATTTATGTCAAATTTAAAAATAATTTTTTTTATAATGAACTAAATTGTATTAAATGGTAATAATATAATCCTATTATATATTCAAACCATTAAAATTCATAATTAATCACTATAAATTATTTTCATCAGAAAAGTTGTTTTCAATTAAAATTTAGGATTTTTCACAATTCATAAAAATGTGAAAGTTATCGGAAATGTACCAAAAATTTATCCAAACTAAATTTTTATTTTCTACTTCTATATAAGAATTTAATTTCATTAAATTTAATATATAAAACTTCAAAATATTGTTTTTAGAAAGGTTTCTCCATTAAAAGGTGGTAAAATTTCATTGTTTTGAAAAATAATTCTTTTATTTGAAAAAATGAATTTTTTCTTATATTGTGTCTAGGAAACATAGAATATGGATTATAAAATTACATGGAGTTTTCAAAATTCAAAATTCAGTTAATACTCTTTATAATTGCTTTTGAACGACTGATTTGGTAACTCGTGTTGCGCTCGAACTCAGTGTTGCGTGTAAATAAAGTTATTGAATTAATTGAATAGATAACGTACTATGAAATCATGTGGTGTTACATATTATATTGATTTGGAATCACTCCTAAGAGTGAATTTTCTATATACCTCAAGAGGCTCTCTATAGAAGAGGTAATTTATTAAATTTCATTTTAATTTTTTTTCATATTACAACTCCATAATATATTTCTCCAATTATGTTGACATCATAAAACCTAAATCTCACATAACTTGTTATGTTTTTATTTTATTTTAATAACCTATATCCATATCAACATCCTTCCAATTTGATAAAAAATCATCATTTCTACGTACAATGAACTACCACCTCGAGAAGTGATGTCATTAGTTTTCCATCACTACCTCTCACAACAATATATAATGATGTATTTCATTTTAATATATCATATATATGATTTTATAGAACCTCTATAATTATTATATCACATATACATTTTTACATTCTATTTTGTGGTAATACAATGATATCGCTCCAATATACAATGGTATACCACCCCACGAAGTGAAATGATTCATTCACACATTACATGGAAGGTAATAAAGTTGGTTTTAATTAATATATTTTATATATATGACCTAAAAATTATTCTATAATGGTAATTTATTATTTAACTTTATTTTATTAAATCTATCTAGAAAATGGAAACAACATTCAAGTGTTTGTATAACCTGCTGTCTCCACAAACATTGTATATTATATTCTATCATTAAAAATTATAAACTAATATGAACAGTTATATACTGAATATATATTTCATTTATTCCCTGTTTAACATTCAGTAGATGATGAAACCATATTCTAATTAACAAGGATAAAGTAACAAAGAAAAATATACACTAAACAATAATTTATTAACCGAAACAAAAATTTATCATTAAAATTTGTAATAAATAGGAAATAAATGGTCATAAGTAAATAATAAATTGTAATATATATATATATATATATATATATATGGTCTTATAATATATTTATAATAATCCTATATTTACTATAAATGATATTTTAACACATATGATCGATGTTGAGCATTAATTTTAGGGATTTATTTGTCACATTTATTTTCTGTGAGACATGTTCCATATTCACCACATGTTTCATTTATGCAGTGTTTATAATATAGATGAAATTAGTCTATATTTATTCTACTAAACATTATGAGGATGTAAATTTTATTTTATTATTACTCTATCTTGGGGGGTTATAGTTCCAAAGCTTCAAAAGTGGTAAGGGTTTTTTTCATATTTCATTTTTTGTGACAAACATTATATTAGTCATCTAGCCTATTCTATGAGTTTTACTTACTATCGTATCGACTTTTTATATCATAAAAATCTTCAATTTCATGACCTTCTACATTTCATTTTATGTTACACTTTTTTGGGGGCAACAATTCAGATTATATAAATGTTGTATGGTTTTGATGTTGTAATATCAATATATATCAACATTTTTTATGATTAATATTTAGATGGTGATATATTGTGATATATCTATAAAGAAAATCATTAATTTTAATATACGATAATATTTTATTGAAAATACATCTTTTCATTTAATTTATAACTCTTTATATTCTCATGAGTTCATAATATTGTTATTATGAAACTTATTCTTTATTTTTATCTTTAGATGAAAACCATTTTTATTCATAAATAATTTCTTATAACAATATTTTCAAAAATGGTTTTAAAATTATCCAAATCATTCATTATATAAATTTATTAATTAATTTTTTTACATAAAAATGCTGAATGGAAACATCATGGTTTTTACAAACAAATCCATTTTGTATTTTATTGAAAATATAAATGGATAATTTTTTTATCATTTGAATCATGAATGTAATTTTCCTCTACTGTGACCATTATTTTCCTTAAATCATACATTATATTTCTTCATGTTTATTGTCAAGGAAAATAATTTCAAATTTTTTTTATGAATTTTCAGTTTTAATATGTTTTTAGATGGAAATTATTTTTCATCATGAAATGTTTCAAGTGATCTTTCCAAATAATTTTCCATCTAAGATTAAATTGTTCGATGTTAATTATAATTTACTAAGGATCTAAAATAAGAATACCATTATATTTTTTTCTCTCGATTGATTATTAATATGACGAAAATATGATTCGGTGATCCATTTCACTTTCATTGGTTTTTCCATGATAAATTTCTTATAAAACATGTGGTTTTTTATGAGTTATGTTGTTATGAATTTATGAAGTGATTATGGATCATCAATCATTTCCATCAGTTATTATACGAGGATTTTTTTATAAAAATCGTTTCTATTAATGGGTTCTAATATGATGTGTATTTTATGATATTATGGAACATGTATGTATGATTTTTATTATATGATGGGTAGGACCTATTCAACCACCATTTCCTTTGGAAATGAATAAGGTCAGGCCTAATGGTATCTAGCCCTTGGATAATTATATCATCATCGAGACAAAGAACCATCTCATAGAATTATCCAAGCTCATTAGTAACTGGAGAATGAATCCCTCTCTCCGATGGAAGCATAAAATGTTTCAAGGGAATCAACCTGATAATAGTTGTTCAAGAGGTCAATAGGATCACTAGACCCCCCTCTAGGGTCCTTATGCTCTGTAATGATGGATCTTACAGGATGGTGATTTTTCGAGGTTGGGGGTTGTTCGGCAATACTATGACTCAGGGATTTTTCCTTTTACTCCCACCTGGTCCATGGATCCTCGCTTCATGTTGAGACTAAGGATCAACTTTTCGGTTTAATAATATGCCACCAAAAGGTTATAACTCTGTTTCAGAAAGAAACATAATCCAATATTCTTCATTATGTCTTTCTTGGCCTCATCCCAACTCCCTGACCTATTACCCACATCATCAGAAAGTGTATGGGTTTGATCATCAACAACACTAAACTGAAGGAATCATGGAATGAGTGAAACCATGTAGTGGATTACCATTCTTCTCCTCAGGTCATTTGTTCTATCATGGCATGTTTACAAAATGCGAAAATATTGAAACATGAGGGTTTAACCAAATTAGAGGGTATTCCCTCGGTCTTTAACATTTAAGGAAACTTTAGGTCCCATTTCCACTTGTGTGGTTAGATGTCTTCTAGAGTTTAATATTCTATAATAAAAAATGTAATGATACTAGGGATTGGAGCCAGTTTAGTAAAAGAATCCTTCCAAGATTATAGTCTTGGGAGTGAACCTTGAATACTACAATGTCATGGTAATTTAACTTATTCCCCTATGATAACCTTGGAAATGGGCCATTACATACAAAGGGAATTATTTTCAAGGGTTATTTGTCTCCAATTAATATATTCCTTATTATATTGTTTTGTTCACTAGGTTTAACATATTTGATAACACATTTATTTAGGTCGTATTAACTTCCAAAATTCATTAGCTAACTCACTTTATAATCTATGATATGAAAGTTTGTGTTTTGAAATATTATTCTCTTGTTCTCCAAAATTTATGATATTTGGATATCTCCTTTGTTTACACTTAATGATCATATAGGACGACCAATTGCTATGTTTCATTTCACCATGTTAGGATATTTTTTATTATGTATGATATGTCTATGAAATGTCATATTATTTAAAATATATTAGGCTGTGATGTAGCTCACTTATGGGCATGTATTTTATGTTATCATATCTCTGATGGAACTAGGCCTAAAAAATTCGCTTTTGGATCATTATTTTATGTTACTAATATAATCCCATTATGATGTACTATTATTGTATGAGAGTTTTAGGGTCATTATATTTGTAATCAAATAACGGTTTTATTATAAAATGTAAATTAGCATAGAAAATCATTAATAAAATCCCTGAGGATTTGTTGAAGAATATTCATAAAGTTGAGACAATGTATTCTAATGTGCACTTAAATTTTGGTGGAGGACAGAAAAATTTATTCCTAATAACTGAAAACCCTATCTGGTTACTACATGTGGATTTGGATCTAGAATAGAGGTACATAGAGGTAATAACATTGACATGAGTTTATTGATCTAGAATCATTTATCATGTTGTACAAAACCACATGACATTATACACACCAAGTTTGACTCGCCCAATGGATATGCATCAGAAATTCAAAAACACTTTAGAAACCATTAATGTGGATTTGAATAGTGACTATGAATGGGCAAGGATTAGACTATAATGTATTAGATTTTAATGAAATTATATTTATCTATACCTCATATAAATGTTTTTAGGATTATGTGATTTCCCACTATATTTATTGTTCCTTACTCTATGATTTATTTGTCAATGGTTTGATCGTGAATGAACTCTGTTAATGATGAGTATGATAGAAAATTCCATGATTTCAATTATGAGTTGCCTAAATTTATAGGATATGGAAAATAAAATAACATGTCTATTCTCACAAAACATTCTCATGAAATGAAACATTTTTAAAAATTAAATGATAAACAAAGTTTTATTTTTAGTTTTCTATGAGAAAATGTCCTCCATATTTTATCATTTTTCTTGACCCACAGGCTGTATTTAAATGGATCGACACCATCCAAATTTTTTTCATTTAATATTTTTCTATCATGAAAATGTCATTTTGGATGTTTAACGTTTCAATAGAGAAGTGTCTCAATGGTGGACTCTTATCTAGAATACAGGTGAACTGGATGAAATTTACTCCCCATAGTGGGATGATATAAATATTTTGTTTTTGAAATATTTATTTACCTAATATTTTAGTAAAAATGGATAAGGAATTCATAGAGTTAATTTATAAAGGAATAAAAATATTCTCCTACCAATGTGGAAAATATTACAAGACTTGTGAGGTAGGCTTCTAGATTTATCATCAAACCAGAAGGTAAGGATGATAAATTTTTCAATGGGTTAAAACTATCTCTAAAAAGGTTGTTATACGAAAGGTACATCAATTTTAATGAATAAATTATTTGATAATCTCCCTAATTGGAAATGGAAAATTGGGTTACACATCAAAATCCTTGTTTTAATTAGAAGTGAAATATGGAGTTTAAAAGAAACTGAAAAAATCACAGAGATTAGAAGATGAGATTTCATTCATGTTCATTGAGTTGAAGGAATCATGAATGAAATTTAATTAATTGAACTGGTAGATTTTTTAGATGTGGAATGGAAGGCCATCGAGTAATCTAATGAAAATGTGATGGGAAAAAGTAAGATATTGATATAGATAATTATCCAAAAATATTCCCCACCCCCACTAAACAATTTAAAATGAAATGACAATTGAAATCATGACAAACCGTTATAAAATTCAAAGGATAATAATGATGATCAACATTAGTATCCTCTTAACCCATGAAAGAAAAGAAAATATTCCATTTTCACTATTTCTAATGAGGATCGTAAAAATTACATAGGGAAAGGTACACATAACATCATCTCGAAAACTACTAATGTATTATTGGAATCCAGATCTACCAATTCATTAAAATTTGACGATTTTTATATAAATAGAAATATTTAACCGAAATGATTAATAATATAATTTTTACTGAAAATCATTAATGGTGTGATGGAAACGTATCTAGTATATGATTCAAATCACATGGATTTTTGTGGCGTTGTGCTTCCAAAAAATCATGTCATACTTCATCTAGTTTAATTTTATATTAACATAGGAATTAATCAGGTTTCCTTATATGAATACCAAATGAATTACTAATTAATGTATTTCATGTTGGATATTCCAAACTCGACTATGATCATCTATTAGTTGGATGATAAATATGAACCTCCAATTCAAATCTAATCCATTGTACAATTTTTATTTCATATTCAAGATCATAATTTATCTCATACGGTTGGGGATACACATGTAATTGATCATGGGATGATAGTAATAATTTTATTTAGGTATTTATGTTTGAGTTTTTTAGTCATAATCCAATATTGTTGTTTATTTATAAATGGAGGTTCATCACACTCCGGCAACGGTGCTCCCATTGATATCCTAAGCAATTATGTCGATGGTCCCATCCCCCGCCCAAGGGTATGAGAGGATAAAATCTCTATTCATTCTATTGGTGCAGGTATTCCCCCCTTTATCCCCTTATCTAACAAAAAATACTACTCGAACATACTAGACATCTATACTTTCCCTAATGTGGTCAATCTCTTTGTTGGGTTCTAAGGACTTTCGATTTCGAAAAAAATATTTCTTGGAGGCCTCAACCCCTCTAAACCAATCATTTCTGGCTCAAAATTCATGGAATAGACAATCATTTTATTCCTTCAATTTTTTTTTTCAACTATTGGTATTTTTATGATTTTGTAATTGTACCTCTTCTAAAAAAGTAGAACATTATGATCTGGTTTTCCATTGAGGAGGATCTGATTACTGTTGGCCCAATGCTCCAAAATATCGTAATAGATATAATTTATATATCTATTGATGGAAATATGATTTTCCTCTAAATAGAGATACTATGATTGCAAAATTATAGGTTATTCTCCATGAACTATCCATTCCATTTCGAAATCTATCAATCATGTGTATGATATTGAATGTAGTCGGCCACTCCATGTGATCAAAAAGTAGAACAAAATACATTTTTCTTCTGAAATCACCATGTTTACACATCAAGGTTGATTTTTTCAAACCACGAATTTAAGGGGTCAAATTTCAATTTGTGAACAGTTATTTTGTTATAATATTGTTGTATTCTAATCATAGAAATATTTATGTTCATAGTGTAAGAATTAAGGTCACTCTACTTCATCCTATAGACAGGGGTGTAGGGATATTCATGGGTTGGATGACCCCATAATTATTATTGAGGAAACTCTATTTGATTTCAACTATTCCTCTTTCATCCAATAATTCCCTCAATATGGATCCCAATATGGTTAAGCTGAAGGAAGTGAATCAGGACCCAGTAGTTGTGGATATATTTTCAATTTTGAAACATGATATTTGTGATTACAAGAAGATAGAAAATGCATTGGGAGATCCTTGATACATTTCCCCCCCACATTATTGATACTCTAATGGACCATGATGTAATTAATGAATAATATATTGATTAACCTACTACTGTTAGTTTTGATTGAATCCATGTTGATTAACGGATTCATGGTGAGAATCATAACTCCCAGATATGAATGTTGTAGTGTCTCTGAGTTGAGGGATGGCAGAACAAAGAGTATCATCAAATCCAATTAAAAACCAAAATTGATTTTATACTGTCAAATAAGATAAAATGGATAATGTAGATCCTATAGGATATTAAACATATATTCCATGATGGAAATGAAAATAGGTTGGGTTGAGGTCTTAATAGGATGAGGAGCTAGGTGATAATGATGTGGACACATGACCCACAATGGATTATGAGAAGGACTCTCAAGGACCAAAAATGGTTTGGTCTAGCTCATGGAAGGGGGTGAAGGAAAATTAGTTCTAATAATTTCCCAGTACCCATGGAGGTAGAAATAACTCATAAATATTACTCAAATACACCCAATGAAATAGTTACATGATCATCAAGTATGTCAATGTGTAGTGGGTCACAAGTCAAATCAGGGGATTTAATATTGGTTGATTGTATGAAGATATTTTCTAGTAAAAATATCTTATGGAATACAATAAAGAAATGGATGGGGGACCCAATGTTCTAGAAAAGGATATTTTGTTGGAATAAGTCTCAGATATGATGGGAGGAAAATTTGGAGTTGAATACAAGGAATAATTGAAGCATGTTCTTCGTTCAATGGATGAAATATTAGAAGAATCCTTTGGTATCAACAATACAATATATTTAATCAATAACATGTATGATTGAATGATTTATATTTCCATTAATGTAGATTCATGTTTGTGAATCAACAAACAATATCTCATTTTGGTTCAATGCTTTACTAAAGGGAAGATAACTCTGAAAAAATATATTCAAACGTGGAAAAATATAGAATATTATATTGAATCACTATTGAAAACCGAAATAAATATTTAGTTAACCTCTTTTAAATGGGGGTCATATAGGGTGTTATCTTCGAATATTCTTATGTTATTCCACATTTCCATTTAGATATCCTTCTGTGGTTAATTTTTGTAATATTTTTCTGTTTATTTCTTAGTATTCATTAAAAATTCCATGGGATAAAAATTTAGATTTTATATCTAGTTGTGCTCTCAATTGAACACGTTTTTTTCCAAAAGTATTCCAAAAAATCCTTCAATATTTTCCAACGGTGAGTTTCTATAATTGAAAAAGAAAATCTCGTAGAACCTTGAAATGAGATTCATTTGTCCAGGTGTGTCACCTTGGGGTGAGAGTATTCATTTTTTTAAATGAATGATGGATCAACGGTACTCTCAATTAATTATTGGGAAATGAAAAATATAAAAATCCGAAACATTAATCCTTCACATTTTATCATTGACCTATTTGATTAGTTAAGTGGAGGTCAATACATTTCCAAGATTGTAATTAATTCTAAATATAATCAATTGAGGGAAAAGAAGAAGGATTTACCAAGGAAAACATTTTGTACAAGTTATGTACACTATGAATATATAGGTACACCATTCGGTCTTACAAATATCCACTGTATGTTCTTCGATTAACCGACTATGGTGTTTAGAGATTACCTTGGCTAGTTTTATGTAGTATTTTTAGATGATATTGTTATTTAATCAGAGGGAATGGGAGAGAAAGAATATCACTTGATAATTATAATAATGTCTATAATGAATGATAAAATAAACAACAAATTTAAAATTTATAAATTTTGGAGGTAAAATGTCACATTTTTTGGTCATATAATCTCATGAGTGTGTGTATTAGTTGACCAATCAATGAAAGAAAATATTTATTATTATCCTAGACTAAAAATGATGACAAAAATACATAGTTTTCATGGTATAACATGATATTATAGATGATTTATGGGGAATTTTTCATTTCATTCTAATATACTCTCCATGTAATCTTGGAATGAATCAATTTTCCTCTAGATAGATGACTTTGAGAGAAATAACATGAAATTAAATACAATAGTAGTCTGTGCACCTATGATTACATTACCTTATAGTTTAGAAGTGTTTTTAATGTATATCAATTCACTTAAAAAGGTATCATGATGTGTTTATATGAATCATGACATGGTTATAGCATATGACCCATCCAAAATGACAGTTCAAGAGAAAAAGTACACAACTCTTTATTTGGAGTCATCTTCCCTAATATTTTGAATAAATATTTAGAGTGATTATAATAATGGAGAATTATATCTATATATATATATTGAAAAAAAATATCAATTTATATATTCACCCATAAGGAGTTGAATACACACAAAAAAATATAGTCATATCTGATTAAAGAATATGATAGATAAAACAATTACCACCCTGGGAAAGCGAACATGGAGGTTGAAACTGTTTATTGAGAGGATCATTATATCTAAGCAATGATGAGAATCACAGATGATACAATGACTCTAGTTTCTCAATTTAATGATCTATTAACCTGGATTAAATGGGTGAAATATTTTATTTCTCAATTTAATGATAAACCATCTATCCATGTGAAGATTAAATAGGTGAAGAAGGAAGAAGTAGAGATGAAAAAAAGGATTGAAATGTTCATGATATTAACCAAGATCAAGATAGAATGATATGATTCCCAAACCAGGTATGTGTTATAACCATTCCAGATTTGAAGAATCATTTGTTAAATGGGTATCACCATTTTTCATTCTATACTCATCCATGATGTATGAAGATTCATAGAGATGTGAAAGAGTACTTATTATGTGATGAAATGAAGATATATAATGCATTTCTTATATCCTACTATAGGGTATATTAGTAAGTTGAAAATGAGAGAAATAATTATAAGGGGATGTTACATCCCTTTTACATAATATAAATGAAATTGAAAACATAATCATGTATTTTATCTTCAGACACAGAAAGAAGCATATATTTCATAGTGATATATGGGTTTTTGTAGATATCATTAAAAAATTCCCCATAGTTAATCAAAATCAAATAATAATTCTTTATTGGTCATATTTAAAAGATATAGATTAAGTAAGTGGTAAGGTTACACGGAGTACCACATTCAAATGTGTTTGATTGAGATATGAGTTTTACCACAATATTCTGGGGATGTTTTTAGTAGGCTCTTCATAAATAGTTGAGTTTCAGTACTGTATATCATCAATAGATAGATAGTCAGCCTGAGAGAACAATTAAAACTCTAAAGGGTATATTATATAACATTTATTTGGATTTTAAAGTAGTTTGGAATCATTAACATCCTCTATTTACGTTTTTATACAACAATATCTTTCTCTCGATCATTCAAATGTTTCCCCATAATCCCTATATGGAAAAAAGAGTAGAAATAAAATGTATTATAATGATGTAAGAGAAATAAAACTATTGGGTCCATAGATTGATAAATTTTTGGAAAGGAAGTGTTTATCCACTCAATGTCACATAAGGGGGGAAAATGAAGCTTAAAAAATTATCATTTCAAAAACCAAAATGATTCTGAAATTGGAATTTGTGACATGATTTTTCTATGAATTACTCTATAGAAGAAAGTTGAGATATTTGGGGAAAAGGGGAAAATAATCCCTTTGTATATCTTTCTCGTTGAATTTCATGATCTTATTGAGATGGTAGCATATCAGTTGGAGCTTCTACCAAACCACACTCAAGATCAAGATGTTTTTCATGTATCTATCCTATGGAAGTACACACCTAATCCATGATATTTACTGAACTCATAGGTCCTATAACAAGAGAACGATATTATTGATGAGGAACATCCAGTGGAGATTCATTATCATAATAAAAAGTCACACAGAACAATACCACAAACCAAGTTAATTTTTTATAGCGAAAATCCTTGTTAAAAGGATGTTTGTGGGAACATGAGGATATTATGAGGTAGAAGTATCCACATTTTTTTATATCAGAGTGATGTATTTCTTGGGTAAAATTAAGTTTCATGGTTGTAAAATGTAACAACACCTATTTTTATAAATTTCTATTTTTAAAATATAATAAATTTCATTCATATATTTCATTACATGGAAATATATTTTTAGATTCTATTATACTCGATACTATGTTTTAAGAAATTGTGAAATTTTATTATTATTATAATAGAATGATGATGTTATGACCTAGATATTAAACATAGTGAAATGAATTGTAATATCTCATTTTTTAATATTATATATATTTTTTTAAAATAAAACACATACAGATAAAAAATACTTATATTTTTTAGGAAAGTATTTATATTTCATGAAAATACTAGTTTAAAAAAAACTAAGTTCATTTCTTATTGTGAACAATAACAAAAAAGTTTTTTTGAAATTTTGAGAAAATTAATTTTAAAAAATAATATTTATTTTTTTAAATAATCATGTAGTGATTATCATAGGTGTATTCTTTGGTAATTTCATTAAAAGAATAATGTTTTGATGAATAATGGAAAATTATGTTTTTTATTGAGAACATCATATTTATTTAATGAATTTATAAGGTTAATATTTATTATATAAGTTGAAGTAATCATAAAATTCATTCAATAATATATATATATATATATATATTAATCCAATTTATATCATTAGAATCATTTTCATTACAAATTTCTTTATAACATCTTTTTGAAACCTTTGAAAATTTTCTCTTTTGAAAATTGCTTTCTCATGACATCTATACATATAGTTTTATAAAAAATTGATCCCATTTATGAGAATGGAATTTGGGAACCTTTATTCCATATTTTTCATCATAATTATTTATATTATATAATAAGGTAAACATAATTATTTTATTTTTTTAGAAAAAATAGAAAAAATTAATTCTCATGGTAAGGGATAAAATGGATTTACTAAGGGTTAAACTGAAAAGATAATGAGTAAAATAAACCATAGCCTTATCCAACCCCAGTTTTATGGGAATATTTTCAAAATATAACATATAAGGTCAACTAATTAACAATTCTAAGCCTTTTGGTGTCTGAAAAATGTGTGGACACATGATTATTTTAAAAAAATACCATGTTTGTCCTCTCCCAAACTTGTAAAAGGCCACCCATTATCCTCTCCTCTTCAAAATTCCAGAACACTGTTGTTCGACCAATATTTTCCAAACATTCTTCCATAATTAATCCTCATAACTGAGATGGATTATTTTTATTATTAATCCCATCTATTAATTTTTTAAGTATTAGTCTAATGAGTCTCACTGAATATATGTTTTATTCATAAATATTATTTTTATATTATTTCTTTTTTCATCCTCTATAAATTATTATCCTAATATGATCATATAATAAAAAAATAATCCCTCGTATATTTATATGTTATTATTTGAATGTAATAACTTATTTCTAAATATTCATCCCTCAATTTGGTTTCAAAATAATCATCCATGTGTATGATGGACTACCACCCAATGAAACGATTTTATTCATTATTCAGATCAACATCTCATGAAATGATATAATTATGTATTAAATTTGTAAATGTTACATATATTTATATATAATATTATTATACTAATGGAATTATTTTTTCACATATATTGTAATGCCCCGACCCCAGTTACCTGGAGTCGGTGCATTATTAAATAACATTGGCATGATCACAAGGGATTAAATCCTGAAAAACCGATCTGTTTAGTTGCTTTGGAAGTAGTAGATATATATAAAAGATTTACATTACACCATGTGATGAAAATATAAACAAAAATTTTTCCCCTTTAAACACACTTATATCGCTTAGCCTATCCCTACAGGTCAACCCTAAAATAAATCTTGACATCCTGGGAAAATAATACATAGAAAGGGGTGAGATCAGATGCTCTGTATGGATAACAATACAGAAGAAACATTAATAAATAAGAATAAAAATTATAGGCAATGTATTATACTAAAAGATAAGACTTTTAAACATAAACATCAGTACAATATGGTAAATATAAATCGGATAATTCCATTTTCTTATTCAAATAGAAATTCTACTAGTCAAATAATCATAAGCAATATCAATAGCCAATTTTTAACGATGGAATGCATAATGTCGGACATCATAACCACATAGTCAAAGCCTCGTGTCAAGACTACAAATAAGATTTTTTCAAGGCATTGTTCCAAGACAATAGTTTTTATCATTAGACCTACCGATGCATTGGCGAGCTATTGAGGGATCCACCTATCACTTACTAAGTCTGATGCATTCTTTATATGAAAAGGTTTAAACATAATAGAAACATTCGTATTAAAAATACCATATGAAATGTTAATGATTTATCCATAAACCATGAACGGTATAAAAATAATACATACACAGTAAAACATATCACATAACCTTAAATAAAATATTGAATATTTGTATCATAATAAATCAACATGAAACAAGTTTAAAATCCATCAAAGGATTTTGAATATATGAAATCAAAACTGTTTGAGAGAAATATCTATTTTTTGTTTTGAAATATTTAAAATTAACAAAATTGAAAATATTATTATAATCTTGTAAGGTAAGCTTATAAGATGTTATAATGGCTGAAAGTAGCTGCACCCGCCATAAAAGTAAAAAATATTCTTTCCATAATTTTGTCGAAAAGGTCCAAAAGGACCTTGTTTGGAAAATGACGGAAACATTATTTTGTAAAAATTTTATAAAAATTCAAACAAGGGTCTAAGTGACATTATCCCATAGTCCTATAAATATTAAAAATGTTTTGAAATAAATTTTTAAGAAACATGGATGTGGATGATAAAGAGGTCCTAGTAGATATTCACGTATAAACAACCTCATATAATGAAGAGATTATAGAATTAAACCCTACCTTGTACAATTACTTGATTGAGGGTTGGTTGAAATCCGGTTTAATAGTTAAATAATTTTTAATAAATTATACAATAACAAAATACATAAATATGATATCATATATGATCTTCTAATATTTATTTGTTAATAATATTTCAGTAGTATCATTGTTTTGGGTGTTAACTGATTAGTTTTCCATTATATACTTGGTTATATAAGCAATGTATGTTATGGAGAGAATGTATTTTATTCATATCTATAATTATATTTAGATCATAAAAATTATTTTTATTCATAGAATAAAAATTATTCTAGAATTATTTCTATGGGGAATGAATCTCATTGCGTTCGTGGAGACGGTAATCCATACGTACGCACGAGAGACAATATCATTATATTGAATGTGGAAATGTATGTAATTGGATGATATATCACATATAAAGAATTATTAACAAGTTATATTTATTATTTATATCAATTACACTCATTATTATACCAATCCAAAAAATGAACTGTTTGAATAACCATCTACACCACGACGTGGTGACGGTAAGTCATACATATCGACGTATGGTGACTTTTCATTCATAGAATGGCTGAAATAATGAATATCGTTGTACCATATTTATAATAAAATTACAGTATGTATAAGGAACATGTGTCTTTCTTCTGTTATGGAAACAAAAAATAAAGAGGAAGTGGAGGAAGAAAATAACTTGAAAGAGGTGGTGAAATAATTACGTCTTCTTCATGTGCTTCCTTTTGATTTGATCTAAAGGGCTCCATAGGTTGGATTTCTGATAAAATGAAGGCATCTAGGTAAAAGGAAGGGTATATATAAAGATTTTTAATAAGGTTTTGGCTGAGACAAAGGGTATTAGAGGTGTGATTTTTAGAGAAGTTAAAGTACCCATTTTTAATAGAGGTGAGGGCCAATTTAGGGAAATCTTGAAATATTAAATTATTATACAATCATATTCGGTTTATAATGACTCAAAAAAGATAAATTTTATCAAAATGATGAGTATGGGTCGAAAACCTTTCAACCATTGGGTTTTAGATAGGTTAAGGTCACCATATTAACATTATATTGTTTATTTAACTCTTAGTTGAATAGTTTAACATTTACCATGTCTCGTAGTATTTTTATAATCTATGGTTAATAAACATACGATAAAATGTCAAAAGAACACCAAGTGGTTCATTATTTACATATCTATTATTATATAAGTCATTTGGATGAATCTTAGATTGTTAGGATTATTATATCATTTAATAATATAGTATTTGTTTTAAAAACTCATTTAAGTCAATTTTGAAACTATTTAGTATCTGTTTTTTTTAAACACTAAAATCTTTATTAATTAGAAAAAATTCGTTAAATCTCCCCTAAGATGCTGTATTAACCTATTAAATTCTTTTTATCAACAAAAGTATCAATTTACATTTATTTGGATATTTATTATAGAAATTATTTTAATATTTCATCAATAAGGTAATCACTGAATCATCATTGTGTCATAAATATATTTAATTATTTATAGTCTAAAAATTATAAATAAAATTTCATTATTTAGGAATTCATTTTATCTTTTTAATGAATATTTATAGTTGAATTTATCTTATGTGTATCCCTATATAAAAAATAGTTAAAAAACATTTTATTTAACACTTTTAACAATTCTTTAAATAAATTAATGATAAATGTCCTAATCTAATACAAGGGAACCAAAAGGATCACATTTTATTCCTATGGTAGTTTTTTGGTAGAAATACACTTATCTAATAGAATTAAGATATGTGTTAGGGTAATAATAATATCATTTTTACCTTTAATTACCTTATTTACTTTTAACTGAGGTAAATAAAAGTCAAAAGTTACTATTCACCAAAAAATATTCTCATCCGATTGAAAAAAATTTCACATACTGTTATCAACCATGTCTCTCATGTTTTTAAAATTCAATTCACTGATGCAGTGAAATAATGTTTTTTTGAAAATTTGCAAACATGCCTAAAAGGTGGGTAAAAGATTGTAAAAAGTTCAATAAAATTTTATATATCTAATTTTATAACAAAACAACTCAATTGAATTACATTGAACTAATATTGGTTTAATGTGTCTGCTTTGACTTAAAATAAATTTAAATAAAATAAATAATAATTTAAAAAAAAAATCGGTTTTAAGGAATATCATTTTTTTTAAAATATTCATCCAAAATTGAATATTTTAAGAAAAATACCAATAATTCACCCTTAGCTAATTTTGAATATCTAAATCCAAAATAAAGTCTAATTTGAAAAATAAAATTTATAAAGTTTCAAAAATTGGGTTTTACTATTCATAATGACTAGTTTGATTGGTCGTGGTGTTCTAGAAATTGAAGTTGCGTACAATGCAAGCTATTGTATTTTCCAAATTGAAACATACCATGGATTCTTGGGGTGTTAAATTCACCCCTCAATAAAATAATTTCATCCATTAAATTTCTATAATTCTACCATATAAAATTTTTATGGTGGTTCATCATCATATGTTCCTCAGGTTGCCACGTTGCCTCTTCCATCGTATGATTTCTCCATAGAACTTTTACCAGACGAGTCGTCCGGCTTCTCTACAGTTGGTCTCTTGTATCTATAATCTTGATTGGATCTTCACAATAAGACATATTGTGTTATAGATCAATTTATTTATAAGGGATTAATATATTAGGTTGAGCCTATATTTTATCAACAATGATACGTAGAACATATCATGAACATTGGAGAGACTTAGCGGAATATCCAAATGATAAGATACAACTCCAATTCATTCAAGAATTTCAAAAGTGAAGATATACATGGGGCATAATTTACACTTATGGCTGAATCATATAACACCCTTCCATGAAGATACCTTCAATAAAACGTGATCAACTATTTGAAATTTTAAATCCTTACTTCCGTTATTGGCATATATTGTTTGCCTACTTTGAACTCCTTTAATGTGGGTTTGGATAACCTTAACCTTTTCCATTGTTTCTTTAACATGTTCTGGGCCTAGGAGAGATTTCTCAGCAACATCATCCCAACATGTTGGTGTCAAACATCTCTTTCTATATAAGGCTTCATATGGAGCGATATGAATACATGAATGGAATCTATTGTTACAGGAAAATTCTACCATACGTAAATATTGATCCCAAATTCCTTGAATTTCAAGTGATAAATATCTTAACATGTCATCTAAGGTGTGAATAATCATTTCTGGTTGTCCATTAGTTTGAGGGTGGTAGGCAGTGCTTAAACGATATTCAGTATCCATGGCCTTCAGAATACTTTTCCAGAATCATGATGTAAAACAGGTATCATGATTAAAAACAATCATTAGGGGTACTCCATGAAGTCTTACAACGTTATTAATATATATACTAGATAAATGTTCAAGTGTTAAATATTCTATTAATTCAAGAAAATGTGCAGACTTGGTAAAACGATCACCAATGAACCATATTTCATCATTCCTTCTAGTATTCTATAGAAGGCCCATGACAAAGACCATTGTAAATCATCACATTTCCACTCCGGTATGGGTAGAGGTTTCATGACTTCTCTAGGATGTTGTCTTCCATCTTTAACCTGTTGAAAAACCATTCATCTTTACACATAATTCGCACTCTCCCTTATCAGGTTGTCCACCCAAAAATGATCCTTCCAATATCTATACATCTTAGTGATATTAGGCTGTATAGAGAAATTTGAGCTATGAGTATCATCAAATAATTCATTTTTTAGATCAAGTATATCGGGAACACAATGTCTTTTCGAAAATATCAAAATTCCATCTTCATATTCGAAGTCACCTGATCTCCCATCATTCACAGCTTTAATCTTCTTTTGAAACTTCTGAACATCATCTTGAGAACATTTTATCCTTTCTAGTAAAGATGGTTTAGCTACCATTTAAAAACTTATAGAGGTTTCACCTTCCATGATTATTTCCATATCGATTTTTACTAGATCTAAGATCATAGGATCTCTTTTAACTCTCATATTGTTCAGAAATCCCCGATCCTTTCTACTCAATGCATCTGCCACCTTATTATCCTTCCTCGGGTGGTAGTGTTGAGTGAAATCATAATCCTTGACTAGTTCAAGACATCATTTTTACCATATGTTTTGTTATTTTTGTGATAAAATATACTTAAAACTCTTTCTATCATTATAAATCATAAATTTTTCACCATAGAGATTGTGTCTCCATATTGTCTTAGATATGACTACAATTGCTAACTCAATATCATGAGTGGGATAATTTCTCTCATGAATATTTAGTTGTCGTAATACATAGTAAATAATTCTATCATTATACATAAGGAAACAACCTATTCCTTTCTCTAAATCATCACTATAAAAAAGAAACTCATCATTCCTCGATGGTAGAGTCAAGATAAATTCATTGTTCACAATTTTTTGTCCAAAAAAATTAAACCCTTTCCATGTGAGTTAGGTTAATGGGTTTTCTAATGGGGAAAAATTCTGGACATGGCTCCAATAATAACATGTTAAACCAAGAAAACAACGTATCTCAGTTATACTCGACGGTGTTGGCCATTCTAGTACTAATATTTTCATAGAAGGATCAATAGAGATTCAATCTTTAGAGACAATATCGCCATGAATTTTTTTTGCTAAAGCCAAAATTAACACTTCCCAAAATGCCGATAAAATTCATTACTTTTGAGGGTTTTTTTGAATAGTGTACTTGTGATTTTCATGATCTTCGTAGATTTTTGAGTATACCAAGATATCATCAATAAATACAACTACAAAATCTTTAAATTATTCTTTGAAAACTCTATTCTTAAGATCAACGAAATCATAGGGTGAATTAATAAGTCCAAACGGCATTACTATAAACTCATAATGCCCTTACCTCATTCGAAATTTTGTTTTTAGAATGTCTTCCTTCTTCACACACAACTGATGATATCCATATTTAAGGTCAATCTTTGAAAAATATTTGTCTCAATGAAGTTGGTCGAATAAATCATCAATGCAAGGTAAGGGATACTTGTTCTTTATTATTATAACATTAATCTCCCTGTATTCAATGCATTGCCTCATTGATCCATCTTTCTTCATAACAAAAAGAAAAGGGGATCCCCATGGGGAAACACTAGAAAAAATAAATCAAGTATTACTCAATTGCTCTAGTTGTTTATTAAGTTCTACTAATTCCATAGGGTCCAGTCCATAAGGTGTTATAGATATGGGTCTTGATCCATGAATTAAATCAATGGAAAACTCAATTTCTCATTATGGAGGATTTCCTAGTAAATCCTCTAGAAACAAATCATCAAATTCATGAACAACAGGTACATAATCCATTTGAACATTCATTTCATCACCCATAGTTATTTTACTATCTTTCTCCCTACTAATTGAATTTTGTAGACCAGTTGTAGGTGGATTTAGATAAGAATCATGTGGTGATGTTTCTGCACTAATGATATAATACACATTATCATCATAAAAAATTGTAACCTCAATCTTCATAAATTAAATTTTTGCATCATTGACCGAAATTAATTCCATACTGAGGATTATATCAAATTCAATCATGGTTATGATGATGATATCAGTAGATAAAGAACATTTATTTCCCCTATGGGGGCTGATTCAAAAAACATTGGTTCCATGCAACTTCCCATTAGAGTTTTTACTGAAAAATTATTTGTTAAATCAAATTATAAATATCTAATTTTCATACCAAATTGGGAAGATATAAAACAATGTGATGATCTATAATAAAATAATACATTGGCTAAATTTAAGAAAACTAATAAATTACTTGACACCACATCATTCATATCGTCAACCTTAGTAGTAGTGATCACATAAGATGGGACTTTCCCCCTTATCCTTTATTGAGGTACGTTTCTTGGACCAAAGGAAAATAATAAGCATTAATCCCTATTTCTATAAAATTGTTTCATTCAACATTGAAATACTCTTTCTTTCCCCTAAAATCATGAGATTGTTGGGGGTCATTCATGCTGTTAATTTTGCGCATCAAAGAGGTTGGAGAAAGCTCTGGATAGAAAGTGATTCAACCACTATCATTCATGCCATCTGGAATGGCAACATCCATCTGGCCTGGACTCTTACCACACGATGGATGAATTGTCTGAATTTGCTACACGGGATGGACTATATAGCTACTCATGCCTACCAGGAAGCAAATGCTGTTGCTGATGCTCTTGCCAACAAAAGAGTTCATCAACACATGACTTGGATGGACTCTATTCCTTCTGACTTATTTTACATTATTGATAGAGATTGTAAAAAAATCCCATCTTTTCGCCTCTTGTAACCCTGTTTTGTTTATCAATAAATTGTGATATGGTCTTTGACCAAAGCACTACCATTAAAAAAACTATACATGTAAGAGACTCCCATTCCATTGAGGCATGTACCGAGGTGTTTCTTCCCACATTTACTAGAGGATGGAAATTCAACTTTTCCCTTCTTCCACTTATTTCCATTTCCAGAGTGTTCGGATGATGTCTTCTTCTCCTTCTTTTCTTTGAAGTCGTATGACTTATATACATCTTTTTCTTTCTTTATAGAACATTAGAAAATATATTCGTATGATGAGATGGATTTTGAGACTAATTCTCAAAGGAGAAATGGTTTTAACCCATAAAATAATCGATCAATCTCAATCCTTATGTTAGGTATATAATCTGATACATTCCATTCTAACCTATTAATGTTAGCCCAATACATTGCGACATTCTCATCCTCTTTTTTCCTCAGACTCAGAAATTTCATTTCCATATCTTCTTGATTGTCATGAGGAATGTATTTTTCTATGAATAACTTTTTAGACTCCTTCAATTACAAGTTTGATACTTCTCCATCTTCCTTTTTGTTTTAAATTAATGACAACCATTGATCTGCATCACCCATTATGTGATAAACTAACATTACAACTTTTTCTCTTTTGCTACTCCCTAAAGCATGAAATATTTTCTATAAGGAAATAATACATTTCTCAGCTAAAAATGGATTCGTAGTCACATTGAATGTTGGTAGTTGTTACCTCATTAATAGGTGTAACAATTATCCTCCACGTTGTGGATCAGGGTGCTCTATACAGGTAAGATTATTACTCATAACCAGAGTGATTTATCCCCGTATGGTGATAAGATGATCAGCACCAGTTGCATCACCAACTCCACTATAATTATCTTGAGTAGGAGGGAAATCCCTACATGGATTACGTGTGTTAATATATTTTACATTTCATACACTCATCTCCATTTCAAAACAACAACATACACTAGTTTCGTTTATAAATCGCAATAGATAATTCCAAACACATTAAACAATTAACATAAATTGAACAGTTTATGGACATATTAAATAATCATAAAAATTATTTCTATGAGAAGGCATATTGTCATAAATCATTCATAATGGTTTGAAAAGAAAATGTGAATTTTTATAAGCATATCCCATGAGATTGTCAAAACCAAGAGTAGAGCAAGGCCCATTGTCGTCTACCAGGATACCTCAGGTCAGGCCCAGAACTCCTTATCGGAGTTTTCAATCCAAGGTACATCCATTCCAAAGCCGCATCGATCTAATAATATCCATACATGGATTTATTTGTTGGAAAAATCACAAACTATATACATTAACAAAATTCTAGGAAGTTTTTCTATACTAAATCTCAATGTTTATCTCCATGTAATGTTCTATAATCATTGTTTTTTAAAATCTAGTTTCATAAGATTGTACTATATAATCTAGGATTACAACTATAATTCCCCGAAAACAGCTATCTAGAGTTAGTGTATGATTACATAATATTGGATTGATCACAAGGGATCATATCCCGAAAGACTGATCTGTTTAGTAACTTAGGATGTACTGGATACATACATATGTTTTCCATTACATCATCAGATAAAAACAATAACTACATTTTGTACAATTTGAACAAATATATATCCCTTATCCTAACCCTATAGGTCAACCATAAAATACTTCTTCACACCCTGGGAAAAATAAATTGTAGAAAGGGGTGAGCTCAGATGCTTTGTAAGGATAACAATATAGAAAAAACATTCATAAATAAGTAGAAAAATTAAAGGCAATGTATAAAACTAAAACATAAGCCTTTTAAATAGAAACATCATCATAGTACAGAAATATAAATTGAATAATTCCATTTACTTATTCACATGGATAATCTAATAGTCGATTAATCACATGCAATATCAATTGCCAATTTCATAATGAGAGAATTCATAATGTCAAACATCACAACCACATAGTGAAGGCCTCATTCCAAGACTAAATATATGATTTTTTCAAGGACTTGTTCCAATACACTAGTTTGTCGCATGATACCTACTGATGTATTGAGGAGATATAGAGGGCTCCACCCATCACTTACTAAGTCCACTGCATTTCTCATATGAAAAGTTTTAATCCTAAGAAAAACATTTGAATTAAAACTAGAATAAAAATGTAAATACATTATCCAAAAACCACAAATTGTATTAAAATAACACATCCATAGTCAAACTTATTACAAAACCTTCAATATAATAAGGTTGATTTGATTCATAATAAATCAACTTCAATCAAGTTTAAAATCCCTCAAAAGATGTTGATATAGATAAAATAAAAACTATTTGAGAGAAATAAATCTTTTTATTATGAAATCATTTAAAATTCATGTAATTGAAAATATTATTATAATATTGTAAGGTATTCTTTGAGGGTGTTATAATGGAAGAAAATAGCTATAGCCTCCGTATAAGTTAAAAATCATTTTATCCTTTATTTTTGTCAAAAAGATCGTAAAAGACCTTATTTGGAAAATGATGGAAATATCACCTTATACACATTTTATAAATTGAAAAACTAGTGTATAAATTAAATTAACCCATGGTCTTGTAAATAGAAAAAAAATTGAAATTAATTTTTATCAAACATGGAAGTGGATGAGAACGATGTCCCAGTAGATACTCACGTATAAACAACCTCAGATAATGAAGAGATTATAGAATTAACCCTTACCTTGTAATTTTCCTTGATCGAGGGTATGTTAACCTACTGTATAATTTTAAAATAATTGTTATTAAATTTTAATAGAACCAAATTAATAAATATGATATCATATACGATCTTTTAATATTTATTTGTTATTAATATTTATGTAGTATCCTTGTTTTGGGTGTCAACTGATTTGTTTTCCATTATATGCTTGGTTATGTATGGCATGTTTGTTATGGATAGGATGTATTTGATAAATCTCCAGAATGATATTGAGTTTTCAAACATTATTTTTAATCATAAAATGAAAATTATTTTTGAATGATTACGATGAGTAATTAATCTCATCGCGTTCATGGAGACATTAATCTGTTCATATGCATGAGCGATAATATCATTTCATTGATTGTTGAATCATATATAATTGGATGACATATCATATATAAAAAATCATTAACATGTTATATTTGTTATTTACATCAATTATACTCATTATTAAACCCATCCAAATAATGAAGTGTTGGAATAACAAACTACACCACGACGTGGAGATGGTAAGTCGTACATACAAATGTATGGTGACATGTCTTTCATAGGATAGTTAGAATAATGAATATGGTTGTACAATATATATAATAACATAACAATATTTATAAGTTGCTGAAGTTATTATTTTGGTATGGAAACAACAATTAAAGAAGAAGTGGAATAAGAAAAGAACATTAAAGATGTGGTGAAATAATTACCTCTTCTTCGGGTGCTTCCTTTTGATATGATCAAAAGGTCTGTATAGGTTGACTTTATGACAAAATTAAGGCCACTAGGTTGAAGGCAGGGTTGTTGGTAGGATATTTGGGCGGGTTTTGGCTAAGCCAAATCGCATTGGATGTGTGATTTTTGGAGAAGGGGATGAAACCTTTTTATTATATAGGTGACAATAAATTTTGGAAAAGCTTGTAATATTATTTTATTATTCAATCATATTCGGTTTGTAATGGATCCAAAATAATAAATTTCTACGATAAGGTGAGGATGGTTCAAAAACCGCTCAACCAATAGGTTTTAGACTTGTTTAGGTCACTGTATAAAATTTATATTTTAGATTTAACTCTGCGTTAAATAGTTTTACATTTTCCATGTCTCCTTGTATTATTATATTATGTGGTTAGTAAACATACTATAAAGGTCCAATAGAACCCCAAGTGGTTTATTATTGAAATATCTATTATTATATAAGTCCTTTGGCTGAATGTTATATTTTTAGGAATATTATAATTTAATAATATAGTATTTGATTTAAAAAATCATTTATATAAATTTTGACAGTATTTAGTATCTGATTTTTTTAAATCCCTAAAAAAAAGGTTACTTAGAAAAAAAATCATTTAATAAACCATAAAAAGTAATTTTAACCTAAAAAATTATTGTAATTTATCAAAAGTCTCAGTTTACACGTATATAAATTTTTATAATATCATTTATTTTAATCATTGATTAATAAGTTAATTACTATATCATCATTTTGTCAAAAATAAATTTAATTATATAATGTCTAAATTTTTTAAATAAAATACCATTATATAGGAAATCTGTTTAGTTTTATAATGAATATTTATAGTCGGATTTATCTTATGTATAACCATATATTAAAAATATTTTAGTTATGAAACTTTGATTTTAACACTTTTAACTATTCTTTTAAAAAAAATAATGAAAAATGACCTAATCTAATCCATGTGGACCAAAAGGATCATATTTTATTACTAAGGTTGTTTTTGGTAGAAATAGACTTATCCAATAGAATTAAGACATGTTTTAGGGTAATAATAATATCATTTTTACCTTTATTAAACCTATTTTATTTTAACCGTGGTAAATAAAAGTCAAAAGTTACTATTCACAAACAATTATTTTCAGCTTATTGAACCACATTTTACTTACTCATATCAATTGTGTCTCTCATATTTTTTAAATTCAATTCACTGAACCAGTAAAATTATATATTATATGAAAATTTCTTAATGTTCCTTGAAGGTAACTAAAAAAACTGTAAAATGATCAATAAAATTTTATATATATAATTTTATTAAAAAATGACACCAATTGATTACATTAAACTAATATAAGTATTATGTATCTATTTTGACATAAAATAAATTTAAATAAAATATATCATTATTAAAATAAAAATTAGGATTTAAATAAGAATGAAGTGTTTTTCACTATTCATAAAAAATTGAAGGTTTTTATAAAAAGTAAAAAAAATTCACCCTAAGCTAATTTTGATATTCCGAATCGAAATATTATGTCCATTTTAAAAAAATAAAGTTTATAAAGTTTAAAAAGGTGGATATTACTATTCATAATGGAAAGTTTGATTGATCGTGGTGTGGTAGAACTCGATGTTGCGTACAGCACAAGCTATTGTATTATTCAAAGGAAAACATACCACAGAAGCTTGGGGTGTTACATATTTTTTCATACATTCTATTCTATGGGAATATGATTACACTGAACATATTTATAGAAAACTACAACCTCACAATGTAGTAAGATTCATTCATTCTTTGCATATAAGGATGTAAGGATGGTTTTAATGAAACTTTTTGTTACGTATGAAATAAAAATATATTCTATAATGTTATTGAATTATTTACCTCTATTTATTTCAATATAAAGTGAAAATGGTAATTGGGTTCTGGCATACGTACAACCTACCATCTCCATGAATGGTATATTTCATATTTACCCCATACTATTATATAATAATATAAATATAAATATAATAAATTTATATGATATTACACCATTATTAATAATATATATTTCATGTAACCATGATCTATCTATGTAGAAAAAAAAATCAAATCAAAATAGACATGAAAAACAAATTAGTTATTAATCGAAGTGTGAAATTAACCTTAAATAGTTAATAAAATGATTATAAATGTTCATAAGTAAATAATTTATTTTATGATATTTATAATTATTATTAGATAATATATTTAAATTAAAAATATATTTATTACCTAGTAATTTTGAATGTGTACGAAGTAATCCATAACCTAAGGTAAGGGATTACAATCTCAATTTTTTTTCAATAAGACACTATCCATTTTAAACATAGGATTAATTTAAGTTGATTAGAGAAAATACATTAATTTAATTTATTATTATTATCATAAATTTTATGGTGATTTAAATATATATTTTAATATTTTTATATCACGGGTGTCATGGTTCCAATGTTACTAATGTACTAAGGTATTTGTGTCTCTAATTTTATTCTTTAGGACAATAGTTTTATTACGCACCAATATAATTCAATAATGTGTGTATACCACACATTTCCAATATTAATTAATTATTAATATTTTATTATATTCAATGTTTCAATTAATGTTATTCATTAATGGGTTCTATGATTTCAGATACACCAAAATGGTAATTTTCTAATGTCACAATCTCATTATTTATCTAGATTCTCTATGAATATGATTTAAATGATGAAATATTTTTTATATCTCTCACAATGAACTCATTAATTTTATTAATATATAGTTATTCCTTTAGAATACATGTTTTCCATTAATTTTATTCTCTGATCTAATTGATTGTTCAAAATAATGTTTCTTTATGAAAAATTCTATTTATATATCTCTTTGATCGAAAACCCATTTTCATAAAAAAAACACGTGTTCTAGTTTTTATTAAAATAAATGTTTATAATTCCACAAATTATTTACTACATAATTATTTCCATGATAAATTTTGTATGAATTGTTTTGAACAAAATTTTCATGTCATTTTACAGTCAATTCCGCTATTGAATTTACTGAATATGTGAAAGAAATAATTGTTTTAATGTGTATACAATGAAAATTATTTTCTACCATCATGAACACTATTATATCTTAATATTTAACTTAATGTCTTCCTGTATATTTTAAAATAATTTATTTACAATCTATTTTATGAATTTTCAGTTCTAAAAAGTGATTTCGATTGAAAATTATCCTTTGTCGTGAAATGTTATATGGGTTCATTCAAACCCATTTTCCATATTAGATGTCATCTTTTGATGTTAATTTTTTATTAATGAGGACATGGTTTAGTGATAGCATTCGAATTGTTTCAAAATATTATTAATAAATATGATGCAAAATTATTTTATGTCACCCAAGTATATTTGATGGGATGTAACATGATAAATTTATTATGAATGTTACATCTTTTTCCACATGTTATGTTATGATAAAATAATTAAACGCCTATGAAACCTTTTTCTTTTCCAAATTATCTACTATGATGAAATGTTTATGAAAATTATTTATTTTAATATTTTTTTGATATGATAAATGTATTATGATAATTTGGACCATATTTTTTTGATGTTAATTATGTCACAGGTGGAACCTAAGACTCCCTATAATGCATTGGTAAATGATTGATATCTCATGAGATAAAAAAGACTAGAATTGGGAGTGAACCTAGATTAGTGAGGGACTATATCAATGATGACAGTCTTGGGAGTGAATATTTACAATAATTTATGACTTAGTTAAACCATTCCACTATTCTTTTCATAGAAATGATCCATTAACTACTAATTAAATGATTTTCTATTCTTACATTTATTCCAAAAATCTAGTCATAATTCCACTATTATGTTCTCATGTTTCAGGTCCTTTAATTCTATGATGATTTTTTTCCTACAAAATGAAACAATTTTTTTCCATGAATCTTGTTTTTTAATCTAGGATATTTAATGTATGATCTTTAAATATTATTCTCTTGTCATCATATTCCTATTATATATGGATATATCTCTTGATTACCTAAACATATCAATTTATCACATCACTTATTATGTTTCCTTTTTAAAGGTTATGATAAATGGTGTTATGTATGATATATCCAAGAATGGTAAATGTTATGAATATCATAGTGGTAGATGTCATTTCTCAATTATTGATTAGTTATTAATGTTCCCATGTTTCCAATGGAACTAGAACTAAACTATTATAGCATGGAACATTATGTTTTGTAATGTATATTAATTAATTAGGATATAATATTTATTTAAGAGAATTTTGGGCCATTATAATTTGATATTTATGAAATAATATAATAGAAAAAAATTTATTTTATAAGTTATATTTTATAATTATAAATATATTCTTTATCATAGAATCTGAAATTTTATATTTTATAATTTATGTATATTTTCCCCTAATTTTTATTAATTCTTATACATTAACTTTTTTAATATTAATTTTATCACTTTATAAGAAATAATCTATTTTCTTTTTTTGAAAATTTGTAATTAAAAGTATTATATTACGCGATAAGGTCACACTATATATATCCATAAAAGATAAATTACTAAGATAAAATTAGAATATATGATGAAATCTAAAAATATTGAGGTAACAAATCAATGTGTAAATGTTAATAAATAGGTTTAATATCATTATAAATTAAAGGTATAGATATTAATACCATATATAATCCTACAATGCATTATATTTAATTAATGTTTCCACTTTACTTGTGAAAAAGTTATTCACCTTATATTATATTGAGTGTTTTTAAAATTCCATTTTTACAACATGTAAATGGTTCCTCTAACTACCCCTTGAATAACACCATAATGATACGATTTCCCATAAAATATATCCCTTATTTCATTTTGAAAGAATATTTTTTCAATTTATTAGGCATATGGTCAGAATAAATTATAAAAATTACTCCACTTCCATAAAGTACATTAATAGAAAGTTCATAATCTCAATTTTATTACTTCTCACTCTATAATAATTTTAATTACCTATGTTTTTTCATTAATATTATATTATCCATTATTAAATGATATCAAAAGTATTACCACAATACTTAATTTTTTATTGTATTTTTTATCTACCCTTTCCATGTTCTATTATGGATGATGGAAACCTCAACCATGGTATCTTCATACTACTTCCCCTAAAACACATCATTTTTTATTTTCCCTCACCATTATACAATTCTTCTCAGAATATGGTTGTTAATATTAGAGAATGATATTTATAAATTTTCTTAGGTTTTAAAATAATATAACTTATTATAAATTTCAAAAACAAGTGAAAAATAATATCATCATCCTTATGTATCTAGAAGATACTCTGTCCCTATTAAAATGTATTCTATACGTTATTCCACATTTCATGCATATTTCTAATATTGGGTTTAAGGGTTGAATATTATTTTAATTATGTTATTGTGGTTTTGTTAATTCAAATTGTGCATCCTATTATGCACATAATAAATAAATAACCATTCTAAATTAAATATTCAAAAAAGATCATACTATATAAGAAACAATAATTTGTTCATATTTTTAGAAACTTTATATATGTTGTATTTTTCATCTAATAAATTAAATTTAAAGTATATAACATTAATAAATAAATATTATTATTATTATTCATATAGAATAATGATAATTATAAATAAACTACTTCATAATCATCAATTAATTATTTTATGTTTTTTACTGGATTAATCACATACTCAAACAATTCTATGGATTTATATTAGGAATTATAATGAGAATATACTTTTACTGATATATGATATTCATATGTATATAATGATCATATTTTGTTTTTGGAATGGTATCTATATTTTAATATCATCGATTAAAATACGAAAATCTATTCATTAGAAATCATTAAAACATTCTCATTAATGAATTCATCATTAAGGATCAAAATAAATGATCAAATAGATTCAAATTATTAAATTATGAATAATTAAATCATTTTAAATCTTGTTTACTTATATTCTCCTAAAAGAATGAAAATTGAGAAAAGAATAATGAAAAATATTATAACTATGAAACTAGTTCCAAATAATCAATAATACTCACAATCAATGTTGATAATAGATAAAAAACAAAAAACAAAAATATATAAAATTGATATAATGTCATATTAAAAATGTTATAGATTTTAATAAATTCCCTAAATAAGTTATAGATAGAGTTGTGTTACTCATATATGATATAAGACTTCATTCAACTAAGTTAGAATACAAGGACAGGGATTCAATCTCACATTTAATTTCTTCATTCATATTTCTTATTATGAACTATGATATAATTAAAATTAGTATATCACAAGTTAATAAATTTAGTTTACCATTTTAATATAATTATTAATTTTTAGAGGTCCTTAATTTTTTCACCCATTAAATGAATTTTTATTAAATAAATACGAAAGATTAATTGGGTTTCGAATAAAATTTCACTCAAACCGCAAGGGTTTTGATTAGAAATATATGTTTTATATGATGATTTTTTCTAAATGAAAATACTTTAGGGTAAATATTATAATATTATCTAAAAAAACATACCATATTATTTTCCTCTATCCATTTTTAAGGTTTTATTTTCCTTCTCCATATTTAATTTTCCCCATTTGATCGTTATTAACCCATTATATGAAAACATGGTACAAATTATCTTTTCTGTCATGAAACACCATTTTATATGTAGATATTTAATGGATGATTCAATGAATGTCCTTATTATTGGCTCAGCAGTTTATTTTGATTATTTTGTAACACCATAATATCTATTACTTTTTTAAATTATTTTTCACTGTTATATATATTTGTTTCTCATTTAAAATGTGGAAAAAATTATTTTAATGTCTTAAATGTTATGACATCTTTTTTAAACCATTCTCATTTTATATGAATCATTCTCTATATGATTTCATGGTTAATAAAAGATTATTTCCTCCATAGTTAAAAATTATTTCTTTTAAAATGATATCAACTGATCTAGGATAATACTAACTTCCCAAGGGATTTTTTCTAATAAATATGTAAAATACATTTTCATGTAAGCCATTTTACTTTGATATTTTTTATTATTAATTAAGTTTTTTTCAACACACCATATTAAATTATATTTTGAATTTATTTCTAAATAAATAATGGCTAATTATTATAACCATACTAAACATTATGATTGAATAATTAATTCATAATTTTTATAAATTAAATTTTATGAAAGGAATACTTCTTAATTTACAATTTATACAATATCATAGGTTCAATTACTGATAATTTTAGTAAATATTTTATTTTTTGGGGAATTGGGAAGAAAACAGATTTTACAAAAACATCATCTTTTAGGAAATTTTTTTGATATGATAATAAATTCAATGTTTATGATTTATAATATCTAGAAAAGTATATATTTAAGGAGTAATATAATAAATATTAAAATATAATTCAAATCTTATAAATTTATTTTTATAATTTTGGAATTCAACATAATGTTTTTATTTGAATAATTTCCAATGGACTTCTATTTATTCGGGTATTTAAAAGGTACCATCCAATATTTTTTCTATAAAAGAAAAAGATATCACTTTTTATTGAATATAATAAAATATGTCCCATCGAAAACAATATTATAATTTATTATTTTTAAAAAATAATATTTATAATTATCATTATTTTAAAAAATATCATCATTATATTTTGAAAACGTATATTATAAGAAATTTATGTCACATCTAGAATTTGAATCATGTAACATGTAATCCATATTTGGAATAATAATAATTTATATTATTTAATACATTCCACAATATTGTTTTCCATCATGAATACTGAATGTGGAAAATATTTGTCACCTTAGTTAAGTGTAAAATGGCTTAAATGTTTTAAAAAATAAAAGAATAAGCATTGAAGAAGACAAAAAATATTCATAAAACTCATTGGATGGTTATATACTCAATATATCATTATCATATTCTATGATATAATGATTTGGAAATACTTTCATTACAAATGGAGTTTTTATTTTTTAAATATAATAGGTAATTCCATGAATGTGCCTCCCATAACTTATTAAATGGAATCTATTATCCACACCAATCCAAAAACACAGAGCCCCTAACTTGGAATAAATCTACCAAATACCATTCCATATTCCTGAATTCATTTTTTAGATTTTGATAATCTATTAATAAAATACAAATAAGGATTCATGTGTTTGAAAAATGAGGAAAATAAATGACGAAGATATTTCCTTCACCCACTCTTTCAAATCATATTTCTTCTTCAAATTCCTATATGTATGTTGTACCCTTCCAAAATGAATTACAATAAAATAATAAATACGCTATAAAATTATTAATTTGGTGAAACATTACCATCCCATTTAATTTAATGTTAAATCATTTTAATATCATATTAATATTTATAAATAATATTTTACATAGTTATATTCATTCAAATAGTTTTATTTAATTTCTCAGTCAAAAGGAAAAATATTCACGCACAACATAATTTGGTTTTCATGTATTATATAGTTTTATTTGAAGGATTTATTTTTATGTTAAAGAATATTAATTTGATAAAATTAAATCTATTTCTTAAATAATTTTTTCAAAATACACTTATGATAATTTTTTGAGAATTTTCAGAAAACATTTATTTTTAAATGAATAATGAAAACACCTTTTTTAATGAAAATTTTATATTATATCAAAATATTTATGAATTAAACATATATTTTTGATTATTCATAATATTTAACTGGTTCATTTTTATTAAGAATAATCCAATTATGGTCATTGGAGTCAATCTTATAACTGAATTTTGAATAAAATATTTTCTATAAAAAATGCATTTTTATGAAAAACTATTTTTCATCTTGTTTTTTGGGATTAATATTTAACTAAATAAGTCCAATTTAGTTAATTAAATTTGACAAAAATATATATTTTATTTGTATAAAAAAAATTCCTCAATAATATCATCTATTTTTTTCAGAATTATGATCAAAAAGAATAAAAATATGATGTCGTTGTTATTGTTAAGGCCGATTTACCAATGGTTAATCAAATGATATAAGGGTTAATGAATCAATAAAAATTTATATATTATATTTTATAGAAGTATTTTTATTCTATATAATATTATATTATGAAATTGTCTTTTTTTAGATCCATTTTACTTGAGTAAGATATTTATTTAGTTTACAATTTTTAAAATTTTGAAGTGTGTCCCCTCAACACTTATAAAAGGAAACCCCAAATAATCTGATTGAAAATTATATTTTTACTATAAATTCATGTGTCTTAAAACAAATAAAGTGATATATGTCAATAAATGCTGATTTCCTAAAAATTCAACTTAGATGATATCCTTTGATAATAAGTTTTCATTCAATCAGAAATGACTCAATGATATCATAATCTAGAAGGACCTCATTTCACTCTCCATGTCAAGCTAAACTATCTTCTATGAAGTTGAATATTCTCTATATATGTTTGATACTGGTGTTCTAGTAAATCTATAATTAGTAGTTCCTCAAAAAATTATCCATCTCCTATAGAGTGTCCACATTCCCTTGGAGAATCCATACAAACATCTTTGAGTCTAATTCATTATCACTAACTAAAATGGTGGATATACTATAATGTTCAATGCCTGAGTTCATGGATCTAATATACACAACCAAATAACTCACTCGACCCTATAAGGAACTAAATACAAGAACCACCAAACCTCTATTATCCTTAATGATGCCACCACCACACATAACCTCAACTATAGTGGAACCATCTAGGTTTAACTAAAATCAACTTTTCATTAGAGACCAGAAAATCCATCTACCCTTGGGGACTAGACATGATCTCATTCCATCTATTGAAATGTAACTTGACAATATAGAGGAGTTCTCAACATCATAGATGGATGACAAAATTTCATACGTGTTGGCCTTTCCCTCCACTGGAATATACACGAAAGGGGGTAATCTTCCCCCTCTAGCCATCTTCCAAGATTCCCATAGGTTCCAACAAATAGTTACAATGGTTAAACATCACATCTTCTTTATAAATTAATGGCTATCAGTTCCCTATAAATAATCCTAAATAAAATCATGAAGATAATTCATGTTTATTTTATTATTAGAGCTTTTCCCCATGAATTTCCATAGTTGAAATGATCATCCAACTTGAATCAAAAGTTCTAGGTGGATTCCAAATATTTTATGGTACAACAATAACAGTCATAGGAGATACATTCCCCATTATGTTGAATGATTTGTTCTACTGAAATGGATTTATTTACAATCATATAGAAGAAAAATTCATCATCATTGGAATCTCATTACACCATAGATTCATAGATTGTTGTTCCTTCATGCTCTTCTCATGGGTGATATTCTGGATGTTACAATAATGAAACCTACTTAATATCCACCTATTATGAACCATTTAATCAGGGTATCAATAAAACATATACTATCAAAAATACTCATCTAGTATTCATTTATAATTTCTATCATAAGCGCCTGGTGAATTATGACCTCTTTATAGGAAATAAGTAGAGTAGGACATCATGGGAATAAAAGATTTTAAACTGCCCAATTACCCTTCCATAAGTGTTATTCATTTTCATCCACTACTACTCAAATATGTATTTATTTCTAGATTGAATTTATATATATGATATTCATAACATAATTAACATTATTTAAAGATAATATGTCATATATTATCATATCATTTCACCCATTGAATTATTATAATTTCATTCATGCATATGTGTTGAGTACCACATCCACGAAGTGGTTTGATTTGTTTTTTATCACTATGTAATGGCCTTATTTAGACTATGATCATGATAATTTCATCTTTGGGACTTTGATGCATGTTTTTTCATTCTTATGATCTGGCCCTTAGAAATCCTTTAGGATGAGGCCTCAAGATGGGGAGGTATCAACACCACCTTATTATGGTGTGATTTGTGATGCTCCTCCTACGATGTGAGTTTTCCATAATCCAACATCTTAAAGTCCCTAGTATCCTTATTATTAGTTAAAATAGACACTAGCTGTGATACCATTTATAACATCCTAATCTCACCCAGGATCTTCATATAGTTCTTTTTGAGCCTAACCCACACAGTTTTCTTTTACCTGGGAACTGGCCCTCAGGTATCACCTTGGAAAACGCCTTATGATGGGAGAGGTATCAACACCACCATATAAAGGGGTACTTAATTTTGATCCTCCTTTGATTTGGTATTTGAATAATTTATTATTTTAATCCCACATAGATGGAGGAGGAGCAAGAATCACCCAATTATTATGTTGTGTGGATACCTCTCCAATATTGAGGATTTTTTCTGGGGGATTCTTAAGGGATATAGTCGATGGAATGAAAAACCATGCAGGATAGGTCCAAAGTGGAAAATATAAAGATCATTGGTAGGACTGGGCTGTTTCAAATAGTAGAAGAGCCAGTGTCCTTTTGATGTGCTAGTGAGAAGGGTTGGTCCTTCTGGAAGGGGGAGGATTATAGAAATCCCATATCGAAGGAGGAAGACCATTAAAAACCCCTTTATAAGTTCATGAGGATACACATCCAATGATGAGGCCTTTTCCTAGGGTTTTTCTTCTATTAAGAGCCCTTGGAAAACAAAAACTATGTACGCAAGACCCAATGTAAACAACATCATGATCATCGGCTCGACTGGCCCATTACACACTGCTTAGCATTACTATTATATACAGGTGTATGTAGAAATATAATATAATATTTATTGTTTAATTATTATAATAGTTGTATTTAATTATTCATACCTTAATTTTTTTCATGCCTTATGAAAAATTTAAATGGCACTGATGGGTGTATAAGACCTACCATCTACATGATTTTAATGTAATACATTTGTCAAAAAACAATCTATCGTTTGTTTCAAAAGTATAATTTTATTATTAAAATGATATTGTTTTTAACATTTATTCTGGATATGTTATTAAAATGATCATTTTATTTTAGTTAACCATCCTATGTAATTTTTTGCATATGATCAAAATATCATCAAAACATCTGACATGAAATTAAAATATTAAATATATGATTATAACAATGAAATAAAATAATTAAGATGAATGAAAATCATTAGAAGGTTCTAAATAATGTACAAAATTAACAAATTTTTATTATTCAGGTTGATAAATAATGTATGTATTGATTTAAACTTGATTATGAGGGACACATTATCAAAAAAACCACATATTAAAGGCATTAATTATTTATTTTCTACATAATTTACATCAATGTCAATTATTCTTAAATTATTTTATGGATGTATTTATATAGAGATAAATGAATAATAAATTTTTTTCTAGGTCTATTTTTAATTTTCTTTAAATATAGTAATAATAAATCTTTTAAAATATATTATAAAAAACATTCAAACATTGATAATTATAATAAAACCGAATATTGTATTTTAAAATTTATGTCAAAATAAATGTTTTCCACCGCTAATAAAACTATATAACATTTAATTTTAAATATAGGATTCCATATTTTCTAAACGAATAATATTCATTCCATTGTATGTTTTGTTTTGGTATTAAAAATTCATTTTTAAAATGAAAGGTCTTTTCGATTTCTGAAAAAAAAAATTCATTTTGGTCCAAATGTTTTTACAAGGGTTTTATGATGAAAAGGTGAAATCATATTTTTTATTAATGATATAGTAATTTATAATTATATTTTATGATGGGGAATCCATATAATTCTCACAAAATGGGGGATCCGAATATAGATTATTTGACGCATGATCCAGATACAAATTATATGATTGCTGAACCTGATATATCTCTATAATGCATTGGGTAATATTCATTATCTTGAAATAAAAGGAGGGAGTATACTCTGGAGATTTTTACTATGTATTGAACTAGAAACTAGTTATTTCTTAAATGGGTTTGTCATGTGATAAGAATATAATTTTTAGTGATTTCTAAAGGGGTTTCTATTTTCTCTAATGGTTTTTAATAAACTTATTTGTAAAATTATTTATATTTCTTAAAATAATGATTTATTCTATAAAGCCAACGAATATTATTAATTTAGGTAAAACTCTTATGGGTTTTCATGTTTTTCATGAGAATAATGGATTCATTACTTTTATATCTTTTACTATGATTTTTTGTTATCATCACACATTTTAAATGTTTCCAGAGTGATTAAGGATAATTAATTACAAATAATAAGTCATGTTTATAGTCATGATGATTTTTTATGAAGATAAAACATGTTTCTTTTTAATATTCTTATACTGTTGGAAAAATGGATAAATAGTATAATTTTCTAAATTTAAAAACCTCTATATTTTTTAAAATTCATCATATAATTATTTAATACTCAAACCTAAAAGACCATTGGCAATGTTTCATTGTGTATTATAATCATATGGAAAAATATTATGTAATGTTTAGGGTTGTCTCATTATATTAGGTATTTCTTAAAATATTTTGATATGAATAGAGGTTAGTATCATGGAAATTGAAACATTTAAGTGATTAATATTTATGGTTATCTGGATATATAATTTTAAGGATAATATTTTGATTTACCTAAACTATCTCAATTCAATATTGGTTCAACAGAGGGAACATGGAATATGAAATAAAAAGGCACCAAGATGAAAGCAACATTTAATATCAGCATCTTATAGTTGTTGGAATAAGAATATCACAATTTCATTGAATTTATGGATATATGAAATATAGTATAAATTGTGGTGGAGTTCTTGTTAATCATAACAAGAATTGGAATATAGAATCATGTAAATGGTTAATAGTTTTATGAAATAGAACCCCCCTTCATTCGATTAATCATCATATCAAGTGGATGAAATAATATGGATCAATAATATGGAAATTATATTCAAATTCATGGTAATACCAATACATTTAAACATAACTCTTTCCATTCGAAATTTTGAAGGTGAAGATGATCTATTGTAGTCATTGATTAAGAATACTATAGAAAAATAAGGGATATATTCCAGGGAATGAATTATATTTAAGAATATTTTTTTGATGAAACATTTCCCTATGTATATTCAAAATAAGATGGATAAAACATTATTATAATTGATGTAAAGAGATACTGATTCAACAAACATGTATAAAGAAAATTTTGTAATATTTTACATGTATATAATGAATATTATAAAGGACCATTATTGTATAAAAAATATATTTTTCTCATAATTGATACAATTTTTAAAAATATATTTTACCTTATGATAAATTACAGGTTATGGGAATGTTGTTTATTGTATGGGAAATAATTGATAGCTTTTTCTAAAACATATGTTCCTTGATATGAATCAAATAAGAAACAGTAAAGGGGGATTGAAATAAAGAATCATTCAACTATAAAATATGAGTGTGAGCCCACAACATCTTCCATGTATGTTATAATTTTTAAGGCAATGTTTTAATGGATTATAAATGTTTTCTCTATCTCTTATGTGTGGTCATTAGGGTTGTGACTACAAAAAAAATTCCTCATAATCCATAAAATAATGGGGTATATAATAACCAACCATTAGTGATATATTTTTATTTAAATGAGTGTTGTTATTTTTCAAACGAGTTCTGGAGGGTGGATACTCTCGCTTGAAATAATCAATATTGAAATTAATTAATATGTGGAGTTCGGCCATATATTTTAGTGGTTAACAGAACATTACTCATTTATTAGAATTACACCAATTATTTCTTGGAAAATGGGTCATTGAAATCCACAATTTTGAAGAAATATGAAATTATAACGTTAATATCACCTCTTGAAAAGAAGAAAAACATTTTGTGAAACATCATGGTCTATGTACTAAATCAACCATGATTTATAAGAATTTTCATTTTGTTATCAGTGGGATGGAGATTCACAAAAATAATATTTCACTATCCATTATAGTGCATGATATTAATTTTTGCATGTATTTGATTTTTTTGTATCATTTTATGAGTGATTAAAGAACTAAATAATTATTATTAAAAGATTTTATGCATTCGTTAACATATAAAGATACTGAGAAATTGATTATAGATGATATTGAAAGATACCTATATCATATTGTCCAAAATAATTAAATTGTTCAATCTAATGATGTGACCATATTTAATTAACATACTTATGTAATTCATAATTATTTACTTAGTGTAATTACTTATTGGGTGATTTATTTTACTATTAAATTAGAGCCTAATGCAATGAAAAATTTGAAAATAATTTATCAAATTGATCATATAGACCTAATATAATTTAAAAAAATTAGCAATAATTACTAGATAATGGTTTCATTCATATGTTCACTCCAACATGGGGTGTTCTTATTTTTTTAGATAAAAATACAGATGGTCTAATGCAACTTTTTTTTATTATAAAACCCCAAAGAAAATAATTTTTAAGAACAACTATCTTTTTACTCATATTCATGATTTTTTATCAGATACATGTAGCACAATATATTACAAAGATAAATCTTATGTATGGATACCATCAGTTGAAGGTAATAGGAGAAGATATTTTAAATATATAATTTCATTCTAGATATTATAATTATGATTTTTCTATGACTTTTGGGTTTTCCAATGCACCATCATTATTTACAAAATTTATTAGTAGTGTTTTTGATGAATATTTAGATTTTTTTGCAGTTGTATTTATTTTTTGATTTGTTTTATATATAGTTAAATTCACATGAAATATAAAAAACTTTATGATTTTTTTGAAAAATATAAAATAAAATAATCCATTACAAAATTTTAGTTATTATTAATTGTGGTTGGAATATTTTATTTCCTCTAGCATATTTTTTATAAATATGTCATAACTATTGACTCTTCAAAATCTAATGTGGTTAATGAATGGCCTTGATCTATATAGTTTTCATGTATTTTTTTAACTTTGGGTATTACCATCACATTATTAAAAATATTTCTCGGTTATCTAGCCCAATTAATTCATTTACATAAAAAGTGGTTTAATTTATCTGAACTAAATGGTGTAATTTTTTTCCCTAGAACATTAAAGATGATTAATATATTCTATATTTATATTTCTTACCTCTAGAAATGGTAATTTTTTATCATAAAAATCATCATTAAAGTGACTTGCATGAGTTATAATTCATAATTAATAGGTAAGTCATTATGATTTACATCCAAGAAAGCATTATGTGTGAAATTATCTAAGACATAGTTTATAATTGGATTTTGTTGTATTTTATTTTAAAATATTAGGACATCATTTTATAATAGTAATGTAAAAAATTTATATTAATAATACATATGAAAGGCATATATTCAGATAAAATGTGTTAATCCAAAGTCATTGAATATTAATGGAAATAATTAGGGTTTTTGGCTACATGATTACTTACCATATTGGAAAAACAAAAAACATATCTGATTTTTGGTTTAAGAAAGATATCAATACAGTAACCAAGTTACATTTGTAACATGAAACGCCCTAACCCTATTTACCCAATGTCGGTTAATTATTACATATCATTGGCATGATCTCAGGAGATAAAATCCTGAAATACTGATTAGTTTACTTACCTTAGAATTACTAGATACATACATAAAATATATATTACACCATGAGATAATGAAAACCAACATTGTGCCCCCTTTGAACACAATCATATCAATTGGACTATCCCTAAACGTTAAACCTAATATAGTTCTTCACATCTAGGTAAAAGAAAACATAAGAATGGAGTGAGCTTATATGCTCAGTAGATATTACAATTTTACGGAAACTCTCATAAAGAATCATAAACATTTAAGGAAATGTATAAGACTAACACACATACTTTTTAAACATAAACATCAGAATAATATGGAAAAGATAAATCGAATAACACCATTTTCTAATTTACATAGATATTCTACTAGTCAAAGAATCACTTGCAATATCAATAGACAATTTTATAATGTTGGAATGCATAATGTCGGACATCATAATCACATAGTCAAGGGCTCGTGCCAAGACTATAAATAATATTTTTTTTAAAGACATTGTGCCAAGACCCTAGTTTGTCTCATGAGTCCTACTGAAGATTTGAGGAGCTATAACGGTCTCCACCCATAACATGTTATGTCCAATGCATTCCTCATATGAAATGGTTGAAACATAATCTAAAAATTAGTATTAAAACTAGCATACAAAATGTCAATATTTTAACCAGAAACCATAAAATTGTATAAAATTCACACATCCACAGTCAAACATAACTCATTCATTACCATATTGAAGATTTTATTATAATATATTAATCTCAATTGAGAATAATTAAGAATATTGACATATACGATAATAATCCAAAAAACTATTAGATAGAAATATCCCCTTTTTCTTTATAATAATTAAAAGTATCACTATTTATCAAGAAGCCTTTTAAAAAGGGTTTTTGAATCCAAATATCCCATACCAATTTAAAACATTTAAAATCAATTTTAATTTTAAAACATTCATGTCCATTTCAATTAATCCCTAAAACTATTTTTCAAACATTATAATGAATGAAAAATATTTAGATGAATAAATCCTCAAAATATTTAAAATTATATTTTTGTTAGAGTCCCTAAAAATGAGAGAAGCATGAACCAAATTAATTTAGGTAATAAAAACATTACACTATCATGAAAATAAAAATATTCATGATATTCTATGTCAATGTACAGTATATACAACATAAAAAAGTGAATTGGTGTATAACAACAAAAAAGTATCAATGGAATGTAAATTGAGATGAAATCATTTATAAAGACTGTATCCTTAGGTTATAGATAAATAAATTACATAATTATTTGAGAAAAAATATAAATACACTCAATATGATTGGATATTCAGTGTAAATCAGTCATTCGATATTCAAACATATTTTTGTAAAAACAACACCAATGACATGGATGTTTAACTCAATGAATAGAAATTGAGTAAAAAATACTCTTATCAAGTTCATATCAATGGCCTAAGAATTTATCAATGGAGTGATTATGTGTATGAAAAGTATATACATCCAAAGGGGAGTGGATATTTATACATAATTAAACAAATTGTGATTTCACACGTAATCGATGAGTAAAATAATAAATGAAGTTTGCGTAAAACCCAATGAGTGGAAATTGAAATTAGAAATTCACTTACCGATTTGGTAACATACGAATAATACAACCCATAAAATAAGGATTATACAATGAAGATTTAAATGTCGATAAATTATTTTATTATACACAAATAATATATTCATGGTCATTGTACACACCATAGAAAATGAAATATTGGAAATATTTAATGAATCCCACGCGAATAAGAATGGAGATGAAAACACCTTACCTTCTACGTTTCCGTAGTACAGGGTAGGTTAAACTCTTCTATAATGGTGAAATCATTATTATTAAATTAATCAAGAACCAAATATACAAATATTATATCATATATGATCTTCTAATATTTCATTGTTAATGATATTTCATGAGTATCATTGTTTTTGTTGAATACTGATTCGTTTTCCTTCATATTTTTTGTTATGTAAGTCATGTTTTTTGTGTGTAGGATGTATTTGATTCACATAAAAAATAATATTATGTTATTAAAAATTATTTTTAATTCATAAAATAAAAATTATTCTTGAATGGTTATGATGGGGAATGAATCTTATCGCATTTGTGGAAACAACAATCCGTACGTACGCACGAGTGACAATATCATTTAATTAACAGTAAAATCATTCATAATTAGATGGTATATCATAAATAAATAATCATTAAAATGTTATATTTTTTATTTTAATCTATTTTAATCTTTATTATATCTATCCAAATAATGTATATTGGAATAACAAACTACACCACGATGTGGAGACTGTAAGCTGTACATACTCACATATGGTGACATTATCATTCCTAGGGTGGATAGAATAATTAGTATGGTCGTACCATATTTATAATAAAATCACAGTATGTTTAGGGTACTAGAGTTATAATTTTCTTGTATAGACATAGAAAATAAAGAAGATGTGGAAGAAGAAAAAAACAGTGAAAGAGGTGGTAAAATTATTACATATTCTTCAGGTGCTTCCTTTTTATTTTACCGAAAGGGGTCTGTAGGTTGGTTTTTTGATCAAATTTAGGCCTCTAATTTGAAGTGGGATTAGTTGGGAGGATATTTTTGCAGGGTTTGGCCGAGAAAAATGGCTTAGGAGGTGTGAAATTAAGAGAAGGGGGAGTACCGTTTTATAAGATAAGTGAGGGTCACTTTATGAAAAACATTAAATATTATATTATTATATAATCATTTTCAGTTTATAATGGCTCCAAATGGATTTAGTTCGATGTAAAGGATGGGATTTGTGGAAATACATTCCAAAAATAGGTTTTAGACATGTTTATGGCACCATATTCACCTTATATTTTGGACATAAATATTAGTGAATTAGTTTAACTTTTACCATGTCTTCTTGTATTCTTAAACTATACAGTTAATAAACATACAATAAACTACCAAGAGAACCTAAAGTGGATCATTAATGTTATATATATCATTATATATCTCTTTTGGTCGAACCTTATATTTTTTGGAATATTATATCATTTAATAATATAATATTTGTTTTATAAACACATTAATGTCAATTCAGACACTCTATAGTATTTTGTTTTTGTGAATGTTTTAACAATCTGATTTCTTTGAAGAAAATAAATTCAATCAACACTAACATGTAATATTAACTTATAAATTTTATTAAATTCATAAAAAGTATCAATTTACAATTATATAAATATTTATAAAATCAATTATTTTAATATTTCACTAATAAGGTAATTTCTGAATCATCGTTGGGTAATAAATAAATTTAATTATTTAATATATAAAAATTATAAATAAAATGAAATGATGTAGTAAATATTTTTATCTTTATAATTAATATTTATAGTCTAATTTCCCTTCTATATAACTCTATATTAAAAATGGCTTAGTTATTAATCATTGAATTTTAGACTTTTAACTCTTCTGTAAATAAAATATTACTAAATGTACTAATCTAATCCGAGTAGATAATAAGGATAAAATGTTAATTATATGGTTTATTTTGGCTGATATAAACTTATCCAATAGAATTAGGACCCATGTTAGTGTAATATAATATCATTTTACCATTAATTACCATATTTACTTTTAATCGTGGTAAATAAAATTCAAAAGATACAATTCCCCAAAAATTATTTTCATATTATTGAAAAAAATTTACTTACTGATTTCAACCATGTCTCTCAGAATTTTTAAATTCAATTCACAGAAGCTGAGAAATTACATTTTATACAAATTTACAATTGTGCCAAGAAGGTGGGTAAAAGTCTGTAAAAATTTTAACAAAATTTTATACATCAAATATTATTATAAAATGACTCCTATGAATTAGATAGAATTTATATTGGTATTCTGTAACTATTTTGATATAACATACATTTAAATTAAATAAATAATTGTTAAAAAAAGTCATTTTATGACAATAACGCATTGTTTTTCACTATTAATCAAAAATCAAATGTTTTCATAATAATTTCAAAAATTCACTCTATGCTTATTTTGAAAATTAAAATTAAAAAAAGATTTATATTTCACTAATTCAAAAACAAAAAATTTTTATTAATTAATTTTTGAAAATATTTTCCTTGTCAAAACTAGAAAGCGAGTTTCTTAGATGTAAAAACTATCAAAAGATTAAAATGTGTTTATATCGAATTTAAATGTAAAATTACATACAATGACCAAAATTTAATTAAATAATAACCATATTATATAATTATACCTCAAAACATTCACATATATAATTTAATACTATAAATTATTTTGATAAAAAATTGTTTTTAATTATAATTCAATAATTTCACTATTCATCGATATATGAAAGTAATCAGAAAAGCACATAAAATTTATCCAAATTAAATTATTTATGAATATCTTCTAAAGAAGAAGTTTATTTAATCAAATTTAATATATAAAAGTGTCCAATATTGGATTTCAAATGGTTCACCATTAAAAGAAGGTAAAAATACATTTTCGTAGAAATAATTATTTATTATAAAAAAATTGAATTTGTTCTTATATTATGTTTAAGAAATACATATTATTAATGTTAAAATTATATGGATTATATAAAACTAAAAATTTGGTTATTAATATTTATAACCACTTTTTAAATGTCTAGTTTGGTATGTCATGGTGCGCTCGTACTCGGTGTTGCGTGATGTGTATGAAATTGAATTTCTTTAAAGAAAAAAACTTGCTATGAAATAATGGGCAATTACATTCTTCCCCCATTTTAGAAATTGCATTCTCGAAATTTTAAAATTCGGATTGGGAACTTCATTGAAAGTCCCACATCTGAAAAAGTGTCAATAAAACAATCACATTAAAAGTAAGAAAGATAAGTACACATGTCACACAAGATAACACATACTATGATTCCCTATAGGAAAACATGGATATGTAAAATTAAATAAGTGTCATGTTCAGACGGAGAGTGATAGAAAACATGATCAGTAGAATGTTAACGACAAGAAAACCAAAAGAATTTGATGGGTTTAATAGTCATTAGTTTCCCAGTTGGAAAATTAAACAGACAACGTTTTTTGTTTTAAGTTCCATTTTATATAGTTGAGGAATTTATTTATGAGATTGAATATGAAAATAAAGAGATAAATTTTATTTTTATGTAGAGTTTCATCCATTATTAAATTTCTACCACCAACTCATGTTTTCTCCAAACGATGAGTATTCAAGATGACATGGTCTCACCTGAAACCCTAGAATAAACATCTAGAGAATCACATAATCCAAAAAGGATGAACTATATATTTCCATTTTCATTAGAGATTATCCAAAAAAAATAGTTAGTTAAAATATCAGATGATCCCTAAAATGGATAATCCTTTATAGCAAGAAATACTAATCTTAATTTTCAAAATTGAACAAACAATACCTGAAGTAAAATTAGGACCATTAAATACAAAATTGTCCTTAAAATCCTTCAGTATAATCCAAAAAAATTTTGAAAACCAAAACTTAAAATAATATAATCCCATAGTCTTTCATAGTAAATATTAACATTTATCTCAAATAACATCATCTACTCTTAAATTATCATACAGAAGTGCAATTAACCATGTCAAGTGTTCTCTATAATATGTTAATCATGTCCATTAATAACCTGAATCAATATAAAAACATATATTTTACAAGATAAAAAAAATCCACCATTACTCCTCAAATGAAATTCCATAGTATTCTATTTTCCTTAGGCATATTGTGTTCCCAACAGAGTGTAAATCTTCAAAAATAACATTTATCACTTAATCAAAAAATAATATTCCAATAATAAAGATTTCCATTTGATAAAACATAATATCCCAAGTTAACTTATTATTGATAAATTAAATCATTTAATGGAAAAGAATCAATCAAACTAACCATAGATGTCACACAGTCTAGTGGTAGGTGATAAATCCGGGTCACTCTTTGGTTGCAGGTTTGATTCCCATAATTTTGTCCAACGTGAAGGGTTGTCACATGGTCTGTGTGTTGTCCATTTTCAAAAACTATGTTTTATAACATTACCAAAATTAGATAAATTCATCAAAACAACCATGACATAATTTATCCCAAAATTTTATCTCATACCTCACACTTTCATTCCAAAAATTAATAACATGTAATTGCCTCAAATTAAAGGATCATATAAACGCAGATGGTTTTTATAACTATATATACCAAAGAAAATATAATTCTCCCTCAAATAGAATTTTCACACAACAAACATAATGGATACACATACAAGAGAATAATATTCCAATGTATCCTAATAAACATGGATCATTAATAATTTTAAACATTTCTCTATCCATTTATTTCTACATAGGCCTTTCCTTGACCAAGAGGTTATCATATAGAATAGGGCATTGACTCCAGTAATGCCAAGGTCCCTTAAATTTACGAAAAATGAATATAATTGGATTCATATGATCATTTTTACTTTCTTATATATTACTCATCATTTTTTTTCTTGGAAATTATTTACTTTATGTGCTTCTTTCCCACACAAAATGCATTTCTTGGTTTCATTGATACACTTTCATGGGTGTCACCTTCCACATTTCCTGCGTGATTGAAATCATGCATTTTTTTTATCCATGGTCTCCACTGCTAAGGATCTAATCATTCATTTCTTTTATATTCTTTGTTGATTCTAGGAGTTCGTTAATATATATGTTGTTGATCATATTTTTGGAAAACTGATTTGGCATGGACATGATATCTTTTATTCCTATCAACATTCCATTTAGTTTCTCATTTCCACCATCGTGCTGACCATGTACATCATGTTCAAAGTTACCATAACAACTTTAGAATCCATCCATTTACCAAAACCATATATCATTGTGTGAGTAACCATAGTCAAAAAATCATTTAAGGAATATGACGACATATTATTTTCAATCTAAAACACTAGAAGATTAACCATGGTTATTTATTCTCTTCTTATATTAAAATACTTCAAATTCTTTTGTACAGAAAATGTGAATTATCCTAATCATATACCCTAGGAATATCGTAACCAAGAGTGTAGAAAATCCCATTGTCATTCTCTTGTTCTCATTTGACTGTATCTCAAAGTGGTGTTTTCAATTTTTACCCCTAGGTACATCTGTTCCCAAGACACCGCTACATTCTCGTATCCATACAGGGATTATTGCTTGGATAAACCCACATTATATTTACATTAACATCATTTTTTTGAGTTTATCTATACTAATGCCCAAATTCTATCTCAGGGTAATGTTTTATAATTGGAATTTTTCTAGATCTAGTTAACAGGGTTTTTAATATACTTCCTATGATACCAAATGTAATGCCCTGACACTATTTTCTCAAAATTAGTGAACAATTACATGACATTGTAATTATCTCAAGAGATCATGTCTCGAAAGACCAATTAGTTTAGTAGCCTTGTAATTACTAGATACTACATAAATTTTACATTACATCGTTAGATAAGGAAAAGAAACATTATTCTCCATTTGAACACACTCATTTCTGTGGGCATATCCATGTAGGTAAAAAATAATATACTTCTTCAAATCTTGGGAAAATAAAAAATAAGAATGTGGTGAGCTCAGATGCTTAGCAGGGATAACAATATAGTTGAAACTATCATAAATAATCATAAACTTTTAAGAGATTGTATAGGAGTAAAACACAAGCCTTTTAAACAAAAAAATCAGTATAATATTATAATGATAAATAGAATAATGACATTTACATATTCATATAGATATTCTACTAGTCAAATAATCACATGAAATATCAATAACCAATTTCATAACGATGGAATGCATAATGCTAGACATCATTACCACATATTCATGGCTGCATGCCTAGATTACAAATAATATTTTTTCAAGGACTTGTTCCAAGACACCAATTTGTCTCATGAGACCTACCACTGAATCCAGAAGCTATATTGGGCTCCTTCCATCACATACTAAGTCCAATTCATTCCTCATATGAAAATGTTGAAACATAATGTTAATACTCGTATTAAAACTAGCATACAAAATGAAAATATTTTAACCACAAACCATGAATGGAATAAAAATATCACATCCATAGTCAAACATAACACATTCAATACAATATATAAGATTTTATTATATTAAATTAACCTCAATTGATAATAATTAAGGATATTGAAATTGATGAAATTAATACTATATGAGAAAATATCCCCATTTTCTTGAAAACATTTCAAAGTCTCACTGTTTATGAAGAAGCTGTTTAAAATAGATTTTTGAATCAAAGTGTCCCATACCACTTTGAAAATTTTATATGGACTTTTAATTTTAATACATTCATGTAAATTTAATTAAATCCCTAAAATAATTTTTAAACATGGACATTAATAAGAGAGATTTTGATGAATAAATCATTAAAACATTTAAAATGTTATTTTAGTTAGAGTTCCAAGGAAAATGAGAGATACTTGAAGATAAATAATTGAGGTAATAAAAATATTATAATATTATGAAAATAAATAGAATCATGATATTCTATGTCAACGTACAGCAAATAAACAATATAATAGTGAATTGGAACATAATAACAAAGAAGTATCAATGGAATGTAAATTAACAGGAGATCCCTTATAAAGACTGTACCATTAGGTTATGGATAAATCAATGTCATAATTATGTGTTAAAAATATAAATACAATCAACATGATTGGATATTCAGTGTAAATCAATAATAGTAAATTCACACATATTTTTGTAAAAACAGAACCAATGACTTGGATGTTTAACTCAATGAGTAGAAATTGAGTTAAAATTACTCTTTTCAAGTTCCTATAGATGACTTGAGAATTTATCAATTGAGTGATTATTTTTATAAATAGTATATACACACAAAAGGGAGTTTTAATTACTACATAATTTAATAAATAGTGATTTCACACATAATCTTGGATTAAAATAATCAATGATGTATTTGTAAAACCAAATGAGTGGAAATTGAAATTAGAAATTCCCTTACAAATTTGGTAACAAACGAATTATGCAATTCATTAAAGAAGAGTCATAAAATTAATATGTAAATACCCATTAATTAATGTATATAACACAAATAATACAGTCATGGGGATTTCATACACAACCTAAAAGAAAATAGTTGCAATATAACATAAATCTCATGCGAATAAGAAGTAAGATGAAAACAACTTACCTTGTACGTTTCCTTAGTATATGGTAGGTTAACCTCGTATATAATGGTGAAATCATTTTTATTAAATTATAAAAGTGTAAAATACACTAATATGATAAAATATATGATCTTCTAATATTTCAATGCTAATGATATTTTAGTAGTATCATTTTTTGGGTGTTAACAAATTCGTTTTCCTTTATATGTTTTGTAACATAAGTCATGTTTTTTTGTATTCGATGTATTTGATTCATATCCAAAAAGATATTATGTTCATAAAAATTATTTTTAAATATTCAATGTAATATTATTATTGAATGGTTATGATGGGAAATGAATCTTATCGCGTTTGTGGAGACGACAATCCGTACGTACGCATGAGCGACAATATCATTCAATTGATCGTACAATCATATTTAATTGGATGGTATATAATATATCAAGTATCACTAACATGTTATAGTTATTATTTATATCAATTTTACTCAATATTTCACCCATATAAATAATTATGTGTTAAATAACAAACTATACCACAACGTGGAGACAGTAAACTGTACCCATGCATGAATGGCGGCGTTATCATTCATAGGATGGATATAATAATGAATATGGTTATACAATATTTAAAATAACATCACAGTGTGTACAAGGTACTAAAGTATTTTTTTTTTTGAAAACAAAAATGAAAGGGGATGTGGAAGAAGAAAAGAACATTTAACGAGGTGGTGAAATTAATACCTATTCTTCTGGTGCTTCCTTTTGATTTGATCAAAAGGGATCCATATGTAGTCTTTCTAAACAATTTAAGGCCTCTAGGTTGAAGTGAGGTTATTTGGGAGGATAGTTTCATTGGTTTTGGACGATCCAAATTGATTTGGAGGTGATAAATTAATATAATGGGATGTACACTTTTATAATAGAGGTGAGGGTCACATTAGAAAAATCATGAAATATTATTTTCTTATATAATCATTTTCGTTTTAAAATCAATCCAAATAAATTAATATCTAGGATATGGGGGGTATGGGTCGAAATACCATCAACAAATAGGTTTTAGAGAAGTTTGGGTCACCATATTAATCTTATCTTATATATTTAACTCTTAGTTAATTATTTTAATTGTCACCTTATCTTTTTTATTTTTATACTATATGGTAAATAAAAATAATATGAACTACCATGTGAACCTCAAGTAGTTTATTATTGATATATCTATCATTATATAAGTCTTTAGTCCGATTAAAAGATATTTAGGAATATTATATCATTTAATAATATAATATTTGATTTAAAAACTCATTTCTGTTAATTTTGACACTATTTAGTATTTGGTTATTTTGAAAGTCTTAACAATCATATATCATCAAAAAAAATAATTTTAATCAACCCTATCATTTAAATTTAACATAGAATTTTTTTTAATGCATCAAAAGTCACAATTTACATTTATTTTAATATTTATAATATCCATTATTTTAATCAATTATTAATAAGATAATTACGGCATCATCATAGGGTCATAAATAAATATAATTATTTAACGTATAAAAGTTATAAATAAAACACCATGATGTAGTATATCTTTTAATATTTATAATTAGTATTTATAGTAGAATTTATCTTCGGTATAACCTTATATTAAAAATGGTTTATTTATTAATATTTGAAATTTACACTTTTAACAATTCCTTAAATAAAATAATAATACATGTCCTAATCTAATTAAAGTAGACCCAAGGGATCTTATTTTACTCCGAAGATAGATTTTTGTCCAAATAAACTTATCTAAAAGAATTTAGACATGTGTTATGGTATTTATAATTTCATTTCTACCATTAATTACCTTATTTACTTTTAACACTGTTAAATAAAATTCAAATGTTTCTATTCACCAAAAATTATTTTCCTCTTATTTAACCCCGTTTTATTTAATGATTTCAACCGTGTCTCATATTTTTGAAATTAAATTCATAGAATCAGTAAAATTATGTTTTATTCAAATTTGCAAATGTTCTTAGAAGGTGGGTAAAAGACGGTAAAAAGAAAAATAAAATATTATAAATCTAATATTATTATAAAATTACTCCAATGATTTACATTGAATCTATATAAGAAAAATGTATCTATTTTTAAATAAAATAATTTTAAATAAAATAAATAAATATTTAAATAAAAAGTCAGTTTAAAATAATAACGTATTGTTTTTCACTATTAAACAAAAATCGAATGTTCTCAGAAAAAAACTAAAAATTCACTATAAGATTATTTTGATATTTCATATTCAAAATTATGTCTATTTCACCAAATTAAAAAAATAGAAGTTTTTTTAGTTAATATAAAAAAATATTCTCGTTGTCAAAACCAGAAAGCAGGATTTTTAGAAGTAAAAACTATCAATATATTGATATGTGTTTATATCCAATTTAAATGTAATATTATTTCCAATGAACATAATTGGATTAAATGATAAAAATATAATCTAATTATACTTCAAACCATTCAAATATATAAATAAACACTATAAATTATTTTTCTTTAAAATATTTTTTTAATTAATATTTAGTATTTCCATTATTCATCAAAATATAAAAGTTATCAGAAAAGCACTGAAAATTTATCCAAAATAAATTTTTTATGTCCCTATTTTAATGATGAGATTATTTGATCATATTTATTTTATAAAAGTGTCAGATATTGGATATAAAAATGGTTCTCCATTAAAAGTCTGTAATGTTGAATTTTTTTAAAAAATACTTTTTTTTCAGAAAATTTTAATTCATTCTTATATTATTTATAAGAAACAAAAAATATGGATTTTAAAATTAAATGGTGTATATAAAATTTACTTCTTATTTAATACTATTCTTAAGAACTTTTTGAACAGCTAGTTGGGTAAGTCGTGGTGCACTCGAATTTGGTGTTGCGTGTAGCGCAAGCTATTGAATTACATTAAAGAAAATAACTTACTATGAAATCTTGGGGTGCTACATTATTACCCCTTTTTGAATTTCATCTTCGTACTTTTAAAATTGGGATTTAGAGAATTATTTAAAGTCCCACATCGAAAAAAGACTCAATCAAACAATCACATTAAAAGAAAAATAGAGAGGTACAAATGTCACACGAGATAACCCATACTAGGATTCCATGTAGGAAAACATGGACATGGTAGAAAAATTATGTGTCATGTTCTGATGGAGAGTGATATAAATCATGATCAAGGGAATGTTAACAACAATAAAACCAAATACTGTGATGGGTTAAAAAGACATTTGTTTCCTAGTAGAAAAATTAAACAGACAACATTTTTTGTTTTTTATTCCATTTTATAAAGTTGAGGAAATTATTTATGAGATTGAATAATAAAATAATTAGATATACATAATTGTTATGTAAAGTTTCATTCATTAATAAATTTATACCACTCACTCATCTTTTCTCCAAATGTTGTGTATTCAAGATGACTTGGTCACACCTAATGTGCAAGAATCAACTTCTAGAGAATCACATAATCCATAAGAATAAATTATATATTTTTATTGCCTGTAGAGATTAACCAAAACCAAATGGTTAGTACAAGATTATGTTATCACCAAAATTGATAATCCTTTATTAAAATAATTTCTAATATTAATTTCCAAAATTGATCAAACAATACCCAAAGTTCAATAAAGTCCATTCAGTAATCAATTATCATTAAAATACTACAATATAATCCAACCCTATATTGAAACCCAAAACGTAGATAAATTTAATCACATAGTCTTTCATATTAAATCCTAACATTTATCTCTAAATAACATCAACTACTCTTAAATGCTCAAACAGATGTGTAATTAACCAAATAAAATATTCTCTAGGATAGGTTATTCATTTCAATTAATAACCTAAATATCGTTAGAAAACATAGATTATTAAAAAATAAAAATAAAATCCACCATTATTCCGAAAATTAAATTCCATAGTATTTATTTTCCTTAGGCATATAGACTTCCCAATAGAATGTACATCTTCCAAAATAACATTTATCGCTTAATCACCAAATCATTTTCCTATACTAAGGATTTCAATTTGAAAAAACATATGATCCACAGTTAACTAATTGTTGATCAATAAAATAATTTTACTAAATTGAATTAGTCACCCTAACTAGGTACTTCACGTAGTCCAGTGGTATGTGATAAATCCCAGTGGAAATTTGGTTGTGGGTTTGATTTTCACTGATTTGTCTGACGTGATGGGTTGTCACACGATATGCATTCTGTCCATTTTAAAAAAATTATAAAATTCCCAAAATGAGATAAATTACTCAAAATAACCATAACCAAATTTAACGACAAATGTTATCACATACCTCACATTTTCATCCCAAAAATTAATAACATGTGATTGCCTCAAATTCAAGGATCATATAAACCAAAATTGTTCTTTATAACTAGATCCACATAAGAAAAGATAATTCTTACTCAAATATTATTTTCACATAAAAACATTATTGTTACATATACAAGAGAATATCATTCCAATGTAATCACATCAACAATGATCATTAATACTTTTTAACATTTCTCCATCCATTTATTTCCACAGAGGTTCTTCCATGGCCTATAAGATATCCTATTAAATAGGGAATTGACTTGGTTAATGAAAATGTCCCTTACATTTTTGGAAAATGACTGTAATTAAATTATTATGATCATTTTTATTTTCTTTAATAGTACTCTTCATTGTTTTCTCAGCATTCCTTTACATTATGTCTTTCTTTCCCACAAATAATAAATTTCTTTGTTCCATTGAGCAAATTTCTAGGGTGTCTCCTTGAACATTTCCTATCTGATAAAAATTGAGCTTTCTTTTCTCCATGGTCTTCACTACTGGAGATCTTATCATTTACTTCCTTTATCTTATTTTTTGAGTTCAGGATTCGGTTCATATATATGTTGTCGACCATAATTTTTTTAAGATGATTCTCCATGAACACAATATCTTTTATGCCTATCAACATTCCATTTTGTTTGACATTTCAACCACTTTTCAGACCTTGTACATCATTTTTAATATTCTTATTACATCCTTGGAATCAATCTATTGACTAAAACCTGGAAGCCTTTTGTGAGTAACAATAATCATAACATAATTTATAGAATAGCATGACACCTTATTTTCAATATAAAACACCTTAGGATTAACCAAGGTTATTTATTCCCATCTAACATTAAAATAATTCAAATTATTTTGTAAATAAAATGTGAATTATCCTAAGAATATCCCCCTGGTGTGTCGTAACTAAGAAAGCAGCAAGGCCCCTTTTCATGCATCAGTTCCCGTTAGAGTATGGATTAAAGCGATATTGTTGGGTCATACTCCTATGTACTATTTTTCCAGAGCCACCTCTACCTTCTCGTATCTAGACAGGGATTTATTTCCTGGAAAACCAAGAAAATATTTACTTTACCAAAAAATTTGGATTTTCTTCTATACTAATCCCAAAAGACTATCTTTGGGTAATGTTGTATAATCAGTGTTTTTATAAATCTAGTTTCCATGTTTTGTACTGAACATCCTCTGATACCAATTTTAATGCTCCAACCATAGTTACAAAGAGTTGGTTCATTATTAAATAACATTGGAATGACTAAATAGATCATGTCTTGAAAGACTGATTAGTTTACTAGCCTTGTAAGAACTTGATACATACATAATTTTAACATTAAATCATGAGATAATGAAAAACAACATTATACCACCTTTGAACAAACTCATATTCGTTGGCCTATCCCAACAGGGTAAATATAATATACTTGTTCTCATTCAGGGAAAAGAAAAAATAATAAAGGGGTGAGCTCAGATTCTCAGAAGGGATAACAATATAGTGGAAACTATCATAAATAATCATAAACATTTAATGCAATGTATAAGACTAACAGACATGCCTTTTAGACATAAAATTCAGCATAATATAGAAAAGATAAATAAAATAATACCACTTACTTATTCACATTGATATTCCACTAGTCGAACAATAACATGCAATATCAATAGCCAATTTAATAATTATGGAATACATAATGTTGTATATCATAACCTCATAGTCAAAAACTCATGCCAAGACTACATCTAAGATTTTGTCAAGGCCTTCTTCCAAGACACTAGTTTGTCTCATGAGTCCAAGATATACAACAAGAAGTTATAGTAGGAACCACTTGTCACATACTAAGTCTAAGTTATTCCTCATATGAAAAGGTTAAATTATAATTAAATCATTTGTATTAAAACTAGCATATGAAATGTCAATATTTTAACCACAAACAATGAATTGAATAATAATATGACATCCACAGTATAACATAACTCATTCGACACAATATGGAAGATTGTATTATAATAAATTAACCTCAATTGAGAATAATGAGTGATATTGACATATATGAAAGTAATGATTAAAAATATTTAATATAAATATACCCTTTTTCTTGAAAACATTTAAAGTCTCACGATTTATCAGGAATTCATTTAAAATATATTTTTGAATCAATGTGTCTCATACAACTTTGAAACTTTTAAAATGAATTTTAATTTAGAACATTCATGTCCATTTAAATAAATCTCCAAACCCATTTTAAAAACATGGACATTATTCATAAATATTTAGAGGAATAAATATTTAAAACATTTAAAATGATATTTTAGTTAGAGTTCCTAACCAATTGAGAGATTCTTGAATAAAAATAAAAGTGGTAATAAAAACATTACAATATCATGAAAATGAAGGGATTTGTGATACACTTTATTAAAGTACATATTATACACCATATAAAAGTGAATTGTTGCATAACAACAAATAAGTCTCAATGGAATGTAAATTAAGATAAAATATATTAAAAATACCATATCTTTAAGATAAAGATAAATCAATGAAATTATTATATGTGAAAAATATAAATATACTCTATATGATTGGATATTTAGTGTAAATCAATCAGAGGACATTCACACATATTTTTTTTTTAAAATAGCAACAATGACTTTGATGTTTAACTAAATGAATATTAATTGAGTTAAAATTACACTTATCATGTTCATATCAATGACTTGAGAGTTTGTAAATTGAGTGATTATGTGTATAAAAATTATATCCACAAAAATTTTTGTGGAAATGAGTAAATAATTAAATAATTTGTGATTTCAAACATAATGATAGAGTATAATAATCAATGAAGTTTGTGTAAAACCCAGTGAGTTGAAATTGAAATTAGAAATTCCCTTACTGATTTGGTAACATATGAATTATAAAACCCATGAAAGAAGGATCATATAATGAAGATGTTAATACCCATAAATTAAAGTATATTACACAATTAATATATTCATGGGAAGTACATACACCACACAAAAAGAAGTAGTGGAAATATAGCAAGAATCTCACACGAAAAAGAAGTGAGATGAAATCCCCATACCTTGTACGTTTCCATAGTAAAGGTTCGGTTAGAATCTTGTATAATGGTGAAATAATTGTTATTAAATTATAAAAGAACCATATACACAAATATGATATCATATATGATCTTTTAATATTGCTTTGTCAATGATATTTCAGTAGTATAATTGTATTGGGGTTAACTGATTCATTTTCCTTTTATATATTTTGTTATGCAAGTAATGTTTATAATGTATAAGATGTATTTGATTCAAATAAAAAAATTTATTATGTTCTTCAACATTATTTTTAAATCGTGAAATGAAAATTATTCTTCAATGGTTATGATGGTAATGAATTTTATCGCGTTTGTGGAGATGGTAATCTATAAGTACGCACGAGCGACAATATCATTCAATTGATGGTAAAATCATATGTAATTGGATGGTAAATAATATATAAATAATAATTAACATGTTAAATATATTATACTCATCAATTTTACTCATTATTGTACCCATCGAAAAAATAAAGTGTCGAATGATAAACTACACCACGACGTGGAGATGGTAAGACATATATATGCACGTATGGTGACTTTTTCATTCATAGGATAGACAGAAAAATGAATATTGTTGTATGATATTTATAATAGCATTACAGTATCTATATGGACCTCGATTTATTATTTTATTATGTAAAAAACAAATAATTAGTAAGTGGAAAATGAAAGGAACATTTAAAGAGGTGGTTAAATTATTACCTCTTCATTGGGTGATTCCCTTTGATTCGATCAAAAGGGATCCTTTGGTAGGATTTCTGATCAAATTAATGCATCTAGGATTAAGTGAGGATATTTTTTAGGATATTTGAGCATATATTATCCAATTCATATGGCATTGGAGGTATGAAATTAGGAGAAGGGGAAGTACCCTTTTATAAGAGAGGTGAGGGTCACTTTAGGAAATTATTGAAATATTATTTTATTATATAATCATTTTCCGTTTATAATTGCTCCAAGTAGATTTATTTCTAGGGTAAGGTGGGGATGGGTCGAAATAACTTCAAATAATAGGTTTTATAAAAGTTTAGTTCACCATATTAACCTTTTCTTTTACATTCGTTGTTAATTAGGATAACTTTTACCATGTCTTCTTGAATTCATACACTATATGGTTAATAAACACACAATAAACTACAAAGTGAACATAAAGAGGTTCATTAATGATATATCATTCATTATATATGTACTTTGAGCGAACCATGGTTTTTTAGTAATATTATATCATTTAGTAATATAATATTTGTTTTAAAAACTACATAATGTCAATTTTGACAGTATTTAGTATTTTGTTTTTGTGACAGTATTAACAATCTGATTTCTTCAAAAAAAAAATTAATCATCCCAAAAATGTAATATTAACTTATTAAATTTGTGCAATACATCAAAAGTCAAATTTTAAATTTATGATAATATTTATAATATCAATTATTTTAATCATTCGTAAATAAGGTAATTACTGCATCACAATTATGTCAAAAATAAATTTAATTATTTACAGTCTAAATATTATAAATAAAATACCATGATGTAGGAATATTATTTTCTTTTTATGGAATTTTTATAGTCTAATTTATCTTAGGTATACACCTATATTAAAAATGTTTCTGTTGTTAAACATTGAATTTTATACTTTTAACTCATCTTTAGATAAAATAATAATAAATTTTTTAATATAATAATTATTGATATAATTTATCATATATTATTCTTACAGTTTTATTTTTTCAAAAAACATATCCAATAGAATTAGTACATGTATTATGGTAATTATAATTTCATTTTTACCATTAATTACCCTATTTACTTTTAAACGTGTCAAAAAAAATTCCAAAGTTACAATTCACCAAGAAAATATTTTTATTTTATTGAACCAAATTTTACTTACTAATGTCAATTTTTTCTATTTAATTTTTGAAAATTCCATTCAAAGAAGTGTTAAAATTCAATTTAATGAAAATTTGAAATTGTGCCAAGAAGGTGGGTAAAAGATGGTAAAATGTTCAATAAAATTTTATATATCTAATATTATTATAAAATGAATCCAATGAATTAAATTGAATTTATATTGGTATTATGTATCTATTTTTACTTAACATAAATTTAAATAATATAAATAGTTATTTAAATAAAAAGCCGATTTTAAACAATAACGCAGTGTTTTTCATTTCTAATGGAAAATTGAATGTTTTCAGAAAAATACCAAAAATTCACTCTAGGATTTATTTTGATTTTTAAAATTCCAAAATGATTTATATTTCCCAAAATTAAAAACATAGAAGTAGTATTTGTTAATTTAAAAAATTATTCACATTGTTAAAACCAAAAATCGTGTTTTTTAGAAGTAAAAACAGTCAAAAGATTGATATGTGTTTATGTCCAATTTAATTATAAAACTACATAAAATGACCAATATTATACTAAATGATAAAAATATAATCAATATATACCTAAACACCCTTCAGATATATAATTTATCAATATAAATTATTTTGATTAAGAAAATTTGTTTTTAATCAAAATTTAGTATTTTTCACTATTCATCAAAATATAAAAGTTTTTTTAAAAGCATTGAATATTTATCCAAAATAAATTTGAATATCCCTATTCTATAAAACAATATTATTTCATAAAATTTAATATATAATAGTTTTATATATTGAATTATAAAAATTGTTCTCTATTAAAATGTGATAAAATTTCATTTTTTTAAAAATACTTATTTTATCAAAAAAATCGAATCTATTCTTATATTATATCTTAGAAAAACATAATATGGTTGTTGAAAATATATATATTATATAAAATTTAGAATTTTGTTAATACTATTAAAAAATTCTTTTAGAATAGATAGTTTGGTAAGTGGTGGTGCGCTCAAACTCGTTATTGCGTGTAGCTCTGGTTATTGAATTATTTTAATGAAAATAACTTATTATTAAATATGGGGGTGTTACATAACATAACCCTTTGGATAAATATACTTTTATGTATGCATATAATTTATTTATATAGTTACATCATCAATTTTTGTGTGTGTTAGTACCATCATCTATGTCATAGATAATTATGAAATCTAAGAAGGTGGTACATATTTTATAGGAAAAGGTAGAATCTATTAAGTGTGGTATGTTTATAGTGTTTTATTTTGATGAATAATGGGTTTTTAATTTTGAAAATATTTTTTTTTGTGATTTCTAATTCATAATTTAATATATAATCATTGATTGAAGCTTAGAGTACCACATTATTTGTTCATCTTTGATGCACCAATATAAATATATTTATTTACTTATATACCTTGTAGTGTATAACATTTAGGATGGAATGAAAATAGTTATTATTAATTTTACCATGAATTTTTTTACATTTTAATTGGAAAAATTATAACAAAAATTAATAAAGGAGATTCATAATCCATTAAAAATTAAAGATTGTAAATGGAAAAATATATCAATGTATTACATGTTGGGATCACCAAATACATATCGATGTAATAATATGATTTCTGTTATTATTAATTGATTATAAAAATATATAAATTTTCTTTAGATTCATCATTTAAAAACATTACATTATCATCCTTGAATTTATATTGAGGAGATAATGAGGATACCCAGAGTTCCTCTCTATATTATATCAAACCATGATCCTGAGTTCAATTATATATTTTTTGAAAATTCTATAGAAGTCATTTGGAACTAACTTAAATATAAAAAAATACATTAAAATTTCAATAGGCAGTCTAAATGAATAATTAAGTAAATTTTGAATTAATCCAAGGATATTTGATTTACTTTGAGAGATTTTGGCACTAAAATCCTTTATTATTATATTTTTATCATAAAAAATATTAAATCTAGGATAATGTTGGAATATATTTTGGAAATTATATGGAATTTAAAGTAAGTATCTAGATTTATGAGAAGAATAATGAGAAATGAAGTTATTTTCCCAAAATTTGGTAGATGAAATTGGTCCGAAGGTGGATATGATAAATTTATAGATTAGGAATTCATTGATCATACAAGAAACTTGTGTAGATAATGAGAGAAAATATACTTCTTTTGAGGTTAATGATTATGTTTTCTTTAATGTATCTCATTGAAAAAGTGTTATATTTTTTTTGTAAAAAATGAATGGTCAGTTCTCATATCATATAAATTCTGAAAAACTAGAGAAATTTGGATCCATTTCTTATCAAATATAATATATATTGAGTTTATTTATTACACGGGGTGTATATAATTCCTCTCTATTATGAAAAAAATATTTTGTATGCATCTAATCATTTGTAATATGATGTTACTATTCTTTGAATAAAACATTTCTTAGAGTAAAATAATGTATATATTATTAAACAAGATAGAATTAATTTTCAAATAATTTAATTAATCATATTAAATTAGTGTAAAAAACTACACAGTTGTAGAATTAATAAGGGAATTTTAATTTTCTATGAAGTAAAAATATCAAAACATCTCTACGTAGTGAATAAAATTAGAAGACCCCTATTTCCAAAAGGGAGAATGAATTTAAAAACCAATTTAATGTTTTGATAAATAATTTTAATGTATTATTAATATACATTTATTATATTTAAATGATCTTATTCATTAAAATAATGTTAGGTAAATTTTCAATCAAATGGAAAAAGACATTATTCGTAACCCAATTTAGTTTTCCAAAATTGTATAGATCTATTTAAATAATTTATTTCATAATATCATTCATTGAATTCTAAAAATTTAACTTCATTTTTTTCATTTTTAATGTAAAAATTATCTTAGGATAATATTTTCATAATTTTCTAAAAAGGTCGATATTTTAATGAATATTGGGAAACACTTATTTTTATTGGAAACACTCTCTTCATTCCACATATCTAACAAGAAACACTCAATATTAGATCAGTAATAAAATTTTATTAGTTCCCATTTATTTTACACAAGAAAATTATGGTAATTATATTCAATATTTTACACTAATTTTCAATAAAAACATTTTTATTCAAAAATGATATTTGTCTAAAAACCAATTCTTATTCACATTTTTTCTTGGTAAATAATAACATAAATTCTAACACTCATGTGAATTAAATTTGATAAAATATATTTTCAATTTTTAATATTAACCATTTTTTTAAGAAATAAATTTTAAACTTCATAAATAGAAAAACAGTAAATATTTGTTTCATTGGTTAACAATAAAACAGTTCAACCACTTTCCAATCAAAATAAATAAATTTTAAAATGAAATTAAAAAATTTCTAAATCATATTATATATATTTCAATACAAATTCATATAATATTTATAAATGGCATATTTTGTATCTATTTTGATTGTGCGGGAATTTAATATATTTTAATATTTATGAAAATTCAATTTGTGTCATCTCCCCCACTAGAGATAAAGACCCATCTTCTCTACTATCCCAAAATATAGAGAATTGTTTATCTACAAATATATTAAAAACTAATTTTCTAAAATCCATACCCACTTCTTATAGTCCATGTATTTTTTATAAAACAATACTATGAAGGATTTAGGTATAAATCTAATGAGGTTGTCTAGAGAAGAGATATCGTTAATAATTGATATTTCTATTTTAATTTCAAAATATACATAATTAAAATATTCATCTAAAATTATAAAATAATCACATTTCTATGTTTCATATATTTAGATTTTGTTATGGTAATTTCAAAACCTATATTTAAGTCATTTTCTATCAAATGGGAAAAATCATATTTTGTGTACACAGTAGACTAATACAGTGAAAACTGATATCGAAACATTTCTGTCCATTCCAATTCTAAATAGTTCTAATTACAGAATTAATTTATATATATTATATTATTAAAAGAAATATTTTTTTAATAAAAAAAATTCCTATTTTCTTACCTTTTCATCCCTTAAAAGATAATATCATATTTTATGTATACATGTGGATTACAACTTCTTTAAGGAAATGTTATTCTTTTTTTATCACTGAATTGCATGTAGAGTATATTTAAATTTTTATAATTATCTTATATTATATTTAATATACAATAATTATTATTGGCTGATAAAATGATACTTATCTGCTTTCTTTGATTCTCATTGAAAAATGAGAATGATACAAATGAGTTTGTAAAACCCAACATTTCTAGGATTATTACGTAATTCATTTTTCATATACATATTTCATAGTTTGTTTTAAAAATATAATTGATCACAAAAATGACAATTATTTCATCAATATTTTTCGATAAACAATGTAATAATGACCTCTTTGACAATAGTCAACCTACACAATCCATTTTGGATATATGAGATGAATATTTTCATTGTAAATGATTATGCAAATAAATAGATCCTGAAGATATATAAAATTCTATTAATAATTATTTTTAACTATGTTTTTAATAAATTAAATATTTATCATATGTTTATAATTCATGATGATAAATTACATATGTTATTAGTCAAAGTAGTGATAAGGGATAGTTTAACCTAAAACCAAATTTTAACAATTTTAAGCATATATTTTCTAAACCTATTCCTTAAGAAGAAAATTTTTAAAATTTTTTGTGTATGTATTTTTATGTATAAAATTAATTATAATTTTCGTTTCAATTTTTTTAATATGTGAATTTTTTCAAAAAAAATTACATAAGTATTTTTGAAAAATGGTTTTGAATTTTTTGCAAAGGGGAAAGGTAATGTTCTATTTTAATGTATAAAACATCAATATATTTTTTCCACCACCAAAAAATTATTTCATGCTTTTATTCTATTATATTCTCCAATTATTTAAATAAATTATAGCTCATATATCATTTTTTCTGGAAATTGTTTTTGAAAAAATGTTTGTAAAACTAATTGTTATTTTAATATCCAAAAATGTTTTGGATCTCAGTTAAAAATTTTATTCAAGGATTTCATATTTATAAAGTGAAAGAAAAAAATTTATATTCATGATTTTTTATATGAGATATATAAACAACTAATGTTGATCTTAATATATCTTATGTGATGGTTGTGCCCTGTATAACATATGTAAATAATGAGGCTGATATATATTATGTGATGAGTGAGCGTGATATAGGTCTCTAATGAATTGGTTAATGTTCCATGTATTAAAAATAATTAAAAGGGAGTTTAATGGGTGTTATATTATTTATTTAACTAGGATCTATTTATTTTTTGGATGAGGATTATCATGGGTTATGAATATAATTCTATATTGTTCCTATGATGGTTTCTATTTTTTTTAAGGGTTTAAAATATTTTATTACAGAAAAAGGTGTATTACTTTATTATTTATTAGGTTTATTTCATAAAATCAATGGATTTTTTTGTAAATGTAATCATTTTATGGGTTTCCTTGTTTTTTTAATGGACTAAGATAACTCTTAATTTTATCTACCTTGCTTATCTTTTTATGCTCATGAAATTTTTTTAAAACATTTTTCACTATAGTTAACTTTGAGTAACAAATAAATAATAATTCAAGTTTAAAATCATTATGTTATTTTAGTGAAAGTAATCATATTTCAGTTTAAAATATGTTTTTCAAGGGAAAATGGATATTGAGTATAAGTTTCAACATTTTAAAATATGTGTTTCTTATATAAGAGTTATAAGCATATTATTTAAGTTTATAATGCTCAATGAGGGTTATTAATAGAGGAAAGGGATTTATTTTTTATATATTAAAGACAATGTGATGATTAACATTGGGACCATATAAAAATCATTTTCATCGGTTTTCTATACGAAAAATATTATACATATCTCATGCATGCATAAGACCTAATGTCTCCTTCTAGTAGTTCATTTTAATTTTCCAAACCAATTTTTATAAATGGATATAAATATGTGAATAATTAATATATATTATATTTATGAGAAATTTATTATTCTAGAAATATACTATATCATTTACCTTTATAACAATATACCTGTTAAAAAATGAAAATGACATTGAAGAGTATTTATGGCCTACTACCAACACAACGTGATGTTATTAATTTTCATGTCATGTATTCATTGATACATATAAATATGTATATAATAAATATATATTATATATAAATCTTTATTTAAATTATATGGACAAGGTAACCATGAGAAATATGTGAAGAACAAAACTACAGAACCGAAACATACAAAAAAAATAAAACAATTAGCACTAAAAAATGTCAATTTTAATTACTAATTATAGATATAAGGGTGGTGAAATGTTATAGGTAGATCATATAGGAAATTATATATATGTCTATTTTTTTGTTAAAGAAAATAAAATTAAATATTTTCTAAGGGAGGTTAAAATAAATTATGATTCTATCCAGACTTGAGGTAAGGGGATATTTCACTATCACATCACAATTAGGGAGTGTTAATGATTATGTTTTAATTAGAAGAATTATATTATCATTTAATGTTAATACAAAACTAATTCCTTCGACTCTATTTATATATTTTTTAATAATTAGTTCCACTAATACATTCTTTTTCACTCTAATATAACAAAAGAATAATTTTATAGAAAACCATGTTTCTTTTTCATTTTAAGCATGTGGTTTTTATTCATTATATATATTTTCCATAAATGGTTCCTAAAATGATTTTAGTATTGGGTAATGATTTGTTATAGTCACTTTAACCCATGTTTGAATTTTATAAAAAGGTATAAAATGAATATTCTTTTAATTTTCCAAAAATAGTACCAGTAACCAAATGGGTGAATATAATTATGTGTTTAAAATTTACCACATAGAAAATTTTCAAATATCCATAAATATTATTTTACAAGTAATGACCATTAAATTCTTCCTTGAATATTTTTAAAGGAATTTATATTCATAATATTCTAGAAATTTTTTTATTTTAATTTTTCTAATTTAAAAACATAAAGGACATTTTCATCACAAAATATTTATATGGAATTTTTAATGTAGTTTCTTCATGTCTATTTCATTTTATTAGTATTGTTAATTTTTGGGTATATGCATTATTGATATCATCCTCCATATACCACAATATAAATTATTATCTTGTTTTTGTTTTTATTCAATTTGCACAATTTTACATTTCACATAGTCGTATTTAAATTTGTATATTTATAAAGATTACGTATTGAAATTTTATTCATTTCATACATATTATGATTAAATCAGACATTTCTATAATGGTTAGGGGACATTATAGACCCTCGATGCAATTTTTGGCCACATTAGTAAAACAATTTTTGGTAGTTGGCATATGATTTACCAATTTATGTAGGTTGTCAAGGCACATAGCCATTAGAATTTGATAATGATTTATAAAATTATGAATTATGTCATTATGAAAGTACTTTTCATTATCCATGTTATTTTTAATATTTATTTTTCATCTATGGATTTGGTACCTATTTTATAATATTTTTTATAAGTAAAATTTTATTACTGATTATCTCTACAACATTATTTATGATTTATTTATCCTATGATATATTTTGTTTCACTCTTTCTCTAACCGAGCATCTAACATTACACGTTATTATGTTTTCTATATCCCAAGATTCTATGAAGTTATTTATAATGAATTTGAGGGATATAAAAGAAATCATGATAATGTTATCACTATATTATTTTATTTTATTTCATGTTTTAAATTGTAATGTGTTATTCATATATGTATCTAGTATTGAAATATTACTAAAAATTCAATCATTCAGGATGTGATCCACAATATCTTGAGCCAATGTACTAAAATAATCCTCGAATTTAGGTTAATGGATTTAGTTTGTAATAATTTAATCTAAAACAAAGTTAATTATTTACTATGAGATGTAGATTTATGAAGACATATATTTGATATAATATCCCTATAAAATACTCATATGATTCTTCTATGTATATCATAATGTTCTATGGTTTTGATAAAGTAGTTTTTGTGTGTGTTAACTTGATAATACATCCCTATATAAAAAATATAATTTGGATTCTGTTATGAAAATGATTCTAATAACCAAATATTTTTTGTGAATCTACACATTTAAAAATAACACTACATTCGATAGCCTGTAACACATGTAACACTGAGCTACTAAAATTTGTGAAATAATAACATTTATATATGAACCTCCCAACCTTGATGCTGAATTTGAATATATAAATAATAGTTACCAAATTATGATATATATATATAAATATATAAACGATAAAATCATTATAATTTTATTTATTAATTATTAAGAATAAAGCACTATTTTTTTGTAATGTGATTTTATGGTCCAAAAATATGTAATGTTCAAAATTGATGATGATTATTTTTTTGAGATAATATTTTAAGTAAATTATACCACTTTTAGAACATTAATTATATATAAATTATATCATTTTTAAATAATAATATTGATTTTAAATTTGAGTTAAATATTTGTATTTCTCAAAATATATTTATTTTTCAATGAATATTTAAAAATAATGATTTTAAATAATATAGTATTTCTATTTAATTTATAAAAGAAGTTATATTTATTTTGAAATGGGTTTAAAATTTTATTTTTTTTATTAAAAAAATTCCTATTTATGTTATCCAAATCAACATTGTTGATAATTTTATATAAAAACGTTTTTATACCTGAAATTATTTTTTAAATCACTTTTTTATCGTGTTCTGTGAATTTATTTTAAAAGATATTTTTGTTTCCTATGGATAATATATTTTATTAATGGATTAATAAAATTAAAACTTCATTATATTATTTATTAAATATCATAACATTGTTTTTGATAACAATGAATATAGCCCATAATAAAATTTATCACCATAGTAAAGGGAAAATTTGGTTATCTATAGTTAAAACTATTAATAAATAGATATAAAATCTCCCTAAAATTGCTTATAATTTTTTTTTGTGTAATCATATAATTATTTCATATAATGTAAAATATTTAATTTTTGTTCCATTTTTCATTGATAAAGGTCAATATATTATCTTAACAAAAGAATAATTACAAACTGTATCATTCTGGATTTTAATATCTATATAATTTTTTCACAACGATAAAATAAAATAACAAATGGTTATAAATGATTTTCTAAATTAAAGTTTTTATAATTATTTTAGTTTTTTATATAATAAAATGATGATTAAATTACCTTAAATGGTTACAAGATTCAATCATAGAACTTGTGAATTATTATTATAAATAATGTAAATGAATTTAAAAACATAAAATATGATTTCTTTGGTCTTGATATGTTGTGTTCAAAAATATTATTAGAAATATATAATGTATTTTTTAAATGTTTAAAATTAAAATTATAACTAAATAACTATATTGTTATTTTTAATGTAATCATTGTTAATAATCCCCAACAATACATTAAAGATATCAGTTTTCAAATAATATTCTATTAAATTATTTAACAGTATTTAAATAATATTTTTGTCAACTATAATGTGAGAAGGTCTAGAAAATCTATATATTTTAATGTTTTGTATAAATTTCTATTTATAGTATCTTTCTTGACCCATAATGTGTAAAAAAAATTTTTTCTCAAATATCAATAAAAGTGTTAACTAAAGGTGAAAAGGAAGAGATATGGTTTAGGATTTCACGCAAATTATCTACATAATATAGGATGCGAATATTTTCAATTAAATTCTCCATATATTAGAAATATATCAACAAGGTTCCACATGAACATGTAAATTATTTTAAATTAAATGTATATTTATATAATTTTAGTGGTGCCCATATCCTCTCATATATAAGGAATCCAACCATACTCACTTCCTCACACATATGGAGCCGGTTAAATCAAGAAATTCCTTCCAAAATTCCTTCCCAATATTTATAAACTTGAATTATAGGTTCATGTCTCATTAAAATAACACCCTAGAAGTCTTAATGTGTAAGAAATTTGGTTTTCAAAATAATTAGAAAATATTTAATTGACAGAATTTAGTATATTTCACATTCTCACTATTTTAAAATTTCATTAACCAAAATCATATAATAAAATAAATGTACTTTATATACCAAAATTTTAGTATTATTATGATAAATCCATTATTCATCTTCTTTACATCCAATAGATAATAAAAACATTGCTCATGAATATGTTTGATCTACAATCTCTAAATATAGGTGTATTTTTTATATTACCATTTTAGTGGTATGGTTATAAATAAGTAACTAATGTATAAAAATTAATCTTTTGAAATAATTATTATTCTATAATTATAATCATTAACATTCTGATGATTCATCTAGAAAATTGTTTTTAATTTTGCTCGTGTGTATGTTTGGATTACCACTTCCACAAAGTAATGTGCTTCATTTTCCATTTATGAATTTCAAGAATGATTATAAAATTTTTTTTAATGAATATATATAATTATCATTAAATAATTAAAATTTGGGATGTTATTTTAGGATAAGAAATTTTCAATGTCTAAAACAGATAAACCAAAACTGTAATGAAAAGTGAACTAGATTACACATAAAATGAAAATTTCCATAATTAATAATTAATAAATATGTATTTAAATGTTATAATATGATAGTATAAGATATTATAAGAAACTTGTTTTGTCATATATGCATAATAAATTTAAATTTATTATAAAATATGTTAAAATAACATATGATGGAAGTTGGACATGAGGTTAGGATTTCTCATCTTAATTTTGTCTCTTGGAAACAGATGCCATATTCGGCACATATTTCATTAATTTGGTGTGTATAATTATCCATTTTGTATGTTATATCATTATTATATTAATATTCATGGTAATTAATGAATCATTTTCGGTTTTTCCATCATGGAGTATATTCTCCAAAACATACCAATATAGAAATTTATTAATTTACAATAAAAATTATAATCATGCTTGTTTATTTTGAGAATTATGTTTGTGAATTTATATGATATTTCTATCATTAACCCTGTATATTTTTTTCATGTAGTTATTTCTAGAAATTATAATTTTTCCTTTAATTATCATCTCTCTAATTACTCAAATGTCTGGATGAATATTTTAACAGAAAAATGGCTTTGTTTTTCTAGTCATTCAATACTATTTTTCCAACAGATCCAGTTTGTAAAAGGTTTTAAGGAATGTTTTAACAACATTTAAATGATATATTCTTGTTATTTTCAAACATATTTTACTTTTAATAAGTCAGTTTAATGGTAACCATGTTTTCATTATCTGAATGAGGTATTTCTTGTTGATGGGGTGAATATAATCATTATTTTATTGTATGAATCATGTTTGGATAGACCTATAGAAATGACTAATATTTTATTTTAAGATTAAATTACATGTTTCCCAGGATCATTCAATATAAAATGTTTATCTGAATTTTTTGGAAATTTTAAGATTATAAATATTTTATATAATAATGAAAATGGTATTTTCACATAAAATCCTCTAGTGATCTTTGCATTGAATTTTTCTACATGTAAACATACATTAGTGAATCTTATGATTTAATGAGAACATACTTTAATGATACTATCCATCATATTTATCTCGATGGATTATGATCATTTTGACTAGGGAAATTATTGACATTCCATAAGATTGTTCTTCTAAAATTTATAGTTATTGATTATTATAGAATACTAAATATATTTCATTGTTTCTTCATATGATTAATTCAATGGGATTATTATGTAAATAATGGGGACTAAAATTACATATCCCCTCGATGCATCAGTAATTATCATTACACAAAAAGGTTGTGTATTTTTCATATTCCATACACAACTATGTTTGACATCCTGGAACGATGCCTCAATGTCCAATTTAATATTCCTCACCGAGACTAGACACTATTTTATTAATTTAATTATATTGGTTTCTTATTTATATGTATCAACATTCAGGTATCTTTCATTTGAAAATGTGAGTTTTCATGATGTAAGGAATGTCGCATTGTTAAGGTGCATGGTTCTACAATCTTTGTGGTAACCATGTGACATCTACTATAATTTTATATAGAGTTAAATTCATAGGTGGAACACCATTATCCAAACTGTATGGCTAGACCATGTAGAGTGATGTAGGAGCTCAGTTGAGGGTTCAAAATTTGAGTTTGATTTTCCAAACCTCTTACTATGAAATTTTTCAAAAAATAATTAAAACAAAAAAATTAAAATTAAATTTATATAAAATAAATAATATATTCTAACCATCCCCATAAAAATGCCACACCCCCCCCACTCATTCAATAGTTGTACCAGATAACCACTTTTGGTGATATCCTTACTTCATATGAGTCCATGATATTTATTCTAGTATATTGTTTTACCCCTTGATGTAATGTCTTTTCCTCCTTCCTCTCCATATTCTACTCATTATTCATTACCCTATGACCTTTTTCATCCTACTGAACACTAGTTTATTTTGGTTTCTTTATTTTTCATATTTCTTCCATTATTAGGAAGTGTTATGGGTCTCTTAGGGAGACCTCATTTGTGTTTCAAATCCCCTATAAAAGGAGAAGTGCCTCGATCCAATTCGGATAACCTAATTCCATTTGATGTATATTTCGACTTCACTCTTTGTTTGGGAACGTTATATTTTTGGATTTTGGTAATTTTTAGCTTCCTCTGGTTTGTCTAAGATATATTGTGGTTCTTTAAAGGAGACCCATTCATCTGAGGATAAGTAGGTATGTATATACATATATATAAGATCTTCCATTGGATATATTCTACCATAGTTCTATGAATTTATATATTTGGGGCTAGGTGTGAAAATATATGTATCTGTACATACATATGGGAATATGGGTGCAACTATCTATGATGATTCGGGTGGTGTAATGAATATGAAATTATAGACACATGTGTTAGGATCCCCTTATTGAAATTAATTTGTGGTTATATGAATATTTATATTTTTGTTATGATTCCTTTTACATATGTGAAGGATCAAATGAACTAAAGTGGGAAAGGGTGGATTTGATTTGTTTTCGATGTAGGTGTTGATTTATAAGGTGTTTCATCATGGTTCTCTCCCTTTTGATATAGGTTTTAATGTGAATTGACCTTTCAATTTATGAATCATTTACTTATTATTTTTTATACCATTTATGATTGTAGTTATAAATATATTATTGTTCAATTTATTATTTGATATGAAATCAATTTTCCCTCCAATTTAATTAAATTTTATGGAATTAATTTTCATATTCTTACCATCCAAGTGTTTTATTAAAATATTTGTAGGCCTTTATATTATGTTTATGATTTCCAATTGATGTTTTGTTTTTCAAAATCTGATTTAAATATTTAATGGAGTTTTAAAAGGTGGTAGGGATACATTAAACGAGGTTTGAATTTCCAAGGAATTTATTTTAACCCACATGAGAATTCAGAGAATATATTTTCATCATAAAACTTCAAATGGGATGTGTCTATTTCCTTATCATTATTAAATGAATAATATTGTCCTTGGTATGGGACACACTTTGTGAATTGATAAACCTAAGGGAATGTGACATTCTTAGAGTGGTGTTCGTGGGTAGTGCTTATGGACTGCAGATTATGTGTGGATTGTACTTATTCATTATATGTGATTGATTGTTGGATAATCCATGGACCACCCCCATTTTACAAATTTCATGGGAACCCATAATATCATGTGTATTATCTAACAACACATGATTAACTAGTCTAGGATTAATATATAGATAGTGGCACCTTAGTATGAACACACTCTTCTCGGGGGATGGTGGCCTTTAGTTTGGCCAGGAAATGTATAACTGAGAATTTAGGAAATTTTATTTCATTAAGTTCACTAATAAGATGGATCGGTTCACAATATGTTCTATACATACCCCTTATCTCTTAGGTATTCCCATGATATTTAAAACATATTAATCTAAAGTGGATAATATAGGTGCCTCATATATTATGGTTACTTCAGTACCACTTACACATTTCCCTCATTATGTGTTTATTTATTCTACTACCTGTTTATGAAGTGTATCTTTTGTAAAGGTGGTTTTTTGGTTTTTGAATTATTCAGAATTTTTTTTAAATGGTTCACAATCCTTTCTACACATTACACAAACATCATTTATCTGAATTTCTCTCTATTTCAATCAAAATATAAATCCCCTAAATTATGAGAATAAAATTATTTTTTGTAAAGAGGTAAATCAGCCTAGATATGTTAATATATATATTTATTAAAAACATATATATTTATATATTTTATTTCAAAATTATAATAAATTAATATTTTAAAAAATGTGACTGAATTGGAAGAATTTTTAAATGGTAATTGCTAATTTGTTTTAATTCTCAGACAAATAATTATATTCATTTGTAATAATTAGTTTCAGTTTATTATTTTTTTAACTTCATGAAGTGATGATGGCTTTTGGGTTCTCTATGTGACCCACATGGTTACGAATATATCTATTTGACTATCATGATTAGTATTGTTTTATTTTTAGCGCTTGTTTTTTGGTCATAATGTACATTTTTTTATATTGGATGTTTTTGTTTCTTTCCACTATGTTGATTTTTTCATGGGATCATTCTCACCATATGTAGTTGATTCCAATTTTTTATCACCACCCCGGGGTGATCAGGAACCCACACAAGGTATGTCATGGGTAGCCTCAGGTGACATGTTTGGGGTGGTCCTGAGATTGTTCTTGAAAAAAGATAGTATCAAAGACTATGTTATTTATAGTGACTGTGTTTTAGGGTTAACCATTTTTTTATATCACGGTAGAAGTACAAGGATTGTCTGAACCTGGTTTTTAGGAATGAAGAGGTTACTATCAAAGACTTACATTGTGAAACCATGGGTTACAATTGGATGTTGGGTTTTGATTTTTAATTTTGTATATTTTTTCTATTAATTTTTTTTATTTGTATGTTTTTTTATTAATTTGAGTTTATTTATATTTATTATAAACGTTTCTGGATTATTTTTTATTTTGGGAATGAAAAGGGAGTTGTGTTAGTGGTTTTTGTTGAGCTCACACTCCCTAGAATCCATGTGTTCCCAAGGATGTGGTTCTAAATTAATATATTTTGTAGTTGTGTGATATGAATATGGGCTACATCCATATGGAAAACTCAACCATTTTCACTAGTACCCTCTAGGAATTTATTTTTGGACTTCCAAATTTTAGATTTGTTATTAAAAACATTTTTAGTATAATGAAAATTGAATTTAAAATGGAGATATTTTTATTTTTAGAAAAGGGAAATGGTTTTTTCAAAATTATTTAATGAAATCCATTTAAAATATATTTCTAATTAAAATTAACTTTTTTGGATTCGGTTTATGTAAAATGAATTTATTCTTTGTCTCATTTTTCTTAAAAACATGTGTCAATTATTTCAATGGAATGTTAATGAATTATTTTAATATGGAAAATGTTTTAAAAATAAAGGGTTTGATTTCATAATAGAATTTAATGAATATTAGTATAATTAAATTGAATTAGTTTTAGAGTTCAAAATGGTCTTCAAGGGGGTGGTCAGAGATATTTAAATAAGAGTATTGTCAAATTACAGTTATATTTTGGGTGTTTAATTATGTTGAGTTTTTAATATTGATTTGGTTTTTATTGAGTTTTTATTTCATTATTGTTTTTTTATTCATCTATCAAGATATAAAAAATACTTAATAATATTTAGGGGTGTAACTTCCAGCATGTGTTATTGGTTGGAAAATTCATATCTCAATTATGTACATTGACAATTCATCACATGGATCCTGGTGGCCCTCACTACCAAAAATTAATTTAGATGATTCCTGAGTATAAAACTGGTTAATTTTTAAGATATCTAGAACTATAAATAAATATAGAATTTTTTTGAATGAATAGATGTTATTTTTTTTATCCTCGAGATTCCTAAGACTCATAAGCTTATTTTAACTAACTTTATGCCCAATGGTCCGAGCTGTATGTCTTGTAAGTCAATCATTAAAACTAATACCTAAAAAGTTATCCCCTAAGAATAATTCAAGGACACATTAATCTAACAACACATTTATAAGGTTTTAAATATTTCTATTTCGATGGAGATGTCCTGCCTTCATAAATAGATATTTTGATGTTTGAATTTATCCATCATTTTTTTGATACAAAATATATATCCTAGAGTTGTTTGAGGTGGATTATCTAAAATATCATCATTTTATGAATGTTATTTATCTAGAACTCTACTTTAAGGTGTTATATTTTAGTCCAAACTCCTTCATTCATTTTTTGAGGAAATCTATTCTTGTGGAGGTTATGTTAGTAGGGGTGCTTCTGGGAGAAAATGATTTTCAATCTCTAGAAGCAATGAATGGAATTCCAATAAGGATATGCGAAAGTGTCCTGATTTTTTTATGTTGGTGGTGAAATTAAAAGGAATTATGATATTTTTTTATCTTTTTCGACTATAGGGCCTTGGTATATCAACGATGTAAAATTTAGGGTCACAAGAAGTCATCCTTTCCATAAGAACCAAAGAACTTTTATAATTATGGATTCATTGGATATACACAACAGTTTTATCTGGGTATTTTTAGGAGGAAACTTGGAGCTAGGGTCACCCATTCGAAATACCCCCATCCAAATTTTTTTAGTAGGGTACTCATTTGGGTTTTGTTTCAATGTTCATTCATTGAAAAGTTTTTCATTTTTGGTGTGCGGTATACTGTTGTAATATTTTCTTTGGGGATAAAGAATAACGTTTTGTTCAACCATTATTGTGATTTTTTATTGGATATTCCTTTTGAGAAAATAAATTTAATATATTTGTTGTGTTATGGTGGAATTATTTGTATCATGCACCATTTGCCCTAGTTTGTTGTTTTCATTAAGATTTGAGAATTATTTGTACTTGGGAAATCAATATTTAATAGGTGTCTTAATATGGTGGGCGCCACCTATGTATGATCTCATGATAAAATCGGATTCATGTTGTTCCTAATGGGGAACATTCTTATTTCCACCTCACCCATCCCCACCAATAGTAGTTAGTTTTCATGGATAATGGATTATGTGACATATGCCCTTGAAGATCTAGAATGGACCTATTGATTTTCTATGATGGTTTTTATGTTTTGGGTTGGGGATTACATTATTGGGATGTGTTTGGAAAATAGTGAGTCTCCACATCATAATCCCTTCATTATTTGTTCGAGTACATTTATGTTGTTGGATGTCTTCCTTTGATTTCGGGTTTCTTTTGAGGATCGATTCATAGTTTATTTTTAGATTTCATTTTTTTTGTATAAATGTGAGTGTTGGTTCTTTGGTCTTCATGTTTTTTGATCATACCATGTGTAATAGTTCATAATTTCATTAATATTAATCAAATTATATTCTTTGAACTTTATAGCGGAAGAAAGAGTCATGGTTGGGTGAATTTTCATTTCCTAACAGACATTATTACTTTAATTTAATTATTTATGAGTTCATATTTATTTCTCTTCTCTTCATGGTGTTATTACCTTTAAAATTTTGGTCATTCGGTTTGAAAATAATTTCATACAGTTAATTCACATGACATTTCAAACCATATGGTTTGATTGTAATAGATTATGTAATTTCTGATAGATTCAATCCCATTTTTAGTACACAATTTGTAAAATGGTTGGGCTAGCACATACAGAGTGATCCAATATCGTAGAAGATAGTGAAATTTCAGTAAATGGTTTTCAAATAATGTGAACCAAACTATTCAATGTGCCTTTTAAAAAACATTAAATTATTCAAATATTAAATGTTTGAAAAATAAAATAAAGAACACAATCTAGCCCCTCCATCCTTACCCGTGTGATCCCATCTATATCTCTTCCCCCATGCATGCAAGCACCATCACATTGAATATTTATCCTTTCATTCAGTAACTCCATCATATTTGATTGGGCCTTGTGTTTAACCCTTCGAAGTAAGTTTTCTTCCTCCCATATATTCACATTTATTAGAATCATTTCTTAAACCATCATTATTTTTCATCCTTATACACAATAGATTAATTGAGAATCTATATTTTTTGGATTTTATCCTTTGTTAGGGCATGAAATCGGTCTTTTGGGGCATTCTCATCCATGTTTCGGTACACACTACTAAAGGTGAAGAACCTTAATTTGATTCTATTAAAACTACACTATTATGAGGAATATTCTTTAGCACTATTTTTTTAGACAAATTATATTGGGGTATGTTAGTAATTTTTATATTCCTTCATTTAATCTTGGATGCATTGATGTTCTTCGGGGGAAATATACACATATGCATATATGTTGTCATTTATGTATATATATATATATATATGTTTCTAATTTTTATATATTCAGTCATGTATGTCAATATATATTTATTTGGGGATAGGTGTTCTTATATTTTTATGTTTATATATATGTGGTAATATGCATGAAATTTTAAGTGTGGATTCTGGTGTCCTATATTATATATAGTAAGTGTATTTCTATAAGGATCCGATTATACATATTTATTTATTATAACTAAAATATATATATCTTTGAAAATTTTATTGATACATTTTTTGTAGGTACATATAATTAAATGAAGGAAAGGAAACATTTTTGTGGCTGCCACTGAAGGGGTAAAGTAAAAATGCATTTCATCTTGGTTATCTCCCTTTTGATCTAGTATTTTATAATCACCGGACTTTAAATTTAATAATCATTGATTAATTGAGGTTAAAACATTATTTTGATACTGTATAGAATTATATAATTGTTCAATATTTTATTTGTGATGAAATCATGTTTCGATCCCTTTGAATTAAATTGTATGGAATTAATTTTTATAGCCTTACATACCATGTGTTCAATTAAAAAACCGATGAGCCCTTATAAGAAATCGATTATTTAAAAATGTTATTTTAGTTTTCTTAATGTGTTTCAAATATTCCATTCATTTCTAAATTATGTGTAACGAGAATTTTGGAAAGGTTTGTAGTTTAATAATGTTAGTGTGGCCATGTTTCCATTTCTGAAAAGATGTTTTTCTGTATAAAAAATCAATGGGATTTTTATCTATAATTATATTTATTAAAGGAACAATATTTTCCTTATTATAATACTTCATTTGTGAATTAATATCCCTAGGAAAATGGGACTTCCTTGGAGTAGTGTTCGGGGGTGGTGGTTGTGGGTTTTTCGATTATGTATGGCTTATACACATTCATTATATTTGATTGTGATTTTGATACTCCTTGGATCAACACAATTTTTGACATATCATGTGAATCAAGAATAGTTATAGATTATTAGAGAACCCATATATTGGAAGTATCATATTAATGTATGTGCTACATTTCCTTATAAACTCAAATGTATTCCCATGTTCTCGGGCACATAATTATCAATGGTGGATAATCTAGGTTCCTCATCTAGCAAGGTTACATGAGTACAGCTTACACATTGACCATGTTATGTAGTTATAATGTCTAATACCTTTTTAGGATTTATCTCAATCATAAAGAAGATTTTTTGGTTTCTAAATGTATCGGGATTTTTTTAAATCGATTCTTACATATTTCCACCCTTTACACAAGCAGAATTCATCTTAAATTTCATATCTTTCATTCAAATGATCACGATTCCTCATTTTTTAAGAGAATCCAATTTTTGTAATGAGGGAAATTGACCTGGATTTAAAAAAAATTAATGAGCCCGTATTTATATATTATATTTCATCCTTGTGGTAAATTAATATTTTATTTAATGGAATTTCATAGAGAATAGTTTCACTTGTAATTCCTAATAAGTTTTAAAACTCATGTATATAAACGTGTTATTGTTTTTATCTTCTATTGTATGAACATATTCATTTTGGTTTCCTCGTAGTGATTTTGAGTTTTTAGTTTGGTGAGTGACTCATTGTGTCCCAGGAATATCTATTTGGACAACATGACCAGCATTATTTTATTTTTAGGTTATGTTTTTTTATACTTGTTGTTGATTTTATCTTATATTGGTAAAATATTTTACATTATCCATAATTTTTTATTATTTATTGGGTGGAATCATTCACACAATCTCCCATTTACAAAATTCATTCTTGTAGTCACCCCGGGGTGATCGGGAACATGCCTCAAAGATGCCATATGCCTGATGGGGTGACATGTAAGGTGATTCACAATGTTATTTCATTACATAAGATATCCAACATAATAAATTTTATCATTATTAAATCATTTTTTGATGTCAATGATATTATTTGAATAGTTAATGTCTCAAAGGGATGTTTATTTCTCATTTTATTATTTATATATAATTATTTGATAAACATTTATTTCATCTTTATTATCCATTCTTTCCAAATTCAATGATATCATCCATAGCATTTATCCATTACAGAATATATGTGCTCGCCAATTTTTTTATTTCTATGGGATATGAAGAAGGATTTTATGACAGATTTCAAGTATTAAATAATTCTTCATATATAATAATTTTTTTATATCCAATGCAATATGGTAATAATGTATGTATCTTATTTTCCAAAAATGATAAAATGAATGATCATGTGAGGTATGATCCCTTGATTCATGTACCAGTGTAAAAAGTAAGCACAATATTTGGGATACCATATTTAGTTGGTTATTTTATATAGTAGATAATGTTTTGCATCACACTTGGGAACTAGATTGACAAAATAATAATTTTGACAACATGAATCCTGAATAAAATATAGTGATGATTCTATATATATGATAACATCAAGATGTTCTTGTAAAATATGGATTATCTAATTTTAAAAAATACTTCTATTTGGATACTATTATGTTGATTTTGTTTTTCCCTAGATTCACATCTGGGTAAAAACTCTTCAAGGGGAGGATTGAGTGTTGAATTGAACGTAACTGGTGGATAATGAGTGTTCCTAAGACTGGATACCTACTAATACATTCATTGAGGATATGATTGGGATAATTGAAATTTTGTTAATTGGAATTATGATGAATTAGAGGATAGAACCTGTTGATGAAATTTTATAGTGATGTGTGATAAAACTAAATTTTCATGGGTTTTTAAGTCAAATGTTGATCATATATTTAAAGAATAGATACACCATTAGAGGATTTATGTGATGGGATCCCAAAAAGAGTGAGTATATTTTTCGAGACATTTATTATAATAAACCCTTTTATTTATTTATTTTATGAATTTTATTTGAATAAGAATGATTTATATTTTTTAGAAATAATCTGAATTTTATATATAACATTTTTATATAATATTATAATTGATGGTATGTTTTTTAATTTGGGAAAAAAATTATTACATTTTGGGAATTTATGCTTTATTATATAGAGAACCATGAGATTAAAAATTGATTTGGTAACTCTATGATTAATATTATTTATATTTGGGTTCACTATAATTGGTACATTGTTTAATTAAAGAAAATTAAATTTATTTCTAAAATGGGGGTTTATATGAAAAATAAATGTTGAGTTATCAATTCGAAGAATATATGATTTAATTTTGGATTTATGGTGGTTCTAGTTATTTATGTAATGATAATCTAATTTCAGATATTATACAATAGGAAAAACACAATTTTTATATATGAAATTATGAGTGGATAATGTTGTTTAAATATTATTGTTGAATTGACCTGAAATGTATATGAGAAAAAAAATTATAATTTTTTGTTATAAACATGGTTAGAAATATTTTTTGAATATTTTTATGGTTAGTTACTTCCTCAAATATTTAGGTTGATAATTGTGTTTTATTATTGAGTATTTTATGATTAATGTATGATTTAATTAGTAGAGTGTTTATTCATGTTGGTTATTATTTTAGCTTTTATTGACCATTTTAGTTGTAGATATGAGGAATAAATCATCATCTTTTTTCTTATATTACTGTAATTAAAATTTTATTTCATTTCTATGAAAGTTAAAATTTATTTATGATCTTTATTATTGACCTCAATGGAAGAAAAAGTTTTATAGAATGATATGAAAAAATAATGTCCATGTTTAGCCGATAAACCTGATATTTTTCTATATTTTCCTAGCATGCACGATGTTTCTTTATCTAGGATATAGACCTCATGAATCCCCTAGGAAAAGGAATCATTATGGGATAGGTATCCACACCTATTATAAAGGGTTACATTGGTCTACTCATTCGTTGTGGGAATAACATAATCCCCCCTCTATAGAAGGGCCCAACGTCCTCACTGGCACATCGAATGGTACTGGATATGATTCAATTTGTAATGACACAGTCCATCACATGGTCAAGATATTGTATGATTTGGAAATATCGCAAATGGATTTCCTTTCCTTGGGCTCCATCTCTCAAGCATCCCCCAAGAAAAGGCCTCATTATGGGAGACTTATCCACAACACATTATATTGGGGTGCTTTGTGTTCCTCCTTCTTCAAAGTTAAATATATTGAGTTATTTGTGGATGTTATAACTTAAATATAAATTTAATTTTTCCAAAACTCGTTTTATGGTATCTAACAAGTGTATATACATATATGAATAGTATATTTCTTATTCATATAATTGAATATCAATATTATCATTATATATATCTCTCTAATTTTATTATTTTGTAATCGAAATTTTGAAAAAAGATGAAATTAAATTGAAAATTTATAATATATGTATACAGGGAAAAATGTAATGCTTGAATATTGTATTTTTTATTTTCTTTTAAAAATAAAATTAATTTTTATAATGTGTCACCATCGCAGCATCGAGATTAATCATGATGTGCAATACTATTATTTAAATATCATTGTTATAACACAATCTTTAAGTTGAGATGTATAAATAGTAGAAACTAAAATATGAAATATATGCAGGTCCTAATAATTAAAAATGTATTTATGAGTTTTTAAATAATAATCCCTAAATTGTTAGTAAAATATATCATTTTTTAATAATTTGTTCTCATCAACAATTATTTTTATTAGTTCTTCTGAGGGAATATCTTTATTATAATATACCGAATTTGCAAAAAATATTTTTTACAAAAATTATATTATTCTTGAAATCAAAAAAACTAAATTAACATAGGGTGAGATATTAGTTTTTATATAATAATATTTATTTTTTAATGAATAGTGAAAATATAGATTTTATAGAAAATTATTATATATTTTCATTTATTTACAAGGTAATATTTTTTTATTTGTTTTTTAATTTCATTAAAATAATTTTATTAAATATAATATTATTATCCTCATTGAAATCAAAATTATTATTAATTTTAATATAAGCATTTTAATACTTCAAAATAGGTTTCTTGTAAAATTGTTTTTCATCTGGTTTATAAGTTCATTTTAAAAGTAATTTTTTCCACATATCAAATTTGAATTCGAAAAGATGGATAATTATTTGGAATCACAATTTCCAATTTCTATAAATAGTAAAAAGTTTTATTGGTCATATGAAAATTAACCATGATATAAAACATCATCATAGTAAACTATAAATAATGTTATATAGGATTAAGACAATTTCAAGAAGGCATTAAAATAACCCTATTGATATCTATGGATCTTTTTGGAGAGTTTATTTCCAATAATAACTTAATATATTATAAAAATTTTCATTTTATTCCTTTTAGATTTCATAAATAACATTATGTTATTTTAACTACAGAATAATTCCAAAATGTCACATTCATGATTTTAATTTCTGTAATATCTTCTCAAAATGAAAAAAGAAGTAATTAATGTTTATAAATGGTTATTTTGAATAAAAATAAATTTATTTTAATAGTGTTATTTTTCTATTTTATATTTTATTAATAATTACCATAAATTATTACACATCATAAACACAATTCTATTCAAACTAGAAGAAAAATCAAGAAAATGATTTAAAAAATACACAAATTAATATTATTTGGGTGAGTTATCATGTTTTATGAATTTACTTTTAAATGTAATGTATTAGTCAATGATGAAATTTAATATTCTAATTACTTTACAATAATTTATATTTTTTTCAAGTCAACATTGTGAATAGTCATGAATATGACATTAATAGTGTAATAGGATGAATAATATTTTATTTAATGATTTAAAATTTTTAAATATCATATCTTTGGGAATGTGAATGGAATATTTTCAATCCTATCACCTACTCTCTACATAAGAGTAAACTTTTCTTTTATATTATCTTATATGTCCCATAATGATTAGAACACTTTGATATCATGATAATCATCAAAAGTGTTAACATGGGTTTAACATAGAGATATGGATTTAAAAATAACCCAAAATGACTATTTTTTTTTGATGAGGCTATTTTTACTTATCTTTACGATATATTCGAAATATAGTAATTTGGATCCACAGGAACAAGAGAAGTAATTTATATAGATTTTAAAACGTTATAAATTCAAAGGGTAACCCTCCCCTCTCTTATATAGGGACACTCCTACTATTCCTTATACATCATGATCCAATTATAGTGACCAATACCATCCCAAATCCCTTTCCAACCTTCCTCCCAATGATATTTAGGCATTGGAGTCATTATAGGAAAATACTAGAATTCCAAACGTTTAATCCAAACATGCTTATCCAAAGAAGAGGTATAACTATTGACCTAGTCTCTTCAATTTATTTCAAATTCTTTGTCCTTTAAAATTTATAAAACCATTCTCATATAATAGAAATATTATCTTCCATATGCTGTAATTTTATTATTATGGTGGCCAAAACCTTATTAATCTAAATTAGATCATACAGATTTTGAAATCTTTACTGGTACAAACGTTAATCCTACTGTCTACATGAAGCAGTGTAAGTCTTCATTCATAACAATTTTACTTTGATAGAATTAAATATAGGAATAACGAGTATATATGATATTTATAAAATAATTATGATTCTATAAATATATGATTTTAGTAACTTTGTAAGACCCTTTTATTTTTAAATAGAAACATGTTAATCAATAGTGTGTGTGACAAGCAACACCAGTCTCTGATGAGAATAAAACAACATGATAATTTAAAAAAAATATTTTTTAATGTTCATTATATTTGAAACCTTATAATCCATGCAATGTTGAATATAAACGAAAAACAATAATATATTACAATAATTTTATTTAAACATGACCATTATCACCTAATAGTTATGATGGATTGTTTTAATATATATAAAAATTATTATGAAACAAATATGGTTTTCACATGATTAAAATAAATCTAATGGTTTTACATTAATTAGAAATAAAATAATATCCATTTATAAGAGAAATAATCATTTTCATAAAAACATTATTAATCATAAAAGGAGATTACAAACTATTAAATTTATTAATATATAATTAGTTCAATTAAATAAAAATTTATATAAATTATTTCATTGTAATCAATTTCATATTGAATATTGATATTAAATAAATATATACATAATAATTTTCAATTTGGAAAACATCGATTTTGTTTTGTCTATAGTTTACTATTAAATTGAATTAAAAGAATAATGATAATATAATATGGAAAAGTGGATTCAATATTTTTAATAATAATAATTTATTTTATCTAATAAATTTATGATAATTGTTTACCATAATTTATAGTAAAAACAGTATAAATTAATTATAGTAGATGTGATAAAAATGTTTTTACCAAGGGGTTAATCTATGAATATAAGGGTTTAAATGACCTAAAAATATTTCAGATTCCATTTTATTCAAATATATAGAAATAATCACCTATTATATTAGATAATTTCCAATTTTAGGGTCATTTTTATTGAGAAAAACATTATTATTGCATTACCTTTTGAAAAATTACATGTGCGTCCTCTCCCCACTTTTAAAAGGCCACCACCTCCTATCCTCTTCACACTTATATAACAAATTTGTTTAGAAAATACATGTCATAATACCTTCTTTAATTCAATAATAATATAATCAATCACACATATTTATTTTTAAGTTAACCTATAATGGTTTTGAGTATAAACCTAAAGAGGTTCCTCCAATAAGAGGAAGTTTTTTCAAAAATTGATAATTTTATTATTTTTTATTCTAAATCCTTAAATAATTTTAAAATTAATATAATATAGTTAAAATGGTATCCAATATATATTTATATTTTATTATTTTAATTTATTTACATGGATCCATCTCCACTATCATAAAATTGGAAGCAAAACCATCGACTGTGTGTGCGACAGAATGCCTCCTCCCGAACCAATGCTGTTTTTTTTTCCATAAAGACCATTCCCGGAAGGAAATAATGATGGATTTAAAATAATTATATGATTATAATTACATTATTATACATCTATAATTTTTAAATCACATACCCCTTCCTATTATCCCTTATGTGGGGGATATAGTATCATCACTCATGTGTACGTTAAACTACCGCCTCTGTAATTATTGTGATTCATTTTTCACATACATTTTACATTGAAGGTAGTAAGGTTAAAATTAATGATTATATTTCACAAAGAATAACCAACCAATACTTATATAAATATAATATGAAATCTTTCTTCTTACCATCAAATTATTTGGAAAACAATAATGATTCTTGTGCAAACGTTTGGACTACCGCCTGCACATAGCGACATGATATGATTTATCATTTATTTTCTAAAATTGATGGAAAAAATGATGTATTTGAAGAATATAAATGATATATATGAATTAATAATGATTATGTAATTATTTTTTAATATTTATTTTTCTTTCATTCCATCCGTCGAGAAAAATGGAAATGACGTTGATATGTATGTGTGACTTACAACCACTATGAACTGTGTAGTCAATTTACCATATCTAACATTAATATATTATTCTAAATAAATATAAAATGAATATTTATGATATTTATTTCATTATTATAATTTTATATATTTGAAAATTTATCAACTTACTTGGACCAAATTTACCAAAATAAAACATTTATGAATAACAAAGCACTGATAAACAGAAATAGATGTTTTATAAATGAATTATAATTAAATGTATGGTAAAATAAAATAATTAAATAATATATTGCATAATATATGTGATTATGGTTAATTGATAGATTTATAACAAAACAATATTTATTATATAATTGGTTTGGACACATATGAAGATATCAAACCATAAATAAGGGTTCCTCATCTCACTTTTACTTTCATGTGACATACCCCATATTCACAAATTATTCCTTTTTTGTGTATTATGACACCATTTGATATTTTATATCATGAAAATATTTCCCCTCGGGTTATTTAATTTTTCATTTTATGTTATTTATATCGTGGGACTTATGATCTGATGGTTTCCAAATCAGTAAGGGTTTACATCACACAATAATCATTATTTGGGATTGTTTTTTGATTAAGTTTCTTATAGGGGGGACTATTTTATATTTCAATCTTAGAATAATCATATTATAATATCATATGGTTATTAAAAAAATTCTTGTAATATTTAATTATTTTTAAAACATTGTTACCTAAAATAAGAGAGAAAATGTCTTTACCGAAATTCAACCTATTTTCTCCCATCAGTTTAAAATCATTTTCATACAAATCCTAGATTTCTAAAAACCTATTCAAGAATTGATTTGAAATAAAAAAATGATTTTGAAAATTCAGTAAAACCCAATTTTAGTTTTATTATAAAATAGTTCGAATGGAATATATATTTCATTTTCAAAATAAGTCATTTTTGGCTAATACTAAAAAATGAATATAATATTTTTAAACATGTATTTCTTATAAATAAACATCTTCCATCATGTCCACCCATTATTTTAAATATTATTTTAAATGTTTTATATGTATTTTTTATTTAAAATTATTTTAATATTATTTTGTAATAATTATTTTTTAAAAATATTTTAAAATTGAAAAAGGTTATTTTACCAAAAAATAGTTATGATGACATTTTTATGATATTTTTATTCATCACTAACATAGAACCTTCATTATACATATGATATACTAGGGATATTTTATTTTAATATCATAAATATTTTTTATTTGGATGGTTAATTATTATTTTTACTTTGGATGTACACTTTTATTACCATTCACCGCATTACAAATTATTGTTTATGATTTTGGTTATTATATTGTGTATGTAATATAGTATTATACGACGGGTTTTTAATAAAAATGTTTATGTTGATTATTATTCACCCAATTAATAATAGAAATGGATAGTGATTAGTATGTAATGTGTAGTTACATGTTAAAAATCGACCCACGATGAATCTGCATGTCTCATGAGAAAAATTAGTTTACAAAAATAGATGAGTTTCTACCCATATATTTAAATTGCCTTGTGAGTGGTCTGGTCAATATGTTTTATATTTCTGAAATTGTTCATTACATCATTATGAGATTATTTATTGATTTCCGTTTGATTATTTTATTTTTTATAATATACAAGAATAAGAATCAATATTTTTTGGAAATTTAAATTTTTTATCATCATTTATTTTATCCATATAATGCTTATTTTAATGATGAAATGGATTGTGTATCAATTATTTTCAATCACATATTGATTATACATATTATTTCATGATATATTTTGGATTTATTGCTACAATTTATGAGTATTTTATTTCAATGTTTTCTTATTTTTTATTTTCTCCGAGATAGTAGGAAGTGTATTATGATTGATATAAAGGTATATTCTTGGAGGAATAATGGCATTTTAAAAGAAAAAACATTGTGTATTTTATTAATTAAATTTAATTTTAATTTAATTTATGAATATTATTTAATAAGGCTACTAAAGTATTCATTCCATTGGTATGTCAATCCTTATATCATTTTCTGGTTCAATAAAGTAATCATTGGATTGGTAGTACTGGGTTGGGTTCCATACAGTTATAATGAGAAGAATATTTGTAGAAACATTGGTAACATGATTTTGGAATAAATATATTAAGGAATAAAAACATTTGATATACATTTAGGATAAGTATAAAAGATAATCACGATGTTTTGGTAAGGTATATATTATGTTATTTTCCCTAAAAAATCCATGTCTAGATACTATATGTGGATGTAGTTATGGCACAAATGTATATTGGGAAAATAAATATAAAATAGTAATTTGTTTTCTTATCTCAAGTGTCACCCAGTATAAATCAATAGGCCTCACTGAACACATGGTTTTGAACTCTCAGGGTATACGATAATGATAATTAACATTTTATTTAAAAATCAGTATGAATGATTGAAAAAAAATTAGTATTTTAAAACATACCTGATGAAATCATTTTTATGATTATGATATAATACATGCATAAATTATTATTTTTTATATTATGTGGTTCACAAATTTCTGGATTATAAATTAGGTTTCTTAATTTTATTATTTATTCTAGCATACTAAAATTTTTATAAATAGATCATAGTGGTATTAATAATAACTATATCAATTCACGTAATCCCATGAGTAAAAATGATCATTTCATTGAAGGAATTAGGCCAATAGTTGAAAGGAAATAGTCTCCCAAAAATTCTCATTGATCAATGAAATATATTATGTTCTATCTAAATAGGTTATAATTCTACATAAATTATGAATTTAATGAGATGAAATAGAAAAATAAAATGAGAGTGAAAAATAATGATAAATGGAAGAATGAAGAGAAGTATCTTCTATATGTGATAATTGTGGAAAGAAACACCTTTGTAATATTTTTAAGGGAGTTAGAATATTCAATATGTTAGGAGAGAATAACCATAAAGGTCATGATTCCAAGGGTAATAAATAAACATATTAAGAAAAACTAATTACCAATAAAGGTATTGGTATCCATGAAAATAAATTTTCCAATTATCACGAGAATATATAGTAGAAAAATTAAAAAGGTCATGGGCAATTATTTTATTTTAATACCGACGAAGTGGAATGATTAATATAAATTGATTTATTTTCAAGAAATATTGTGTTAACAAATTTTATCATTGATATTATCATTATAAGAATCATAAAATATATAAGTATTGCACTATAATTCATTTTTTTATATATCAAGAAGAATATGATGAATAATAAGAATAAACAAGGAACATGATTTTATGGAAATTTGATATTTTTTATAACACGTGATTGAGGTATGGTAACACTTTATATGTTTCAAGTGTGGATATAAAAATGATAATGATTTTTTTATTTGATTGAATTGGTAAAAATGAAATTGGTTAGTGATTTATTATAACTTTGTTGGAGTTTAGGAGATGTTTAGATTTATATAATATATTTGATAGAATAATACTTTATTTTTGAAAGAATACATTTTTTCATTAATGTTTTTTATAGATCGAGGTATTCATATATTTTTTATTTTACATTAAGGGACACTTTATATTTTCTAGGTAATATAATGTTGATTTAGTTTCCGAACAACTTAATTTTTGATCATTGAATTTTTTTAAACATATTTTGGATAAGTCTTAAGGATAACTATTTCTAGAATATAATTACTTGAGATTTGGGTGTATTTTGAAAACATTTTCGAAATTTTTTATTTTTTGAAAATTAATTGGGATAGGATGAATGGATTTTCATTATTCAATTCAAAAATTGTTTTATTAAATATTTACTTTAATGATTCACGCATAAAAATTCCTTTTCAATAATCATTTTTTTATTAAGATTTGAAGTATGTATTGATCAAAGGCCAACCAAAGTGTGATATTTTAAGTATATTTTAAGGGGTTATCTATCATAATAGAAATAACCATCTAAACTGGGAAAATGAACTCGATGAACAATATTTTCCCTATTAATTTCATTTCTATGTAATCAATAGCATTTTAAATCATTATAGAATTATGGTTTTCTTGTGGTAAACATTATCATGACCAAGTTCATAGTCACTCTATATTAATCCATTGATGTTAGTACCCTCTTCCATGTTAATTTTTCCATTACCCATCAATGTTCTCTTAGTTTACAACCTAATAATATCTTATTCCAGATGACCTTTTTACTTATCATTATATCTTATCAAAAGGAAATTAACCCTTTTTAAAAATATTTTCTCCCAAAAAAATTGCATTTTCAAATATCAATACGTAGATTTTGGCTATCATGATAGAATTGTGAGGATATAATTTATTTAACAGGGGTAGAGTATAACACACAAATATTTTAAAAGATGAAAATTATGATTGATAGTGTCTATTAAATGTAACACTAAAATTATAAGAGAATATAACACCCCAAGAAATTATAAAAAATTTATTTAAATTCAATATATTTGATAAATTTCAATGTACGCAATACCATGTTCAAACGTAAAACTATACTATATTAAATATTTCTTATTTAAACATTTATAGTATAGAATATCCTTTTAGATGGAGTGTATTAATGGTAATAACTAAATTATCAAACTTTTATGGTTTAATAATATAAATAATTAATTAAATGGTTATTTATTGATTATTAATAAAATAAGAACAATTAGAATATATAAATATGTTGACCTCACATGTTTTGAAAATCCCATTCATGCTTTTATATACTTTGATAATATCAATCTAATGATTTTTTATATTTTAATTCTTTCAATCTGTGATCAAGATGATAATAATATTAAAATAATCCCTGAGATTTATTAATACATGTTTATCCATGTTTATATAAGTTCAAAAATAATTCTAACCCAATCGGATGTGTTTTTCATAAAAACAGATAAGTGTAATCTACTGGTAAAGAGCTACTGGTACTCAGTCTACTGATTGAATTAGTCTACCGATAGACAGAGTCACTGATACACTAAGGTCACTGATATAAACAGAGTTACCGGTAAGCAGACACAAAGTCTACCGACAGAATATAGGAGCTACCAATGTGCATGTCTACCAGTAGTTACAGATAGAACCAGTCTACTGAGATATCGACTAACAAACTCAACAGACCTACCGACAGACAAGAGCTACCGATGGACAAGATTCTACCGATAGAGCTAGTTCACACATAGTTAGCGATACATCGAGCTACCGATAGCTCAAGAGATACTGATGGAAGCAAGAGCTACCGATGGAGTAAGAGCTACCGATGGATAGAAACTATAATATACAGCTATCGATGCAAGAGCAAGAGCCACCATTTGAAGATCCTACAACACTGTACACTTTTACCAACACGAGCTACTAATGATTGAATAGCCAGTCAAACTCTATACTCTACACTCTCAATACTATTTGTTTATATACTCTCAATACTATTTGTTTATATACTCTCAATACTATTTGTTTATTAAGATAATGGTTACATTTGATGTTTTTAATGCAGTTAATGATATGTAATGATCTTTGTTTCCATGTCAGGGAACCATACCTAGTACCCATGCAAAAAGTAATAATTCTTATCTTCCGAAGCTGACAGCTATAAAGGGATAGAAAAATATTGTGCAAGATACACTTTTTGAAAGAGAGTGAATCAAGGCACTAAGAAGACACATGAAGGGTGAAAGAGCCAAGAGCTGAACAACATTCAAATTTGGAGCATTTTTCACTAGTCAACATCCATACCCCATGAATCCTAGACATACACGAAGAAAATTATTCTAGAGGAGAACACAAGCTGCATCTTGAGTGAAGAACTACAATAAACATTTCATGCACTCAGGCTGCTAAGTTGAACCTAAAATCAAGGAAGAAAACGAAACTCTTTTTTTTTTGAGTAGAAACCATAGAAGGACTCCAAAGAATATCAGACAAATCAAACGAGTCCAGAGCTACACTACTAATCACTTAAAAAATATCTAAACTCAATCATACTTATTGTAGTGATTATTTTATTAACATTTTGAGCAATGTGTGTACCCTGTTTATTTTACACACATAATTACTCATGTACTAAGAGAGAGGATTCTTAAATCCTCACTCAATCTTCATAACAACGTTTTTCCCACTATTGATAGTGGTAGAGGTCAAGTAACACCTGAACAACCTATGTGTTGTTTTTTGTTTTTCCCATGAAGAACTGTGGTAGAGGTATTTGGACCTGGATAGTAGTGTACTATTGTTTACCCCCAATCCAAGGTGTGGATCAATTTATAAAAATTGTTGAGAGGACTAAGCCTCGGCTTGAGACTGAACCTCCTATTTACCTTTGTTGTGCATTTTAATTTAAGTCTATAAGTATACTATATATTTATTTCATATTACGCTGCTATTACTTTGAAATACAAAACTATTTTAAAGCTACATTGATAGTTAAATTAGAAAGTGTTTATACTTATTGTAAACCAGTAATTTAGTTTCAAAAGTTAATTTAATCGTCATATTAAGTCAACTAAGACCTAATCAATCTTTGAGAAACTGATTGAACCTTTACACATTGTATAGATTCAGTACAACTTAACTTTGCTTTTATATTGGGGTATTTTAATAGAAATAATTTTAACAAAAAATTTTATTGGAACTCAATTCACCCCCCCCCCCATCTTGAGTATCCACTCCGACCAACATTTGGTTTCTAAGGTTGTTTTTGTTAATGGATTTTTGAAATAATCTATTTTTCAACTGTGATTTTAGTTTCATCTTAAAACATCTTAAATTTTTGTTAGTCCTAAATTTTATCTCTTTAAAATTTTCTTTTCTAAAATATAGTTATGGATAATAGACTACAGGGTGCTGCTACTAACATGAAACCTTTCTTTAATGGAACCAACTACGCCTAGTGGAAACATAAGATGAAAATACAATTAGAAAGCATGGGTTTTGATATCTGGAATGCTATAGAATCTCAATATAAAATTCCAGAAACTGAAAGAACAACTTGGGATGAACCTACAAAGACTTCTTATAATAATAACTGTAAAGCCATGAATTCCATGTACTGTGCTTTAGGAGATGAAGAGTTTAATAGAATTTCTGCTTGTAAAACTGCTTATGAAATATGGGATACTTTGGGTGTTTCTCATGAAGGAACAACCAATTTTAAAAAAATGAGATTGAATACTTACACTATTAAATATGAAAATTTTAAAATGAAAACTAATGAACCTATTTCTGATATGTATCTCAGGTTCAATGAGATAGTCAATACAATGAGTTCACTTGGAAAAGATGTTCCATCTAAGGAAAAAATTATGGGGATACTGAGATGTCTGCTAGAATGATGGAGAGGCACTTCTGTTTCAATCAGAGAGTCATGTGACATTGGAGAATTTCCTGTAAAAGAGATTATTGGAAAATTAATGATGTATGAGGAAGAACTCAAGGTAAATAAAGATGAAGATGATGAACCAAAAAAAAATCTCTAGCTTCCAAGTCTACTACTTCTAAGAACAAAGACATGGAGACAATGTAAGTACCTACTGAAAGTTCAAACAGTGAAGACTCTGACTCAGACAGTGATGCTGAGATGGCTCAAATATCCAAGAGATTCAAGATGTTTTATAGGAAGAATAAATTATTCAGTAAATCTAACAATAAATGAATGTATGATAACAAGGGACAATGGAAGAAGTATTCGAAGAAACTGACAAAAATGATGAAATAATCTGCTATGAGTGTAAGAGGAAAGGACACATCAAGGCTGATTGTCCAAAATTAAAAATCAAAAAGAAATATGATTATAAGGACAAGAAGTAAAATTAAGCTAATAAAGCTATTTCGAGTGCTTCAGAGGACATCAGAAGTGAGTTTGAAGTTTCTGATTCTGAGAAGAATCATGCCAACATGTGTTTCATGACCAACACATCTGAGGTAACTTTAGATACTCTGGTTTTAAACACCTATTATTCTAGAGATGATGTAGACTCTGATTCTGATTCTAAAAACATGACTAGTGACGAATTGTTTCAATACTGTAATATGCTAGAAGAGACATGAAATGAACTTAAGGATAAATACAAATCATTGAAAAAAATAGCATTCTCTCAGTACAACTGTTAAAACCGATCTTACTATTGAAAAAGAGAAGAATGCTCAACTGTTAAAAGAAAATATAGAACTAAAAATGTCAAAGGAGAAACATAGAAAAGACTTAGAGAAGTTTAAAAATGGAAATGATACACTAACTCAAATTCTAGGAAAGAAAGTGGCACCAAAATACACTACTGGTTTGGGATACCAACCTAGAAAAAGACAGTTCACTAAAACTCGATTTCTTCCAAAATCTGGACAGAATACTGCCAGTTCAAGTTCTGGAAATTTATATACTTCAACCAGTTATTCATATGGTTATAGATCAACTAAATTTAATCTATCAAAATCTATTGATTCTATAAATTATAGGAGACCCATAAGTCAAATACGGGTACATAAAGCTTTTATTGATAACCTATCTGGACCCAAGAAGATCTGGGTACCAAAATCATTTTCTATCTAAATCTGTTTTGTAGGAAACATGCTTAAAGAGTTCTCACAGGAAGGTATGGTACTTGGACAGTAGATGTTCAAGACACATGACTGGAGATTATTCATGCTTCAAAAGTGTAATAATGGTTGATGGAGTCCATGTCACATTTGGTGATAATTCTAAAGGAAAAATCATCGGCCTAGGCTAGATTGGTAACTCTAATTCAGTTTTAATTTCTAATGTTTTATTTGTTGATGGAATAATGTAAAATTTGTTAAGTATTTTTAATTATTTGATTATGTATTTAATGTGAAATTTGAAAATGATTCTTGTAATGTTTTTAATTCTCAAAATGTTTTATTATTTTTTTCTTTAACAAATGAAAATGTTTATGCAGTTGATTTAAATTCATTAGCTAAGAAAAATGATACTTGTTTAAATGATTTTTATAAATAATCTTAGCTTTGGAACAAAAGATTAGGAAATTGCAACATATACTCACTTATAAAATTTACTAGGAAGAACATAGTTATAGAACTACCTAAACTTGAACTCCCAAATGACAAAGTTTGTAATCCCTATCAAAAGGGAAAGAAACATAAAGTTTCTTTTAAATAAAAGAACGAAGTTTCAACTTCTCAACCTCTTGATTTGGTTCACATGGACTTGTTTGGTCCATCAATAGTTTCTAGTTTAAATGGGAAGCACTATGTCTATGTCCTAGTAGATGACTTTTCTAGATATACATGGGTATACTTCTTAGCTCACAAAAGTGAATCTTGTTCTTAATTTGTTAAATACTTTAAATCTATAGAAAATCTTAGTGGACGTAAGATTAAAACCCTGAGAAGTGATCATGGACATGAGTTTGAAAATCAATAGTTTGAATATTATTTCTCACAAAATGGATATAGTCATAGCTTTTCTTCTCCTAGGAAACCTCATCAGAATGGTGTGGTAGAAAAAAGGTATAGAACCCTTCACGAAATAGCTAGAACCAAGCTTAATGAATATGACCTGCCAATTTTTTTGGGATGAAGCTATGAATAGAGCTTGTTATATTATTAATAGAGAGTTAATTAGACCAGTTCTTAAGAAGACCCCATATGAGTTGTGGAATTATAGAAAACCTAAAGTTAGTTACTTTAGAGTCTTTGGCTGCAAAGTTTTTATTGTTAATACAAAGGATAATCTGGACAAGTTTGCATATAAGAGTGATGAAGGAAATTTTCTTGGTTATTCTTTAACTAGAAAAGCCAATAGAGTCTTTAATAAAAGAAGCAAATGTGTGGAATAATCTATTCACATCATGTTTGATGAAACTGATCCACATGATCCTAAAACCTCTCTTGAAAATATGGAGGATGATTTGAGTGTTCTGAACCTTAATGATAAATCTACAGAACCTTCTGTAAAAACATCAAGTTCTGAACATATTCCAAAATCTGCCGATATAGAACTCGAACATGGAGATGAACCTAAAATTTCTAGTACTACCTTTAATAGATCAATAAGGATTTTAAAGAATCTTCATTTGGATGTTGTTGTAGGTAATTTTGATAGAGGGACACAAACTATATCTTCTCTATGAAATCAAGTTGAACATCAAGCCTTTCTTTCACAGCTAGAACCAAAAAATGTCAATGATGCTATCAATGATGAATTTTGGGTAATGGCTATGCAGGACGAGTTAAATCTATTTGAAAGGAACAACGTCTGGGAATTAGTTGACATACCTAAGGACACTATAAAAATAGGCACTAAAAGGGTTTTTAGAAACAAAGTTGATGAATCTAGAAACATAGTTAGAAACTAAGCTAGGCTAGTTGCACAAGGATATAGTCAAGACGAAGGCATACACTATGAGGAAACCTTTTCACATGTATCTAGATTAGAAGCCATTAGGATCTTACTTGCCTATGCTGCTCATATAAATTTCAAATTATATCAAATGGATGTCAAAAGTTCTTTTCTAAATGGTTTTATTGTTGAAAATATTTTTGTTGAACAACCACCTAGATTTCGTAATCCTCATTTTCCAAATCATGTTATTAAAATTTCTAAAGCTTTATATGGTCTAAAACAAGCTCCATAAGCTTTATATGGTAGACTTAGTAATTAGCTTATTTCAAAAAGTTTTACTAAAGGGATTACTGATCCAACTCTTTTTATTAAAATAATTTCTGAAGATGTTTTAATAGTACAAATCTATGTTGATGATATTATTTTTGGATCTTCCAAAAACTCTTTACGTACTAATTTTTCAAAATGTATGAAAAATGAGTTTGAAATGAGTTTAATGGGAGAACTTATATATTTTCTTGGATTTCAAGTTTTCCAAAATAAAGAGGTATTATTTTGAATCAAAGTAAATATAAAAAGGATATCTTAAAACGTTTTTGTTTAGATAGTATTAAATAAAGTGAAACTACTATGAGTATTGTTTGTAAATTGGATGCAGATGAAACTGGGAAACCAGTGGATCAAACCAATTACAGAAGTATGATTGGAAGATTACTTTACCTTACTGCTAGTCGACCAGATATTATGTTCAATGTGTGTATGTGTGCAAGATTTCGAGCTAATCCAAAATAATCTCATTTACTTACTGTTATAAGAATTTTTAAGTATCTTAATCATACTATAAACTTAGGTTTGTTTTACCCAAAAAGGAAACCCTTTGAGTTAATGATTTATTCAGATGCTGATTTTGCTGGTTCCATGTTGGATAGAAAAATCACATCAGGAACATGTCACTTATTGGGAAAATCCATAATATCTTGGTTATGTAAAAAGAAGAATTCTGTAGCATTATCCACCGCCGAAGCAGAGTAAATAGCTACTGGTAGTTGTTGTGAAAAAATTATATGGATGAAACACACTCTTTTGGACTATGGATATGAATTTAAGCATGTTTCAATTAACTGTGACAACACCAGTGCATTAAATATCTCGATGAACCTTGTGTCTCACTCCAGGACCAAACACATTGATGTAAGGAACCATTTCTTGAGAGATCATTACCATAAGGGTTATATAATTATTGAGTTTATTGGTAATGAACATCAATTACCCGATATTTTCACTAAACCTTTGAGTTCGTATAGGTTAAGTTACATTAGACATGAGTTAGGTATGTTTAACCTCAATCGGTAGATATTCTCACCGATGTAAAATCCTCACCGATGTGATATTCTCACCGATATAAAATTCTCACTGATGTCGAATTCTCACCAATGTAGAATTCTCACCAATTTCGAATTCTCTCTGATGTCGAATTCTCACCGATGTAGGATTCTCACCAATGTGAATCCTCACCGATGTAACCTCACTGATAGAAATTCTCACTGATGTTTGTGCTATTTTAAAACATTGTCTTCCTCCAGAATCTGAATCAATTTTTTTTATTTCATTTTATTTATTTTTTTTATCATTCTTTAATGATAAAAATAAAGTCCGATCTACTTCTACATCCACTGAGCCTCAAACCGTAACCCTCGAGCCTTAGCTCCCAAATCCATATAGAACCCTAAATCCTTCGAACCAGCGATGGAAAACACCAAACTTCCTACCATCAGAGATGAATCTGTTGAGCCGAAAACAAATAAGCAGAGGACCAAGCAAGAAGCAAGTGGTAGTGGTAGTGTTTCTAGAACTAGGTTGGGGAGACGACCAGTGAATCCTCATATGTAAAATCGAGTTATTTTGATTGAAAAGGAGCTGTGTGTAGAATGGATGTTGCCTAGAAAATACTTAGTGCTCTATGTAGTTGAAGATCAAAAATGGGTAGAGTTTTTTTCGAACAACAATGGTCCCTAATTTCCAAAATTAGTGAAACAATTTTTCGATTTTGTAACCATTGAGAAATCAGAGAATGAAAATTGAGTAACCTCTTTTGTGAATGTAAAGGAGATTTCATTTTCATCTGTTGAATGTGTTTAGTGCTTCAAAGTTACACATGAAGGAGTATCTAGATATGTCTTTAAATCCATGACACCTACCAGTGATATTTTTGACTATGAGACTGCTTTGGAAGAGCTAACTGGTGATGGAAGTCAAAGAGAAGTAGTTGCTGCAGAAATGGATGGAGGGAACGGATTGCTGTTCAAATTCGTTCAACATATCTTGATACCGAGGAGAGGATACTTTTCCAATTTGAGATATCAAGATATCTATCTCTTGCTACTCTTAAGACATTGTTTAAAGGTAAATTTATGCAGATTGTTGATGATCCGAATGGAAGATATGACACGGCTAAAATCAAAGACAAATTCCCTATTCTGTGCTAAATTGATCTCTGTGATGATTAATGTAAAAGGGGTAGCTGAGTCTCAAGATGAGATATTAGTAGTGAATAATAACTTTTGTATCACCTATACTATGTGAAAATACATGAGGAAAAATTGGAACCCCTGGAAAGGAGAATGGGTCATTGATGACTAGAAGGTATATGAGAAATTCAATCCTGTGGATCATCCTTCAAGACCAAATGATGTGAGGGATCCTGTTTTGGGACCTGATGAAAAGGAGCCAGAATATAGTGATGATTCAGAAGAAGAAGAGTCCTCTGCTGATGAAGGAGGAGATCCTAACTTACCTCATAGACCAACTCCTAAAAATATTGATCAACAGTAATCTAATAAGGAAGAAGCTGCTTTAGAGGCTGTTGAAAAGGCTGCTGTAGAGAATGAAGAAGATGCTCATGAAAGTGAAGAATCTCTTTCAGTTGAGTTGAGTCTTAGTCTAGTGATTGGAAAGTATTTAGTCTCTAATGAGGATGAAGTAGAAGTGGAAGAAGTTGTACCTAATTCATAGGACCCTCCAGTTGTTGCAGAAGATGAATTGATAGTGGAAGATTCTCCTCAGGATGAAAGACATGCTGAGAATGTTACTGACAATGTTGCTGAGACTACCGTTATCCTAATTAAGGATGAACCCGCTGAGGGGGAGCATCAAACCAATGTTGGAAGTGTTAAAGTTGCTGCTGGAATTGATGATTGGGCAGAAGACCCAGGTTTTATATTCTGTGGTTTAGACTATCCATATTCCAATAATGAGGCATCTCACAATAGAACTAAGATTACATATGATGTCGATTCTGAGTTATTTCCCTAAGATATGGTCAGAATTCATGACCTGGATACGTTAATGAAAAAGCTTAAAGACAGTTTTGTGGAAGAAGTAAAGATGATGGAAGTTTCTATGGTATCATTAGTTCAATCAGTTATGACTGATTCTGTGGCGAGTTTAGCTTCTGAATGAACCTATGCTTCAGTTGCACCTCATGATTTAGTTAACAAAACTGATCTGGAATCCTTAAAGTATGAACTGAAAGAATCCCTTAGTACATCAATTGCTGAGATGAAGCACAGTTTTGCTGAAGAGATGATTATGTTGGAAGGATCATTTGAACTCTCTCTAGGTTGTAATTTGACAACCTTTATGGGAGAAATAGTTGAAGAAGTTAAAGAATTACAGGCTCATGTTTCAAGACTTGAATCAGATCTTGAAGCTCTAAAGGAATCTGTTGTTTGTTTAGACTCTTACATGAGCTCAAAATCCCAAGCAGATAAAAACATAGCTTATGTCAAGAGTTTGGTAAGCCAAATGATTTCAGTGTTTGAAGGTTTCAAAACATCTATGAAAGATCATATTAAAACCCAGGATTCCCAAGTTCAAAATCTTATCAGAGGGTTGACCAAAAGCTTCAAAGAGACTATATCTTTCTCTGTTGGTTCTCTTGCATCTAAACCTTTAGTGGATTTGAATCAGTTTAGAGTTGTGATGAAGGAGGAGCGTGGTTTATCTTCAACTAGTGGCTCTGTGGACTCATCGGAGCTGAGAAGCGTTGTGATCTCTACCAGAGATTCATCCAGATAGATAATTAATATAGTCTAAGACTATATGAGAGAAGCCTCTGCCTCTCAGAATAAAGTGAAAGATAAGGTGGACTCCTGTTTATCTAGAATTTTCACTAAAAATAAACTCAACAGTCACTTCAAACTTTTGTTGGAAAATATGAAGCTGCCTCCTATCAATCATGATTTCAGAGAACAAGTTAGCAATCTAAGGGAATTGACTCTAGCGTTGGAAAAGTTTATGGAAAACAAGGATGATTTCATATCTGCTATAGAGAGAGGAGGAGGAATAATTATGGATTTCAGAAATCGGTTACTGCCTTTTCTGCATGTTGATGCTATGATAGTAATTGTCCCTCCTGCTTTGCATGCCTCTGCATCTACTGCTTCTCTAGTTCAGATGAATCCTGCCCAAGCAATTTGAAGCCTCACACCTATGATCACACAATGGACTCTTCAATATAGACTAGTATCAGTTTATGTGGCTCAGCCTCCTATGATCATTTCTAGAATTCCTAAGCCCTCACCTGTAGCCACATCACGTGAATCCTCTTCTGCTCTCAAGGGCAAATCTCACATTGAGGATGTGGATTGAAAATTGGCTAGACCATTTGATAAGAATTCATTGTACTTTCTTTACTTTTCCCAATATCTAATACATTTGGATTTCCTTTATTTCTCATTGTGCTATATTCATTCTCTTTGGTTTCCCACTTTTTGATTATCACAAAGGGTGAGAGATTTTCTATAGGGATATTAAGGGGGCGATATAGTTTACCAGGCTTTTACAAAGGGGTTGAGAGCATCAAAGGGGGATAAATTTTCCCTATCATGATTGCCCTTATGATACTAGTGTTTTTCCTTTAATTCTTTGACACCATTACATTTAGTTCTCCGATGCCATTTCATTTAACTATTTGATACGACTAAACTTTACTTTTGATATCATTATATTTAATTTTATCTCTGATAATATCACTTTTTCTTCCACCTCTGATCCTTTATGTTCTATAATATACTATTTCTACGAGATAATTGATTTTACTCATATATCCTCTAATACAACTGCTCACTATTTTAAAAACTATATTTTTATAAGTTGTGGTTATCAAAAAGGGGGAGATTGTTGACCCCACCTGTTTTGATAATCCTAATCATGCTTTCATATACTTTGATAATCTCAATCTAATGATTTTGTATATATTAATTAATTAGATCTATGATAAGGATGATAATAATATTAAAATAATCAATGAGATATGTTAATCTATGTTTATCCATGTTTATATAAGATCTGAAATAATTCTAACCCAATCTGATGTGTTTTTCATAAAAATAGATAAGTGTAAGCTACTGATAAAGAGCTGTTGGTAATCAGTCTACCGATAGACTTAGTCTACCAATAGATAGAGTCATCGATACACTTAGGTCACTGATATAAACAAAGTTACCGGTAAGTAGACAAAAAGTCTACCGACAGAACAGATGAGCTACCGATGTGCATGTCTTCCAGTAGTTACCGATAGAACCAGTCTACCGAGCTATCAACTAACAAACTCACCAGAGTTACAGACAGACAAGAGCTACCGATAGACAAGAGTCTACTGATAGATCCAGTTCACACATAGTTAACAATACATCGATCAACTGATAGATCATGAGCTACCGATGGAAGCAAGAGCTACTGATGGAGAAAGAGCTACCGATGGAGAGAAACTATTATATAGAGATACTGATGCAAGAGAAAGAGATACCGTTTGAAGATCCTACGACAGCGTACACTTTTACCAACATGCGCTACTAATGATTGACCAGCCAGTCAAACTCTATCATCTATACTATAAAAACTATTTGTTTATATACGCTCAATAATATTTGTTTATATATTCTAAATTCAATTTGTATATTAAGCTAACAGTTACATTTGATTTTTTAATGTAGTTAATGATATTTAATGATCTCTGTTTCCATGTTAGGGAACCGTACCTAATACCCATGAAAAAAGTACTTATTCTTTTCTGCTGAAGCTGAAATCTATAAAGGGATAGAAACAGATCGTGCAAGATACACATTTTGAAAGAGAGAGAATCAAAAAACTAAGAAGACACGTGAAGGGTGAAAGATCCAAGAGCTGAATAGCATTCAAATGTGGATCATTTTTCACAAGTCAACATCCATACTCCAAGAATCCAAGACATACACGGAGAAACTTATTCTAGATGAGAACACAAGTTTCATCTTGAGTGAAGAACTACAACAAACATTTCATGCACTCAGGCTGCTAATTTGAACCTAAAATCAAGGAAGAAAATGACACTTTGTTTTCTGAGTAAAAACCAGAGAAGGACTCAGTAGCTTATCAGACAAATCAAACGAGTCCAGAGCTACACTGCTAATCACTAAAGAATTTCTAAACACAATCATACTTATCCTAGTGATTTTTTTATTTACATTTTGAGCAGTGTGTGTACCCTGTTTATTTTACACACATAATTACTCTTGTACTATGCTGGAGGATTCTAAAATCCTCACTCAATCGTCATAACCCTTTTTCCCCACTGTGGATAGTGGTAGAGGTCGAGTAAGACCTGAACATCATGTGTGTTGTTGTTTGTTTTTTCGACGAAGAACTGTGGTAGAGGTCTTTGGACCTGGGCAGTATTGTACTATTGTTTACCCCCGATCCATGGAGTGGATAAATTTATATAAATTTTTGAGAGGACTAAGTCTCATCTTGAGACTGAACCTCTCGGTTACCTTTGCTGTGCATTTTAATTTAAGTCTATAAGTATACTATATATTTATTTCATATTCTGCTGGTATTACATTGAAATACAAAACTATTTTAAAGCTACTTTGATAGTTAATTTAGCAAGTGTTTATACTTATTGTAAACCAGTATGTTTGTTTCAAAAGTTAATTTAATCTTCATATTAAGTCAACTGAGACCCAATCAATATTTGAAACTGATTGAACATTTATACTCTATATAGATTCACTACAATTTATCTTTGTTTTTAAATTGGGGGATTTTAAGAGAAATAATTTTAACAGAAATTTTTATTTGTACTCAATTCACCCCCCATCTTGAGTATCCACTACGACCAACAAAATAAATGATTTATGTAAACCTATATTTTTTTTGAAAGTTAGATTAATCTATCCTTTCACACATAATATAAAATTTATTTTTTCTACTCGAAGATATTTTATTTGAAAAAATAAAAATCCTTTTTAAATATATATTTCAATATTATAATAGGGATATTTTATAAGAATTATCTGAAAATATTAATGTGTTCATGAGTAGTGAAAAATAATGATTTTTATTGAAAACCAAAATTTTCTTAAAGAATAATTATGATTTAAAAATATCATTCACATTGATTTTATTGTGAAATTATTTTAGTTATATTAAAATATTCTATTTAATTCATTGAATTCAAAATCACACTAAATTTTGATATTAAAAAAATTTATACTTATGATAATTTTACATTACGAAAGTTTCTCATTCACCACATCTGGAATTTAATTTTAAAATTAATTATGAGAAAACAATGAATAACATTTGGAAAAATATATTAATTATTATGAATTAGAATAATTTAGATTATATAATAAGTTTATCACAATATTATTACACAATTAATATTAAATACTTTAAAAAAATAATTAACATGGTTAAGGTATAAATGGGTTTATTGGGGGTGGGGTAAAATTATGAATATTAGGTTTATTAATGAACAAACACATGTGTATAAACCATTTTTTGCCATATTTATACATTATATCTTCTAAGGATATATAGTTTCCCATATTGGAGGCTTAATTAATGTTAAAAACATGTGTAAGACTTTATGATTGAAAAAAATCAAGGTTTTTCCTATCCACCGCTTATAAAAGGCCACCATCTCTCATCCACTCTTCACAATTTGAAAACCCTTTTGTAAGGCCAAAACATACCCAAATCACTTCGATAATTCCTTCCCCACATCCTAGTTCCCTTTTTTATATTCATTATCCCTCTGATTAATTTATTAATTTAAAACATAATGATGCTCCCCAAAGAAGAGGTGAAATTTTGATATGTGAATATTTTTTTTTATTCATCTTCATATTGAAAATATTACAAAAATATGAAAATATGATAACACCAGTATATCCTATATTAAAAGATGTTAATATTCTAATGTAATAAACCAGATCCATCTACACTTCTATTAAATTAGAACTAAAGCCATCAATTTTGTGTATGTTAGACTACCACTTCATGAACTGATCTATTTTATTTTACCTCACCAATTAATTGGATAGATAAAATATTTCTTACGTCTCAATTTGGAATCCACTGAAATGGTGCTTTCACCCAATTTGTTATGAGGCCTCAAGAGTGCCTCCCTATATTCTAGTGGTTTCCAACTAAAAGATAGGGACAATGGTGGTATAGTAGGGAGAATATTCCCTTATAATATAGTAAGAAAACATTTAAAATGGCTAAGTATCATATAAGTCATTAAATAAACCGAGTGAGGGAGAAATAAATAAAATTAAGTAAATAATGATGGAAAAATAAATTGAATGATACAAAGGCATGAACAACTATGATATATAAAAAAATTTCACATATTCAGATGACTATATAGATACCATAGTACAAAAGAAACAGATATAAAAGTACAAGGCTTTACTAATAACTCTAATTCGTACCACATACCTCCTCTACAAACACTGTCAAACTGTAGCATCCTGATCATAAAAAACCACTAAAGAATTTCTACTTAAGAATTAATCGTTGGGACACAGTGTTATCCACTATTAAACTGTTCTAATCTAGAAAATAATACATATGGTCTACAAGAACACCAAGGTTCATGTTCTGTGGTGACAACTAATATATGTGGGACACCCTAATTATGATCTTCTAAAACATACTCATATCGGTTCATGCAAAATAGGAATGCTCAGCCTAGACGATACAAAGCCAAAAAACATTTGAAAATATAATTACATGAATCAAATGTCAATCCCCGGGTCTTTAATGTCAGTCTACTAGGAAATTTTATCCATGGATATCCATATCTATATGGATATATATGTATAGGACCTTACCAATATATATATGTATATATATAAATTGAAGGGCATTTGATTGAAATAACAAAAAAAATTATGATATCTTTCTAGTTTATGTAATTTCGATCGCATAGACATCCTATGAAAGGGAATTGAGATGGATGTCTGGAAACTCAAGACATGTATCATTATGTTTATTTGGGGAACCATAATCCCAATAGAAAAGTGTATGCATTGGCAATCAATAGAAATGTCTCGAATTAATCTATCTCACCATAAAGGGATACCCTTCCTAAAAATAGGTTCACCAGTACTATCCTCTTGTAACATTAACCAAGGATTCAAGGGAATTATGTCCATACATCATATAATTTTTCTATAGTTACAACCTCTATTTCACATTCCATGTACATTCAAACCAATTTTTGAGCCATAGGTTCTTCTCCATAGGCGGTCATGAAATTCAAAGAATAGATAATACCAAATGGTTGGAACCATAAAATAAATGAAAGGATAACTAGCCTGTGAGATGCCATGACTACCCTTGATGTGTCTAATAATGGATATTGGAATCATCATTGCCATCATTGATATCATAATCATTCATGGAATCCAACGATGTTAGATTCCATTCCCAACACCGTTGTAATGTAACCAATTAGGGAGAATGCAATCATCCATATTGTAAGGCAATGTTCAAGGAGATCATAATAATATTATATAAACTATTATTCAATGTGAGCCTAATCATCTTAATCATATATCAAATAGAGGACTGAGGAATCATCCTCATAACCTTTTAGAGTGCAATCATCAATGAGTAACAATACTAGGGATTTCATTCCTGTATATCATATTCATGAGATTAATTGTTTGATACTATGAACAAACTCTATAAATCCTAATAATATAATAATCCAATATACAATCTTAATAGCTATATCCAAGGAAGTACCTCTAGGGATAAAAATTTGAAATAAAATTTCCCAAAATTTGGATCCGATGAAGAATTTATTGGAATCCAAAAGTGAAATAAAGATGCTTTGTTCAAGGATCAACACCCAAAAACATTAAAATAACTCTTTCTAACATCGTTGTATTAGTAATAACCAAGTAAAGGTATAAAAAATAGTAAGGGTGGTTGAACGCCTAAAAGAAATACTACAACCACAACCCCATGTGCTTACAAGATCAATATAGGTTATATGGTGTCACCAGCTACCTTCTATACCCAAACCTGATGTGATAACATAAGGTTGGGAAGACATAATAGAACCTACAAGAACCATTATGTCAAAACACTAAAGAGGAATCCAACATGGGATCCTTGAGGTCCACACAAAATACAAGGCATCCTATTTGGGATTCATGGATTATAAGGGTATAATGATGTATCCTACATTGGATCCACTAATGGTAAGAAATAGTGAGGTATCATATAGGCGATCCTTGGATCTTATGAAAAACCATGGCATCCTATATGGGATCTTCGTAACGACACATAGGTTAACACATTATACAAGGTACCCCCACGACTATATAAAAAGCTATAATAATCCTACATGGGAACCTCAGAACTATGTACTTGTAAAGGGATCCTAAAAGGGATTCCCTTGGTCTGAATATAAGCAAACATAACCCACATAGTCCATTTAGTAACCAGAAAGATGGTAGAGTAATCCAACTCGAGATACTCATGGATAGAACAAAAATATAAGAATCCTACTTGGGATCCTAAGTGAAACATTTTCTAACGTAACCATGGCCAGAAAAAAAATCTCACAAAGTTGAAGTCCTACAAGATAAAAATACAAAGACATATTTCAAGGGATATTAATAATGGCACATTATAGAATAGTTCTCACTCAATGGGGACAACAGATATAATTATTGGAGGAATAACCTCTACATTCAATATATTTCACAAAGGAATCCTCTATATACTTCATGGGTTCTACCATTATGATATATGTCACAAGATACTTAGAATGGTCTATTCATGGTTCAAATTATAAATCCTTGTTGAAAAGATAATAAAACCACAAAATTGGAAGGAAAAAAGGGAATTACATAACATTTCTCCATGAGCGCACAACGTGTACTCCCAAATCCCCTCATGGGAGTTTACTTCCACCAAACATTACATGTAAATTCCCATGTACAAGATGTTTTGGCCCTACACACTGTATGTACCCAACATAGGGTACCAACCAATGTACCTCATAGGGCCTGACCATGTACTATGCCTGAACATATACATCCACATGGCATGTGACCCACACATGGTCTGGATGTGTACTCTACACAACATATGCCCCTTACACTAGAAACCTAGCCTTGTACATGGCTTCACTAATGAGTAAAACTAAATGGATTGTATAACCCATATAAATTCTGTATGTCCAAAAACTGATCTTCCACAAAATAGAAGAACACATAGTGCATATTACCTAACCTGTACGCCATGTAGAACGGTTTTTCAAAATGGGACCCCTCTAGAATACCAGAAACCCATTTTTTCTCTCAACGAACAACAAATCAGACCAAGATGGGTAATAAGAATGAATTTAAGGGGATTTAAACATTATAATGATATATATATATATATGGATCTATGGTAAAATATTTAAAAAACCTAACATTGGGAGGAATCCATCGAAGCTTCTCCAATTTTTGTGGTCCACAATTTCTGTATGATGATATATCATGTCCCGAGCTCCACAGAGGTAACCTTTATCCCCAATATAATAATATACCCATATATTCCTATCTCATTCTATCAAATAGACATGCGAAAGGAGGGTATTAATCTATGAGTGTGATAATGCAGGATGAAAAGAGGAAAATAATAATATATAAAACAATATAAATAAGGATAAAAAGAAAGGAAAAGGGGTTGTGGTCTGTCCCCGATGCCCGACTTGAGTTTATGCATCACCAAGGAAAAACAAAAAATTATTATATCAATGGAAAAGATACAATCTCAATATTATAATTTCATAAAAATATATGACCGAACAGTCATATGAAAATAATTAACATTTTATTTATTAAATATTAACTATTAATAATTTTTATAATATTTTAATGCGATAGATATTTTCCAAACACTTATCCTACTGTAAACACATAATTTCATGACCAATGGACTTGTTAAAAAAATTCATTGGTCATATGGTATGGAATAAATATCATTTTATCCCTTATTTCTTATGAAATAAAAAAATTCAAATTTCATCTGAAAATTATATTCCACCAAAATAATGCACCATAAAATCTCTCTACTATTGAACATATTATCCCAGAGAAGCCTTTTTATAACACTAGAATCCATTCTTTATACTAATGATTATTTAATATAATGTGACCTTGACTACCCAATGACTAGTCTTATATCTCCAAAAACTATCTTTTATGTGGAAGATATTTATCTGTGACCAATCTAGAACTTCACACTATATTAATAACCTTACCATCATCTAAAAACCAAAATCCATGAACTATGTCTTGTGGAAGCAAAAATATTAAATAGAAAATTAAACTCACAACCCTAAAATAGACAATGGTCCACTCCCCACCATATGTATTACCTTTCCCTACTCCTCATTCTCAACATAAATATGTTTCACCAACCAACTAGGAATTACATTTGAAAATAAATGAAGCTCAGTGTAGAGGCAAAGCTCTCTCAGAAAAATCATGATGATATCTAGATAGAGAATAATTTTATGTTACAAGGAGTATACTAATATTCCACAAAATGAATTTACTTTATTTTCGATCCATGATTGCAATATGTATAATAACATTCAATTTACCAAAAACTAACACCACGTCTCCCTAAAATGTGTGTCTTGGTCCAAACATGGGTCAACCATCTTACATCAACTAATATTATCTCAATGTCACATTTTCCACATAGGTAAATTCATCATTTCCACAACAAATATATGAAAACCAAGCCATTTTAATGTCTCGAAACCATCATTCCATGGATTTTACCTAGCTACAAATAGATTAAGATTCAAATTATACCTCAACAAACATGTTTATACCATTATCCACAGACTCACACACTACTTTGTCATCCATTATAATTCTAAGCAGACTGTGTTTCATGGAATTCCATTTTCATTAATCAAGAATATCCCTAGGAAATCCTCTTCAATTTTTTTCTCATCATTAATTTCATGATGTATTATATGACCACTTATCACCCAGATACATTCCAGACACGAGTGTCTACTCATAATTTGACTAAATAAGCAATATCAGAAACACTATTGACTTGGCTATGCACTCGAATAGTCTTACATATCCTAGCCATTCTTATTACCAAAACACCCCAAGTGCTTACCAAAATATAAAGGAATCAATATTCCTATAATGTAGTACTCGAGCACCTACCATTCCTTGATTTCAAAAAGAGTATAAAAAAATCTCACACCAAAATATTAATCTGAAATCAAGTTCCAACCACTCTCACACTAGTTTCCATCAAAACAAATTCGAACAAGAAGGTTCTAATTCAAACTAAGGGCCTCTACATCTCCCTATAATCCATATATATCATGTCTCACAACTGATTCATTGGGTTTGACCACCTAGACAAAAAGATCAAAAATCTCTATAGAAGGTAATGATTATAATTATATACATGGAAAAAAACTATAAACCCATCTAAAAGTGCCTTGAACTTCTATGAGCATCATCCTGAGGATGTGCTCCCTGGAGGTCACAACTTCAACATCGAAGAGGAACTGAACTAACACTCATTGGACATTAATATATAGTGACACACCATGGAAGTCCAAATCACTTGAAAAATCCGTGTATCCCTCAGCAACATATTCAATGATCCTACTAGATAACCACGCCTAAGTAAAAAAATCCTATAAGGGTACAATAGAAGTGCATCCCATTTATTATCGACCTACTAGTGCAACTTCACCTCCTTTACAATATTATTTAGTCATCAAACTCGTCACCAATTCTTGAACATTGATCCACCTAGCATTGTATAAAAAGGATATATATATATATATATATATATATATATTTGTGTGTGAGAGTAGTGCCAAATGAATTGGCCAATGTTTTTATTAATAATCACACACTTGAAGGCCTATATGACATGAATCCAACATGCCAAATATGATGAAAGAGGTGTCTATTAAAATTTCTTGAAAAGATACAAAATCTATCTATGAACTCTTTACAATGGCCAACATCCAGATATCCATAACAAATAGTCACGTAAATATAGAATACACCTCTATCATTATGACAATCATATAGAACTGTAACATCGTAGATAAAATCAATCTCATACCCATGAAGACCAAAACATCCTACCAGAACTAGTGTTCTTGATGCTCTAGTACGATATCAATCACAGTTTATTAAAAATTCATAATAATCTTACCTACCATACCAAAAATAGAAGATACAATGAAAATAACAGATTTGGAACCACATTGTAACATCCCAACCTGGATTCAACCAAAGATATACATCGATTTGGTTTGTTACGGGGCCTCAAGAATGACTCCCCATATGTTGATGGTTACCAACTGATATCAAGTATCTAAGGTGCTATATTGGGAGAATATATACTCATATAATTATAAGAAAATATTGAAAATAACTATTTATTATACACACTAGTAAATAAATCCATTGTGTAATAAATAAATAAACTAAAATATAATATTCCATAATAATATATACAATGCAATAAAATTCCAAACAGCTATGCCATACATATAACACTGGTCACCCACTAGGATGACCATACAGATACAAAAGTTCAAAAGATACTGAAATAAATGTATAGTATTCTACTACTAACACCAAGCCATAACACGTACCCCTTCACCAGAAATGGAGAAACTACACGAGCTTGATCATAAGTACAAACTAGTGTATCTCCATTCCAATAAGAAAGACTAAGCCTTAACCCTATCAACTATGAAACTATATTCAAACTAAATATCAGACAGAACATTTACACATACAATGATGAATGCTTGAAGGGGATAGAAATAATTTTTGTAGGAAACATTGTCAATAAATCAATAAAATGATCTCCATAAAGTGAATGCAGAAAAAATTATCTCTGCCTTAATGATACACAATTGAAAATATAATTAAATCCAATAATTTGAAACCACAGTTGAACCCCATGTTCATAATATATCACCCCATGATTAACATATGTCGATATTACATAATTTTAGATGAATAATCAGAACATAAGAAAAATACATGGCTGGGTACTGTAATATTTTACTATCTATAGAAACATGGAACAAAAACTTCTAACTCTATGAAAAATCATCAGTGTTTTCCAAAAGGATCATCCCATTTAGAACATATTCTTAAAATTTCTTCATAACTTTTTAATGGGACATATAAAAGTGATGTTTTTAGAATATATGTAAGGGTAAACAAAAAAGATAAATAACTATAAAAAGAGCATAATGGTTTTAGAATAAGAGAATAACATTTAAAGATCATACCATAAATATAAAAGATCATATACATAAGTCATGGAATAAATATTGGCAGTCCATAAAACATGAATCTTAACTAAAGGAAGATTATAATCCATGAAATCCTAACATAATATTAAAAGTGATGATTTGATGTAGACACATAACCCAAAAAAATTATTTCTAAAGTAGTCATGACATCAATTCCAAGGCTATCTAGGTATTTTGGATTTACTCTTTATACCATCGTGGAAGTTATAGTTCACAACCATGACCATATTAGTAGACAAATTCCATTTCTGAACTAAGTTCACTTCAGTTTCTATCCATGACTAACTCATGGGATATAAATCATTACCAAATGAATTGGAGGGAGATATAGGTCCCACCCATCTTATAATTAAATTACACATCCATTTTCTATAGGATTACAAATAATCATTTCATAACCCGTCAAATGATATATGTATCAAAAATAGGTAATATTTTTATAATATATGGATAAAAGAATGTTTTCATAATCAATTCGTCCAAGAATATACTTTGAAAATAATTGGGTTTTGTGTTGTTATAACCCATGAATGTGGAATAAGTTTTATAAACATATATCCCATACTAGGGAAACATTTTTAAAAATTATATAACATCTGACAGAGAAATTTGTTTCGTAAACATCATGAAATCAATAAAAAAATCAATTATAGAACAATTATGAATGGAACCATTAAAACATTACTATAGAAATGAATCAGTAATGAAAATAAATGGCTAATTTTGTGGGAAATTTTTTGGAAATTTGTTTTAATAGTATTTCATTATTGAATTATCCTTCCTTCTTTGGAGAATGATTTAGAAAATAGAAAAACTTTTTAAAACTATTTTCATGAAAACAATATTTAGAAAATATAAATAATTATTTAAAAATATTATTAAAATCTTTTTCTTTTGAATAGTAAAAATGGAATCAGAAAATTGTTTTTAAAACCATTTCCTGGAAAACATATAAATGAATATTGAAAATGTTTTGTAAACCATTTTACTCGTAAACAACTAAGGAATTGTTGAATGTATTACGGAAAAATATTTTCGTTGAAAATAATATGAAATATTATAAAAGACATATTTAAATCATTTAAACCCTTTTATATGAAAACATACTTTTGAAAAAATGTAATAAAATATTTTAAAATCATTCTTAAAAACTTTTTAGACATAATTTTTTATTCTAAATAACATTTTATTTGTAAATACCATAAAAAATTGAATTTCTAGAATATTTGAAAAATCACTTTTCATAAAAATAATCTATTAAAATATCATAGTAATATTCAAAAGAATTATGGTCATTATAGAAGATAAATTTTTATATTCCAAACATTCCTCTTTCACCGTTAAAGGGATAGAAAATTTCCTCAGTAGGTAAATAAAAATAAGGTCACTTCAAAAAGACGCATTTTATCAAATAGGAAAAACATCATCAAATTTTTTAATTTGGATATAATAGTTATACATCATTTAAACCACGTTTAGAAAACATTGTTTTGAAAGAACACATATTTCTAACAGAAGAGAGATGTGCAGTTAGACTTCCCTAAAAAGAAATTCGTATGTGTGTTTTGTACTAGAGTGTGTAAAAATGGTACCAATACATGATGATATAATTATTAACCATAATAGAATAAATCTCATGAGATTTATTGATATATGGATCATAATATTTGATCAATTAATGCATAACCATAAACAATCCTGATAAATGACGATATTCTTTCAATTAACTCTTACCACTTGGTAACCCTGAATCATACTCCACATGAAATTAAATGAAGCTTAAAATATCATTAAAAGAACTAGTTTCATGATTTAACCTTTGAAATGTTATTGAATAGATATATTATATAAATACTGGTTAATTACCGGGCATGTGTCTCAATGACGGAAAATTTATAAAAAATTGCACTGCCAGTTTGTAATTTCTGAATCATGAACCCCATGAAAATTTTTTCATTAAATTTTGATTTAAATACAGATAAATTTAATTACATAAAACATAGAATACATAAATTTTTAATGTAAACACCTCACTTAAGAAATATGTTGTGAAAATGGATTTTGTCTAAAATAAAATAAAAGGGAGATGATAAAACCATTACCTTATGTGTTCATTGTAATCATACTCATAAAGACCTCATGAATAAAAATATATGCTTATTATACATCTAACATATAACCATATTTTTATATCTAATACCATATATTAATTATTATTACTTTATACTTCCTATTTCTCAATAATTCTATGTTAATGTTGCGTTTTGTGTAATATCCCATTTGTTTTTCATATGTGTTCTAGCTTGTTATCATTGATACTCTTACGTAGAAAAATATTTACTTATTTAAAAATATTAAAACATTATATAATCTATTTATGTATATCTATATTTTTGATAATCTATAAATGATTGAAATATGAAGTGGAATAAATTGTTCATAGTGATGGTAGACAGTACATACACAATAACACTTTTCCTATTTAATTTTCGTTTTGGTTGATATGAAGAAAATGAAAAATATTTATTAACAAATATGTTAATTCAAGTAGATTTATTATTTTATATTTATCATATACATTTAATAAATATATCCTCATTGAAATCCATGTAGAGTGTTAACAAATCACGTTGCTTTGGGGAGGTGTTAGTCCACACTTTCACAAACCATGTTATCATATATGAAAAAATTAAATATAATGAATGTAGCTGTTAAATAATAATTCCAAAAGCATAAATACATAATAAATATAATAAATATAATATTTAAATATATATTACAACATAATTACCAAATACGATAGGTGGTAATGGAAAAAATGGTCAATATCATTTTGTGATGCGGTAGATCACTATAAAAAAGAATGTTACGTTCATTACACATTAGATGGATGTGTGTCTAACAGTTAGAAAAAAAATCATAATGAAAAAAATATTAATATAGTGAGTATACTGAAGATTTTATATAACCATGGGAAAAATATTTGACATGGTGAATAATGAAAATAAAACAAAAGTTTTTAAGGAATGATGATAAGTATTTTTTGAGTAATTCTTTTTGGATTGCACCAATGGGCTTCCATGGATAGTTTTCTACCCAGAGTGTTGATTATTGATATATAGGAGTTATTTTTAGATCTTAATTTGGTAGGTTTTGAATGAAAAAATATTTCTTGATAGATATAATGAAGTGAGGGGTTGAGTTCCCTTTTATAGACGAGAAGGAGTTATCTTATTGAAAATATAAAAAGGTAAATGATTTTTGAGGCCTACCTTACATAATGTGACTCCAATGTAATTTTTAAATTAAGAAAATGATATTAATTGGTCAAATTATTTCCATAAAATGTATTTTAGACATGTTTCAAGGTCATCGGGCCTCTTAATATTAATGTTTAACAATTATGTAATCTTGTTTTTACCTTAATCCATGTAATTAATTTATATTACTTTCACTAAATGTTTTGAAAAAAAATTTGATTAAATTGTTAGAAATTATAAAAATTTTTGACACCAAATATAGAATCAATTTTGAAAAATTATAATCAATGTTTTGGTAGAAATTAATTTTAATTTAATCTCATAGGTGGGATGACAAAGTCAGCATATGGTGTAAAAATGGTCACAAGTTTCCTAATTTTATATCTGAATTTATTGTGCATATTTTCCAATGAATTAAATCTGATTAATTTATGGAAAATTTATCTAATTATTATTTAAAATAAAATTAAAATATAATTTAACTGTGTAAATAATTCATATGATTATTTTTTTGTGATTTGAAATTCAATATTTTCACTATTAATCAAATAATGAAACATTTCATAAAATCACCAAATATTAATCCAAAGTAAATTTTTTATATTAAAAATTTAAAAATAATGTTTTTTGAAATAAAAATTATAAATATTTCAAACTTTTTATTTGTTATGGGTTCACCATTAATATTGCGATTGAATTATCATTAAAAACATCTTTTTATTCATAAAATTGGATTTATTCTTATCATATACCTAGGAAATCTATTTCAATAAAATAAAAAATATTAATTTAATATATAATGTATAAATTTTATTAAAAAATCATAAACAATGAATATTTAATTTATTGAGATAAAGAGGTGTTTTTATGTAGAAAATTAGGATTCTTGGAACATGAAATTTTTTATTCTCAAAAAGATCTAAAATTCACTAATATATAATTAATAGCCAAAGGAATGATTTAATATATATTTTTAAACCAATGTTTCATAATATATTCAATTTCATTCATATCATTCATTTTAATGGCTTTGTGATAATTTTCATAACATTTTAATAATAATTTTATTTTTAATTATAGTTTGGTAAAACTAGACATTCATTATTGTACAAGGTTGAGTGGGTTTTTCTTATAAATTAACTAATAACATTTTAATTTCATACAAAATTTTATATTTTCAATGAAAAATGAAATAAAAAATAAAAAATAGATTATATTGTTTTGAAAAAATATATTTCAAAACACACACTGTGTTACATTTGAGTCCCCTTAAAATGAATTGCTCCATTGAAATTAAACTAGGTTATCAAATTATTAAATCATTAATGTTTCATTTAATGAAACCAACATCAAAAAATAATACTAAAACATAATTTAGAATCAAATGTTTGAACAATTATTATTAAACAAATTAACACATTACTAGGTTTCCACATATGTGAACATTGTTTGGGTGTGATGATTAGACATGGAGAAAAATTGTAAATAATTGTAGAGAGTGGAAAATATAATTTATCACCAAAAAGTTAATATTTAAATGATTGTGAAGGGACTTATGATATTAAATCTATAGTGATTTATAATACTATCACATCAATATAAACAAATGTATTAGGTTAAATAATTCTTAAAATAATTTGACTAGATTTTAAGAATTTGTTTACAGTCTATGAACATAATGAAATATACATATTGGACTTCATTACAAATCATATGATCAATATTACCCTTTTCATGTGTCTTAAAAAATTTCCACTTCATCTCATAACCAAAAAAATTATGGTGAAACTTTTATCCTATAAGCACTAACTGATCATAGGATCCATAGGTAGAATGAAAATTTATTCTATCTGTCATTAGCTATCTTGACAGAAATGGATTTCACAGGTTATCCAATATGAAATAATCCACATATGGATAAATGAAACCATAATTTTAAAATTTAATCTGAAGATTAACATAACCAATTACATAAATGGTTAACCTTATAATCCTTTAAAATTTTGAAAAAGAAAACATTAGATATAAGGTCACTAATTTTCTTCATAACAACTTACCACCGATCCCTTAGATATTATAATTTGGCTCTTGGTTGTTTGATTCCAATCATATAAGTATCATTGTCTTGTATTATCTTGAAATATGGTAATAACATGAATAACCATATATCCTTATTGAATATATTCATTCTTTCTCATTCCAAATATCATTGGATATATTCCTTAAATTCTGTAATCCCCATACAAGAAATACTGGAAAATTATTACAAAAAATACTTTATTAGTTTTGGGAGATTGATACCATCCAATTTAATTTATCCAAATCAATCATCTCTTTATCCAAGATAAAAAAATTGTCTCATTATCATTAAAACATTAAGAGTTATCTTCCCTTAAATAATAATATATGATTTTCATTAAATCACTTTCTTAAGTCTTCATTAATAGTCAAAATATCCTTTTCAATTATCAATTAAAATAATGTACTGAAAATACTTATATAATTTCTTGATTCACATATCAATATATTTTAATTCTAAGACATATACACTTCAGTCATCAAACTTTATTCTTAATCCATTACTCCCACTTCTCCATTTTATTGTTAAAACCCCCTTTTCATATAATATAAAAATGAATAATTTTTGTTGTTTCCTAAACCTCAATATAGCAATGATTCTTATTTTTAATGTCAAAAGTATTGTTAGAACATCTGATACCTTTCACATTTAATTTTTGGTACCTTTATATTCAAATGTATAAACAGTAATTATACCACCTTCCTAATTCACTTCGAGGGATCTCCAATAAGGACATAGATTTTTATAATAATTGTACATTACACATTTGAAACATTAAATGTTGACCCAATTACATCTGTTTAATGGAATTGACTAACACCATAAATCATATAATGAGAAGCAATTATCGTAGATGAAAACCACATAATCATTAAAAATGTAGTTATAAGATATCTAAATCATGACACGTACTTTTGTAATCTATGAAACCTTATTATTACACTAGTATATTCATAGTCATATTTTTTTTAAAATTTTTCAGGACGGTATTTAATGATTTTGATAATATCTAATGAATATCCCCTGGGAGTGTCAAACTAGGTGTGCACCAAGGCCTATTTTCTTACTCTAGTTCCTTATTGAGAATAAATCAATATGGTGTTCTGGGTTGGATAATAATATATAAATCTATTTTATAGGAACATCAACTTGTATAATCCAGAAAAATATGTATTTCTATGAAACTACTCACTCTAGAATTTACTGAAATTCAATATCATTTTCCTACAATTTAACTTATCATTATACATATCCTTCGATACCTCCCTAGACATATCGTTATATTTATTTCTAGGGATCTCACTAATTTTTTCTCATCATAGTTTCAAATTTTTAACTAATCCATTACTTGGATTACAACTACATCAACTTAGGATTAACAAAAATTGATATTACATCAATTTAGATAAATATTCAACACATTACAAAAATACATGTTCGAGGACCACAATGGTTTAGTGTATTTGGAAACATGGAACAAAAAATCTCTCTTATTAAATGATAATAAATTTTATCCAAAATTATTGTCCCATTTAGTACTTCAACCTAAAAATTTTATTCATAACCTTGGAATGGAATAATGAGGGGTTGTGCTTAGATGCTCAGAAAGGGTTAACAAATGAGGTACGTAAGCATAACATGAAAAAAATGGTATGAGAACATGAGAATGATTTTTGAATATCCTACCCTACATATAAAAGATCATATAATTGAGTCATGGAATTCAGATAGGTAGTCCACAATACATGAATCATAAGGTAATCAAGAAAAATAGCCATAAAAGCATAATATATGAATAAGACATAACATTTGTGGAAGACACCTAACAATATAAAATTATTTCCATAGTTTTCATGGAAGTTCCTCCAAGTATATGTTAGTAGTATGGGATAACTCTCTATGCCATCTTGGTTGTCACAACTTACTTCCACGACCATCTTATTTGTCATGGTTCACTCCCAAGGCTATCTTAGAAGTCAAAGTCATTTACAAAATTGAGTGCACTCCCTATTTCAACCATGTATATCTCCTGGTATATATATATCTTTACACATTTAATTGGAGGTTGATATAGGTTTCACTTTTATTTTAATTAAATAATATATATTTGTTCTAAAATTTCATAAAAAAATCATGTTATAATCCATGAAATGAAATGGATATCACAAAAATGTAATGATACAATAACTCATGGATAAGAGACAAGTTTAATAATCATTTAATCAAAACATAATGGATGAAAATAATCATGTTTCAGGATCATATAACCAGTTATATAGGAATTGGTTTCATAAACATATAACATGTGAAAGAGAAATGGGTTTCATAAACAAATATCATGTGAAAGAGAAACAAGTTTCATAAATATCATTCCATCAAAAGGTAAACAATTTGTACAATTATTACGAGTGGAACTATTTTTTAATTTCCCTAGAAAGGAATGGGTAACACAAATAGATGAATCTATGGTGGTAAATAATTTTAAAATATCATTTGCGAACATTTCATGATGAAATTATCCTTTATTCATTGAAAACATCTTCCTAAAACATATAATTATTTGATAACCATTTTCATGAAAGTAAAATTAAAAAAATGATTATTTTAAAACCTTTTGAAAACCATTTTTTTATAAAATATACAAAGGAAATGTGAAAACATTTCGAAACTAATTTTCTGTGAAATTTTTTAAAGGAATCATGAAAATGTTTTGTAAACCATTTTCCATGAAATCATATAATGAATGTTTGAATTTATCATTAAAAACCTATTCATATAAAATAATTTGAGAACTTATAAACGAAACAATGAAATCATTGAAATACTTTTCTTTTAAAAGATATATTTTATAAACATATAAAGGAAGATTTTGTACTGATGTAAAATAATTTTTTAATATTCAAATTCCTTCGAAAACCTTTTTCATTGAAACTATCTTTAAGAAAAATGATGATACATAGTATTAAGAGAATAATTTTTCATAAAAATAAATACTTTGAAATTAAAAAAGATTCTTCAAATGAATGGAGGTCATGATAGGGGATAAATTTATAAATTATAAACATTCATCTTTCACCATAAAAATATTTGAAAAGTGCTTCGATTGAAAATTAAAATAATACTCCTTTTTAAAAGAATATTTTTTAAAGGTAACACATGGCTGAAAATTTATTTTATAGATAATATAATCGAATCTTTGAAAACACTTTTGAACAGCATGGTTTTGAATGTACACAACCTTCCAACCAATGAGAGAGGTAAATTTGAACATACTTATAAACACTTTATTACTAATTCATGAAGAAATGAGTGTAAAAATTGTACCAACACCAAACTATATCATGAATAACCATTATAAAATACACCTTATGAGATTTATTTAGTGATATATCATAATATGTCATCAATGGAAGCATAATAATAAACAATATCTAAAAACAATGATATTGTATCAACAAACACTTACCACTTGGTATCCTTCAATTGTACTCCCCATGAGATAACATGAAAATTAGAATATCCAAAAAATAAGTAGATTCATGATATATCATGTAAATGGGTAGTTAATATACCTCATAGATGAATATATTTGCATAACACGACATGTTTTTCAAAGAACGAACATTGAGAAAAAAATACTTTACCAATTTGGTACCTTCTGAAACATAAACCCCATCAATGAAACGTAATAAAATTGAAAAATAATACACATAAAATTATTTATATCAATCATTTAATAAAATAATGTGAATTAAACACACCACATATATAAAATAGGAGGTGAACATGTCTTTTTTATCCTGTAAAATTAATGTGAGATGAGAAAACCCTTACCTTATATATTGACACTCATTGTACTCATAAAATCCTACTGTATAAAAAATACATGTTTATTATAAATCTAACAATTGTATGAACAATTTTTTCACTCCGTTATGTATCCTTTAATTTTATTTCAATATAATTACATTGGACCTAATATGGATGCCCAATGAGTTATCAAGGGCCTCAAGGGTGTCTGAGGCATGTTCAGAGCCCAGAACCCATCCATTTAGAGAAACTGGATAGGTCAAACAGTTAGCACATGGTTGGTGCGCGGTTTGGATAACAATGAAGATTGAAATATATTGACATAACCCCTTCTCATGGTTTTTGAATGACCATGCGGCCTAACCGTGCAATGATCCCTTATACCCAAAAAACTCTCCCACAGTTTTCACAAAGTTTTTCAAATAGTGAGGGCAAACTGTGGACATTCCATTTTGTGGGTAAATTTACAAAATTTTCCTTAATGATATATCAATCCACCTTCATCTTCCCTAATCCACGATTATATAAGATTAACATATTTCTCCCTCGATATTCGTATTTTGATTGTCTAAACTTGGAATTGAGATATATCCATCATTCTTGATCCGATCAAGCTTCAGTTCGCCACATCAAATGTGAAAAGATAAGTACTCGAGTCCCCATAAGTCATTATCCTTTTATTTTTATCTCTTATGAGAAATCAACATTGGGAAACTCTTTTATTTTTCTTTGATATACTTCCATTCAATCCAAATCTAGGTTCAATATAGTAGGAGGAGAGTTGTAAAACTATAAGGGGGTTGTCTATAAATCATCCATTAAGTTAGTTGAATTTGGATTTTTACTGTGGGGCCTATCAATTTCATCAGGTTCCATTTTTTTAATTATCATTTCATGATTATACATATTAGATATGAATAGTTATGGTCCTTTCAAATACATGATTAATTGTTGGTGGTTATGACCACAACTCAATCCTTCCCATGTCGAAGGTTATTCCAATATTTTTGTTTACTGTTTTGATAGACATGGTCCACTGTTCGAGTGTGCCTTTTATTTACCTTCTTAATGGAAAGAGTTTCTATATTAATTGGATTTATTTATATTATGAATTTCATAATAGAATGATCAATGTACGCATACAACTAGACTAACCTTAGTTATGTGCATCAAACTGATAATTAAATGTGAATGAATAATTGGTTACATATATGTAGGAACCATTACCACATTAATGGAAGGTAGTGGAATGAACCTTGAATATATAATTTTAATAAAATAGTAAAAAGTTATTCATGCTAGTTGTCCTTATAACACTAATGAATGTTAAGGAATGCACATATTGACTTGATAATATAATTCATTCTACTTGACCTTATCACACTAATGAAGGCAAGGCTTTAACCAAATGATATATTAGATGACTTTATATTCCAGTAGGAATTTCCTGACTCGATCTTTCCATGGATTCTGATCGGATAATTCCATGAGCACTCATAACCCCCATTCTAAATCAAGTTTATAACTATCGTAATTTGTGACCCATCTAGATCTATATCCTTTCATGTTCTTGGATACCTGATATGATATTATAGGATCCCTCATGTAGTACAATAAGATGAAATGTATACACTCCTTATATCCCTTCAATATCATTGTAGGATTCCTTGGATACACTACTTGCATCCATCATTGACAAGTAAGTCCATGGTTAAATCACATATGGATTATTCATTTGATATTATTGTTTTACCTTGGTCGATCACCTTAGACTTAGTCGGTGCCTCATTGTGGAATGCCTTGGAATATTCTATTTTGAATACACTCTTATCCCATGCCATATTATATTTATTACTGAGTTGGAAGCCCATGTGGTTTATGTCACCTTGATTATTACCTTGGGAGTACACTATTGAACATCATTGATCATGGTTTCCTTGTTAGTTCTTAGAACCATCAAAATTTTACTATCAAGTGGTGTTATCTGCGATGTATATTCATCCTAAAACTTATCAATATAAACTTTTAATTACTTTAAATGAACTGGTTACATGTTAAGACACCATCCAAGGACTGAATTACATACATCAGTATTTAGTTACGTTTTACAGAATTACATTATATTTTTATGCTTTCACACGGTTACATTTCCATTACACAGGATGGATTTCATAGAAACCATTGTTTGTGGCCAATTTTGATTTACCTCCAACCCCTCTCTGGTGCCCATTGTTACCTTCGGGTAGATTACATGGATTCAGGTGTGGATAAAGGGAACAATACAGCTCCAAACACTTAATTTCTTTCTATTTATTATGGAACATGATAGAATATGTCCGAGATGGATCTTAAGATTATTTGTATAATCTATTATTTTACTTATACCATTGTAAAACATTTTATTTCTACTATCTTGTATCCACGTTTTCCATATTTCTAATTAAATTACATATAATCGGTGGTTGAATGATATTCCAGTTGTTTCTGTTATTGTTACTATTGTCTCTATTTTCCATTGTGTCTTCTGTTTACTTATATTTCACCCATTATTTACCTATGTCAACTTCCAATCACTACGTTACACTTTGGAAATGATGGAATACTCTCCCCATGGACACTCCCTAGGACCTCTCTACTAGTCGAAAACCACTGGCGTTCGGGGAGATGCACTTGAGGCCATGTGGCTCAGGAGGCTCATGGGACCTATCTAGTGACATTCGGGTCTGATATGTCACAAAATGGTTTCAGAGGAGTTATCTATTCTATAATTACTATTTGGATATAATATATTATAGAATAAGAATGCATAGAATATAGTTATAAGTCATTCTTGGGCATTTCAACCCCATGACGGGGGTAAAAACAATGTTCCCAGAATTATTATTTTCGTTCTTATTTTACCCATTACATTTCATAATATTTTACCCTTGGTGGATTCACATGTTTTGTTCTGTTGTTCATTTTTACTATGATTGAATATTTTTTTCATCTGTAGCCTGATGATATGAGGGAAATGATCATTTTTAGGTGCATCAATTTAAGAACCCCAAATTCAAATGTCATGAATATTTCCATGCCATATAAGTGAATTTCACTTCATTGCATTGATTGATATTCCATTGATTGTTGAGTGATGTTATTATAGTTATGGCTATGGGAAATTTAGTCTCTAATCCTACGAGCTTTGTAAGGGTTCCCCCTCATCCCTTGAAAGTGGGGTTATCAAAAATCAATAAAAATGAATGCCTTAGAGATATTCAGGTATGGGAACTCCTACATTGGGATGATTAATTTACCGATTCGAGCCGTTATTATATAAATGAATGGGTGTCTCTTATAGTGATAGGATTATGGGATCTTATTCTTTTGAAATGGGAATCCCATATAAAATGAATCCTTAAATCTAAAAATAGAAATGGTTTCACAACATTATACCATCTTTTCAGGGTTATGAAATGTAAAAGACTAAACCTGGGAATTTAATGAATAGTTATATGAAACATATACTTAAGAATTTATCGATGCCTATTCATCTAAGAAGGTAGTCAGGGTTGTATATCATGGGTAGAGAGGTTTAGTACATTCATCTTATAATAGTGATTCCTTATTTCTACATCTTATCATCCTCTGAGGAGTGTTCTTAGATATTATAGAACAATCCCACCACAACGTCCTCATATCACACACCAGGAGGGTGATGATGACCATGCTCCATACATGGTGGGCCATGTGATTCCAGACATACCATTTAGAGTTCCACATGAGGAATTACCTGTTGTACATTATCCTAGAACCGATATCGATGTTTGTGATATTTTCTTACATCTGATGTAGTCCATAAATTGTGCTCCATGAGTAGACCCTATGATGGCTGATTTGACTCATGAATTCCAACAACAACATCCATCTAATTTCTCGAGGGATGGAGGTCCACAAGCTATTGAGTCTTGGATAAAGTCCTCCCTATATATCATTAAGCTTCTATAAATTCCTACATAGTGGATGTAAAATATTTCTATGTATATTATTCATGATTTGGCCAGGAGTTTGTGGGATGTGATTACCCAGGTCGGACATCATCAGGTCTTGATATGGGATGATTTTCTCAACTATCTTATTGGATTAGGTTATTCCTTAGATTCTCATAACTAACACAACTAGATAGTTTAGGCATCTCGAGTCGCACTCTATGTTATTTATATAGTATTTATAATGATTCTTCGAGTTTCTATGCTTTTCACTGCTTTTAACTGGTGATGAGATTTCGCATCCTAGAAACCTTGAGGATGGGCTCGAGTATGTAATATGTATGTAGTTCAATGTCTTTCTCAAGATTACAATTTCTTGTATAGTTAATTAGTCTCATATCACTGAGTGAAACCTAATGGACGACAATATTACTGGGTTTAGAGGACTAGTACCACATCTGGGAAGTAGTTCTTCAGGTGGCAGGAAGTGTACTATTGAGGTTTCTCTTCAATGTAGTGACAAATAGAGTGTTTTTTTCAATATATATAAATTGTTTCAATAGTGTGTACAATGAGGGAATTAAAATACTCTATCTGATAGTGATATAAATGTTTTTTGGTATTGTGGTCGTATGGGGCATCTCTAGCATTTCTATCGAACCTTTCAACCAACCTCGAGTAGGAAAGGATTTTCACAAAATCCACCTTCAGGGATGGGTTATTTTACACCATCATAGGCTGGATGTTTCAATATCACTATTAGGTCTAGCTGAGGAGGAATCCATGAACATGGTATAAAAACTCCAGATCACCTGTGGCACCAACAAAACTATTATTCTTGAGGTAGTCCATCTATTTCACAAGGTCATGGATCAGTTTAGTGGAATGAACTATAGAAAATACATGAGGATCAGGCTACATGACCTTCTACAGTACAAGGTATTTTCATAGTATCCTCTATTACAATGTCTTATTTATTTGATACAGGTGCTTCAAAATCTTTTATCTCTATATCAATCATGGAGAATATCTAATTTGAGATACTGTATCACTATGGTGTAATGACCCTTGATACTCTATTAGGGGTAAGAATAGAAGGAATACACCAGTGTAGGGACTAGCCAATTGAGGTTGGAAATTACCATTTCAGATGAAACCTAATTATTATACAGATTTTATGGTTTGATAACATTCTATGTATGGACTTGTTAGTCCACAATCATTATTATTTGGAATTATACCACAACAGGGTACTGTTTAAATCACCAGATGTCAGTATGTGTAGAGACCCAAATCTTGACGTACATGGACATTTCATTACTTTTGCGTAATATTTAATACATGACAAAAATAGATGCCCAAAGATCGTATTAGTTTAGTGTCTTTGGAAAATCAGAACGTAATCCACTAATCATGGTGAATGATCTTCAACATCTACTATAAATATCTTCCCCTTTGGGTTTTCTTAACTAAAACCTTTCTTTATATCCTGCGAAAAGAAAAAATTAAAAGGGTGAGCTCAAATGCTTAGTAAGGGTAAACATATAGAACATAAAACAATCTATAAACATTTGAATGCAAAAACATTAACATAAAATCTAAACAACAAAATATTGAGAAAAAACATAAATCTTGGAAGTACTCAAGGCATATATCATAATGGATCATCGATAATGATGAAATAGCATGTGAATAATGAACGTAAATGTGGAAAACATTAATCACATGTTATGATTTCCATAGTATCAAAGGCATTACTTTAATGACCATCTTATTGGACAAAGTCCCTTTCTGAATCGAGTTCACTTCTTGTTTCAGTCATGTAACACTGAACTAGATTAACTTACCATTCCAGCCATGTCTATCTCATGAGATATAAATATTTACCGAATGCATTGGAGGGATAAATAGTTCCCACCAATCTCATAATTAAATCATTCTTACTTGTGCCACAACATGAACATAAATCATTCATCATTACCCCAAGTATAAAATGGATTTCACAAACATCATCCCATCATAACATAATCCATACAAAAAAATGTATATCATTTCATCATAAGTAAAGTGAAACCATGTAAATCATAGATAAATTATACATGAAACATACACAAATGAAATAATGTCATCTTAGATGGAAAATGGTTTTGATAAAACACTTGAAATGAATTCTTGAGGAAAATATCATTTCTTATTCAAAATCATTTCCTTTTTAAAAAATGCCATGAAATTTTAAAAGAAAAGGATTATGTTGAAAATATTCATGAAATCTTGTGGAGTAATCTTCATGAAAATATGGCTTTATGAAACAGTAAAAATCCATTCATGTCGTATAAGTTAAAAAAACATTCTTCTCGTACGTTTGCGGGAAAAGTCAAAAAGTGCCTCGTATGGTAAAAAAATATTTCGTACATACCAAGTAGTAAAAGTTAAAAATGGATAAAAAGAACTTTAAACATACATGAAAACATTTTTAGAAAACATGGACATGAATGATAACAATAACCCCAGTTAATACTGGCGAATAACAATCTCGGATAAGAATGAGATTGGAATAGTTATCCCTTACCTTATGTCTGATATGCATCGTATGTATGAAAACCTCCTGTATAATGATTTAAATAATTTCATTGACTTATTACAGAATCATATTCACTGTTATTATATCATATATAGTTTACTTATGACTTTATATTACCCGTTCTTTGTAAATTTGATGTAAAAGCTGCGGTTTGGGTAAAATTGATTCATTTATTGTACGTGTTTCGACTTGTTGTTCTTGATATTATTACTTATATCAGGATTTACTTAATTCAAGAATGTAAAAATTTAGTTTTATATAATATATATTCCTCATATACATATATATATATATATATATATGATACATCGATAAATGGAATGAAATACACCGTTCATGGAGACGGTAGGTCGTACGTACGCATGAGTGTTGTTTTCGTTTCCTTACTGAATTGAATGGAATTTAGTAGATGAATTACATATATATATATACATAAATCTTGTATCATTATTATGATATATATTTCATTATTATTAATTATATATACTTTATAATCATTCATGAATGGTGAGCATGGAGAATGAATCTCATCGCGTTGTGGAGACGGTAGTCCATACGGACGCACGAGCGATAATATCATTCTCATGATAATGGAATTTTATTTATGTGTATGTATAATATTTCATAATCAATAACACTTTAAAAATATAATATATAGTTATTTATTTACACCATTATACCAATCCATGTAAGGTGGTGATCGAAAACAGATTACACCACGACGTGGAGACGGTATTCCGTATGTACGCACGCGCGGTGATTTCATTTTCCGTTGGATGGATAGAAGGTGAAATAGGATTGTTTCATATTTATAATAACATATTAGTATATAATTAATACTGATGTTATATATTTATAATGAGACAACTAAAGAAGATGAAGTAGAATAAGAAAGAAACTTGAGAGAATAGGAAGAATAGATTTCCTCTTCTTCGACGGAACTCCATTAAGCTTACTCTTATGAAAGTAGAGAGAAGAAAAAAACCTCTAGAATGTTTATACGGAAGTTTATAAGATAAATGGGCAGGTTTTGGCAGAAATTCAAGTCTCAAAATGGTGTCAAGAGAAGGGGGAAGGGGTGCCCTTTTTATAAGGGAGGAGAGGGGCACCTTTGGAAAATCGTAAAATATTATTTTAAAATAAAGTCATATTCAATTTATAATAGATCCAAATTGATTTATTTAGAAAATATGGTCGAAATCGTCTCAGAAAATATCTTTTAGAAAAGTTTATGTTACTATTTTAACCTTATATTTTAGATTTAACTCTATGATAAATAATTTAACTTTTACCGTGTCTTCTTTTTTTCTTACACTATATGGTTAATAAACTTACAATAACCAGCCAAAAGAACCCCAAGTGGTTAATTATTAATATATATAACCTTAGATGAGTAATTTGGATGAACCTTTGATTTTTTGGAATATAATATACATTAAATATATTATATTTTTAAACAAAATTATTTTATGTCAATTTTGACACTATTTGGTAATTGATTTTTGTGAAAATCATAAAAGCCTGATTAGTTCGAAAAAAGTTAATTAAATAAATACTAACATGTCATATTAACCTAGAAAATTAGTTTAATTCATAATAAGTCTCAAAATACATTTATTTGTGTATTTATAATGTCAATTATTTTAATATTTCAAAATATAGGTAATTACTGCATCACCATTGTGTCATAAATAACTTGAATTATTTAATATCTAAAAATTATAAATAAAATACAATTACGGAGGAAATCGTTTTATATTTCTAATGAATATTTATAGTCGACTTTATCTTATTTATAACCCTATAATAAAAATTTTTAGTTATTAAACATTGATATTAACTATTTTAGCTTTTCTTTAAATAAAATAATATTAAATGTCATAATCTAATCCAAGTGGACAAAAATGGTCATATATTATTCCTAAGGTTTTTTTTGGCCGAACTAAACTTATCCAATAGAATTAGGACATGTTTTAGGGTAATAATAATATCATTTTTACCCTTAATTACCCTATTTACTTTTAACTGTGGTAAATAAATGTAAACAGTTACTATTCAAAAAAATTATTTTTATCTTATTCAACCATATTTTACTCATTTATATTAACTGTGTCTCTTGGATTTTCAAAATTCCACTGACAGAAGCAGTAAAATTATGTTCTATGTAAATTTTCAAATTCTCCTAGGAGGTGGGTAAAAAACGGTGAAAAGTTCAATAAAATTTTAATATATCTAAAATTATTATAAAATGACTCAAATGAATTACATTGAACTTATATAGTTATTATGTTTCAATTTTTACCTAAAATAAATTTAAATAAAATAAATAATTATTTAAATAAAAATTCGTTTTTTAAATAGAAACCCAGTGTTTTCACTATTCATCTAAAATTGAATGTTTTCAGAAAAATACCAAAAATTAACCCTAGGGTAATTTCGATATTCTGAATCCGAAAATGAAGTCCATTTGGAATGATAAAATTTATAAAATTTAAAAAACTGGGTATTACTATTCATAACGGCTAGTTCATAATAATATTATAATAATATCTCGTTTAGTGAAACTTGGTATTGCGTATAACACATGCTATAGTGGAAGGACGCGGTTTCCTGTAATGAAAGACAAGTCAAGGTTACATGTAGTGCAAGATTCTTTTGTTTTTGTGTATAATAGAATCCAACCACATTTCATTTATACATTGAATATATATATATATATACACTCAATGTTCCGTAAAATAACATCTATCAAACAAACTTGAAATTGTGTGTAACACGATCCAAGATTAGTTTTCTGTATACTACAAGAAAAAACGGTGTTTCATAAAGAACAAGCTAATTTTGGTGTCTCATACAACACAAGACATCAATGAAATTAAAAATAATAATTCTCATAAAATCTCAGGTTGTTACATTCTAACCCCTTAAAATGAATTTCGCCCTCGAAATTCATCAGGGTAATAAATTGTTTACTACTTGAAATTTTATTTAATATAAACCCATATTGTAAAAAGGAATACTAAAGCTTAATTTTAAAAACTAATGTATGAAATGTAACGATTACCCAAATTAACTTATCCTTGGGTTTCCATATAGGAGAACATAGGTGAAAATATGGATATGGAAGACAAATCTAACTATCATGTTCTGATGGAGAGTGGTAGAGAACATGGCTATGAAAAAGCCAACAATCACAAAGCCATAAATTTGTGATTATCTAAGGTACCATCTGATTCATCAGATATGAGAGTACTAGAACAACATTTCAGGTTTCCAAGATCAATTTCCTAACGTTGATGAACTTTTACATAAGGAGAAATAATTACTTGATTTTACTGTAATATCATTGTTGGGCATTCCATGAACAATTCCCACTTCATCTCTATTTAATGAAATGAAGCTGAATTTTTCATTCAGGAAGTGTGTGCAGATCATGAGATAGAATGATAAGTCATCCCATCTATTTCTATCACAAAAAGGTTAGCATAAGTAATTAAATATAAATAAGTCCATCTATGGTGATATTAATCGTATATGACTCCAACAATGGACTTATACATTATACCTCTTAATAAAATAAAACTAGTTTCTACTTACCAGGGACTTTCTGTAGGCCAGTGGTATGTGATAAAGGCATGTTGCACTTCAGTAGTGGGTTCAATTCCCACAGCCTTGTACGATGTGATGGGTTGTCGCCCATCCTGTCGGTTGACCTTTTTCTAAAACTACATTATTATTACATTCCATAAATAATATCAAAAAAAGTTCTAGCCTTAAACAATTATATCTGATGTCCAACTTAATCCATTCCAACCTTTAATCTTATCGAAAATACTTCTATCAAATCTTATATTATAAAGAAAATGATTACTAGAAATGTCATCAACCAAGCATGTGAATACCATTATTTATCCCCCATATAAGATATATCTTGTTGGTCATATTCCAAACATGTGAATACCTTAATCATGCATTCTCTTGAAAAATGAATACCCATTGAACCTTAGTGAAAACATGAATGATTTCAAAAGATGACTCTTTCCACATACCAAAATCCCAAAATATTTATATACTCAAACCATGATATCCCATTGTCCTTATATCATCCATGTACTAATCAATACTATAAAACATCTCATTTTCTCTTAATCCCTCCATTATGTGCATATCATCTACTTTCCAAAAAAATATGAATTAACCTTTCATTGTAACCAGTAACATTCCACATATACATTCAAATACTTTAGAAGAAACCACAATGTAACAATCCTTAGATGTCTCTTTATTCAATAGTACCATGAGATTACTTATACAACATTACTCTTGATAAACATGTAATTATTCCCCTACCTTCTTAAACCATTGACCAAGCTTCAACAATTATTTCATCTCACATATCATTTGTAGTCTCTTCATCATTATTAACAAAAATACTACCCATTAGACCATGCTGATTCTATTAATGAGACTTTCCCTTAGGGCATTGGTTTTCATAGTGCCCGTACATTCCACATTTTAAAAATTGAACCACTGTTGATGTCTTAACAATACCATTATCCTTGTCCATGGTGTTAACTGGACATTTTTCTTTACAACTACTGGCTTTTTGTCCTACTTTTCTACGCCCAAAGAATCTTCCGGTTCCTTTGAAACATTCTCTCTGATTCCTCTTCCCACATGATTTGCATGAGGGGAATTGAACTTTCATTCCTCTATGATCATCATAAAACTCTATATTTCTCTTATTCGCTGAGTTGGGATACTTACCAAAGTTGAGATTGTTGATCATATTATGAGATTTCTGATTAGGCATAATAATGATGTTTGGAATTCCAGATCCAATTTCATTTGGTTTCTCCTGAAGAATATCATTCCATTTTCCATCATATCCACCATTATTGTGAATCTTCCTATTTCCAGCCATTTTCTAAAACCCAAAAGTCTAGTGTGAGTGGCAAAAATCATGCTAGGAAAATAGCATAATAAAGGGGGAGTACCTTCAATATATAACACCTTAGGATTAATTATAATATCATTACCCTAATTCTAGGACTAAAACCTATATGTATACTTAACCTTAGAGATATCCCTAGACATACCTTAGAAATTTCTATAGGAATCTCACTAAAGTTCTAGCATCTGGGTTTCAAAAGGTTAACTAAACCTCTCTATGATACCAACTATAGAGACCCAAATCTGGACGTACATGGAAATTACATTACTTTTGTTGAATATTTATTACATGACAAAAATAGACACCTAATGATCGTATTAGTTTAGTGTCTTTGGAAACTCAGAACATAATCTTTTAATCAAGATAAAAGATCTTCAACATCTCCCATAAGGATCTTCCCCTTTTGGATTTCTTACCTAAAATCGTTCTTTATATCCTGGGGAAAAGAAAACATTACAAGGGTGAGCTCAAATTCTCAGTAAGGGTAAACATAGAGAATAAAGAACAATCCATAAAAATTTGAATACAAAAACATGGACATAAAATCTAAACATCAAAATCTTGAGTAATGACATAAATACTGGAAGTACGTGTCGCGGCCCGCCTTCACCAAATGGAGGGAAGGGTCAGCAGACTGCCATGTCGTTCCTTCTTTAAGTTGAAGGAGAGATAATGACCCCCGAAACCCGCCTTCAATAGGTCCCAGAGTGGCGACTAGCACCAAGGGTATATAATCACACACTAAATGGAATGGATTACTCTTTTTCGGTTTTACAAGATCGGGAGATAAGATGATGGAAACCAAAAACTCCAAAACTTAAAAAAAGTAAAGCCAAAAGTAAACCATTAACACATGCAAGTTACAAAACTAAAATCCAAAAAGTACAAAAGGTGACTAGAAAGGTAAGTACCAAAGAAAGAAAAACACCAACTGCAACTACCCCAAAGGTCCGAGCTAGTATGGTCCCACACGATCCCCGAAGACCTCCTGGAAACCTGAAAGCAGTTTTATATAAGTAGGGTGAATATACAAGTACACTCAGTATGGAAAACCAAAGACTCTCGTGCACAAGTGGGGGAACATACTAAAGTCCCATGAGAAAAAGGAGTAAACCAAACACCTTTCAAGTAATACTATCCACCCAAACCTCACCAAGGTACACTCCCCAAATTACTCAAGTCAATTAATATATATAATAACAGCACATCGATGTTTGGGTACCCCGCGCCACTTTCCCACTGTTATTGAGACACCCTACGCATCGAACCAATCTCGCCATTCTCACTGCAGTCCCACTGCCACACCATCCCGCTCACACCTGGGCCACAACCGCATGCAGTCCCACTACCGAATCCCGCCCGCAAACATCTGGGCCACAACTACAACATGTAACCACGCCTGCAAACACCTAGTCCAGAACAACTACCACCACGCTCGAAGACACCTGGGCCTCATCCCGAAGACACATGGGAAACCACCTGCTGCACACACCTGGCCAACCATCACACTACCCCACCCGAAGGTTCTTGGGCTAATAATGGACCTCAGGCCATCACAGCCTGCCCGAAGATACTTGGGCTATCCGGGAAACAGAGCATAAAATGAGATAATAACCAGCCACTAAGAATAGTGTTGGGAAAAACATCATCCCCATGAAATGGGGGGGGGGTCGGCACTAAGTGCTCAACATGGGTGGGAATAAAATAAGAAACACAAATGTACAAGTATATATATAGGTAACAAGAACTCACCCAAGATAGGTTTTTCTTCAGACAGCCTACAGATCACAACAGCACTGAAGTCCGAGTCATGAATCTCGCCAATAAAACCCATTTGTCCCATTCTTGTTTCATGTTCAGTGATAATGTTCAAATAAGTTCATGCACTACTGGGCAACTAACACCATAAGTATAAACAAGGAAAAGAAACCAGTCAATCATAAATTTAAACATTCACACTCGATTCTCTTGTAATGTTACAACAACAACCAATAAGTGAGATCCCCTGAAGTACTGGAACCAATGACAACCCTGAGACACTGCCCCGTGTTCCCTCCACAAAAAGGTTTTTCATCAACAGAGGATCCCACCCCAATTTGTGATATAAACAGGTAACCACTGATTCTTAAAACTCACAACCACTGAATCCTTAACAACAGGGTATCCCATCCCTGATTCCACAACCATCGAGAGTATAAAAATAGTGGATCTCATCCCCTCCCACATCTCCAGAAATCGGCCTGTGAAAGAAAATAACCAAGCCACTGCCACCAACACTAAGCAGGGCCATGCCTGTATTTTCAAATTTAAAAGATTTTACACGCTCCATGATTTCAATTTCGTGTTTTGACCGGGGTTAGAATAGAAGGGATTGATCCTGGTGCTTTCAATTTTTTCATCCGGGTATATGTGATTAACCAATTTACTTTTCATAGCATGAGTTTACAATTAGGAACAAGCCATTTAAAACACCACGAGGGATTCATTAGTGCACAGACAATGACCACCAACGACCTCAATTTTCAGAAGGCGCAAGCCGATACAATTCAGAAAGATAATCATAATATAAAACAGCATCAATGATCATAGCATCCCTTCTTTATTTATAGAATCCTTTCATTATCTTTATTAGGTCTGGTTTATCCAATTCTACAGAAACAAAAGCACGCCCACCACACATGATACACCAAAGGGAGAGGCGATGAATAAATTCCCTAACTGTTGGATCAACGATCTACACTGAGGCCAGGGGAGGAAGTTCACGGATAGCGATGCGGCTCGCCTGAACGAAAATCGCTTCGTCTATCAATGCTTAGGCTAGCCGCGGAACTCTAGGCATAATGATGCGGCTCGCCTGATGCACCAGAAGCTATTCATGAAAATTCTAGATCGAGGAAAGAAGAAACCACAGCTAACCCTTTGTTTATAAGAGTCGCGGACGGTTGAGATGAGAATGCCAAACCTCGTAAGGAGCGGGGGTCGTGGGTTGACCACGCGGTTGGGCAGTTACACACGGAGGTCTCTCAGGATTATTAAGAATTAATTATGGGATTTAAATTGATTTAAAAGGAGTAATAGAATTAATTTATGTCGAAACTTATGTTGCAAGAGTGGAAAAGTCAGGTACTGGAAAAAGAACGAAAGGCTCGGCGAGGGGACACGGTTCCACCGTCACAGTGTCACCCCCACCGGTGTCACCCTTATAGTGCCACCGTCACGGTGCCACCGTGACCAGTGTCACCCTCACGGTGCCACCGTTTTGGTGGAGCCTCACTTTGGAAATGTAATGGGCCAGGAGGGTCCGGTCCATTAAATTAGATACCTCTTAAACGATTCTCGCCCTCGAGAATCAAAACAACCTAAGAAGGAAAGAGAGGGTCCGAACAACCACCTCGAAAGATACTGCTTAGAAGTGAACCCATGCTAACTAAAAACACTTACCTGTCATTAACCAAACAATATACCATGCCAAACTGCCGAGACATGTGGGTTGGGGAGTCTCCTCACCCATGTCAATATATTATCCTCTTTGGGCGGCACTGACTCGCCCGCACGAGTTTAATTGCATCCACCTTAATTTGTCTTTATTAGGGGTCGGGTTCTCTCCTCCCCCATAGCCAGGGCTTTTCACACACAATCAGAGGAAAGAAAACCAGTACATTTCATAGCCAAAAGACAAAACTTTCTACCACAACAGGTAAAACAAGGAACAAAACTTAAAACAACTCTGGGTACTGGGTACACATCTGTGCTTCCCTCTCCCACATACTCTCCTCAAGCCCATCATGTCTCCACAACACACGAACCATGTGAATGGTTCGCCCACAAAGCACATTATCCTTGCGATCCTTGATCATCACTGGTCTCTCCACAAAAGTCATGTCGTCCTCGATGTCCAGCTCACCCCAATCAAGGTCGTGTGAATCGTCGTGCAGATACCGACGGAGCTGGGAAACATGGAAGACATCATGTATCCTCCGTAGTGGTGGTGGTAATACTAGCTGGTAAGACACTTCGCTGACCCGCCGTAACACTTCGAAGGGTCCGATGAACCTAGGAGAAAGCTTACTCCCCTTACGGAACCTCTGCTGCCCACGCCGAGGGGAGACCTTCAAGAACACGTGGTCTCCAACCTCAAACTCCAAGGGCCTCCTCCTGGTATCAGCATACGACTTCTGTCGGTCCTGGGCTACCTTCATCCTTTCCCGTATGAGTTGATCCTTCTATGTCGTGCTCTGCACCACTTCCGGGGCAAGGATGCCTGCCTCTCCTACTTCGGCCCAACACACAGGTGAACGGCATGGCCTCCCGTACAAAGCTTCAAATGGGTCCATGCCAATGGTAGAGTGGTAGCTATTATTGTAGGAAAACTCTACCAGAGGCAAGTATTGCACCCATGATCCTCCTAAGTCTAGAACACATGCCCGCAGCATATCCTCCAAGGTCTGGATGGTGTGCTCGGTTTTTCCATCTGTATGGGGATGGAAAGCAGTGATAAGGCGTAGCTGGGTGCCAAAAGCATGCTGAAATCATCTCCAAACTCGCGAGGAATACCGTGCATCCATATCCAAGAATATAGACCTCATAACTCCAAGAAACTGCACCACCTAATCCACATACCTTCGTGCCAGAGCATCCACTGCACTCAACTCCATGATCGCCAGAAAGTGCGCCGATTTCGTCAACCTGTCCACTACCACTTTGATGGTGTCGTATCCCCCGTGGAAATTGGGTAGTCCCGTGATGAAATCCATCGAGATGTCATCCCACTTCCACTCGAGGGGATCTAGAGGCTGTAGTAGGCCGCCTGGAACTCGGTGTTCATCCTTCACTTGATGACACACTATGCACTCGGCCACAAACTCTACCACTACTCGCTTTTCTCCGGGCCACCAAAACTACCTCTTCAGTCCCGGGTACATCTTGGAAACTCTTAGGTGTACTGCCAGGGGTGAGTTGTGGAACTCACTGAGAACCATGCCGCGCAATGCCTCCAGAACAAACAACCATCCCTGGAAAAGCATCTAGTTCTGACCATCCCCTTTCCATCCTTCCGGAGCATTTCCCTGGTCAACTCAGTCACACATCACTTCGTAGTCCAGGTCTCCCCACTGAGAGTCCACCACTTGCTGAGACAGAGATGATTGCACTGTCATCTAATATAGGCAACCTCTACTGCTATCCATCCTCACATCTAGGTGTAAAGCATCCAACTCCTCCATCGCCTTCCAGGCGTCTGCCGACTCTTAGACCGCATCCTTCTGCGTCCTCCTGCTCAATGCATCGGCCACTACATTTCCCTTCCCTCAGTATAAGAGATCTCGAAGTCATAACCTTGGAGGAACTACACCCATCTCTGATGTTGCATGTTTAGGTCCCACTAGGAGAAGATATACCTCATGCTTTTGTGATCCGTGAAGACCACAAAGCGTTCTCCGATGAGGTAGTGCCGCCATAACATTAGTGAGAAAACGACCGCTGCATGCTCCAGGTCATGGGTGGCGTAATTACGCTCATGAGGGCATAGTTTCCTAGACCCATAAGAGATCACCCCTTGTTGCTGCATCAACACACATCACATGCCCTGTCCTGAAGCATCACAGAACACCACATACACCACCCCTTCTTCTGGAAATCTCGGCACTGGGGCACTGACCTACTTGTCATTCAGATAGTTGTGGGCTAACTCGCACTCCACACTCCACATGAAAACCTGGTCATTCATGGTCAGGGCTGTCAAAGGGGCTGCAACTCGGGATAAGTTGGGTACGAACCTCCGATAGTAACCCTCCAGCCCGAGGAATCTACGGACTTCTGCCACATTCTTGGGTGCTGCCCAAGAAACAACTGCCTCAACCTTTGATGGGTCCACCGCTAACCCCTGCTCGGACACCACGTTCCCGAGGAAGTGCACTTCTTGTGTCCCGAACATGCATTTTGACAATTTCCCATAGAGATGATGATGTCGGAGGTCCTCCAGAACCCTCTTCTGGTGCTCTGTATGGTCCTCCTATGATCTTGAGTAGACCAGGATGTCGTCGATGAACACAACTACAAACTGATCTAGGTACTCCCGGAAGATGGAGTTCATAAGCCCCATGAACACTGTTGGGGCATTCGTAACACCGAAGGTCATGACTATGAACTCGAAGTGTCCACATCTGCAACTGAACGCCGTCTTCGGGATGTCTTCCTCCTTCACTCTCAGCTGGTGGTACCCTGACCACAGGTCGATCTCCGAGAACCATCCTGCCCCTTTCAGCTGGTCAAAAAGATCGTCTATCCTCGGAAGAGGGTAGCGATTCTTGATCGTCACCTGATTCAGCCTCTTGTTGTCTATGGACAACCTGAGACCACCATCTTCCTTATATGCAAACAAGACTGGAGCACCCCATAGTGATGCACTTGGACGAACATAACCCCTCTTCATCAGATCGTCAATCTGGATCCGCAACTCACGTAGCTCTGAAGGTGCCATCCTGTAAGGATCCATTGAGATCAGACGAGCGTCGGGCTGCAGGTCTATCCCAAACTCGATATCACTTTGAGGGGGTATAGTCGTCACATCCTTAGGAAAGATGTCCATAAACTCATGGTTAACCTCTGGTACCTGCACCATCTCAGCATCTACTAACTCTACTGACAACTCGGCTATCAAGGAGAGGAGGGGTTTCTCTCACCTATTGCCCTTCTGACCGCCCCGCTCACCGGTGAAAGTAACACGCCGGCCGCCCAAGTCTGAGAACACGACCCTTCCTCGGAAACATTTGATGAAGGAAAATGTAGAGAATAGCCAGTCAATGCATAGGATGACATCGTATGGATGTATCTGTAGCAGGAGAAGATCCCTAACTGACTATTGTGGCCCTATCATCAGTCTACATCCTCGACAAACAAACACAAAGTCGGTATGACCTCCAATTGCTGTGATAAACACCAGGGCAACTAGAAGTCTCTAGACATCTAGACCCAAGGCACGGGCTAGACTGCGTGTAACAAAGGAGTGCGATGCTCCGGTATCGAACAAGGCATAAGCAAGAGTGCTAAACAAAATGTTCGTACCTCGAACAACCTCCGGCCCTGCTGGAACTACTGCCTCTGCGGCATGTAGTTGTCCACGCCCGGATCCTCTGCCCCTCAGCTGTCGGCCACCTCCCTGACCACACCCTATTCGAGGTCCCGGAGGAGCACCCTGAGGTCGGCCCCCTCCTCCCACGTCTGTCCTCGGAAGAGCGGGAGCTCGCTGTCCCTGCTGCTGTTGCTGGAAAGGTCTGGCTGGAAGCTGCTGTTGGGGCGGGTGCTGGGGCTTTCCGCCACCCCCGTACTACACCCGGTCTGGGCACTGACTCCGGAGATGTCCAGGTATCCCACAGATGAAGCACCACGTCCCGGTCCCGAAGGAAAAGGGCGAGGACCGGGGGATCGAAACTGAAACTGTTGCGGTCTGCTCCCTGCTGGTCGAAACCTGGAGGGTCCTGACGCTGGAGGCCTGGTGCGGACGGCCTTCCCCTTCGATGGTCCCAGTGGATCCCCTCTCATGACACACATCCAAGAGCGTGCATCCTCTCCACCACTTCGGCCTTCTTCAGGACCTCCAAGTACGTCAGCAGGGTAAAGGGGGTAACAGAATACTGGAGGGAGGGTCAGAGCACCTCCTCCTAACCTCTTTCCCGAGACTCCTCATCGGGAAAGAGGTCCAGATAAAAATGTAAGAGGTCCTTGAACTTGATCCCTACCTCCCTCACAGACATACTCCCCTTTTGGAGGAAGATTAGATCATGTCTCTTTTTTGCCTTCATCATCGAGGAGAGGAATTCCACCCGGAACTCCCTCTCGAAATCAGCCCATGCCACATCAGCCTCTCTCATCTCCCCCAGGAAAAGCGTCCACCACTGACAGGCCTCTCCCCGCATCTGGCTGATGGCCAGAGGGACCCAGTAATTGGTCGGGGCCCGAATCAGGACGAAGGCTATCACTAGATCCTCTATCTAGCCTTCCGTCTTCATGTCAGAGGTGCTGCCCTCGTACTTCTCGAGGGCCTTTCACTGGAATGCCCAAAGAGTCTTCTGCCACTGGTCATCCTCTTCCTCTCGATCAGCTCTCTGTCAGTCATCCAAAGTAGTCTCCGGGGCCTCGATCGCCTGTACCACATGTGGTCGCCTTCCATGTGCCATAGCTTCAAGGTAAACAAGGAATTCCTAATCCCAAGTAGTGCAGAATATCATTGTTAAAACTTCTTAAAATTTTAATTTATTCTTAATTCCCAATACATCCTAGAAATACGAGAACACAAGTAATTATGATGCATGTACCTTTTCATAGGGTCTCTACCATGAAATCAATGTGGCCTCACTTGGTCGTTCGGTAGGTCCAGAGTCCTTGCATCGGATCAAGGGGGGCCCTAAAATCTCGTGTCCTAGCTGGTCTTCCCTGGCCTAATTCACACACCAAGGTAACCCAAAACTGTTCCCTTACCATCCCATTAAATCCTCCCTGTGCCTAACTCCAGACTCCATCCTATCCTCATCCATCACCTTTGATACCATTCTGTCATGACCTGCCTTCATCAAAAGGAGGGAAGGGTCAGCAGACTTCCATTCCCTTCCTTCTTTAAGTTGAAGGAGAGATAATGACCCCCGAAACCCGCCTTCAATAGGTCCCAAAGAGGCCACTAGAACCAAGGGTATAGAATCACACACTAAATGGATGGAATTACCCTTTTTCGGTTTTACAAGATCGGGAGATAAGATGATGGAACCCAACAACTCCAAAACTAAAAGAAAAGTAAAGCCAAAAGTAAACCATTCCCACATGCATGTTTCGAAAGTAAAACCCACAAAGTACAAAAGGTGACTACAAAGGTAAGTACCAAATAAATAAAAACAACAACTACAACTGCCCCAAAGGTCCGAGCTAATATGGTCCCACACGATCCCCGAAGTCCTACTGGAAACCTGAAAGCAGTTTTATATATGTAGGGTGAGCATACAAGTACACTCATTAGGGAAAACCAAAGACTCTCATACACAAGTGGGGGAACGTACTAATGTCCCATGAGAAAAAGGAGTAAACCAAACACCTTTCAAGGTAAACTATCCACCAAAGCCTCACCAAGGAACACTCCCCAAATAACGCAAGTCAATTAATATATATAATAAGAGCACATCGATGTTTGGGTACCCCGTACCACTTTCCCACTGGTTATTGAGACATCCTATGCATCGAACCAATCCCGCCATTCTCACCGCAATCCCACTGCCACACCTGCCCGCACACACCTGGGCCACAACCACACGTAGTCCCACTGCCTAATCCCGCCCGCAAACACCTGGGCCACAACTGTCACACGTAACCACACCTGCAAACACCTAGTCCAGAACAACAACCACCATGCACGAAGACACCTGGGCCTCATCCCGAAGACACTTGGGAAACCACCTGCCGCACACACCTGGCCAACCATCACACTACCCCGCCCGAAGGTTATTGGGATAATAATGGACCTCAAGCCATCACAGCCTGCCCGAAGATACTTGGGAAATCTAGGAAAGGGAGTAGAAAAGGAGAAAATAACCAGCCACTAAGATTTGTGTTGTGGAAAACACCCTCCCCCATGAAATGGGGGTGTTCGGCACTAAGTGCTCAACTTGGCTAGGGTGCAAATAAGAAACACAAATCTACAAGTATATATATAGGTAACAAGCACTCACCCAAGCTAGGTTTTTCTTCAGATAGCCTTCTGATCACAACAGAACTCATGTCCGAGTCACGACTCTCGCCAACAAAACCCATTTGTCCCATTGTTGTTTCACGTTCTGTGATAATGTTCGAATAGGTTCATGAACTACTGGGAACCTAACACCATAATCATAACCAAGGAAAAGAATCCAGTCAATCATCAATTTAAACATTCACACTGGGTTCTCTTGTAATGTTACAAAAACAAGAAATAAGTGAGATCCCCCAAAGTATTGGAACCGAAGACAAACCCGAGACACTGCCCCATGTCCCCTCCCCAAAATGGTTTTTCATCAACAGAGGATCCCACCCCAATTCGTGATATAAACAAGTAACCACCGGGTCTTAAAACTCACAACCTACCGAATCTTTAACAACAGGGGATCCCATCCCCGATTCCACAACCATCGAGAGTATAAAAACAGGGGATCTCATCCCCTCCAACTTCTCCAGCAATCGGCCCGTGAAAGAAAACATCCGAACCACTACCACCAACACTAAGCAGGGCCATGCTTGTATTTTTAGATTTAAAAGATTTTACACACTCCATGATTTCAATTTTGTGTTTTGACCAAGGTTAGCACAGAAGGGATTGATCCTGGTGCTTTCAATTTATTCAGCCGGGTATACGTGATTAACCAATTTACTCTTCACAACATGAGTTTACAATTAGGAACAAGACATTTAAAACACCACGTGTGGTTCATTAGTGCACAGACAACGACCACCAATAGCCTCAATTTTTAGAAGGCCCAAACCGGCACAATTCATAAATATAATCAAAATATAAAACAACATCAATGATCACAACCCCCCCCCCCCCTTATTTATTTATAGAATCTGTTCATTATCATTATTAGGTCTGGTTTATCCAACTCTACAGAAACAAAAGCACGCCCACCCCGCATGATACACCAAAGAGAGATGTGATGAAGAAATTCCCTACCTGTTGGATAAATGATCTACGCTGAGGCCAGGGGAGGAAGTTCACAGATAGTGATGTGTCTTTCCTGAATGAAAATCGCTTTGTCTATCAATGCATAGGCCGGGCGTAGAACTCTACGAATAACAATGCGGCTTTCCCGATGCACCAGAAGCTATTCATGAAAATCTGCGATCGAGGAAAGAAGAAACCATGGATAACCCTTAGTTTATAATAGTCGTGGATGGTTGAGATGAGAATGCCAAAGCTCGTAAGGAGCGGGGGTCGTGGGTTGACCATGCGGTTGGTCAGTTGCACACGGAGGTCTCTCGGGATTTTTATGAATTAGTTATGGGATTTAAATGGTTTTAAAAGGAGTATAAGAATTAATTTACGTTGAAACTTACATTGCGGGAGAGGAAAAGTTAGGTACTGGAAAAATAACTAAAGGCTCGGCAAGGGGACACAGTTCCACCATCACGGTGTCACCCTCACGGTGCCACCCTCACGGTGTCACCCGAACGGTGCCACCCTCATGGTGGCACCCTCACGGTGTCACCCCCACCAGTGTCACCATCACGGTGCCACCGTCACGGTGCCAACCTCATGGTGCCACCCTCACGGTTCCACCATCACGGTGTTACCCTCACGGTGCCACCGTTTTGGTGGAGCCTCACTTTGTCAAAGTAATGGGCCTCGAGGGTCCGGGCCATTACAGTACGTAAGGAATATATCATAATGGATCATCAATCATGATAAAATTGCATGGGAATAAAGAATTTAATTTTGGAAACCATTAAGCACATGTTATTATTTTTTGACAGAAAAAGACGGATCCATTAATGATGGAGATCAGCAGAAATACAAGTGCATAACCACGAAGGAAAATGATTGAACCAGAGCACATCCTCATAGGGAGGGCCAATGCCTGCCATCTTGTGAGCGGCTTCGTTCACTTCCCTTTTAATAAATGAGAAATTGCAGTAATTGAAGCCTTGTCTCCGCGAATGAATACACCGGATAATGGGACCGAAAGGTTGAAGCCCGCCGTCAGTGAGATTGATGGCATTGATTACAGTGAGACAGTCGGATTCGATGTGAATGGAGTCCCAACCGCAATCTTTTGCGAAGTTTAATCCAGCAAGGATGGCGGCGGCCTCCGCGACTGAGGGCTCCCAAAGTGCATGACGTGCTTCGTATTTGGCAGCGATGAGATTTCCCAGGTTGTCCCGGGCCAGTAAACCTAGTACAACTGGGCCATCCTTAGGGAGAGAGGCATCCACATTGATCTTAATAATCCCTTCCGGTGGGGGGCACCAATGTTGGGGAAGAGGAGGGTGAGTGGAAAGTCTTTGTTGTTCAGGGTGGTTCTGCCAAACCGCAATCCATGACAATGCCCGGTCAATCCAAAACCTGGGGGGCCTCCGGAAATGATTGAAGATGGCCTCGTTCCGCCTATTCCAGATAATCCAAGCCACAATGCACAGGGCGCCTACGTAAGCCGGCGAAAAGGAGGAGCACCATCGCATCAGGAGAGCTGTGAGATCTGAGGCGGGGTCCGGGAACAGCTCTAAAGTTGACCCCCAGCCATTCCAAATCTCCTGTGCCCCGGGACATTGAACAAGGGCATGGAAAGGGGATTCAGTCACAGAAGGGCAGAAAGGGAAAGAGTTGTCATCTGAAAAGTGTCTGTAGACAAGGAGGCTCTTAGTTGGGAGGATACCAGTACACACCTGCCACCAGAAAAAGCGAACTTTAGGGGGAACATAAAGCTTCCAAATTGATGTCCATGGCCTCGCATCTCCTTCTGAAATCTGAGCAGAAAGAGCTCGCCGGTAGCCAGCTTTCACTGTATACTCACCTGAGCTGTCGTTTATCCAGTAGAGATGATCTGGCCCTGCGTCTGACACACAGGGAATACTCAGAATAAGTCTCCTATCCCTCTCATTAAACCAGGAGTAGATTTTTTCCAGACACCATCCCGCCCCTTGATCATCAAAAAGACAACAGACTGTGGCATGTTCGGATCCGGGATAAACAGGGGATGACGCCTTCGTGTCTGTCTGATCAACAAGCCAAGGATCGGTCCAAATCTTGACCGTAGAACCATTCCCAATCCTCCAGCCTAGCCCTTTCCTCAGTAGATTACGACCGCCCCAAATGCTTCTCCAGATAAAACTGGGTCGAAAGCCAAGATGGGAATCCATAAAATCCTTATGTGGGAAATATTTAGCCCGGAGAACACGCGTGCATAGGGATGATGGGTTATTTATCATACGCCAACCTTGTTTAGCCAGCAAAGCATCATTAAACAGAGAAAGGTCCCGGAAGCCCATTCCGCCTTCAGATTTAGGTTGACAGAGAGCAGACCAGGCGATCCAATGGACTTTATTTTTTCCGTCCTTTCGTCCCCACCAAAAGTTAGATGTACTGGATTGAATCTTTGAAAGCACCACATCAGGGAGTTTAAAAATAGACATCAAATAGCTGGGGACAGATTGAAGTGCCGCCTTGATGAGGATTTCCTTGCCGGCCTTGGAGATTTTTTTAGGGGTCCAGCCTTGTATTTTTCTTTCAATTCGATCCACAATAGCTGAACAGATTTCTTTCTTTGATCGTCCAACCACCGTCGGGAGCCCAAGATACTTCTGGTGCTTATCGACCCCAGGGATGCGTGCTAAAGAGCATAGATCTTCTCTTTTTGGCTGGGGAACTCCAGAGCTGAAAGAAATTTCTGATTTACTCTGATTGATCATTTGTCCTGAAGCCCGTTCATACTGTTGGATCGCCTGGCAGATTGCAGTACACTCATTAGGGGTAGCTCGAGAAAAAAGAAGGCAATCATCAGCGAAGAAGAGGTGGGATATCGGGGGGCCCTTGCGACACGCTTTCGCCCCATGGATGATGGAAAGCGAGGCTGCCCTGGAGAGGAGGTTAGAAAATACATCAGCCACTAAAATAAAAAGGAAGGGTGAAAGAGGGTCTCCCTGGCGAAGCCCACGGGATGGGGAGAAGCCTCGGGTGAGCACCCCGTTGACATTAATGCAATAGGAAACTGACGAGACGCATTGCATGATCATGGCAATCCATTTGGTGCAGAAACCCATCTTGAGCATCACATATTCGAGGAAGTTCCATTCCACTCTATCATAGGCCTTAGCCATATCCAATTTCCACGCCATGATCCCTCTCTTCGCTCGTGTACGCGTTTTCATGGAGTGGAAAATTTCATGAGCAATAATGGCATTATCAGTGATTAACCTTTTTGCCACAAAAGCGCTTTGGTTCTCTGAAATGACGTCGGGTAGCCAAGGCCGCAACCGATTCGCCAAGATCTTCGAGAAGATCTTATACGAGACATTGCACAGACTGATCGGTCGAAAGTCCAAGACCCCTTGCGGAGTTTTCATCTTGGGAATGAGAGTAAGAATAGTTTCATTAAGAGAAGACAGGTCCGTTTTCCCCGCCCAAATATCCCGCATTAAATTGCAAATGTCTGGACCGATGATGTGCCAGTAATTCTTGAAAAAGAGAGCGTGGAATCCGTCTGGTCCCGGGGCTTTCGTAGAGTGGATTTGCTTTAAGGCCTTAAGAGTCTCGTCATTCGTCACATCATTAGAAAGTTGTCTGTTCATATCGTCAGAAATCACAGGTTTGATGCAGTCCTCAATCTCGGGAGAGATGTAAGAATGGCCTGCCGAGAAGAGTGTCTGAAAATGGCTCAGGAAAGCTTCTTGGATTCCCCCTGTGTCTGACACTTTACTACCATCTGAATTAAGAATGCCAGAAATAAAGTTTTTCCGGCGTCTTGCTGAAGCTTTCTGGTGGAAGTAACAGGTATTAGCATCCCCTTCTGCTATATGAATATCACGCGCTCGCATAGCCCAAAAACCTTCCTTATTGCGCAGGGCAACATCCAGCTCTCGTTGGGTTTCACTTATTTTGGAGAGAATGCTGCTAGACGGGGGTTTGCTAAGAAGATAGCCAATCTTCCTTTCAAGGAAATTGCATTGCCGGTCCGGATGACGGAATTTAGAGTAGCTCCATGTCTTCAGATCAGATGCTACTCGGTGAAGGTTGGTTCTCGGATCCGCTTGCCCCGTCTTCCAGCCTGAACGGATAACCGCCTCGCACTCGGGGTCATTTGACCAGAAGCTTTCGAATCTGAATGGTTTCCTGCAACTAGTAACGTGCTCATTATGGGTACAGTTAATGACAATTGGGCAGTGATCCGAGCAGTTGAACGAGAGATGTCTGATATGGTACATTTTGAAGAGGCTCATCCAGTCCATTGAGCCAAAGAATCTATCCAGACGTTCAGCGATTCGAGTTCCATCATATCTGCCTCGGAACCATGTAAAGGGATTACCCGTGTAACCCAGATCCATTAGCTCTGCCTTAAGGATCGCATCATTAAAATCAGACATAGACGTGGAGGAGCGCATAGCTCCACCAATTTTTTCCTTCTGGAAAAGGATCTCGTTAAAGTCCCCTCCAAACAGAATGGGGCTTGGCAGATCACGACGAAGTTTGCAAAGAAGATCCCAAGATTTCCACTTTTCAGACTGGGAAGGCCAGCCATAGAAGCCCACAAACGTCCAGGTGGGGTTGTGGGGATCACCAATGGAAGCAGACACATGGCGCTGGGAAAAAGACAGGAGCCTAACATCGATATTATCCTTCCAGAGCAGACACAATCCCCCTGAGTGACCCTGTCGGGGGACCGGGAAACAACCCTGGAAACCGCACTTTAGGGCAATATGTGTGATGTCCTTGTTTTCCAATATGGTTTCGGACAGGAAAACCATATCAGGGCGACTTTGAGCGCAATAGCGCTGGAGCATACGAACCGTTCGTGGGTTGCCAAGCCCACGGCAGTTCCAGCATAAAGCGATCATTGCTCTAGGCGGGGCCGGGCCTGACCCGCCTCCGCCTTTGTCTCTTGTGGGATAAATGACGAACCTGATGCTTTCCTCCTTTTGGGGAGACTGGTGTACATACCACTGGAATCGTTTTGCCGTTTCAGATCTCCTGGTTTGGGATTCCCTGGACAATCGCCTTTACCACCGCCACGTGCCCTTCTCCAGGTTCCACGAGTAACGTGTCCTGAAGGTGAAGCTTCAGTCATCCCAGAATCGGCTTGCAGAAGGGCATCCGTTGTGAACTGATTTGGACTCTGCTCAGCTTCAGGCGGCTCCAAGGAAACATGTTTCTGCCTCGGAAGTTTCTCTGGAGGTTCTTTTGGTTTAGGTAGCGGCCCAGTTGGGGTAAGGAACGTTAAATTCGGTGCTGTAAGAGCGAAGTCGGCTTTTGTGGTAACCTGAGTCAGGTGACTGTCTTGCTGAGCCCCATCATTACATCTAACGATAATCTCTTGGGAGGCGTTTCCATTTCCCCTGAGCTCAGCCGGGGATTCTTTAGGGAAAGCAGGTGCTCCCATCCTTATGATAGGAGGTTGTTTAGATTCCGGTCGCCTTAGATGGGCTGCACTGAGACGGTCCCGATCAATTTGTCTCTCCGCCTCAGGGATATATGCCTCTCTGAGTGTTTTGGCCCGGAGCCATGGACCGTATTGAAAGGTAATAATTTCGGTGGAATTCTCTGGCCTTTCCCCACATGCTTTATCCATGTGACCGATACGTCCGCAAAGGAAGCAGAAGATTGGTAGTTTTTCAAATTCGAACGAGATCCAGGTATTGGAATCATCAATTTTTAGGAACATACCTCGCATTAAGGGTTCACACACGTCGATCTCAGTCTTTATTCGAACCCAGGGGCCCCATTGTATTGGGTCCGAGCAATCCCATTCTAGGAAATGGCCGATCCGGTCTCCAATTTCTTTCATCACGTGTGTTGATCTCCCATGGAACGGAATTCCTCTGATTCTTATCCAGAACGGGGATCGGGTAAGTGTGCTATTCTGAATCTCGTCACCCCCTTTAAATTCCTCCATCAGGATGAGATGATTGTCAAAGGACCAAGGTCGTCCTCTGAGGACTTTATCTTTGTCTTTATCGCTGAAGAATTCAAACACGAGGAGTTTGTTCTCAAGTTCCCGGATGGCTACTCCAGCTTCCAATTTCCAGAGATTTTGAAGAGTGGTCCTGAGGGCCTTTAGATTAAAAGGTGCCTCGGTCGCCAGTCTTCCGACCACTAATAAAGCCATTCGTTTTGTCAAAGTGTTGTCTTCATTTCTACGGGTTGTAAGTGGCTCTTTTTCTTTATCTGTCAACGAGAGGTTCTTCCATTGGTTCAACAGATCCGTTTCCATGTTGAGGGCCACGTAAACACCTAGGGAGGGATTGGCCAAAACAGAGGGCCCCTATCAAAGGGGTGTCAAGCCCAAAAAGGGGATCCCCGACCCAGAGACTCCGGCCCAATCCGAACCAGCGCAAGCTTGTTCTTCACCACCGAAGTTTCGCGGCCAGGAGAATCACAATTTCAACCAACCTTCCAGGAACCAAACGAAAGATTCACAGGCCAGATTTGGACGACAATTCACACAAGTCAGGCCCAACCCAAACCTTTCTCAGATCAGACATAGCCCGAAAGAAATCCTCCAAACCGGTGTGGCCACCCAGCTAGCCCGAAAGAAATCCTCCAAACCGGTGTGGCCACCCAGCCCTGCGCGGCCAACCAGTCCTGCGCGGCCGCTAAGACCTGCGCGACCACCCCTCCCTGCGCGGCCAACCAGCCCTACGCGGCCGCCAAAACCTGTGCGGCCAACCAGCCTTGCGCGGTCATTTCCTTCGCGCTGGTAACACCGTCAGGACTCGCGCTAGTCCCTCACGCTTCGGGGAACGGCCTATCTGTGAAGCTCTTTCACTTGCGCGCCGGAGGACTCTCCTTCACGTTCACGCCCTCCGTGCCTCGGAGAACCACCGCACCTTCGAAGATCGGAGATCCCTTCGCGGACGGTACTTCACGATTCACCGCGTTGCAGAAGAGCTTCGAAACCGTGGTATTGCCACAGCGCCCGACGGCCACCGCCAACCTTCACGGAGCAGGGAAGGAAAAACGGTTACGGGACTGTCAATCCGCAAATACTCGTGGTCGATTCAAGGTGATGAAAGCCCGAGTCAAAAATGCCAAAGGGAGTAAAGGGTTTGGGATTCGGATATGCCTTCCCATTCCCAGAACTGGCTCGGAAGTAGGGACAGAGGAACGGGAAAAGCTTCTGGGCAGCGATGAAGGCCTGGATCTGCGTCCGAAAATGAAATCGAGGGGATGAAGCCCGAATTCCAACGGAGACGCCGGTGACGGAGTCCGAAAGGTGGCAGGGAGAATCAAAGGGAAAGATGGACAGAGAACGGCATGGAAAAGGGGATCCCGAGCCCCTGTCGCTGAAGCCGAAGACGATGGGGAAGAAGACCCAAAAACTGAACCGGCGAGGACGGCGCCGCCGAAGCCGATCGGACGAGACTCGATCCCTAGGAAACCCTAGGAGGAAAACTCTCACGCGGGAGAGACTCTTAACCTTATAGCACATGTTATTATTTACATAGTATCCAAGGCATTACTTCCATTACCATCTTAGTGGAGAAAGTCCCTTTCCGAATCGAGATCACTCCTCGTTTCAGTCCTGTAACACTTAACCAGATTAACTTACCATTACATCCATGTCTATCTCATAAGATATAAATCGTTACCCAATGCATTGGAGGGATATATAGGTCCCACCCATCTCATAATGTGATCATTCTTACTTGTTCCACAACATGAACATAAATCATTCATCATTACCCAAAGTATAAAATGGGTTTCTTAAACATCATCCCATCATGACATAATCTATAAAAAAATGTTTATCATTTAATCATAATAAAAGTGAAACCATGTAAATCATATAGACATTATACATGAAACATACACATATGAAATAATGTCATCTTAGATGGAAATTGGTTTTGATAAAACACATGATATTAATTCTTAAGGAAAATATCCTTTCTTATTAAAAATCATTTTCTTTTCAAAAATTTACAAGAAATTTTAAAAGAAATGGATTTTTTGGAATATAGTCATGAAATAATGTGGAGTAATCTTCATGAAAATAAGGCTTTATGAAACCATAAAAATCCGTTCATACCGTATAAGTTAAAAAGCATTCTTCTCGTACTTCTTCAGGAAAAGTAAAAAAGTACCTCGTATGGTAAACAAAAGAAATATTTCTTAAATACCAGGTAGTAAAAGTAAAAAATGGGTTAAAAGGACATTAAACATACATGAAAACATTTTTAGAAATCATGTAAACGGTTGATAACAATAACCCCATTAAATACTGACGAATAACAGTCTCAGATAAGAATGAGATTGAAAAAGTTATCCCTTACCATATGTCTGATATGTTTCGTATGTAACCGAACATCTTGTATAATGATATAAATGATTTCATTGGCTTATTACAGAATCAAATTCATTGTTATGATATCATTTATAGTTTACTTATGACTTTACATTACCCATTCTTTTGTAAATTCGACGTAAAAGCAGCGATTTGGGTAAAATCATTTCATTTATTGTACGTGTTTCGACTTGTTGTTCTTGATATTATTACTTATATCGTGATTTACTGAATTCCATAATGTAAAACATGATTAATATATAATATATATTCAGAATATACATATATATATGATAGATCGATAAATGGAATGAAATACACCGTTCATAGAGATGGTAGGTCGTACGTACACATGAACGCTGTTTTCGTTTCCCTACTGAATTGAATGGAATTAAGTGGATAACATACCTATATATATACATAAATATAGTATCATTATAATTTCATATATTTCATTGTTATTCATTATATATTCTTTATAGTCATTCATGAATGGTTAACATCGAGAATGAATCTCATCGCGACGTGGAGACGGTAGTCCGTACGTACACACGAGAGATGATATCATTATCATGATCTTAGAATTGTATTTAAGTGTATGTATAATATTTCATAATCAATATAACTTTACGATAATTATATATAGTTATTTATTTACACCATTATACCCATCCAAGTACGGTGGTGGTCGAAAACAGATTACCCCACGGCATGGAGATGGTATTCCGTACGTACGCAAGCGCGATGATTTCGTTTTCTGTAGGATGGATAGAAGGTGAAAAGGGTTGTTTCATATTTATAATAACATATCAGTATATAATTAATACTGATTTTATTACTTTATAATTAGAAAACTAAATAAGAAGAAGTAGAAGAAGAAAGAAACTTGAGTGAATCGGAAGAAGAGATTACCTCTTCTTCGACGCACCTCCTTTAAGATTACATTTAAGGAAGTAGAGTTGGTCTTTTGAGAAGACCAGAACCTCCAGAATGTTTTTGTGGAAGGGGAGAAGATAAATGGGCAGGTTTTGGCCGAGAATTAAGGCTCAAAAGGGTGTGAAGAGAAGAGGGAAGGGGTGCCCTTTTTATAATGGAGGAGAGGGGCACCATTGAAAAAACATAAAATATTATTTCATAATAAAGTCATATTCAGTTTATAATAGCTCCAAATTGATTTATTTCGAACATAAATTGAGGAAGAGGAGAAATACTCTCAGAAAATAGGTTTTAGACAAGTTTAGGATACTATTTTAGCCTTATCTTTTAGATTTAACTCTATGTTAAATAATTTAACTTTTACCGTGTCTTCTTGTTTTCATACATTATATGGTTACAAAACTTACTATAACCAGCCAAACGAACCCCAAGTGGTCCATTATTAATATATATAACCTTATATAAGTCATTCTTCTGATCCTTATATTTTTATCAATATAATAACAATTAATAATATAATATATGTTTTAAAAACTATTATATGTCAATTTTGACACTATTTGGTAATTGATTTTTGACAAAATCATAACAGCATTATTAGTTCGAAAAAAGTTAATTAAATCAATACTAACATGTCATATTAACCTAGAAAATTATTGGAATTTATAAAAAGTCTCAAATTAAATTTATTTGGGTATTTATAATATCATTTATTTTAATATTTCATTATATAGGTAATTACTGCATCACCATTGTGTCATAAATAACTTGAATTATTTAAAGTCTAAAATTATAAATAAAATACCATTAGGTAATAAATCTTTTTATGTTTCTAATGAATATTTATAGTATAATTTAACTTATTTATAACCCTATATTAAAAATGTTTTAGCTATTAAACATTGATTATAACTATTTTATCTCTTCTTTAAATAAAATAATTTTAAATGTCCTAATCTAACCGAAGTGGACCTAAATGGTAATTTTTTATTCCTATGGTCGTTTTTGGTCAAATTAAAATTATCCAATAGAATTAGGACATGTGTTAGGGTAATAATAATATCATTTTTACCCTTAATTACCCTATTAACTTTTAACCGTGGTAAATAAAAGTAAAAGGTTACTATTCACCAAAAATTATTTTTATCTTATTGAACCGCATTTTACTCCTTGATATTAACCGTGTCTCTAGGATTTTATAAATTCCACTCATAGAAGTGGTATAATATTGTTTTATGTAAATTTTTAAATTATGCTAGGAGGTGGGTAAAAGACGATGAAAAGTTCAATATAATTTTATTATATCTAAAATTATTATAATAGGACTCAAATGATTTACATTGAACATATAGAGGTATTATGTATCAATTTTGACCTAAATTAAATTTAAATAAAATTAATAATTATTTAAATAAAAATTCGGTTTTTAAATAGTAACCCAGTGTTTTCACAATTCATCAAAAATTGAATGTTTTCAGAAAAATACCAAAAATTCACCCTAGGCTAATTTCGATATTCCGAATCCAAAAATGAAGTCCATTTTGAAAGATAAAATTTATAAAATTTCAAAAAGTGGGTATTACTATTCATAACTGCTAGTTCATACTAATATTATAATAATATCTCGTTTAGTGAAACTTGGTATTGTGTATAACACATGCTATCGTGGAAGGTCGCAGTTGCGTGTAATGAAAGCCAAGTCACGGTTGCGTGTAGTGAAAGATTCATTTGTTGTTGGGTATAATCGAATCAAACTATATTTCATTTATACTTTGAATATATATATATATACACTCAATGTTGCGTAAAATAACATCTATCAAACGAAATTGAGATTGTGTGTAACATGAACCAAGATTAGTGTTGTGTATACTGCAATCTAATACGGTGTTGCGTATAGAACAAGCTAATTTTGGTGTCTCATACAACACAAGACATCAATGAAATTAAAAATAATAATTCTCATAAATTATCGGGCTGTTACAGTAGGTGTGTACATAAAGATGAGTGGGATGTCCATGATGGTTGAGCTAGACAAGAGCACCATGGGCAAGGTGATGTGACAACCCATATTGAAAAACTTTTCATGGTGGATCGAGATTTTCACTCAACTCATTTCCCTGTAGTAATAGACCATTTAAGGGATGTATTTCCCGAAAACATTTCTAGCTTATCTCCTAAGAGAGAGATGTATAGGTTAAAATTAAGCTTGTTTTGAGTGTAGATACACTGTCCATTCCTCCTTATAGTATGGGAAATATTAAGATTATGGAGTTTAAGAGGTAGTTAATGGATATTGTTGCCAATTTTTTTATACGGCCCAGTACAGCCTCTTGGGTTTTGTCTATTCTTTTTCCAAGAAAGCTGATTGAACCTTACGTCTATGCATGGATTATATAATGTTGAATGAGATTATGGTCAAGAAATGATATACAATTCCTCCAATAGATGAAATTTTTTACCATATATGAGGACATAAGATTATTTCTACGATTGACATGGGATTGAGTAATCATAATGTGCATTTCTGGCCATCGTACAATCCTCGTACAGCTATCCCTAGAATGTGTGGTCTGTATGAGTTCCATGTTATGCCTTTCGGTCTTACGAACTTGCCCACTATTTTTAGGGATTTGATTAATAGGGTTTTCACCCGCATTATTATTCTTTTTTCATGGTCTTTTTTGAAGTCATCTAGGTGTATTATCACTCTAATAACATCCATGCCAAACATATTGAGATCATTCTAAGTATACTGAGAGAGCATCAGCTTTATGCCTGCTTTCTAAGTGCCACTTCTGGATCGACAATTTATATTTATTGGGTCATATAATATTAGAATCATGAGTATTTATTGACCCAGAAAATGTTTGTGTTGTAGTTTCCCGGGAGCACCCAAAGAATGTGTTTGATATGAAGTGTTAATTTGGGCTAGATGGGTATTATGAGTATCTCATACAACAATTTTATCACCTTTCTTCACCTCCTACTAGACTTCCGAAGAATGGTGTCATGTTCTTATGGAAAGAATCAAGGGAGAAATCCTTTCAGTAGGTAAAATGGAGGATATTATTGAAACATATTCTGACTCTTACAAATATGGGTATAGGTTATACAATCTTAGGGGTTTTATTAGGCATTGGACTATGATAATTGTAGATATAAGAGGAAACATTCATTGCGTATGGATCTTGGTAGTTGAGGCCTGATGGTAGATATTACCCAACACACGACCTTGAACTAGTAGTAGTTGTCCATGAAATGTATTTCTAGAGACATTATCTTATGGTTGAGCGCTTTATGTTGTACACAAACAACAAGAGCCTAAAATATATCTTTTCTCAGGGTAACATGATCCTTAGACATCAATTATTGGTCTGGTATCAACAAAACTTTGATTTTTAGCTTGCATATACACCTGGGTGGGGTAATGTGGTTATAGATGCACTGAGTCAGAAAATTCATGAAGAAGTAGAATGAGATTCCAGTGATGATCGAAATTTATTTGCCCTTTTTAGATACATCTAGTGTTTCATGAAAGTGACGTGAAATATTATCTATCATCCTTTACATTTCCCTCTTCCCACCTAGAGAAGGTGAATATTAGACAGTATTTTGATCATGAAGGATTGGTACTCCATGAGAGTATATCAAGGGACAACCCACATTCGGATTGTTTTATGGATAGAGTAGAAATCCTACATATACTTAGACATATCTGGGTTCCTGTAGATTTGAGGTAAGAGTTGATAAAATATTCCAATGCATCACATTGGGTAGTTCGTCTAGGAATCTCCACGATGTATCAAGATATGTTACTCCAATATTGGTGGCCTATGATAAAACATCGAATATCATGCTTTATCACGTGGTGTTCCACCTGTCAGTAGGTGAAGCCAGAGCACCAGAGACCTGTAGGCTTGCTACAGTTGCTTCTAGTCTTGGAATGGAAATGGGAAGATTATGCCATGGAGTTCTTTGTTGGCATACCTAGGTCACTAAGGGGTAGAGATACTATCTGGGTAGTTATCGACCGACTAAAGAAATCAACCCAATTAATTCCTATTTGAAAGACTCTATCAACTAATGATCTAGGAAGACTATATGTCCATGAGAACATAAGACTACATGGGTCCCAATGTTCTATCGTTTTGAGATCTTGATTCTCGTTTCACATCACGGTTCAAGAAGGGATTTAAAAAGGCTGTGGGTACTTAGGTTTTTCTACAAACATACTTTCACAATTAGACTGATGGACAATCAAAAAAGGTAATTCATTTTCTAGTGGACATTCTTGAATCACGTGTCCTTCATTTTGGAGAATACTACGAGCACTCAAGAACCCCATTTTAATTCAAGGATATACATTTCTGAGGTTGAGACACACCTACATACCGATCCTTGTATAATCTTGGATGCCCAGTATGATACCATAAGATCACTCATGTAGTAATATAGGATTCTATTTGATAGGTTTCCCAAGCCCTAGGGGCCACATGGACTCATTCACCTCTCCCTGAATGCTAAAGGCTTCCGACTAGCAGCGAGGGCCTAGAGTGTGTTCGCCGAGAGACGATTCACTCCATACCAATGATTAGCACAACATGAAGAAGTTAACATAGGTAAATTCTAGAATCAGTAGAATTAAACATAAGTCAGTATATAAAATATAGACAATATTAAAAATAACTGAATCAAACTGAATAGCATTCAACAATGGATTATATGTCATAACAATAAGAAACTAGAAGACATGGATACCGAAAAGTAGGAAACATTTTTCTAGAAAAGTATAAAAGAACTAAAATACCATCCCAAGAAACTCGAGTTCCAGTTCAGTCATCTTCTATCACGTGCAATACTAAATAAAAACCAATTTGGTTTATTAAAGCTATGTGCTTCCCTTGGACAACACCTACAACCATTTAATCTGCCCAGGGTACCAAATGGTGCATGGATTGGATGTGAGATAAATATAAGTGGGACACCACTAATGGTGTGTATAATATCCGGTCATTTTAATGGAAATGTAATTGTGTGCATTCATGAGATTATATATTAATGTATTAAAATGTAAATAAATACCCATTTACCGGCATCAGCCATCATTTAGGGTTTAAAAATGTTACCAGTTCATAAAATTAATTAATTACAAATTTTAGATTGATAGGTCTTGTGAGGAATATCAAATATATAAATCACATTGTGATAGTAAAAATATTGATTTTTACATGACAGAACAAGGCAACCATGATCAATGATGTATACTAGTGATGTCCTAAGGTAATAACGACGACAACGTAGACCTATAGGGGTTCAACACAGTAATAACTATATCATATCATTTTTTAAGAGTGTAATTCAATGAGCGTAGTCCGATACATTCTACAACTAGGTGACTCCAGAATCTGATTTGATTGGAGAACGTCAAACGGTGCTATGTAATGACTGGGCCTGGTAACCATGGCAACAACTAGTCAATGCTGGAGCCCAAGTGTGTATCCAAGGAATCATGTAATGACATTGATGGGATCCAAGTATTGTATCCATGGAATAATATATAACTACCTGAGGGATACTATGGTATCATACCAAGAATCTTAAAATAGACAGGGATCAGGATCTAGGTAGGTCTCAACCTAATAATGTTGTATCCTTGAATTGGAATGCGGTTCTCGAGTTCCCATGGTATTCGTCGATCAGAATCCATGGAAACTTCAAGATAGGTCAATCATATTTGGTTATGAATTCAAATAAAAGCTTCTTCCATTAAAGAATTTCCTTTCTTTAGTGTGATATGTTATAGTAGCATGAAACCATTTTATCATGTCATTTTGTTCAATAAATTCCTTTCATTAGTGTGACAAGAAAAAGTATCATGCAACCATTTAATCCATTTAAGGAATATTCCATATTCATGGTGCATTCCTCTACCATCCATTAATGTTGTAATGTGTGCTATGAGTATGAAACCAATTAATAATTCACATTTAATTATCAATTTTATGAACTTAAATTAGGTGGGTCATGTGGTACACATACATTATACGTGCCATTATAAATTTTACAATATAAATCAAGACAGTTAATATAGAACTTCTTATGCTTAGAATGTTCAGGGCATGGAACACTTGATCGGTGGCTAAAGTGTGTCCTAACACTATAAAACTATTATGGAATAACATTTCTCATGGGAAGGAGGGAGTTGTGGTCATAACCAATAAAAAAAATTCTTGTATTTGGAAATTTCATAACCATATGTTTCTAAGATGTATAAGCATGGAATATAAATTCCATAAATGGAACCTGATGAAATCGATGGTCCCCACATGATAAATATAAAATAAACAATATTTTGGGATGAGTTGTAAACCACCCACCATAGGGTTATTAGTTTCTCCTCCTCTAATATTGGCCCTTGATTTGCCTCATATCAAGGTATATCATAGAAAATTAGAAAAACACTCATATCATGATATCTCAATCGATTGAGAAAGAGAAGGATAACAACTAAAGAGGACATGAGTGATTATCATTGTCCATCCAATGTGATTAAACGATGATTGATCTGATCATAGACGAAGGCGGTGTATTGATTCAATGGTTAGATATTCAAAAAATAACGAATTGAGAATGAAACAGGTTAATTCTACATATGATTGAAGTATAGAAGATGGAGGTATCTTAATAGAACATTAAGTGAAATTTTATAAATTTACCCCAAAAAACGACTCGTGCATGGTTTTTCTACACGATTTGACAAACTGTGTGAAATTTGTTCTAGGTTTCATGTGTCATAGGTAATATTATAAGGTTAGTCTTCACAGCCATGTACAAACCCTGCAAAGTGGTTCTGTCCATATATTTTAATTCACACAGTTAGCCAAATCATGGGACAACCGTGTGCTAATTGTGTGACATGTCTGGTTTTCCAAAAAATAAGGAGTCTCATGCTCCAATCATGCCCCAGACACCCCCAAAAACCTTTGGTTACTCTTTGGGCATCCATATTTAGTCCAATGTAAAGATTTAGACCCAAAATTAAAGGATTCAAACATCATTGAAATCCCAAGTTCTAACAAAAATTACCATATAATTATACATAACACCATATATAATTTTTTTATTACTATATATTACCCGTTTAATAACAATTCCATGTTAATTTTACTTTTTTGGTAATATCTTATTTTTTTGTATCTATGTTGGCTTGTTATTGTTGTTCTTCTTAATAAGGTCATGATTTTATTATTAATTGAAAGTAAACATTATATAAAAATAATACATATTAATTATATAACTATTTTAATAATATGAAAATGATAGAAATATGAAATTCATTATATTATTCCTAGAGACACAATCTTATACATATTCATGAAAATTGTTTCCATTTTATTTTCAATTTTAAAGAAAGACGATAAATGAAAAATATTAATATATAAATATATATTAATTATAGTATTATTATTATGTCATATATATCATATAAATTTACTAAACACATACTTAATATATACAATGTACACATTGAATGTATCATATTGCTTTGAGGAGGCAGTAGTCCACACTTCTATAAAAAATGTTTTCATATTTGCATAAAATTGAATTCTGGATGGTATGTGTTATATTAAAAGTAATGAATTTGTAAGACATCATAAATATAATATATACATATAAAACAAGATTCATGACCATATTTCCTAACTATTTGAGGTGGTAGATAAAAATGAAAAATATCATTTACGGAGGTAGAAGTTCTTCAAACACAGGAATTGTATGTTCATTCCCATTATGTGGAAGTATGTCTAGGAGTAGGATGAAACCAATGAATAAAAAATATCAATATAATTAGGATATAGAGGTTATTATATAAAATTTTTAAAAAATGGATGAGGTAGTGGATATTTTAAATAAATCAAAAGATATTGTAGGAGGATGTTAAATCTTCTTTGAGAAACTCTTTTTGGTTTGCACCAAATTGATTCCTTATTGGGATTTATTCCCCATGTAATGATTATAGGTTGATATGAGGGATTTTGGGAGATTTTTTTGTTATGGATAGGATGTGATAATATTCCTTGAGAGATTTAATGATGTAAGGGGGTGAATTCGCTTTTATAAAGGAGGATGGGAATTCTTATAAATATAAAAAGGTAAACACAACTGATAGGTCTCAATTACATCATGTTCATAAAAAATTGTTAAAATTTTATAAGAGTTTAATTGGTATAAAAATTTCTATCCAATGGATTTTCAACATGTTTCTAATCCATTAAACCTCTTAAGATTAAATATTAACAATTAAATAACAATATTTTTTCCTTAATAACTGAAATAAATTTTAATTACATTCAGTAATAATTTTTGATTTCAAACTATGTTGACCATATTAGAAATTATAAATTTTATATATTCTAAATATGGAATAAATTTTTCCAATATAAAATTTAAAATTTCTTAGTGAAGATAGTAATATCACTAAGAGGGAGAGGGGTGAATCAGGGTTACCATTTTATTTTTTTCTTCCCTACTTATGAATCATCCTTCTCCACATGTTAAATATTTATTATTCTAATGAAACAAATTGAAACAAAAATCCAAATGGACATAAGAATTTACATTGATGACCACTCAATAAGAGTAACTACATCTTTGGTATTGTTTGGAAATAATCAAATACCACCACAATCCAACATGAAAAAATCTTATTGTATGGAATCCATTGAGTAGGATATTCCATTACACTCATATAAAACTATGATCTATACAATAGTGTGTCTACATTAGTAGCAAAAAATGATATATGATTGTTTTTGTAACAAACATGTTAATGTTCTTCTAAATCAACATTCATAAATAATTTATCCCAATGCTATTTGTAACATTCTTACCCAAAATCTTGTATGAACAACATAAACATCATAATTACCCTTAGTCTGATATTGCAGTTAGATACTCCCACTATAAATGATCCATAAAGAAAATATAGATCACTTTCATCATACCACTAAAACAATTCCTAAATACTTCTTATTCAGTTTGGAAATCTGAATATTAATTTTCTAGTTCAATGATTCCACTAAATACGATGACCATCTAAATAAGATAATTTATCTTCACGTTATTTTTTTCATAAAACATATTAAAGAAAACTCAATCTAGAAAAATTTTATCTCTATAATTCTTCATCACTCCACCTTCTCACTTCATTTCATGAATAGTTCATATGTCAGATAAAAGTGAAATGTACTTTCTCCTTTTATAATATAGACATGTCACGACCCGTCCTCGGGGCTCGTGTCGTGACTACCCCAAGCCCGCCATCCATAGGCCAGGGGATAGTGACTAGCACCAAGGCGTAATTCCCGATAAAAGGGAAGGTGTTGCCTTTGTAAAGTAAACCAACACCACCGAGCAAGAATGTAGAAGTAAAAACTAAGTAAAAACTGGGTACAAGTAAGTGCGGAAAAGTAAGTGGGCCAGAATACAAACCCAAACTAAAAGTAAAGTACAACTGAAAAAGGGAGTACAACAACTGAAAAGTAAATCCGCATCCTCGAGCCGTCCACTGGAAGTCCCACCTAAAGGGTGGGTACAGATAGCCTCCACACCTCCTTGGGTCTAGTCGTCCGCTCCGAATATGCCCCGCCCAGTGGTCCACCTTCGGGTACCGACCTGCTCCTCATGACTCAACCACGATCAGCGTGGTCCGTCGTCTGCAACCAACACAACGTAGTGCGGGCATAGCCCGTGCAGGGGTGAGTATAATCTACTCAGTAGGGACCCCGAGGCCCCCGAAGGTCTCCCAGAATCCAAAAAGGATAATCCACAAAGTAAAGATACAACCATGAAGTAACATCTAACACTACGTAGGTATATTCCCATACATATACCTAAGTCATCAATTCTTGTTAGGATCCAACATCCGAGTTATAGTACAACCCAGTCCACACAGGAAATCACATCCCAATCCACACAGGAAATCATATCGTAATCCACACATGATAACATGTCAATCTTATAGAAGATAATGATTGAAATTCAAGATTCAGCTCACACAGGTATACTTCTTCATAAACAATAGAGATAATAATATGTAGCCACTAATTCATCTAAGCCGTCGGACCCGCACATGATCGATAGGTACTAACCCATGCAATGACCCACAAAGGATCGATAGGTAACTAACCCCTGCAATGAACAACACAGGATCAGACCCACACTGGATATGTAGGGGCTGGCCCACACAGGACCACTGAGCGCTGACCCACACAAGATCTGACCCACACAGGATCGGTAGCACTAATCCACATAGGATCGCTGAGTGATGTAGTCGTCGCCATCGAATCCACAGAGGATTTCTGTACAGTCGTCATCGTCGTCTCAGTCGCAGCCAGCTCTAGGGTTCCCGCACACAACATGCTCGTTCGGGAGGGTCTGCTCCACGAGCAGAGGGGTGATACATTAACTGACACATAGTCCAGAGTTCATGTTTCCCAAAGTTCTATGTCGTCAACAGGAACTCATCGTCATAGATGGTGCGTCAATTGGACGCCCCGTCTGAGAGTTATTGGCTTTTTTGTCCCAGGGGCCAGGTTGGTTTTTAAGTAAAAACCAACACGACCATCCTCCAACTGCATCCAAACCTGAAGCGAAGTAAGCCAAAAGGTCCGTCTCACTAAGAGGGATCCATCAAAGTCGATTGCACGTCAATCGGACATCCGGAGCTCATGCTATAAGTGGTTTCGCTCCGAGGGCCCAGTTGGTTTCGTGTACGAACAAACCCAGCGGAACCCAAAGTATTCTGAAACCTTGAGTTTAATATACCGAAACGACTGTCTCAATAAAAAAATCTCATCGCATCTAATGGTGCGTCGATCGGAGGTCCGCAACCCAAGTTATGGGAAAAAGACCGTGAGAGGTCCGATATTAGGGGGTTCGGGCCCGGTCCGACCCGGCCCGGTACCCCCCGGGTCGGCTCGAACCTGCTCGACCCGTCCAGCGTCTGGGTCCGGCCGCTTGGGCGTGGCCCGACCTAGCCTGGGTGCAGCCCGACATGGCGCCAGGCGGCACGGCCGTAACGGCCGAGCGATGGGGGGGGGGGGGGGGGGGCGCTACCCCCGCGTTGTGAAATCGCGATCATGCCAACCGTGGGTTACGAACCCCCGGCTCCTCCCTTGACCGGCCGGCCCGCTCCGGCCGGCCGGCTGCTGCCACCATGTGACCGGCATGGCCGGTCCCCCTACTTCGACGCCTGCGGCCCGAAACCGGCCGCCGGTCCCTGCTCCGCCGCGGCCTATGGTCGTGGCCTTGGTCTGTCCGACGCTGCGCGACGGCGCCGTGCCCCTCCACCGCGGCCCCACTCCGGCCGCGGTGCTTTCGTGATTCTTCGGCGCGGCGCGACGGCGCCGCGGTTTAATTTATCTTCAATGGCGCGGCACGATGGTGCCATGATTTTCCGTCCTTCCTTTAATATTTTTCGTGTGGTGCTTCGGTACCGCGCCACCTTACACGTGCCGCAACAAAATCAAACAAACAAGGGGGAGGAGGGTCGGCCGTGTTTGTGCGGTCCGACCTCTTCCCGTAATTGCGATATTAGGTGGCTCAAATTGAAAAGGAGGAAACGATGGAAGTAATCACGAACAATCAATTAAAATAAACCCCAACCTCGAGCGTACTCGTCGAACGAGGTTGTCACGGAAAGGGACGTCGAGGAATTGATCACCGCGGATGAAGGAAGATCGTCATGTCATAGAGGAACGGTGTCTCCCTTCATTTGACACGGAAAGAAAGAACAAGGGGATGCACGTCTATTCGTCGATCTCCGAGGAAGGTGTCTCTCACCGTCGTCCGTCGTTGGAGGTCAGCATTCTTTGCGTTCTTCACGTTCTTCGTTGAGGAGGAAGAACATCAAGATCTTCAGAAAATTCTCTCAAGCCTTTCACAACCCAACCAACCTTAATAAAATATGAGTTGTCTTATTTTATTTCTCAAGCCATGCATTTTGAAATTCAAAAACAAAAAAATCAATTAAGTGGATTAATTGCAACTTTTAAACCACCAAATTAAATGATGTGTTTCATAAACAGAAAAATGAAAGTGTTGACTTCCACTTAATAGGGTTGTGGGTGCGTTACCTTAATAGAGGAGGGGGGTTTAGGAAGAAAATAAATGGTGGGGCTTGTGCTGGACCCAACTCAAAAATACCCTACCTAGTGGGTATGATATTGTGGGTCACACTTCATCCACTTAGTTTAGGTTAAACAAAAATAAAATAAAATTGGTTGCACCACTTTTATTTTATTCCTTTACTTAACCCCAAAATTTAGAAACCACACCCGAGAAAACGCAACTCCGGAAATGGTGTTTATAAGAAATTACCGGCGTTGCAATTCCATCGGTGCCCGCAGAATTCGATTCCGAGCACTGGTTCAAAAGTTAGAAAACCCACTCGTTCGTTCACTAAACATACCCGAGCTAAACTTCGGAAAATGATTCCGGGCACACCGGGCCTCAGAATCAGGTGCCGTCAGAAACTGTGTTCTTGTAAAATCCCAAAGAAATTTATGAAAAAAAATTTCCCTTGAATTTTATGGGACTTTACATTACTCCCACCTCAGGGCTTTACGTCCCCATAAAGATACATCATAAACTGGGGAAACAAATGTGGGTACTGAGCACGCATCTAATCCTCCCGCTCCTAAGTGCTCTCCTGGATGTTCCTGTGCTACCATCTGATGCGCACTAGTGGAATCGACAATCCATGTAGGACCCACTCCTGCCGATCCTCAATCTCCAACGGGACCTCTGCAAAAGTCGCCCCATCATCAACGTACAACTCCCAATGGTCAATGTTATGCGTCGGGTCGTGCACGTATCTTCTCAGTTGGGATACGTGGAAGACATCGTGCACCCAGTGCAACTGAGGTGGTAGAGCCAGGCGATAAGCCACCTCACCAATCCTGCTGAGGACCTGGAATGCTCTGATGAAGCGTGGGGAAAACTTTCCGCCTCGGCCAAATCTCCATAATCCACGTCGAGGTGAGACCCGCAAGAAGATGTGGTCACCATCCTCGAACTCCAGTGGCCTCCGCCTCCTGTCAGCATTAGACTTCTGCCGGCTCTGAGCTGTCCTCATCCGCTCGTGGATGACCTGGAACTTCTCTATCGTGGCATGGACCATCTTTAGTCCCACAAGTGCTGACTCCCTTGGATCTGTCCAGCATAGAGGTGATCTGCAAGGTTGGTCGTACAACGCCTCGTATGGTTCCATCCCGATGGTGGAGTGGTAGCTGTTGTTGTACGCGAACTCCACCAAGTGTAGGTGGTCCTCCCAGCTGTGAAAAAAGTTGAGGACACATGCATGGGGAATTTCCTCGAGAGTCTGAATGGTCCTCTCCATCTGACCATATGTCTGGTTGTGATATGCAGTGCTCAGATGTAGTTGCATCCTGAACGCCTCCTACAACCCCTTCCAAAGCCGGGAAGTAAAGCGAGCATCTCGATCGGAGACGATAGATTATGGAACACCATGAATCCATATAATCTCCTAAATGTAGAGACGTCCCAAGATCTCCACTGATCCCTGTTCTCTGATGGGTAAGAAGTGAGCCGACTTGGTGAGTCAGTCGACAATCACACAAATTGTGTCATGACCTCTGGAAGTGCATGGAAGTCAAGTCATGAAGTCCATAGATATGCCTTCCCACTTCCACTCTGGGACCTTCAAGGGTTGTACCAAGCCTGATGGTACCTGGTGCTCTGCCTTCACCTCTGGCAGGTGGGGCATCAAGAAACAAACTCTGGCACAACATTTTTCATGCCCGGCCACCGGTGATGTCGTCTGAGATCCTGGTACATCTTCGCCACTCCAGGATGTACCACCAAAGGGGAACTGTGAAACTCCTTCAGCACCTCCTGTTGTAAAGCAACTGGTACCAAGGTACATCCTCTAAATAGGGCGTCGTTCCCTCCTCCAAAATAGAAACCATCAGGTGCCTGTCCTGAGGATATCTGTGAATGCCGCGTCTCACAGTCATCGTCACCATGTTGTGCCTCTCTGACCCGCTACAGTATTGGATGAGTGATTGTGAGTGACTGAAGAAAGATTCTCCATCTCTATCCATGAAGGATATCTACAAAGCGGCTAGCTGCTCTGTCGCCTCCATAAGTAGTTGGATGCCCGTCCTCCTACTGAGAGCATCGGCTACTACATTCCCCTTCCCATGAGTATAGACTATCTCAAAGTCATAGTCCTGGAGGAACTCGAGCCATCGTCGCTGTCTCAGGTTCAGGTCCTTCTGTGAGAAGATGTACCTGAGACTCTGATGGTCAGAATAGACTATAAAGCACTCTCCCATCAGATAGTGTCACCACATCTTCAGAGGGAAGACCACTGCTACTAACTCCAGGTCATGGGTAGCGTAGTTCTTCCCATGCTGCCTCAACTGACGTGATCCATTGGCGATCAATGCCCGCTCCTGCATCATGACACATCAGTGTCTGGTCCCTAATGCATCGTAGCAGACTACGTACCCTACTCCCTGCTCCGACAACCTCAAGATAGGCGCGCTGGTCAATATCTTTCTCATCTCATGGAAGATCTGCGGACATCTGTCTGACCACACGAAGGGTTTCCCCTTATTCATCAAAGATGAGAGTGGTGTCGCAACTCTGGAAAAGTCTGGCACGAACCTCCGGTAGTACCCAGCTAGACCCAAGAAACTCCACACCTCCGCCACTCTCTTGGGTGGCTCCCAAGCTAGCACTGCCTCGATCTTCGCAGGGTCCACCACAAATCCCACCTCAGAGATGACATGTCTCAAGAAGTGGACCTCGCCTATCTAGAACTGACACTTAGAGATCTTACCATAAAGTTGGTGCTCTATGAGTGTGTCCAGTACAACCCGCAAGTTGTAGGTGTGCTCCTCCTAATTCGTCGAGTATATCAAAATGTCGTCAATGAAGACCACGACAAATCGATCAAGGTATGGATGAAAGATCTTGTTCATGAGGCCCGTGAACACTTCTGGAGCATTGGTCACGACGAAAGGCATCACCAAGAACTTATAGTGGCCATACCGACATCTGAAGGTCATCTTCTGCACATCCTCATCCCGAACTCTGAGCTAATGATAGCTTAACCTGAGGTCTATCTTCGAGAACCACCGTGCTCCCTTGATCTGATCGAAGAGGTCATCAATCCTCAGTATCAGATACTTGTTCCTCAGTGTCACCTGGTTCAGGCGATGATAGTCGACACAAATTCGCAAGCTCCAGTATGCCTTCTTGGCGAACAATATCAGGGATTCCCAGGGTGAAACACTGGGTCAGATGTATCCCTTGCCCTGTAAGTCATCCAACTGTACCCGTAGCTCTCGAAGCCCGGTGGGAGCCATCCAATATGCTAGGGTGGATATCGGGGTATCCTTGGGGTACAGATCAATATAAAAGTCTACCTCTCTACGAGGAGGTAGTCCTAGAATGTCATCGGGGAAAATGTCTGTATACTGATCCACCATTGTAGGAAAACCAGGTCTCCGCACGTCAACTGCTCCAAGGATGAGGCTAGCCAACTGATGAGTGATGGGCTTCCCTCTCCTCGGCGTGAGTCCATCCTATGCTGTGAAGGCTCCCTTCTCGCCGGTGAAGTTGAACCTGCTCCTGTCGGTGCATACACATCGCACCTTGCGCCTAATAAAGTCAATATGATCATGGACTATAGATAACCAATCCATGCCCAAGATGATGTCGTAAGGCCTCGATGCAGCTGCAAGAAGATCCCAGCCGAAGCTCTCGCCTCCTAGAGTAAGCTGACACTTCCGGAACCAGTTCGTAATCGTCGAGTCTACTCCCGTATGAGTCTCTAGCAGTAAGGATCGAGGAAATGACTATGTCGGAATCTCCGAGTGCCAAAAAAGGGCAGCGTCTATGAAAGAATGACTCGCTCCTATTTCAATAAGTACTGCAACATGGGTGGAATAGACATAGATAGTTCCTCAAATCATCTTGGTCATGTCGTGGTTGTAGGCCTCCACTGCCTGGAGCTGTGCCTGTCTCTGCCCGCCAGCTCCCTATGGTCGGGGTGGACCTCATGGGGGTGGTAGTGGTAGAGCCTGAAAGCGTCGCCCACCACCAGTTTCTCGGCTAACTCCTCTGCCTCGTCCGCCTGCTCCCTGCGGACCGCCACGGTCGACCCTCTGCCTCTGCCTGGTGGTCCCTCAACTGTCTGCCGCTCCTCTGCATGGCGGGTCAGGCTGTCACGAGAAATTTGGCCCTGCCCGCCGTATGCGTAGCACTTTCTGCCTCTCGAAAGACTGGCTCCGCTCTGAGTGCCCCACACCTCCGAGCTAGTGTCCTGAGGTCGTCTGCCTGAAGGTCTGGTCTTCCTGGAACCATGAGTCATCTGTCACCTGCCTGCTGCAGAAGACTCTGCTACGTGCCGCCCTGCGGTATGTCTCACTGCTGATGTAGGCACAGCAAGGAATCTCTCTATGTGAAGAGATGCTCCAGTACCCCTGCCTGAGTCGGAATGCTGAGGGAGATCAGTGATGCCCTGATCTCCTACCTCAATCCCTTCTTGAAGGTCCGGTCCCGGATGAATGGGTCTGGTTCTGTGTCCGTCGAATAGTGCGAGAGATCGTTAAATCTTGCTGAGTACTGGGCGAGCGACATGATTCCCTAGCACAACTGTAGAAGCTCCTAGATACGCACTACACGGAGGGTGGCTGGGACGAACTCCGAGAGAAAGAGGCTCTCAAAGTCCGTCCAGAGGAGAGATGTCTCGTCGTGAACCTGGAGCATCAAGCTCCACCATTTTCCTGTTGCCACGTGCAAGAGGCTCGCTGCGAGGATCACCATGAGGTCTGCTGGTGTCCTCACTAACCTGAAAACTTGTACAACTACCTCCATCCAATCCTCGGCTGCCTGAGGGTCCGTCTCCCCGCGGAACCTGGGCGGTCGCTAACACTGAAACTCGTGTAGTGCACTAAGGCAACATGCATCGTCAGCGGCTGGGGATGGTATCATCGGTGGCTCGGTGGGTAGAGGTACCTCCGGTGCCCCTGCTATCAAAGGGCCCTGTACCGAGGCCTCGTCACTCGGTGGGATGTTGTCACGCACTGCACTCGGAACCCTAGCTGGCTGCCATTGTGGGACCATCCTAAAAAGATACAGGTGCGCCATGGTCAAAACAGTATACCTGGTAAGCTGACACAAAGTTATCACAAATAAAACATGAAACACACATGCAATCAATGTTTTTGTGCATTAAGTCAGAAATCAGAAGTTAGGGTCCTGGTGTACGGATATGTCGGCCACCGCACCAACACTGGACTCCCTGTACTGATAACCACACTAAATAATCATAACACTATTGCTTCACATAGAAAAAGATCAGAGTCCTGAGTTCTGTGGTAGAACCGAACTCCTCTGATACCAATTTGTCACGACCCATCCTCAAGGCTCGTTCCGTGACTACCCCAAGCCCGCCTTCCAAAGGCTAGGGGCTGGAGACTAGCACCAAGGCGTAATTCCTGATAAAAGGGAATCTGTTTCCTTTGTAAAGAAAACCAACACCATAGAGCAAGCAAGCAGAAGTAATCACTAAGTAAAAACTGGGTACAAGTAAGTGCGGAAAAGTAAGTGGGCCAGAATACAAACCCAAACTGAATGTAAAGTACAACTGAAAAATGGAGTACAACAACTGAAAAGTTAAGCCGCAGCCTCGAGCCGTCCACTGGAAGTCCCACCTGAAGGGTGGGTACAGATAGCCTACACAGCTCCTCGGGTCCAACCGACTGCTCCGAATACGCCCCGCCCAGTGGTCCACCTCCGGGTACCGACCTGCTCCTCGTGCCTCAACCACGATCAGTGATGTCCGTCGTCAGCAACCAACACAATGTAGTGTGGGAATAGCCCATGCAGTGGTGATTATAAGCTACTTAGTAGGGACCCAGAGACCCCCGAAGGTCTCCCAGAATCCAAAAAGGATAATCCTCAAAAGAAAGATACAATCACGAAGTAACATCCGACACTTCGTAGGTATATGCCCATAAATATACCTAAGTCATCAATTCTCGTTCGGCTCCAACATCCGAGTTCTAGTACAACCCAGTCCACATAGGAAATCAAAACCCAATCTACACAGAAAAGAATAACCTAATCCACACATGATAAGAATTCAATCTTATCGAAGATAAGGATTGAAAGCCATGATTCAGCTCACACAGGTATACTTCTTCGTAAACGAAAGAGATGATCAGATGTATCCACTGATTAATCTAAGCCGTAGGACCCACAAAGTATCGATAGGTACTAACCCCCTCAATGACCCACAAAGGATCAATAGGTAACTAACCCCCGCAATGACCCACACAGTATCAGACCCACACAGGATCAGTAGGCGCTGGCCCACACAGGATAGCTGAGCGCTGACCCACACCGGATCTGACCTACAAAGGATCGGTAGCACTGATCTACATAGGATCGCTAAGTGTTGTAGTCATCGCCATCGAATCCACGGAGGATTTCTGTACATTCGTCATCATCATCGCAGTCACAGCCTGCTCTAGGGTTCCCACACACAGCAAGCTCGTTCGGGAGGGTCCGCTCCACGAGCCGAGGGGCTGATATATCATATGACAAATAGTCTGAAGTTGATGTATCCCAAAGTTCCGTATCTTCAACAGGAACTCAACGTCATAGACGGCGCGTCAATCGGACGCCCGGTCTGAGAGTTCTTGGCTTTTTTGTCCCAGGGGCCTGGTTTGTTTTAAAGTCAAAACCAAACCGAATGTACTCCAACTGCGTCCAAACCTAGAGCGGAGTAAGCCAAAAGGTCTGTCTCACTAAGAGGGATCCATTAAAGTCAACGACAAATCAATCGGACATCCGGAGTTCAAGCTATAAGCGTTTCCGCTCCGAGGACCCGGTTGGTTTGGTGTACGAACAAACCCAGTCGAACCCAAAGTATTCCTAATCCTTGAGTGTAATATACTGAAATGATAGTCTCGATCCAAGTATCGAACCGCAGCTGACGGTGCGTCGATTGGAGGTCTGCAACCCATGTTTTGGGAAAAAGACCGTGAGAGGTCCGGTATTAGGGGGTTCAGGCCCGATCCGACCCCGCCCGGTACCCCCTAGGTCGGCCCGAACTGGGTCGACCCGTACCGGGTTTGGGTCCGGCCCGCCTGGACGCTGCCCGGCCCGGCTGGCATGGCCCGGTCTGGCCTGGGTGCGGCCCGACCCGGCCTGGGCGCGACCGTAACGGCCGAGCGATGAGGGGGGGGGGGGGGGGGGTGGCTACCCCCCATGTTGTGAAACCACAGCCCCCATGAGGGGGCTGCTGTTGTTGGCCAGTCGGTGGTGAAGAACCCCTGGCTCCTCCCTTGACCGGCCGACCCGCTCCAGCCAGCCGGCTGCTGCCGTTACGGGACCGACACGACCAGTTCCCCTACTCCGATGCGGGCGGCTCGGACCCGGCTGCCGGTCCCTGCTTTGCCGCGGCCTATGGCCGCGACCTTGGTCCGTCCGGCGCGGCACGACGGCACCGCGCCCCATCGCCGCGGCCCCGCTCCAGCCACGGTGCTTTTGTAATTCTTCGGCATGGCACGACAACACCGTGGTTTAGTTCGTCTTTAACGGTGCGGCGTGACGGTGCCACACTTCTCCGTCCTTCCATTAATATTTTCTGGGTGGTGCTTCTGCACCGCGCCGCCTTACACGTGCCGCAACAAAATCAAACCAACAAGGGGGAGGAGGGTCGGCCGTGTTTGTGTGGTCCGACCTCCTCCCGTTATTGTGATATCAGGCGGCTCAAATTAAAAAGGAGGAAACCACCGAATTAATCATGAACAAACAATTAAATTAAACCCCCACCTCGAGCATAGTCGTCGGACGAGGTTGTCGCGGAAAGGGAAGTCGCAGTATTGATCGCTGCGGAAGAAGGCAGATCGTCACGTCGTGGAGGAACGGTGTCTCCCTTCCTTTGACACAGAAAGAAAGAACGAGGTCATGTGCATCGGGTCGTCGATCTCTGAGGAAGGCGTCTCTCACTGTCGTTCGTCATCGGAGGTCTGCGTTCTTCGTGTTCTTCGCGTTCTTCGTCGAGGAGGAAGAACTTCAAGATCTTGAGAAAATTCTCTCAAGACTCTCACAACCCAACCACCCTTAATAAAATAAGATTTGTCTTATTTTATTTCACAAGCCATGCATTTTGAAATTCAAAAATGAAACAATCAATTAAGTGAATTAATTGCAACATTTAAACTGCCAAATTAAATGAGGCGTTTCATAAACAGAAAAACACAAGGGTTGACTTCCACTTAATATGGGTGCGGGTGCGTTACCTTAATAAAGGAGGGGGTTTAGGAAGAAAAGAAATGAAGGGGATCGTGTGGGCCCCACCTCACAGATACCATACCTAGTGGGTAGGATATTGTGGGTCCCACTTCATCCACTTAGATTAGGTTAAACAAAAATAAAATAAAATTGGTTGCACCACTTTTATTTTATTCCTTTACTTAACCCGAAAATTTAAAAACCACACCCGAGAAAATGCAACTCCGGAAAAGGTGTTTCTAAGAAATTACCAGCGCTGTGATTCCATCGGTGCCCTCAGAATTCGATTCCGAGCACCGGTTCAAAAGTTAGAAAAACCTGCTTGTTCGTTCACTGAACATACCCAAGCTATACTTCGGAAAATGATTCTAGGCACACCGGGCCTCGGAATCAGGTGTCGTCAGAAACTTTGTTCTGGTAAAATCTCAAAGCAAATTAGGAAAAAAAATTCCCTTCAATTTATGGGTCTTTACAAGACATATATGTTTTGAGAAGTATTCTGATTATACTTATTTCCCATCCTAATTTTCAAAAGTATCCATTTTTAGTGAATTTGGGATGAATTTATGACTTCATCAATTCTTGTGAACTCTTCTAGATACTTCTCAAATATTCTAAGAGTTTTATTTCACTTTTTGATTCTTTTAGAAACATCAGTTCAATTTTGATTCTCGATTCTAATTTCCCAATATGATTTCTTCATTGTGATGCTCTATACCAACATATAAAAACAAATGAAAACATATTCTTCACTCTCACCTAGAAATTAAACTTTTATCCCCTGGAAACTCATCACTCAAAATTACTGACATAATAAAAGATTAGGCCTGATTCAGATCCTTATTATCATTATGATATACTTCATTATTACAAATACCAATGAAAAAATATATTATTATTTTTCCCTTATCGTGACCCACTTGGAATTAAATTTAAAAAAATACTTTTTCACTTAGCTCAATAAAAAAATCAACTTAATGATAAATGGTTGACATTATTATTGATCATCATTGATTTTTCTTTTTCAATATTCTCTAGAAAAATTAACATCTTTTCATTATCCATGGTCATAATATATCATAATTAGAAAAATATTTGATCTATTATTATGATGGTATACCAAATCTGATAGACTGATATTAGAAGCTTCATCTTCAGAAATTTATTTCTTTTCCAAATATGATATCAATGATCATTAATAAATTCAGATCATTGTATTTTTTTATTTTGAATATCATTAACTTATTTCACTAAATAATTAAATATTTTGGATTTTCGTATGAATGAAAATCAACATCTTCTTTATAATCAACCCCATCACCCTTTAAAAAAGTCTACATATGGTAAACACATCCTCATATTATAGAGAACAAAAATATTTGGCTTCAATATCATTCACCTGCTTCCATATTTTAGCTAGTTTCATGACTTTATTCATTAAATTGAATATGTGTGAGGATAAAATTTATAGTTTCCTAGCATATAATGTAATATATTAAAACTTTTCATTACTCCAAGAATATATTTTCTTCCTACTCATAATGAATATTATTTCCCATAATGAAATTGTCCGGAATACGATTGCTTGTAACTTTTCTCCCAATCCGATGATCAATATGATTGTAATCACCGATTATAACCATTCCGTCATAAATATTTCATTACATGTTTTTGTACTTATTTATTATTTTTCAAATTTAAGAAACAAATAAGCATGTCCATATTCTAATCAAATTCAGATAGACTCTGAAGAAGAACATTATTACGATATTATCTTACTTTACAGACCTGAGGTGAGTCTATTGAATCTTTTCTTCTATAAAACATATCCTAAATACAATATACATTATTCATTACTGTGAGTCCAATTTCTGGAATATTATTGTTATTCCAAATTTAATAATCTTTTTGAATGTGAATTTATTTATCCTATTTGACAAAAAAGATAACACTCTTGAAAAACAAAATTTTTCTTACATCAAAAAACCATCCAAATCCAATTTGGTTCCATAAATATCCACCATCTGATTTCATTTTTATCCAATATTATTAAATCACTAAACCATTTACCTCATAATGTACAATTATAATCCATAATTTTATGTCTATGTGAGATAACTCAATATAGGAAACATGAATTGTTGACAGCAAAACTATGTGTTCCAAAAGTAGTGAATTTGAAATATCTTCAACTTGTAATTACAATAATTTCCCCCTTATATTTTTATACTTCGTCAACTTCCCAAGAATACAAAAAAAATTTGTTTCATATAAGCACTATAACAAACAGTTAGAATAGTTCACACACTTACATGCTATAAACATAACATTCCTACAACTCCCTCTTTTTACATTCATTAATAAGGATAGATTTATGAAATAAATTATTATTTTGATAAAACTATACAAAGGTAATTTGTAAGAGGGGAAAAATTCACATACCTTAAAATTGATGATAAATAATTTAAACACCCATTTTCATCTTCAATTTATAAAAATCTTCATTCTGTAATTGTTTCTTGAAAATGTCTGCAACTTGTTCCAATATAGTATCATAATCTAGCTTAAATTCATTTTTCTCCACATTCACTTTGATGACATGATATTTCATATCAAACATTTTAGATTGGGGATTTTTTAAAGTGTTCATGGTAAGGCTGATTTCAAAATGATTATCACAACCCAAGAGCAAGGGAAACATAACTTCAATAAGTGATCATTTTATCTGAGTCTTAATCCACAAAAGTTTTGTATTGTCATGAATAGTAGAAACATACTCATCCTTATCCATATTATGAGTTATAGAGTTATATTTATTTATATTCCCACTAACACAACTTTTCCATGAAAATAAAAATACACCAAATGTGGATATTCTATCATCATCATTTCCTACCCATGGATCATATAAATACCCAAAAAATTAATTTGTTATGATCTATTATACTGGATTAAAAAAATCATTTGAAATATTTTATAATTATGGATATAGAATGTATATGTGATCCTTTAAGGGCACTCTAAAATCATTCATATAAGGTAAAATCATAAACAATGTAAGGTTATGTAGAAGGCCAACATAAAAAACCTCCAATCAGCTTTCAAAACTCATTCTGGTCATCTATCTTTCCGTCTCCATAATTATTAAACATTTTCCCAATGATATCATTATGGAAACATATTTCTAATTTTCTATATTGAAAATTTTTATGTATTTCTTTTTATACATTTGTTGAGAAAGAAAAATATGTTTCTTCTTTTGTAATATTTTTATCCCAATAATTTATTTCATTTCACCAAGCTTGTATATCTCAAAAAAAATTATAATTTCATCATCAAATATTTTTAAATGTCCTTAAAAATTCCAAGTCAAGATAATGTCAACAATATAAACCAATATGTTTAGTGAAAACACATGACTTTCTAGGATATGGATATTTCTATTAACTATTCCATTCCTGAAACTCATCTTCCTTAAACAGGAATGTAATTTGAAATATCATTCCCTCTGTGGTTATTTTAACCAAAACATGTATTTCTTCAATATACACACATTTCATTAATTTTTTAAAACAAAAATGACACAATGTTGTTCAATGTATACTCTGTTATCAAGATGCACATTCAGATATTTGGACTTTATATCAATATGATTTTTTTTCAATGTTGTTCATCAATAAAAAGAAAAAATATGATTGTTTCAAGCCTTAATACGAGAGAAAATGTTTCATCAAAATCAACACCATTAATTTTTGGGTATTAATTTCGCACTAATATTTCATTGTTACTTATCACTTAACCTACTTCACTCATCTTATTCAAAAAACCCAATATAGTACCAATAACACATTATTATATAGTTTAGGTACAAGTTCCCATGTATAATTATATGTTATTTGATCCAACGCATAATTCATTGGTTGAATCCATTATTAATACTAAAAGGCATCATTCAAATCATTCGATTCCACTTATGAATTCAAAGAATAATGTGAAATTATTCTTCTGGTTTAATCCTTTTGATATTGATCACCCACAATATTTTGAGCCCCCACATTATTACATAGCCTGGGATTAGATTTTTGAGTATCATTATCATCACATGAAATAGATGAGTCCAACTATTCTTTATGATTAGGATTATAATTTTATGTATCCAAATTATAATGTATTCCAAGAATATCCTAACCTTGCTGAAATTCATTATATATATGATTCTGTTTATACTCCTTGGGGTTTTCAATATCATTCACATAATGGAGTAAATTATTACTTATATATATTTGTTAAAACACAAATATCCTCTTCCGTCTTGATCATTTCAATGATATATTCAATCTTAACCTTTCTCTTCAATCATTTCAAGGTTTCCACATTTATTTTTTATTGTGCATGAACTCTCGAAAATGATTATGTGTTTCAATAATAGAGTTTTTTCAGAAAACATTTAATATAGTTTTATATATAAATATGTCCTATTAAAAAATCAGTTTTTAATATAAACATCAGTACATAAGTCTTTCCTCAAATAATAATAATAAATACAATGTTTGGGTAACATAGTTCTCCCTTTTCTACGAAACTTCTGTTCTACCTTTATCCACCCCAATTTTTTTAGCAGTGTAAATCAAACAATAATCATTCCAAAATTCCATTCTTCTCAATATATATTTCAATTTAATCATTCTCATTCTCCCAAGCATGATTAGATATCAACTTCATTACAAAATATTCCCTTTCTTTCTATTCTTTCCTCCCGATGCATTAAATCATTTTTAGAGAATATGACTTATGATTCATATACATAACACAAGTAAATTTAGTAAAGTCATCAATGAATGTGATAAAGTACTTATCTACATTTTTTATTTTATTTTTCTCATTATCCTATTGTTATCATATTGAATAATCTCTAGGGGTTGTTTTGAATAAATATAAACATTCTTATTAAAATAATTAGTAATATTTCATTTCTCACTAATATTGCAACACCAATCCCTTATTATTTAAATCCCATGAATATCTCACACACTGCATCTATTTGAGAACAATATAATGTTTTTCTGATCTATATATCCTAGAATTTTATAACCCAAAAAATTCTCTACCATACCCAATTAACATGAGTTTTATATTTCAAAAACCTGATATAAATTTATTTCTGTATATTGGCCTCTTGTAACATTGATTAAATATTCCTCACTCTGCAAAAAAAAATTCATATTTAATGAGAATGAATTGTTTTCCTTCAAAAAAATGTTTAGAAATAATTAGAAATTTTTTCATACCATCAAACACAAATCATTCTTTGATTTCATTTTTTCATTCCCAATTAAGGATGATCCAACACCTATGATTCTCATGGATTCATCATTTCAAAATATCACTATTAATTATATAATTAATTTTACATTATTTAGAAACATTAAATCACATATTATATGATAATAACACACACTATCAATAATCCACGATTTTTCTCCTTTAATAGAGTTTATGTTAGAATTTACATCTAGAGATTATTCATTCTTCAGATCCATATTCTAAGAATTGTAAACCGACTTTTGTTGTGTCGAAAAAAATATAACCCTTTACAAGAATTATAGTTTTTTAAACCCATTCACAAATAGTTTCCATGGGTTGGAAAATATTATCATCTTTTACTCCAACCCTATGAGGTTTCTTCCAGACAACCTTCTTTGACTTGTTCCTTTGATGTGATTGACTCCCCCACGAACATTGAATTTAGTAATTTTTGGGATATTAGTAATTTTTTTTGGTTGTACCAAAACAAATTTTTTGTAATCCCAAATCCACCACAATTCCATCTGTTTCCCTAAAAATAATGTTATCCTCTACAAATTCCAAACTGAACAGAGTTGTGAACAGGTTTCTCAACAACCTTCTTTTATTTTTAATTTCAACTATTTTTACTATCAACCGTAATATTATCTATCAGAATATTTTTTTTCAGCTCATTTTTCTATTTATCCTTATCATAACTAGAAGTAATAGAATTTATTTTGTATTCATAATGTATAGGAACATTTCCGAAGTACTGGTTTTCAGAATATTATGAATTCTCCACATATTATTCTCATCCGTAAACATAAAATTCCCATCATTATTATTTTCAATAACAATTAGAAATTTATTCCCAACCTTTGAAGGTATCTTTTTAGGAGCTATCATAGTTTTCTCTTAATTAGATCTTTCTCCAAATTTTGAGATATACATTTATAAAGATGTACCATTCTATTCATCTTAAAAATATTTTTTTTCAACAAGATACAACTTATGGTCTTTTTCCTTTATGATAACCTTATATTGTTCATTATGATTCATTTATTCCCCAAAATATTTTGTCAACCCATTATTTTATTTCAGAAAGATATGATTCTAATCATGAAAAAAATTCTTGATTTCTTTTAACTTTCATTTTTTAACTTTCTGATATCATTATTGTACCTTTGAATATTTATTAGTTATTCTTTTAATTATTCTTCAATATGATATTCTAATAGATTTTATTCTTCTTATGAACTACATCTTCTGAACTCTTCATCATTCAATATAGCAAAAACATTATTCCCACCATCATGATTATCATATTTTTTAGATTCCCCATTACATTCTTCTTCTTCTTCATCATATTTTGATAAGAAACTTCATGTTTTGTATTTTAAGTAATTTTTATCATTCCCTATAGAAAAATATTTATCCATATCACCATATTTTTAGGGATCATCATGGCTTTATTTCTTCTTCGTCACTATCCTATTAATTCTTTCATCATGGAAAATAATCCATAACGTGACCAACGACTCCACATTCAGTGAATTTTAATGTTAGTTACTCATTATATTAATGTGTACCGATACACATAATCATAGAAAACTATGAAAAATTTCATTATGATTTTTACCTACCTCATTTTTAGAATCCGAGTTAAAAATAAAAACATCAAAAAGAGTATTTTTTACATATCTTTAATGGTAACCCAGAATGAAATTTCTCTCTCCATTTTTTCTTCTTTTCATAAATTTCTCCATATTAATTTCATATGTGATGGTAGTTCTATGATACTCATCTAAATATAATGTATAAATATATATATAGATATATTCCAATTAGGAAATTTTTGCACCAAATTTTTTGGGAAGGTTTCTCAAGGACATTTCAATAATTGTATAATAATATAACATTCCACAAAGATATCTGATAGTGAGGATAATTTCATTAACCCTAGTAAATAGGTCATCAACATATTCATATTCCCCCATCCTGATATCTTTAGACTTCACCCTCCAAATTTGTTAATTTTCATAATTCATCTTTTTATTTCTTTCATATGTGTTTTCAATGTATCTAATATAACATTGTCTATGGACACACCCTTCACCCTTAAAAATTAAATTTCATAAATGGATGATTGTAAAAATTTCTAGGATCTTACATCATTATTTAGATTATTCTTGTTAACAGATGTAAGATGAACTTTATCATCTATAATAGGGAAACTATCTGTTACAACTTCCCAATAGACATGAGATAAGGAAACAATATACATTTCTAGATATGATAAGTATTTACCTAAGAAAATTGTATACCATTATTTTTAACACAGTTCAAATTCTCTATCAACATCACTTCAAATCTTCGACAAAGATTAATTAAGGGGACTTCACTCTGATACCAATTTAAATTGTATTGTCCATATAGTTTTATCACCAAGAGGGGTGAATCAGTGATGTATTTTTCTTTTTTGTTTCATATCTTATGAAACATCTTTCACCTATGGTTAATGATTTCAATCCTGACTAAAAATAGGTCAAATAGACATCCTCAGGAACACATGAATTTACAATGTTCACCACTCAATAAGAGTAGCTACTTCCTTGCAAAGTTATAGAAACAATCCAATACCGCAACATCCACTAAAAAGAAATCCTATTAAGTGGAATACAATGAGTAGGATATTCCATTAGACATTTTTAGAACTATGATCAATACAACTATTAATGTTCTTCATGTAGCCCTAATTGATTTAAAATAATTGCGTAAAAATATGTTATTGTGCTTCTTGATCAACTATCACAAATATAATAATTCAAAACAATTATTCAATTCCTTACCGAGATGAAAGTATTAAATTCTTGAACATCATAATTATACTCAATCTGATTACCTAGTCAGATTTTACCAGTCATATTTCTCAAATACGAAAATATATAGCTCTATTAGAATACTACTGAAACAATTATATACTACTTGTTCTTCAATTTGGAAATCCCAATATGAATTTCCTTGACTGAGGATTCAACTAAATATAATGAACAACTAAATATGACCTTGTCTCTTATCGGTTGATTCTATTTATGGATAATGTATTTGAGAAATCTCAATCCTTTGAATTTCTCTCTCTAGAATTCTTCATCACCCCACATTCATTCATCCTTTCATGAATAGTTATAATGTCATATAAAAGTACAATGTGCATTCTCCTTTTATAGGTGACACAAATATGGTTTGGTTGGGATTACGAAAGTGATTCCTTGGTAACTAAATTTCTTGAAATATCTATTTTCCATATATTCTGCATGAATTTATGACATTGTCAATACTTCTTAGGTGTTCCTGAAACATATCAAATGTTCAAATAGATCATACTCACTGTGGAATGCTTTCACAATATTAAGCTCGAATCTGATTATCCATTCCAAATTAAAAATATAATTTCTTCATTAAGATTCACTATTCTAACTGATGAAAACTAAAGTAATAAAATTCATCATTCTCCCCAAGACAATACATTTATATGTCCATTAGACACTTAATAAAAGTTTCTAGAGGTAACAAATGCAGAAGTCTAATTCCAATTCTGATTATAATTATAATCTTCTTAATTATGATAAATACAAATGTAAAGAAATATTTTATTTTTCTTCTATTCTCCTGACCCACTTGGAATAAAATTCCATATATTATTTCTCACATAACTCATGAAAAAAGTTACCATGATGTGAAATGTGGGACATCATTATTAACCGTTCTCTAATTTTTATTTTAAAATCAGACCCCCCAATATTAACTTATCTTCCTTATCATTGGACCCAACATCATTAGTTGAAAACAAGTCATCCATTAATGATTATAATTGTTTACCGAATCTAATGAACTAATATCAGTATCATTGATTTTTGAAATATATTTATTTTATGAATAAGATATCAATGATCATTCATTATTTTACACATTTCTCTTTTTTGATTATGATACTCATCAAATTGTTTATAGAAAGATTTAAATATTTTGGACTTTGATTTGACACAAAATTATCTCCTATAATATGATCAACCTATTGAGCCTATAAACAAATCTGCATTTGGTAAACTCATTATAATGATCTTGAGATGAAAAATCTTCATCTTCACCAAAATTCCCCATCTTCAATATTTTAGGAAGTATCATGAAATCCTTCATGACTTTGAAATATTTTTAAGATCAAATTTAGTATCTTCTGATATATAATGGAAGGTATTATAACATCCCATTCCAATAGTAACATATTCATTTCTTATTCAGCATTAATATAATTTCCCTAAATAAAATTGTGTTGTATTCAATATGCATTACCTTCACTCACTATTAAATATATTATATTATTATCATCACTTTTCTCCCCATTTTCCCTCATCATGTCGGCATCACAATTTTTACAATATACTTATAATTTGTGATAAATACAAAACAACAAATAATCGTCAATTTTATATCAAAGTCTGTCAGAATTCAATGTAGGAACTCATTACAATGATATTTTTCCATTCAAAAACCAAGGATAGTCGAATGAATATTTTATTCTAGATATATTATTCTAAATATGAGGTAATTTCTCAAGAAGCATGATTCTGATTTCCTAAATATGATGATATGTCCAAATTTTTCGATACTTTTATAATGTGAATTGATTTATCCTATTTGACCACAAATGAAAAAAAATCAGAAAATAATCATTTTCATCCATCCAAAAACCATCTCTATCTATCTTATACAAAACATAATATTATAAATTGAGAAAATTAATTTAATTTTATTCCTATGGATGGGATTAGAAGTGATAAATTATTGTAATTTTGTTTGAACTTTTGGTATGTTTTTAAATCTAAATTTTACAAGATTTTTTACACTTACATACACAAGATAAATTTATTTGTAATTGATATAATATACCTTAAAACTAGATTAATTTATATTTTTACTACATAAATAAATTTTACCAAAAACTGATTAAAATTAAATTTTATTATTTTTTAACAATTCATCATATAATAAAACATTACAAAAAAATACGAAAAATTAACAAAAAGTAAATTTAGATAATATGATTTTAAAAAAATTAATTTTTCTATTTCATATAAAAATTATAATTGGCTATAATTTTAGATTTAAAGTAGATTCACTCTTATTTGGTAGTGAAATTTCCATTTAGAAAAATACAAAATTTTACTCAAAAAATTGGTTTTATTTTTATATTATTACTTTTAAATATATTGGATGGGTATCATAAAAATTTATAGAATATATAATATGTATAAATTTTAAAAAAATAATAAAAAATGGTTTTTTATTTTATTTATATAAAATGGTGTTTATATGTAGGAATTTATTTTTCTATGAAAAAGTATTTATTTATTCTCTAACAGTTCATATACTCATTTCTAAAAAATTGATAATGAAATAAATAATTTTATATTTATGTTTAAAAAATAGTTTCATAATTTAGTCAATCTAATTTATATCATAAAATTTAATTTCTAAGTGATAATTATAATAATATTTTAATAAAACTATTAACAATATATTATAGTTTCGTATAATCGATCTTCCCTATAGTGAAAGATCGACTAGTTGTTGTATACAGTGGAAAAATTACTTTGTATTTTCATAAAAAAGTAGATAAATTATGTGTTGAATTAAATGATAATTATCAATATGATTAAAATATTATTAATGTAAATATTTCACGAAATAATATAGGTTTTACACAGAATCCAGGCCAAGTTGTAAATTACCACATTGGATGTCCATATCAATATGTGTATACATGTATAGTATCATAACTATACAATTACACATTAAGGTGAATGTTCATACATAATGTGGATAAACAAACATAATATTCAGTCAATAGTGAATCCATGGGTCCATATCCCTAATCTCCTTAACATCCTTTACAGTGAAATTGAGCTAGATGTCATTCAACTCAAACCACATATCATAAAGACGATCTTTGTTTCCTTAATTGCTGTCAACAGATACATTTTTTGGAAATCATCTGAAATTACCCTATGAATGATAAATAACCATATGGATATACAATTTTTAATCCTTTTTGCATTGATAATTAGCTCCAATTACTATAAAGAAGAAATCAATGGATGTAAATCTAGAAAAATTATAAAAGGATAAGAGTTAGACACTATGTAACCCGTTCCATAAAAATTGAGTCCAATGTCTGAATCGCAGATCCCAATCTATAGGTGGTGATGACATTCAAATCATGGATAATCCCAATATTTTTTACTCTTTGGCAACTTGAAAGGAGAATGTATGGGAGAGATGGAATACACATCCATATAGTCTTTAATAAGGGAGATATAAATCAACATTATAATTAATAAGATCCTACTAATTTTGAGTATCAAATGATGTGAGATTCCATTCCCAACACCATGTCCATGTAACGAAACAAGGAGGAGCTTAATCATGCATATCATAACCACTATACAAGGAGAGTGTAATCATCCTTTATAGACCACATGATGCTGAGGGAATAGCTGCCCTCATTATATTTGAAAAAGCATATTAGAATCATCCTCATCTGTCAAGCGATAATAATCATCAACATATATCAATACTATGGGTGAAATCCACATATATTATAATCATAGGCTGAACATATGGATACTAGGAAGAAACATTTGAAATCCCAATAATATAATAATCAGATATACAATATCAATAGATATATCTCACGTAGTACCTATCACGACCCGTCCCTCGGGGCCGTATCGTGACTACCCCAAGCCTGCCTTCCATAGGCCAGGGGCTGGAGACTACCACCCAAGGCGTAAATCCCTATGACTGGGAAGGTATTGGCTTTATAAATCATAAACACACACAACCAGAGTACAAGTGGAAGAATACTCCAAGTAAAATTTGCATAACAAGTGTACTGAAAGTAAAGGGGGGATAGAATACAAGCCCAATTGTAATGTAAAAATACAACTGAAAAAGGGACCAACAACTGAAAGGTGAAAGCAGCTCTTGGATCATCCTCTGGGGATCCTACTTGAAGGGTAGGTACATATGTCCTCTTCAGCACCTAACGTCTTTCAGACTCCATCGTGTTCCGATACGTCATATGTTCCTCCTCCAGGAACCATCCAGTCCTGGCACTCTCGGCCCCCGTTAGTGTTGTCCATCATCTGCAACCAACATAATGAGGTGCGGGCATAGCCCATGTAGGGGTGATTATAACGATACTCAGTAGGAACCCCAAGACCCTCAAGGTCTCACAAAATCCAACAAGGATAAATAACAAAGTATTATTTCAATGGAAAACCATTACTTAGGTATATTCCCATACATATACCTATGTTATCATGTAACTCATATCAATCATGAGGATAACACAAAAGTCATTAAATCACCTCAAACATGGATTTTTATTATCGAAACCACTGCATCTAGAGTACTCCTCCTCTGTCGAAAACAGTGGGCATGTCGTGACACCAAGGAACATATCACTAAACTTATACTGCTGAGGTACTCCTCCTGTCATGTACTGCGGGTCTGCTGCCAACTACCAGGTGCTCCTCCGTTATGGGTCTGCCACCAACTACCATGCGCTCCCCCTAATAGCCTGCAGAGGTACTCCTCTTATTGAGTACTGGGGGTCTGCCTCCAACTACCAGGTGCTCCTCCACCATGGGCACGCCGCCTACTACCAGGAGCTCCCCACTAAGATAGTTGAATCACTCCCAGTCGAATAGGTCAAGCAGTCGTCAGCTTTATCAGCTACTGGGGTCTGCACTCAGTTTGCTCGTTACCGGAAGGATCTATACCACGAGCTACTGGTCGATACTCCAAGTTTCACGATTTCTCAAATAGAATTATCTTAAAGGACCGGCACATCATAGAGGTCTCAATGAAATAGACGGCACGCCAATCGGACAGTCGGTCTGTGAGTTATTAGAATTTTAGACCCGGGGGGGGGGGGTAGTTGGATTCGTGTACGAACCAACCTGACCATGACTCAACTATTCCTAGAACTCCAGTGGGATATACTCAATTGAACAACTATGCTCCAAGAATACCGGCACCGCTTACGGCTCATCAAATGGATGTCCTGTGCCAATGTTATGGCCCAAGAAGCTAATGGGTCCATAATGGGGGTAGGTCTGGTCCGACCTGATGGGACCAACTCGGTCAACTAGCTATGTTATGACACAAACCGATGGGCCTGGCCAAGAAGACTACGACGACGGTTTGGCCCGTTAGTCACCATGTAGGAGGCTCGGTGACTCGGTCCGGGAGACCGAGATGGTTCGGCCAGGGACACCGTGGGGGATGTCGTGGGTCGGCTTGGGAGGCCGGTGGTCGGGAGGCCAGGAGGTAGGCTGTGCGGGGTGCCGGCAGGCCGGCTGGTCACCAGGCATGCTGCGGGATCACCAGGCATAAAACCGCAGGCCGCGGGGGTGAAGGGCAGGCCACGGCAGGGAATAGGGGCACCGGGCAGGCCGCAATAGGCCGCGGGGATGCCGTGAAGGCCGCCGGCAGAGGCTGGGCAGCGCGAACAACATGCCAGAGGGGTTGGGCAATGCGCAGGGGTGTGAGAAGCACGCCGGCAGGGCACGGGCATCGCGCTGAGGCGCAAGCAGCATTTCTGTTGGGCCGGGAAGCAAACTAGGTGCCCGAGCAGCGAGCCGGCGGGACCAGGAAGCACGCTGGGGGCCCAGGAAGTGGGCCAGCGGGGCGCGGGCAGTGCACCGGGTTTCCGGGCAGTGCGCTGGGGCGCCATGTGTAGGCGGGTTGGGTGCCACATGGCTGGAGATATTTGGTTGGGAGCACCATTGTGCCGCAGGGGAGGCACTGTTCGTGGAGGTCACAGGTAGCGCAGCCTCGTCGCTGCTGCCTTCGTCACCTTGCCATAGAAGGCCACTAGAGAGAAGAATCGACAGAGGATGTCGGTCCATGTTAGATCGGCCCAAATCCTCCGTGTTTTAGGTGATAACAAATGTATTTCTAGTATGAAGCACAACTACCCCTGTTCTTCATTTTTATAGAAAGTAAGAACATCTGGAAAAGATCATACATTAAATAAAATCAAAATCCTAAATTTGATTCTCCAATAGTCATTCATTGACGTCGTGGAAGGATGGTCGTCAATCCATGGTAGATGATCACGTCCCACGTCGAAGGGGTCCGAGGAAGACGGTTGGAGAAGAAGAGTGGCGTCAGCGTTCTTCACGTTCTTCGCATTCTTCATTGGGAGAAATTTCTTTGTTTGGAGATTTTTCTCCTTAGCTCTCCTTTCCCCCATTCCACCAAAATGATATATACTAAATAAAATAATAGGTAGGTTATCTTATTATTCCAATGGCATAGAATTCGAATTGGTAATTTAATTATGAGGCTCCCCTAATTAATTCACAAATTTGGCATGAATTAATTAGGGGGGTTTGGTTAATTACGGTGCAGAAAGGAGGAGAGGCTCTCCCTCATTAATGAGGGAGAGTTGAGAGGTTAAGGTCTTCCATTAATGAGTGGTCGGGTGGCCTTGTGTGGTCCCCACCACATTTAACCGCACATGGGAGGTTGGGTTTGGGTAGGCCCCACCACCATAACCTCTCATTGGATGTTAGGGTGTGGCGGTCCCACCACAAACTCCCCAGTGGAGGTTCCAACAACCCGCACTCACATGGTTGATGGAATAAAATAATGTGTGGCAGACTTTATTATATTATTTTATTATAAAAATCAAAAAACTAACCTTCATTCCTGACCATCCGTCGTCGAGGTAAAAGTCTTCTTAAGTGATAATCGGCACTGCGAGTTCAATGGTGCCCTCAGATTTCAATCCCGAGCATTGGTTCAAAAGTTATTAAATTCCCGCTTGTACGTTTTCTGAAAGTACCTAAACAAGACATCAAAAATTGATTCCGAGCACACCGTGCCTCGGAATCAAGCACCGTCATAAACTAAAGACTCATAAAATTCCCATGTATTTAAAAAACATTCTTCGGGAATTCCTGGTCATTACATTCTCTCCACCTTAGGTATTTACATCCTTGTAATCTACAACTCGTACTGAGGGAACAAATGGGGGTACTGAGCACACATCTGTGCTTCCCGCTCTAATGTGCTCTCTTGGAGGTTCCTGTGCTGCCAGTGAACACCCACTTGTGGAATCGACGATCCACGTAGGACCCGCTCTTATTGATCCTCAATATCCACTGGAACCTCTGTGAAAGTCTCTCGGTCATCGATGTAAAGCTCTCCATGGTCGATGGGGTGGGATTGTACGTGCACGTATCACCTCAGCAATGATACGTGGAAGACATCGTACACCTGGTGCAACTAAGGTGGAAGATCCAAGTGTTAAGCCACCTCTCCAACTATGCTAAGGGCCTAGAAAGGACTAATGAACATCAGAGATAGCTTGCCGCCTCGTCCAAATCTCCGTAGACCTCGTCGAGATGAGACCCGTTGGAAGATGTGTTCTCCATCCTCATACTCCAGATGTCTCCGTATCATATAAGCATGCGACTTCTTCCTGCTCGGTGTAGTCTCCATTCACTCCTGGATGATCTGAACCTTCTAGGTAGTAGCTCGCACCATCTCTTGTCCCACTAGTGCTGACTCCCCAGGTCCTGTCCAGCACATGGGTGATCTGTAAGGTCTCCCGTACAATGTCTCATAAGGTGCCATCCCTATGCTGGAGTGATATCAATTGTTATACGCAAACTCCTCCAAAGGAAAGTGATCCTCCCAACTGAAACCGAAGTTTAGGACACATGCACGAAGCATTTCCTCAAGGGTCTGAATGGTCCGCTCAGTCTCATCATCTGTCTGAGGATGGAAGGCAATGCTCAAGTGAATCTGTGTCCTGAAAGCTTCCTGCAAACCCTTCCATAGCTTGTAAGTAAACTGTGTTTCATGGTCGGAGACAATAGAAGAAGCTACTCTATGTAACCGCACAATCTCCTGCACATAGAGGCATCCTAAGCTCTATACTGAGCCCTTCTCTCTGATAGGTAGGACGTGGGTCGACTTGGTGATTTGGTCGACAATCACCCAAGCCAAGTCATGACCCCTAGATGTACATGGAATACCCATAAATAAGTCCATGTACATCCCATCCCACTTCCACTCTGTGACCTCTAAGGGATGAACCATGCTTGATGGTACCTGGTTCTCTACCTTCACTTGCTGACAAGTGAGGCACCATGAGAAAAACTTCGCTACTGCCTGCTACATACCTTGCCACCCGCGTTTTCGTCGACGGTCCTGATACATCTTTGCCACTCTTAGATGTACCACTATAGGGTAATTGTGGAACTCCCTCAACACTTCCTCCTGAAGTGAAAATGGTACCACGGTACATCTTCAGGAGAATATAATGTGCTCCCCACCCTCAAAAAATCCATCATGTGCCTGTCATGTGGATATTTGAGCACATCGCGTCTCGTAGTCATCTTCCCCATGCTGTACCTTGCTGACTCGCTGATGAAGTAGAGGAGTGACTATAAGAGGCTAAAGATAGGTTGCTCCTTCCCTATCCAAAAAAATATCTGGAAGGTAGCCAACTGCTCTGTTTCCTCTCCTAGAAGGTGTATACCAGTCCTCTTACAGAGCGCATCTAAAACAATGTTCCCTTTCCCAAGAGTATAAATTATCTCGAAGTCATAGTCATGTAGTTACTCATGCCCTCGCTGCTGTCTCAAGTTAAGGTCCTTATAAGAGAAGATACACCTGATACTCTTGTGATCAGATTACATGGTAAAACATTCACACATCAGATAGTGCTACCACATATTTAAGGCGAAGACCACTTCTACTAACTCCGGGTCTTGGGTAGTGTAGTTCTTCTCATGTTGTCTCAGCTGCTGAGAACCATATGAAATCACTGCTCCCTCCTGCATCAGGGCACACCCAATTCTGGTCCCTGATGAATCATAGTAAACTACATAACCTATGCCCTCCTCTGGAATGACTCAAGATTGGGGCACCATTCCGCCCCTGCCTCAGCTCCTGAATGCTTTGTTGGAAGCTCTCCGACCACACGAAGGGTTTCCCCTTCTTCATCAAAGCTGACAGCGGTGCTGCAACTCTGGAGAATTCTAGAATGAATCTCTGGTAGTAGCCAGCCAAACCCATGAAACTCCATACCTCCATCATAATCATGGGTGGCTGCCACAAAAGTACAACCTCGATTTTTGCTAGATCCACTGCAACTACAGCCTCCAAGATGACGTGTCCAAAAAGGTGAACCTCTCGAATCTAAAGCTGGAACTTCGAGAGCTTATCATAAAGCTGGCTCTCTTGTAGTGTGCCCAGTACTACCTACAAATGGTAGGCATGCTCCTCCCCAGTAGTCAAGTAGATTTGTATGTCGTCGATGAAGAATACAACAAAGAGATCGAGGAATGGATGGAAGATCCTGTTCAAGAGACTCATGAACACTGCTGGAGCATTGGTTATGTTAGAAGGGAATAACCAAGAACACGTAGTGGCCGTAACGACACCTGATGGCCATCTTGTGAACATCCATGTCTCAAACTCCGAGCTAGAGAAAACCTTGTATGGGGTCTATCTTTGAGAACCATCGTGCTTCCTTGAGCTGATAAAATAGGTCGTCAATCCGCAGGAGTGGTACTTGTTCTTCACGGTCACCTGTTTCTGGCGACGATAGTCGACACAGAGCCTCAAGCTCCCATTTTCCTTCTTGGCGAATAGAATTGGGGCTGCCTAGGGAGAAACACTGGGCCGGATGTAGCCCTTTCCCTGAAAGTCTTCTAGCTGTACCCACAGCTCACAATGATCAGTGCGAGCCATCCGATACATTGGAGTAGATATCAGTGTCGTCCTGGGGTACAAGTCAATGTAGAATTCCACATCTTTGCGAGGAGGTAGTCCTGAAACATCATCAGGGAAAACATTCGATTACTAGTCCACCACTATAGGATATGTCAGACACTCCACATAAACTTCTTTGAGGGCAAGGCAAGACAACTGGTGAGTGATCAGATGCACCCTCCTCTGAGTAAGTCTGTCATGTGCTGCAATGGTTCCCTTCTCACTGGTGAAGGAGAACATGGTCCCATCTGTGCAGACACACAATAGTTTTCTCCTAATTCAGTCGATCTCATAATGGACTTTACATAACCATTCCATACCCAAGATGACGTAGTAAGGCCTCAACGCCGCTACTAGGAGATCCCAACCGATTCTCTAACCTCCTAGAGTAAGCTCGCAATTCCATCACAGGTGCGTAATCATCGAATCAGCTCCCATATGAGTCTCTAGCTGTAAGGATCGAACCAACGATTCCATCAAAATCTTCGAGCTCCGAACAAGGGAAATTTCAATTAAAGAGTGACTTGAGCCTGTGTCTATAAAAACTGCAGCTATGGTGGAATAGACACAGATCGTACCTCGAATCATCTCCAGAGCACTGTGATCGTAGGCCTCAACTGCATGAAGCTGTGCTCTTCCCTGTCAACCCTCTTACTGTGGTCGGGGTGGACCTCCAGGTGGTGGTGGAGGTAGCACCTCGTAACGTCGTCCACCGCCTGTTGCACAACCAACTCTTATGCCACGTCCGCCTGCACCCTACAGACCACCTCGATCGAACCTCTACCTCTGACTGGATGATCCCAAACTGTCTGCTGATCATTAGAGCAGTGGGTCGGATAGTCATAGGCCACGTGACCAAGCCCACCATAGGTGTAACACTGTCTTCTCCTGGAATGACTAGCTCTGACTCCACTCTGGGTGCCCTGCAAAACTGATCCTGAGTCGTGCGGTCGACCACTTGTAGGTCCGGTCCTCTTGGATCTCTGCAACATATGTCTACTTCCAGCTGCAGAAGACTCCGATGCATGTCATCCAGTGGTAGGTCTCACTGCTGGAGACAACTCAGAAAGAAAAATCTCCACTAGGAGGGCTATCTCTAACACCCCAATCCGCGTCGGGATGCTGTGGGAGATAATTGAAGCTCAAATCTCTAGTCTGAGTCAATGCTCAAAGATCTGAGCCCTGAAGAATGGGTCCCGTACAATATCAGTGGAGTAGCTCTAGAGGTCGGTGAACCTCACTAATTACTATTCCACCGTCATGCTACCCTTATGTAGATGAAGTAGCTCCTGTATCTGCACCGCTCTTAGGGTCGCTAGAACTAACTCCGACCGGAAGAGGCTTTCAAAGTCTGCCCATAAAAGTGACGCCTCATCATGCATCTGAAGAATCAGGCTCAACAATCTACTTGTTGCTGCCTGAATGAGGCCAGAAGCAAGGATCAGTATGAAGTAGTCTGGTGTCTCTACCAGTCTAAAGACTCTCACCGTAGCCTCCTGCCAATCCGCTGCCACCTACGAGTATGTCTCTCCCCTAAACCTGGGTGGCCTCTTGTGCTGGAACTCGTGCAGCGTGCTCAAGCGGTGTGCACTCTCTGATGCTGGGGCTGGTGGCATTGGTGGCCCAATGGGGAGTAGTACCACTGGTGCCTCTACTAGTACCTCAACTAGAAGAGGGCCATGTACCGAGGCCTCATCGCTTGGCGGGATGTCAGTACATACAACACTCGGGGCTCTAGATGGTCATCCATGGAGAGGCATCCTGAAAGAAACAAAAGTGACATGATCAAAAGACTATACCTGGTGAGCTGAACTGGCTGAGATGACTTTAATAAAAACATTTGAAAACACACATGAGACTGGTTTTTTCGTACACTGAGTCTTAAATCCAAAGTCAGGGTCCTGGTGTATGGATACGTCGGTCGCCTGCACCAACACTAGACTCCCTGAACTGAAAACCACACTTAGTACCCTTAACAATATTTCTTCATAGAAGAAAATATCAGAGTCCTATGTTCTACTGTAGAACCAACGACCACTGATACCAATTTCCCATGACCCATCCCCTAGGGCTTGTATCGTGACTACCCCAATCCCGCCTTCCATAGGCCAGGGGCTAGAGACTACCACCAAAGGTGTAAATCCCTAAGACTGGGAAGACATTGCCTTTATAAATCATAAACTCACACAACTAGAGTACAAGTGGTAGCAAACTCTAATTAAAAAATATATATAAAAAATGTACTGATAGAAAAGGGGGGGCCAGAATACAAGCCCAACTGTAAAGTACAAATACAACTGAAAAAGGGAAAACAACTAAAAGGTGAAAGAAGCTCCTAGATCATCCTACGGGGTTCCTACCTAAAGGGTAGGTAAATATGGCCTCCTCAGCATTCCACATCTTTCAGACTCCACCGTGTGCCAATACGTCGTACGGTCCTCCTCCGGGTACCATCCAGTCCTGACGCTCTCGGCCTCCGTTAGTGTTGTCTGTCGTATGCAACCAACACAATGTGGTGAGGGCATAGCCCGGGCAGGGGTGAGTATAACGATACTCAGTAGGGACCCCGAGACCCTCAAGGTCTCAAAAAATCCAACAATGATAAACCACAAAGTATGATTTCAACGAATAACCTTTACTATGGTATATTCCCATACATATACCAATGTTATCTAGTAAACCATCTCTATCATGAGGATAACACTAAAGTTATTGGCTCAGATCAAACCAGGATTTTTATTATCGAAACCCTGGTTGCTGGAGAACCCATACTATGTCGAGAATACTGGGTTTGTCACAACATCAAGTCACTTATCACTAACCTTAGACTACTGATGTACTCCTCCTGTCGTGTATCGCGGGTCTGCTGCCAACTACCAGGAGCTCTTCCGCTATGGGTCTGCCGCCAACTACCAGGCGCTCCCCCTAATATCTTTTAGAGGTACTCCTCCTGTCAAGTACCGCAAGTCTGCCGCCAACTACCAGGATATCCTCCACCATGGGTCTTCCGCCAACTACTAGGCGCTCCCCACTAGGCTAGTCAAATCACTCCAAGTCAAATCGGCCAACCAGTCGTTAGGTCTGTCATCTACTATGTCTTCGTACTCTGTCTACTCTTCACCGGAAGGATCCACTCCATGAGCTACTGGTTGATAATCCAAGTTTCATGATGACTCACGTAGAAGTATTTCAATGGGTCACCACATCATATGTGTCTCAACCAAATAGACGGCACATCAATAGGATTCCCAGTCTGTGAGTTATTAGCATTTAAGTCCTGAGGGCCCGGTTGGATTCATGTACGAACCATCCTGACTGTGACTCAACAATACCCCAAACTCCAATGGGGTATACTCAAAGGGATGAATATGCTCCACGAATACTGGTGTCGCTGACGGTTCGTCAAACGGACGTCTGGTGCCAACGTTATGGCCCAAGAAGGTAATGGGCCCGAGTCTGATCCGACCCTGTGGGACCGACTCGGTCAGACAGGCTGGGTCTGACCCAGCCCATTGGATGGGTCAGCCCGCTCTGTTTTGACCCGGACCGCTGGGCCAGACCCACAAGACAGTGAGGGTGGTTCGGCCCGGTAGGTGCCATGTAGGAGGCTTGGTGACTCGGCCCGAGAGACCGGTCCGGTTCGGCCAGAGACATCGTGTGGGACACCGTGGGTCAGTTCGGGAGGTTGGTGGTCGGAAGGCCAGCTGGCAGGCCGCACAGGGCGCGGCCAGGCCGGCTGGTCACCAAGCAGGCCGCGAAGAGCGCAGCCAGGCCGGCTGGGCACCGACCAGGCCACGAGTGCACCGGCCAGGGTGTGGTAGGCCGCGACAGGGCGCGGGGCACCGTGTAGGCCGCGACAGGGCGCGAGGGCATCAAGAAGGCCATCGGCATGGGCCGGGCATCGCGCCAGGGGTGTGTGCAGCATGCTGGCGGGGCCGGGAAACATTTCAGTGTATGGGAAGCGTGCCGGCGGTGCGCGAGTAGTGCACCGGGGTGCGGGCAGCGGGCCAGTGGGGCCGGGCAGCGCGGTGGGGGCGTGGGCAGAGTGCCGGCGCGGCTGGGGAGCGCATCGGCGGGGAGAAGGCCGAGCGCCAGGGGGCACAGACAGAGCGCTGGGGCGCGGGCGATGGGCCGGCGGGGCCGAGCAGCATGACGAGAGCGCGAGCAGTGTGCGGGGGTGCTGCGGGTTAGAGGTTCGAGCACCGATTGGCCGACGATTATTGGCCGGGAGCACCGGTGCACTACAGGGCTGACGCAGTTCGTGGAGGCCGCGTGTAGTGCGACCTCATCACTACCACCTTCGTCGCCTTTCCGTAGAACGCCACAAGAGAGGAGAATCAACGAAGTATGTTAAGCCATGTTAGGTCGGCCCGAATCCTCTGCGTTAATGGTGATAACAATCAGCTCTCTTGTATGAAGCACAACTACCACTGTTCTTCATTTTTAGAGAAAGGAAGAACATGGGGAAAAGTTCATAATTTAAATAAAATGAAACCCTTACCTTTGATTCACTGGTAGTCGTTCGTTGACATCACGAAAGGTTGGTCGTCAATCCGTGGTATAAAATTACATCCCAGGTCGAAGGGGTCAGAGGAAGAAGGTTGGAGAAGAAGTGTGTCGCCGACATTCTTCGCGTTCTTCGCATTCTCTGCATTCATCGCATTCTTGGTTGGGTGAACGGTTCTTCATTGGGAGAACAGTTATCCGTTGGGAGATTTTTCTCCTTATATTTCCTTTCCCCCATTCCACCAAAATGATATATGCCAAATAAAATAATAGGTATGTTATCTTATTATTCATTTGGCATAGAATTCCAATTGGTGATTTAATTATGATGCTCCCCTAATTAATATAGGAAGTTGGGATGGAATAATATGGGGGGTTGGGTTCATTATGGTAGAGAAAGGTAGAGAGGATCTCCCTCATTAATGGTTGTGAGTTGAGAGGTTAGTTTCTCCTCCCATTAATGAGGGTTTAGGTGGCCTCGTTTGGTCCCCACCAAATTTAACCTCACATGGGAGGTTGGGTTCGGGTAGGCCCCACCACCATTACCTCTCATGGGAGGTTAGGGTGTGGCGGTCCCACCACCAACTCCCAAGTTGAGGTTCCAACAACCCACACACACACGGCGGCTGGAATAAAATAAAGTCTGGCTACACTTTATTTTATTATTTTTTTTATAAAAACCCAAAAACTAACTTTTATTCTCGACCATCCGTCATCGAGACGAAAGTCTTCTTAAGCGATAACCAGCGCTGCGAGTTCAACGGTGCCCATAGATTTCAATATCGAGCACCAGTTCAAAAGTTATTAAAAACCCGCTCGTACGTTTACTGAACGTAACCAAAAAAAACTTCCGAAATAGATTCCAGGCACACCGAGCCTCGGAATCAAGCGCCGTCAGAAACTGTAGACTCGTAAAATTCCCATGAATTTTAAAAAAAATCCATAAGAACTTCGGGTCATGACAGTACCTCTGAGAATCCCAAATATAAATAACATGGCACAAAATCCAGATCCCAAGAAGAATGTTTGGGAATGCACTAAGAGAAAGAAATATGCTTCCCACCATGCTCAAGATCCACAAAATTGGATGAACCACTTGGTAACATCACTACATCATCAATAAAAAATTGGAGGTATAAAAAATTGTGAGGGATGTAAAATTCCCAAACCCAACAACACATTCAAATCCCCATGGGTTTCAAAGTTCATAATAGGTTATATCATGACACCCACTACCATATTTACCCAAACCCAATATACTAACTCATTGTTGGTCAAACATCAGGGTAGCCACTGGGTCCCTCAAGTCAACCCACTTCAAATGAATCCTACTTGGGATCCTTGAGGTTCAAACACAGGTGAGTGAATCCTAATATGGATCCTTGGATTAAAATGTTTTAAGGATAAATCCTAAATTAGATCCTCAAAAGGTAAGGAATATTGAGGGATCTTAGATGGTGTCCTCAAACTATAAGCCTGACCGAGGCATCCTACATGGGATCCTTGGAGTAACACATAGGTGATGGAATCCTATAAGGGACCCTCAATGGCTATATAAGATGGAAGTGACATCATATATGGGATATATATAATGATATATAGGAAAGGCATCCAACTAGTGATTCACTAGGTCATCATTAATGTGATGGTAACCCATGGGGGTCCTTTAGTACCTATCATGAAAATAGTGGCATACTACTTGGGATTCTCTAGGTTGAACATAAAAAGAGGAATCCTATAGGGGGACTTTAGAAATAGCTAGTATCATGGCCTCATAGTCTAGAAGGGAAATTCTCAAAGGTATACATCCTCAAAGTAAAATATTCAAAGGAATATATCTATTGAGATAACTCATGGAACATCTCATAACAGTTCTTGCTCTTCGGGGATCATGGATATAATTACACGAGAAAGGACGTATCCATTCCATAAATTCCATATATGAGAACTCATAACACCTAATGGTCGTTCAATCACAATCTATGAATCAAAATTATCATAATGGACTACTCATGGGTCTAATTTGGAATCTTTAGTGAAAACATACGAACACCCTAAAAGGGTTGATAAAGTGGCAGTATATGTCAGGTCTCCCGAAGTAGACGATGTTCACACCCAAAGCCACCCCTAAGAATGTACATACGCAAAAAATGGTTTATGAATGAAAAACTAAATGTAGTGTTTCTATTTAGGCAACTTTTACCCACAAGGGGTGAAATATCATGTACCACATATGGCTTGGCCTTGTACACTTCCTAGCGATGAACATCTACATGGTTTGAGACCCACATGGTTTCTAACCATGTAATATTTATGGATAATGCCCCATACATTGGAATTTTAGCAAGGTATTTATCTACATGACTATTTATGTATACACATTTTGTATAACCATTAAATGTTTTGTTCTTTTGAAAAGTCATCTTCCTCAAAATGGCAGAACACAAAGCGCGTGTTTTCAAAACCACAGTCCATGAAGATGAGTTTTCTCAAATAGAAACCCTCCATGACATGTAGAACCCTCAATTAGAGAACTTGGGGTCATAAGAAAAAATAAAATATGATTAGATCCAAAAAAACAAACATATGGGGATATAGAATGGAAATAATAAAAAATCCATACCTTTGTGCAGATTCGGCAAATGCTTCACCCGTTTCGGTAGTCTATGGTCACCATATAAATATCTAGTGTGTCAGGAGATCTGTGGAGGTACCCTTGTATGATAAATATATATATATATATCTCCCCATAACCTCTCTACTTATATCCCTCGACCACACGAATGATATTCCCTATCCAAATTTAATGAGAAGCTAAGAGGAAAATATGAAAATAAAAAAGGAAAAAAATAGATGAAAAAGAAAAGGGGTGATATGCCTTCTCAATTTCCAAAATTTTAATATTACATTCCAAGTCAAAACTCCATATGATTACTCAATGGATGATATGGAATCTCAATCTGATTCTCCATTAAAAAGTATTCCTGAAAAAACATTCATGAATATATAAATATTTAATATATTAAATATTTATCATTATGCTAAAATTAGAATCAATAAAATTTCCACAAAAATCCTATACAAGGGTAAAAACCCTATTCCAATACCGACTGAGTGGTCATAATAATTTTTTAGATCATTTGATAGTGGAAAATACCACCCCTAACAAACTTATTAATGATAAAAAATCTAATTTCTTTTAAAATTTCATGTTCGGAGAAAACAAGACCATTCAATGATGGATATAAAATGTCTATATGATATTTTTGAGATTACTTATATTTGGAATTATGATATCTAATATACCATTTTAACATTAAATTTCATTGGAGATACCATAATGTCACTCTAGTATAGGGTGGACTACCGCCTTTTGAAGCGATGTGATTCATTATTTATATTATTTTTTACTTGGGAGGTATTAATGATAAAATTAAAAAACAAATTTATTATTTATAACAATCCATAATTAGTAATACATAATATCATATCTATCATATTACCTTACAAGACAATGGAAAAGAATAATGTCGCTCATGCGTATGTTTGGACTACCACCACCACATAACAATGTGAAATGTTATTCATTCTATTTTGTAAAATGAATGGTAATAATGAAGTATTTTTTAATATAAATTCTATATATTATATAATAATTAATTTTGAAGGATTAATGAATATTTATTTTTCTTTTGTTCCATCCAACATGAAAAATGGAATCATTTTTATGCATAAATAGTACTGAACATCTTGATGAATTGTGTAATCCATTTTCTATATCTAACATTCATTGATTATTATAAATAAAAAATTAATATATATGATATTTATATCATGTATAATATTATGAATATTTTTTCCCATGATCAAATTAAATGGAAAACGTTACCAAAAAAAGACATGAAAATAGAATAAATTGTCAATGGAAAATGTCGTTTTAACAATGAATTGTTAATAAATGGGTGATAAATGAATTAGTTAAATAATATATGATATTATATAATTTATTATAGTTATATAAAAGATTTTTTATAATATAAAAAAATTTATATAGTAGTATTAGATACATATGATGGAACTCGAACCTGATGTAAGGGTCTCTCATCACACTTTTACATCCATGTGACATGTAACATATTAACCACATATTCATTTTTGTGTTGTATATACTTCAAATTATAAATGATATACCATTAAACACTATATATGATGGTTATTTAAAGAATAAATTAATGTTATTTCATTCATGGGTAATATAATTCAAATGATAAGGATGTGGTAACGGTTTATTTCAAAATCATATCATTCTTCAATATAATTTTTGTTTAACTGTCTTTTGGGGGGAATTATATGATATTCTAATAAAAAAATTAGTATATTTTTTTATCATCTATTTTTAATGAAATTTTTCATTTAATAGATCATTTTTTTTCTTTTTTTTTGGTACTAAAAATTATAGAAAAATAACATTAAGAAAATTCTTCTTCATTTCACTCCTTAGCCAACCTTTATTTTTCATCAAAATACAAGTTATTGAAAAATGTTTTAATATTTTATTTTAAAGAGAGAAAAATTATTTAGTAATGATAATTTTTCCTTTTTTTATATAATTTTCTAATAGAATCCCCATGTTTTTATCATAAAAAGGATTATTTGGATTTTAACAAAAATATTTTTGGAATATTTGTTTCATGTAGCACGAAATGAATGGATTTTTACATTATCATGTTGACTCAATGAATTAAATATTATTTATAAATTTATAAAATATTTTATTCATAGATGTTTTGATATAAAAATAATCTATGAAAATTTTATTTTAAGAATTGTTTCTATATGAAAATTATATTTTCCTCAAAAACGTTTTTAATGATATTTTTAGGGTATTTATATTTAACAATGAGATAAACCCTTTATTTTACCTATGATCTATCAGGGATCTGTTTAATTAAAATCAAAATCAAAATTTATTTAGTTGTATTATAATCATTTTTACCAAGGATGTATAATTCTAATATCATTTACCATTTTACCTGAAATGGTTTATGATTATCTTTATTTCATTGAGTAAGTATTAATAGTTATTATGTTTTTTTCAATATGAATATTTTTGATGATTGTCCCCCAATTAATATGAGTAATGTGTCAGAAAAACTAACTTATCGGTGGGGGCTTATTTTTTGAAACCCCCTCAAATTGTCGATAGTTCTCATGGGACAAATTTGTTGGTAAAATTAAATAGGATCCTACCCTCAAATTTAATTGTCTTCTGAAAAGTTTTTCTAATATAGTTTAGATGTTCAGAATTATGTATTCCCTCATTATGAGATTAGTCATTGATTTCAATGTAGATATTAGATTATTTAGAATATAGATGGATATGTTTTCATCTTATTAGATAATTTATATTTATTTATTCGATCGTCATTTATTTTGACCGAATTGTGAATAGTTTAATTATTAAATTGAATGTGTTTTAGTTATTTACCTTTCTATATTGATTATTCTTATTTATTCAGGATATATTTCATCATATGATTACACTTACTACGAATCCATCTACACCCTTATCTTATACTTTTTCCCAATTATAATAGGATGTGTTCTGGGATTGATATTAAGGGATAAACTTGGATGAATTATTGTGTTCTAATTGAAAACAAATTGTGTATTTTATGTTAAAAATTGTAATCTAAAGTATGTTTCTAATGTACCAAGACTACTAAACTCTTCAGTTCAAGGAGAGTTAATTTAATATATGTTATAGAAATTAAATAAAGTAACCTATGGTTCTATGATACTGGGGTTGGTGCCATTACATACCATCACAACCTAGAACCAAATAAAACGTGATAATGTTTCTCGTGGGTATGTGTGGACTACCGTCATCGAGAAGTGATGTAATTCATTTTCCATTTCATGAATTAAATAATAATTATAAATATCTATATAATATATATATATATATATAGTTGGGTTAAATATTTCATTATTATCATTATTAATATTATGCAACCATGAGAAATATAAAAGGATTAAATCTATCAAACTGAATCATTCATGATGAAATAATAATTAGTACATAGAAGTGATGTTTATGAAAAAGAATTATTAATAAATTGTTAATGAAATGTAAAAAATAGATTATATATGATATTTAAAATATTGATATGGTTCAATTATTTAATTAGCATAAATTTATATTTATTATATATTATGTTAATAATACATATAAATATTATTATGCCTAATGTAAGGGTTTCTCATTACACATTTTTGCATGGGAGACATTCCATATGATAACTCGATTCTTTCATGTAGTGTATATATGTCCCCTATAATAAGTTATATTATTAATATAATTATGTACGTTGTATTTAAAATCTCAATAATGTAATTTCCTTTATGAGGGGTTTGATCTAAAATTGTTCTAGTCTATTCATTATAACAAAAAACTCTTTTAGAAAAAATTTGATCATTTTCCCCCATGATTGAAGTATTAAACCATTCATGGTAGTAATTAATGTTATAGAATATATCATTTTTTAGATGAAATTATCATATATATTAATGGAAGTAGGATTTCTATTCCAGGAATCCATAAGGTTCTGAAGGGATATTTTAAATGGAGATGTAAATGAATTAATTATGATATGAGTGGTGCCTATATCCCATATTCATGTTTAGACGACCACAGCAATTGAGTTGAGTAATTTCTGGGTATTTAAAAAAATCATTAGAAATATTTAATGTTTATTCTTTCTCCCAATAGGCTACACATCCATACTTATCAATTTTCGGTCCAAAATCACTAGAAATGTTTTTAATTAGAAAAGTTTCTTCTTATAATTTTTGGGACATATTTTTCCAGTGAATTGTGTTTTGAAATCCATCCAGATGCATTTTCTTGCTGTGCTCAAAGTAAAACAATGATGGAGAAAGATAACATATAATGAATCATGATGTCAATTGTTTTGGTTTGCTTATATGAATGGTCATTATCATAGTATTTGATCAACATAAAGGACAAACCTATTAAGGAAGATGGTATATTCCTTAAGAATATCAAAGAGCAGATGTACTGCATTTAATCTAAACATGAATGGGTTGTTTTGGAGTGATGATCTATTTGGGGTAGTTTTATTGTGGAGAAATACCATTTAAATTTGTTCAAGAAGAATGGGAATGTTTCTAAATCAATTTATTTATTTTATAGTCATATTTCAAAGTACCAATTTTGACCTTGGTAGATAGTGGTCCATGGGGAGATTAGCTACTAGAATAATAATTTGGGGGTGTAACCCTTGGATTCTTAGTTTTACCTATATCTGAGATCAATTTTTCTAAAGCTGTAGGATTTCTTAATATCATTAAGGCCACTATTGATCAACATCAATGTTCCATAATCAATGACATCCCTTATCTTTAGATCCTAATAAACTTGTGTTTATCACTTTGGGAAGTAGTAAAAGAGGTAATGTTATCAAGTAATTTTATCATATAAAATGATATGTTGATCAATAACATTTAGTGATATAGACCTCTTTAGATTTAGAGAAAATAAATATTATGTTTGGAAAAACATTAATTGTTATATTATTTTAAAAATACATTTATAATGAGTAGTGGGATAATATGGGGAATAAATTACTATATATTTGGTGAAAGTATGGAGAAATGATACTTTATATGAAGATAACTATATAATTTTAATAAATCATGCAACATGATATGTATGTAATCTAATTTCTAGGATTGATAGTTTCAATTGTGGGAAAAAATCCTCTAATATGAATTATTCTCTCATACATTTTATGAATATGAGGATACAGTGTCATTTGAGATCAATATTAAGAAACAATTCTGTACGAACTATGGTTTCAGTGGACATTGAGAAAACAAGTTGGTGGTTATGTACTCTATAAAAAAAAATATATAAAAGGGGAAATGGTAGGGTGGACTTTTCAATTTCGAATAATTGTTGAAAGAAACACTATGGAACATGCTTAATGGGAATTATAATTCTCGACTAATGTGAAGAAAAGGTATAATTGGATTATAAATTTAAGGGTATGAATAAATCTAAAAATGATAAATGGTATTACTCTATAGATATAGGGAACTAAGTGAATAAATTCTCCACTTATAAGGGAAATTTTCTGTATAAAATTTCATGGGAAAAACCATGATTTTGTTGTCAATAAAAATGATTCTACTAATACTAAAAGATGTGGTGTAAGATATTTTTAATAAATATATAAATATAGATAATTAATTGTTTAAACATGATATTTTCAGTCTTTTACATCTTCCTTGTATTCCTTGAAAATTACATATTTCACTAGAACCCTAGGAAATATGCTTCCAACTAATAATCATAGCAGAAATCTTACTATAATAATGATATGTGATTAAATACACGTTAGGACATATAAACCTACCAAATATCAAAATATAACTACTATAAATGTATAAATTTTATATAATCCTTTGTTTAGACTAGATTTAAAATAATTATTTGAAATTTTATTACATGTATAAGAATATTATAGTCACTAATTGATATATAAAATCCCATATTTTTATATGGGTGAATTCATCAAATCAATATTATATGAATCCTTCACTAGCATCTCAATATAAATAAATTATTTAGAATTAAAAGAAATATACAAATAGAAAATGTGTTATAATAATAGATAATGTACCTTTTATTTTGTAATATGTTGATGTGCTTCCTGAAGAACTACATTGACACTAACCTGAGTGTGAAGTTATGTTTAAAATTTTTCACATCTCTAATGAAAAAAAGTATATCCAAGAATCATTATAGAATTATCGTAGTAAAATTAGTGGAATGATGAAATAACTATAAGATATATTATATATGGTATTTATATGCCCAAGAGTTTCGATATGGGAGCCCAATTTTTGTTAAGAACAAAATTGGGTCAATGAAGTTGTGTATCAATTATATGGAAAAAAATTTCATTAATATGAATTATAAGTATCATCTTCCACATATTTATGACTTATTTGGTCAACTGAAAGAGCTAATTATTTTTCATATATTTCCCTTCATTTAGGGTATAATCAACTATATGTAATGATGACTGATATTATGAAGAAAATATTTTATACGAGGTATGGAAATTATGAATTAACTATAAATCCCATCAGATTAACTTAGATTGATTCATTTTTTGGAATTTGGTGAATATTTTATGAAATTATTCATTATATTATTTCATTGTAGTTTTATTTATGATATGATGATATAATTTAAAATCTATTGAATAATAATCCATGATTTTAGGGTATTCCTCTTTTGAATTTAACATGTTCAATAGTTTATGCTTCACAAAACACAAAAATTAAAATTGTAATATAGAATTGAATATAACAGTTGGAATATTAATGCGGTCATTAGGAATATTACTATAACAAATAGAATAGTATCCTCCCCTATGAAAGTATACATAAAATGTATATATCTTATGAATGATAATATATTATATTAATACCACATAATAAGTAAATAAATCATTTAAAAATGATAAATTAAGTGTTGGAATTCTTGTCTAACACAAATGATTATTTAATATTTTATAATTAATAATATGATTTATAAATAAATATATTTTAATGAAATAGATTTATAAATTAATATTTTTTCACCTTAAAATTATAATTTAATTTTATTAGAGTTTAATTAATTTTTCAAAGAACCCTAAAAACCTTTATTATATTAAAATACGTAATTTTGGAGTTAATGATAAATTTATTTAAAAACTAAATTTCAAATATTTAGAAAATTATTTTCCCAAAATTGAGACTATTTTTTAATTATGGACATTGGAAAATGGTTAGGGTGAATTTTTTTTTCTAATTTGTTTTTAAATTTTAGTGAATTGTGAAATACTGTAATTTACTATATTTAGAAGATACATGAATTATTGAGTCATAAATTATGTATGAATTATTTAAGCCCATAATATTTAACACCAATTCATTAATTTAATATATTTAGTGATAATTATAATACTACACATATTATTGAGCCAATATAATAAAAATAAATGAATTAAATATTCAAAAAACACCCCTCTCATCCACTTTAAATAACGCCCCTCACCACCTAATCTCCTAACACCTCTAAAGCCTTGAAGAGTTATTATATTCAACCAATTTCCTCTCCCAAATCCCTCTAAAATGATCTAGTATTTATTTTCTCTCCCAAAATACCATTTCATTGTTCTCTATGGAGGTTCTCAAGTAGAGGAATTCATGGGTTAAAATCCAGTTTTTTTCATTTAATTTTCTTTCAATTTCTTTTTTTTCTTATAACATTTGTACCTTGAATGTCCAAAAATTCATGATAACTCTTGTATCTTATATATATACTATAAGTTTATTATTTTATTGTAATATTAACCATAAATTCTCTTCCTTTCCCATTTTTATTCTAAAAATGAAAATATTATCTATGATTTGTTGATTTACGGCCATTGTGGACGATGGATTTTTATTTTTCAGTCCCCCTTCAAGGATAAACACATGACAATTTTTATGGGTAAACTAGAGTTTAAAAAATTTTATAAAACTTATTAAATTTTTTATAACTTTTATAAATTCATAATATAAATTCATATGACAAAACTAATTCGTGATCATATAAAAAATGCCAAAATAATCTAAATGGTTATCATTAATGAATTATCAAATGAATCAACCTAATAATTAAAAAATTATATATAAGACCACTAAAAATTATATTTTATTAGTAATAACATTTAATTTCCATTTTTAATAACTATTACATTTTCACATGATCTTTCGTACTTTTATACAAGTGAACCACCATGAAAACCCAAGGAAACAGAACTCCCAAACGAAGAATTTAAAACTCATAACTTTGAAAAAAGGTCAGAAATGAACATAATAAAATAATAATACATTAAATACCTGATAAATATGTTAATATATAAATTATTAATTAATATAATTTAATAATCTATGATTTTATGTAGAATTGAAGAATGCTTTTAGAAATAAGGTAAGGGATTCTCCCAAAACCACAATTTTTAAATCAGGATAAAACTTCTCTCACATTACCCCCAATATAATTCTTAAATATATTTATATAATTATTCTAAATTGTGTTTCTATGATCAAAAATCATTCATATAGATCATTTCATCTTAATTTGATAGTTAATTAATTGTTTCATAAGGTTCGATTTTCAGTTTTTTCTTGATAAGAAAACTTGATTAAAGGTAAAATAAGAATTTCATACACATTTTCATGTAAACACCAAAATATATTTTAAATAATGAATAAATTTATATAATAAAACATTTTATAATTAAAAATATCTTTGTTTATTCATTATTTTATGTAAAAATAAACCATTTTTCTGATTTAAAGACTCTTATATTTTCTCTTAAACTGCATTGGAGTATCCCATTTATAATTATTCATAAAAACTATTTTTACATGATTTATGTCCATTTGGGAATCATTTATGCATCGAAAATAATTTCATTTTCTTTATATTTTTATTATAGGGGGTGTAAAATTTTACAATATGAGTTTTTGACAAATTCAAAAAAAATTTCCAAAAGATATACAATTTCAAAACAAAAACAAACTATTTCTCTCAAGAACCCATCGATGATTTTATTATGGTGATTTCACCTATTTAAACAACCTATGTTGAATGAAATAATTAAATGGGATTGTTAATAAATGATACCATCTAAAATATTTTATTTCTTTTTTATGATCATTTTTTCTCTAGATGGGATATATGGATAACATTCACCATATTAATCAGAATAATTAGTTAATAGGTAAAATGATTGATGATAGTTATTTATATGTGGTTCAAGGTTCACCCCATTCAGAAGATAAATACATTACACTTATTAGGTGATTGGTGGAGTTCTATATATAACCTCAATACATGGGTATGTATCATGGGGAAACATATAAGGATTTTGCTGATGCCTTAACTATTTATTTTTAGATGCCTTGGTCGAGGCATTGAAAGTATGTTTATGATATCTTGCATTATGAATTCTTTCATTTTTATATTATTAATTTATAATAAATGTGATTATTTGACTCAAAGAATATAAATGGTAATTTTTTATTTCCATGTGATTTTGGAATTAATTTGTGTAGTTTTTATGGCTTTCATATTATGTCCATGTTTATGTTTTAATGTCATGTGTTGTTAGGTATTCACCATGCCTAATTTCTTAGGTTTATGGAATCTGTTGTATTTTATACCATTACTGAGAAATTTATCTCACCCATTTCTTGTGTTTTATTTTTTCCCCAGGTTTTTGAATATGTATATTATAAATGAGTTGAAATAATATATAAGATCTTATGGATTTTACCAATATAGATTTTATGTTGTATTTCATTTAAATTATAAATGTAAAACGTATATATGTATTTGGTTTTCCAAATATACTAAAAAATATGTCCATTCAGGTTTTACATTCTTATTTATTGTACCAAAGTAATAAATCTAGGCACAAACTCCAAGATACTGGGGTTGGAGTGTTTACAATTAGAATCATAGAATGTTTAGTAGAAAACATTGATACTATATTTAGAAAACACAGATAGACATTGATGGTAATCACAGAATAACATCCATAAAATTTTGTATGGTAGTGATTATGTGGATCTTCCTAGGAATACATACTTGTCTAGATATTACAAGTGGATGTTGTTCTGGCACAAATGTACATAGGGGTAACAACTAAGATGAGGTGTGTTAGGATTGAATTAGTGTAACCTTGTACATGATAAGGGCTGTTACTATTCACATAGTTTGACACTCTCTGAGGGTATTATTATGAAAATTCAGATTTTCACTACAGAAAATTATGAAGGATTTAAAATAAAATATGTCTATAAAGAAACCATTTCTATGGCTATGAAATTATCTGGGCCTAAAATTTATATTTTTTTATGTATGTTACTATTTCAAAACTAAGTATTATGATTAATAGCTTAATTTAGTGTATGAAATTTTTATAAATGACACGTTTTTGAATGAATGTAAGACATATAAATGTTTGTATCACATGTATAGATTTTCATCCTATGCAAGATAATGACTTTAAAGAAGGCGGTGCAACTGGAGTTGAGAAAATTATAACTATACTGGGTAATGTAGGTTATGATAAATAACCATACTCGCATGGAGTAGCCTGATCCAAAATAATGTTTCACAATGTTATACATCATTATGAAATAATAGCCTCTATAATTAAATTGTAAAAAAATTTCATTTTTATCCATGTAATTGATATGTTTCTTAGTGTAGATATTTCTCCCTTTGGTGTTTAATGAATGGGATATGTTTAAATTGGAAGTTTATCAACTCGTATGTGAGGTGAATCAGTGAAGGTAATTTATTTCAAACTCAAAGGAGTATGAATACATTCTGAAGAAGGAATGGAATTATTTTAAAGAAATTTTCTTGGGAAAGTATTTCCCTTCGGAAAAGAGAGTATATATATAGAGAAAACTCATGATTCTGGGATAAAAAGTGGATAAAAACACTACCATGTATATATACAATATTATGAGGTTTTCAAAGCATGCTATGGATTATGTACATAATCAACAGTGAAATATTGATCAATTATTTTATAGGTTAAATCCAATCTTACGAAGGGTATTGGTCTCCCAAAATTTCTCTTTATATAAATATATAGTCTCATATTCAATCAAGACAGAGAAATAATTCTATAATTATAATGAATTTAGGGTAAAAAAAATATAAAAATGCGACGGAAGATTAAATAATGGATAGAGGAAAGAAACAAAAAATCAATTTTCAAATGTGTGATACTTGTGGATGGAAACAACAAGGATCCTTCTTAAAAGGAAAAGAAAATTTCTATATGTTTGTAGAAAATGGCCACCAATTCTGACATTTAAAGGGAAAGAATGAAGATACCAATTTTCAATGATATAATTTTAGGGAGATAGAACATTATGTAAATTATTTTAAAAATAATCCACGACATATTCCCCATAAAATTCCATGGGTTCAAGTAAAGGCTTATATGATCACAACTAATTATGTTGAAGTTCCTTATGATGTGGTGGGAGGTACTTTAATCATCTCCCTGATTTTAGGTAAGACATTATTTCATTTAAGATCACCTCATTAAATTATATCTTCCCATTTTTCATTAAAATTTAGATATTTTCCATTCACTATAACAATGGAGATGTCAACAATGACTCCTAATGGAAATCATATTAAAAAAAATTCTATCACACAAATCCTATTATGACACATAAATGTGACCTAATTGTTGATATTATCATCAAAACTATGGTTGAATTTGATAAAATATGGGGTATAAAATGACTTCTGAAATTTAAATATTTTTGTATTGAAAATTGATTGAAATTATGATTCATGATTAAGGTATGAAAATTTTTATCATTAGAGGGGATAACTCATCATCTTAGTCATATCCGGATCAACCTCTAATTTCTCATCAAAAAGAAATTCTCTGAGAAGAATAAAAAAAATCATCTTTGCATGTGGAACTAACTAATTTAATTGAGTACTTACCTATTTTACAGGAATAAATTGATGTATTTTTAGAGGATTTACATGTACATACTCTAGAGAAGGAAGTTTATTTTTCTATTGATTTAATCCTTGATGCCAGTCTAATATAAAAACCCCTTATAAAAATTCCATTGTGGAATCAGTAAAGAGTTATAATAAACTAGAGTAATTGAGTGATATGTATTTTATTCTTCCTAGTGTCTCTACAGGTGGATACCTTGTTCCTTTTGTAAGGAAGAAAGATGGATCCATGAGGTTATGCATTGAATACATGGAGATTAATGCTATTATGACAATAAACAAGTTTTCTTTTCCTTGTATTGATGATTTATTTGATCAACTTAAATGATATTTTTATTTTTCAAATATCTAAATTTGAAATGTATATCACAAAATATGTGTGAGGAAGGAATATATTCTAGTGAAATCATTCTGAATCATGTACGAACATTTTGAGTTTACATAAATTCCATTTGAATTTACTGATACATGCTCTATTATTATGTATCTAATAAAAAATGTGTTCATGTAATATTTTAATGATTTTTTTGGAAGTTATTAATGATTTATTGATATATTTCAAAAGAAATGAGGACCATGATAACCACATAATTATTGTTCTGTATAATATTATAATAAAAGAGTTATATGGAATGTTTAGAATGTTTCAATTCTGTATTCAAATAGATTATTTTATTTGATATATATTATCAATGTTTGTAATCTACGTTAATCCTTTGAAAAAATGTCATTTCAGGAATGTCATACACCAACGAACATAAACAAGGTACATAGTTTCAATAGTTTAGTTGGTTAATATCAGTGTGTTTTCTTATAATTTTTCCTTATTAGATAACCCATTAACTAAGATTACTTCTAAATGGGTTACGTTCGAATTTACAATATAATGTGAATAATTTTTTAAAGAATTTAATAGGATAAAAGTGAACCCTCCAATATTGACCCCACCATTATGAAATGGTGAATTTGTTATTTATAGAGATTCGTCAACAAAAGGACTGGTCTACATTCTTATGAAGAAAGATATAGTTATTGAATATGCATCAAGGGAGTTAAAAATCATGAATAGAACTATCTAACTCATGATATTGAGTTAGGGGATGTAATCATTTAACTGAATATATAGAGACACTACCTATATAGTGAAATATGCGAGATATATAAAGATCAAAATAGTTTTAAAAAAATATTCTTATCGAAGGAAGTCAACATGATAAAAATAAGATGGATCAATATAATCAAGGATTCTGATTATTTGATACACTATCACCCATGGAATGAAAATAAGGAAGCCTATGTAGTGTGCATGAAGGATCATAGAGTATTAATGAAATGAGGATTGACAAGGATCATGTGTACATGGGTATAGATGTATATTGTAATTATCATGGATGGTAATTCCTTACTAGTTTTTTATCTATTTTTCAAATATTATTTATTATAAATGATTATATTTTCTCAGTATAAATATGTTATTTGTCAATGGAAAATTAAATATATGAATGATATGATGTTGGAATACTTCTTGTATGAGGATGGAATTATGGAATATGAGAAGATGATTTTTTACCTTCTATACAAGAACTAAAAATGGAGTTATTAGATAATTTCCATAGATATAATTTCTCTATAAACCATAGTACGACTATGATATATATGGATTTTAAAGAACATTTCTGGTAAAATAATATAATAATTTGGAAATTTCTGATTCTTTTAACAAGATGTTATGTATGTTAGAAGGTGAAGGATGAAATACATTATCCTAGAAGATTAATGAACCATCTTAATATTCTTACATGGAAATGGGATGACAATGCTATGTTTTGTTTTGATGGATTATAAAAAACTCTAATAAATAATGATTCATTATAGATAATAGTTTACCGACTTACCAAATCTGGGCATTTACTCGCTATAATTGGGGATCCCCCCTAGAGAACCTTTAATGACTCTATATTTTTTATGTTTAAAGACATCATGGAGTAACTATTTCAATTGTGTATTATCATGATTCAAAATTTACAACAATAATTTTGAAAAGTCATCAGATGTCATTGGATACTGAGCTTCACTTGAGTACTTATTATCTTCTTCTTGCTAATGGGAATTTATAAAGGATAATCCAACCTTTAGAATACATGTTGAGGTCGTTGTAAATTTACTTCCAAGTAATGTTGGATCAGTATTTAAATTTGGTATATTTTTCTTAAAATAATTCTTTCCATTCAATTATACAAATAAAACTGTATGAAGCATTGTATGGAATGAGATTCTATAAACCAACTTTTTGGGATGAATTTGGTGTAAGGAATCTTCTAGGGACAAAACATTTCATGTAAATAGCATCAAAGTTATAGACTACTCAAACCCATATCAAAGAATCTCAATGTAGTAAAAATCTATGTTGGTAACTGATAAAATGATTTTGAGTTTTATGTGAGAGATCAAGTTTTTTTCAAAGTACCTTCATAGAAGGGTGTCATATGGTTTAGTAATAAAGGCATATTGATCCCCATCTACATTGTGTATTTTAAATCTTATAGATAATTGGAGGCGTGGCTTATCATTTTTGATTCCACCTTGCCCTTAGAAATTACACAATGTGTTCTATGTCTCATTATTAGGGATGTAAATTCCAAATCTAATAGAAGTCCTGATTTCTGAAGGAATATAATTTGAATAAGAATTATCATATATATATATATATATAATCCTAAATAGATTCTAGAAACTATTGAATAGGTGTTTGGAAATCAAAATACTCAGGTGGTAAATGTGCTTTGGAAAAATCATAAAAGTGAAGAGGTTATGTGGGATCCATAGTTACTTATGAGGAAGAAAAACCATAATATTTTCATGAGATGACATTCTAGAAATTTCAAGGTGGATTTTTTTTGAAATATAGGAGAACAATACACCCTAATATTTTATGACATACCTCTTATGAATTTAACATCTCTAATAGTTTATGTTTCACACAACACCGTGTTTAAAACTATAATATACTATTTAATATGATTGTTGAAATAGTAATGTGACCATTAAGAATTGTAATATGACCAATATAATAGTAACCTACCAAATGAAATTATAAAAAAAATTGGTATCTTATAAATAATAAGATAATATATTTATAACATGGAAAATGTAGATATATATTTTAAAATTTAAAAATTAAGTGTGGGTATTTTCTGAAACATGAATGTGAATTTAAAATTATATAATTTATATAATAATTTAAGTGAAAATATATTTTCATAAAATATATTCCTAAATTAAAATTTTATTTTCCAATGATTATATGACAATTTTTTTTGATTGTATTGAAAATGTCAAAGTGATATAAAAATAATTATAATATTAAAATCGGTATTTTTAGATAATTATATTTTAATCAAAAAATTAACATTCTTATATTTAGAAAATTATTTTAGTAAAATTGAGTCCATTTTTTAATTCTATAAATCGATAAATGGTTAGTGTTTTCGGAATTTTTAAAAATTATGTGAATTTTTGTGAATAGTGAAATATGGTAATTTATGTTATTTGACAAATACATGAATTATTAAGTCATAAATTATGTATGGATAATGATAGACCATAATATTGAAAAATCCATTATTATTTTAAAATATTTATAGATAATTCACAAAATATTCATAATCTTCAGACAAAATAATAAACAAGTGAAATAAATATTCCAAAAACACCCATGTCCACCACTATAAACACCACCAACAACAACTCCTCTCCTCACAGCTCTAAATCCATGATAATTTCTTAAATTATTCCAATTTACTCTCACAAACCTATACCCCACGTTTTGATATTTTTGGTATCACCAAAAAGTATCTTTCAATTTTTTTAAAGAAATTCTCAGGGTGGAGAATTTAAGAGGTAAAATCACCAATTGTTCTTTTAATATTTATTCAGTTTCTATTATTTTTTATCCTTTCCATACAACCTATTCAAAAAATTAATGATAAATACATTATCTTGTATATAATATAATTTTATTATGTTAATGAAATATCAAAAATCATTTCTCTTATTTTCCCCCAATTATAAAAATGACGACATCGTTTGTGAGGTACTGATTTACCACATTCATGTACAATGAGTATTCGATTCTCAGTATCCCCTTAAATTCTAGTTGTAACAATCATATTAAATAAAAAACTATAATATATTTTATAAAAATAATTTTATTTTCTAGAAGCATTATATATACATAATATAAATTCATAAGAAAAAACTAGCTTTTGAAGAAACTTCAATATAATATAAATGGTAATCATTAACACTTTATCTGATGAATCATCCACAAATATAGAATGAAAATAATATATAGGACCCTTAAATTTCATTAATGTTTATAGATAACATATAATTTTAATTCTTGATAATTATTCCCATTTCCTGTGATATTTCATACACATATACCAAAGAACAAGTCCATAAAACTCAAAGAAACGAACACTCATGAACAAGGAAGATGAATCTCATAACTCAACAAAAACAATAAATGAAATAAATAAAAATATACTAAATAAGTTAATTTTTCATATGTCATATGTTAAATTATATATTAATGTAATTTCATTATCCTGAATAGTATGTAAAAGTACAGAACACTTTCGAACATATGGTAGGGGATTCTCCCTAAACATCTCTTTTTCATTCGGGCTACACTTTCTCTCTCACAATCCTAATGTAATTCTTCTTAATCTTTCTAAAAATCCTATAAATTATATTTATAGGATCCAAACGCATGTATCTTGATCATTTCTTATTTCATTTATGGGGAATTAAATGTTCTATAAGGTTCCTTTTTCAGTTCCTCTCAATAAGCATGCTAGATTAAAGATAAATTTTCAATTTCTAACCCATTTCCAAAAAAAATCCATAAAATTTTAATCCAAAAATATTTTAATAAAGAAAAATTTTATCATGAAAAAAAGTATGTTCATTCCCTGTTTTATGTAAAAAATTAAGACTTTTTCCTCATTAAATACTCTTGTGTTTTCTCTTATACTGCATAGGAGTGGCCCATTTCTAATGTTTCTTAAAAACTAATTTTATATGATTTCTCTCTAGTGGGACATTATTTATGCCTAAAAAATAATATGATTTTCCTTCCCTTTTATTTTATATGATAAACATGCTTACAATATGATTTTATTGAAAATACATATTATATTTCCAAAATAACTCTCCTTTATAAAGTAAAAAAGGTTATTTCTCTCAAAAAATACTCAATTATATATTAGGGTAATTTCATATATTTCAAAAAACAATGTTGAATATTATGCTTAATTAGGATTGATATTTTATCATATCATCCTCTAGGTTTTATTAAATAATTTATGATATGATTTATTGGGGATGTTCTATATTGATACCATTAACAATATTTCTCAGAATTGCTAGTGATTATGTTTACAAATTGTGGAATGTTATGTATTTGATGTTTATGCTTCACCCCATTAATATGATATATTCATTAGACATAGTAAGTTATGACCGGGGCACTTTATATCCCCCCGATGCATCAGTAGGTGTCATGAGTCAATACAATATGGGTTTGGTTGAGTAGTTGACCATTTGTTTTCAGATTTCTTGGTCGAGGCCTTCACGATATTTTTATGATGTCCATCATTATAAATTACTTCCTTATGATATTAGTAATATATTATACATTTTATTATTATACTATTATAATATCTATAGTTATATTTATTTCTCATGTAATAGTGAAATTAATTTGATCAGTTTTTATTCCTGCCACATTATTTTCAATTTTATACTTTAATGACAAGTGTAGTTAGATAATAATAATTAATTATTGTTTATATTTATTGCTTCTTTTTCATTATTTTCCATAATTGAGCATATGAGATCCTACACTTCATATGTTTAATTCTTCCCCAACTTGCGATGATTTATATTATGAATGAATTTCGGGGACAATCTAAGAATTTATAGATATTCCTGATAGAGTTTCTATGTTATTTTTCATTTCCATTTTTTAATTAAAAATTTATGATTTTATCTAGTTTTCCAAATCTACTATATTATATGGTCAACAGGATGAAAATTCGTTGACTATTATACCAATGTAATAATGTACGACACTGGTTCTTGGCTACTCATGTTGGGGTCTTCACACTGAAAAGCATAAGTATCATTTACAAATTATTATTATGGACCTTAGAGAAAATGATTGATATAGAAAATTTCGAAGATATTAATTCTAAAATTAGGATGTTTCTTTTCTAAGAGTTATCTTCTTTAATGATGTAACTTTAGTTTCTCTTTCACTGAATAAGGTACGGATGAAATGGAAAATGTCGATGATTATAACCAAGGAATACTATTCCCTTTTATTAGATGGAGAGTATTGAGGGTTTGTTCAATATTATTATTGATTATCAGACTCATTAACCATGTTTACACATAAAGGGGTTACATTGAATATTTCATAATAATATAGTTATTTTTTTATAATTACAGAGGGGGATTGTAAATTCAATAATATAGAAATTTCAATTGAAATGGGATAAATTTTTGAAATATATAGATGCATTATAGAATGGAGTTTTATGTGTCCTTATAGAATAAAAATTAGTTTTTTCCATATATTAGGGAAATTAATGGATCAATAACAAAATTATATAATATATTATCATTATTTAAGAGATATAATCGATTTATTAGGGATATAAAATGAAATAAATTTATGGTGAAATGTATGAAACATATATAGAAAACAAAATCATATTGGAAAAATATATATAAATTATATCCTTTCCCGGAATGAGTTCAAATGAAGTCAAAATGGATGGTTAGAACTACTCAAGGATTTTTATTTCCTAATACACTAGCACACTATGATTGTAAATAAGGTGGATAATACTTTATATTTGAATGAATGTTGTTTTTTTATTAAATTGAAGATTATTGGAGATCCAATATTCATGGATTTGGTAATGTCGGGAATGAGAATAATTAATGAAGCAAATGAATCATAACTACTATAATTTAATGAAAATTCATACATATTATATAAAATAAAATTTTCCAATCTTCATGATGAGAATATTAAAAATAAAATAAAATCTGTGAATTATGGGATATTTAAGTTATTCTTCTATGAATATGGTATATTTATATTTAGAATGTGGCAATGTGTTTGATCCATTCCCATGTTGAAAGAAGAATTATAATTTAATTTTCATTGTACAAATTCATTTATACATGCATCTAGATTAGAAATGAATCATGATATGAAGGTAGATTTTTCTTTATAAGATATGAAATGATACATTGAACAATATGTATAAATATGTGTTAGTTTTACATAGGTAATGTATGAGATAAAATAACATAAAGTAATCGTGAAACCTAGACTAATACCTGTATGTAAATAGTTATATATTATCATCTATTTTTCAATAGATTTATAAATAATCCTAAAATAATGATGCCAAAAGTTTTATTATTTCATGATTTACCGTGGTTGTGAATTTCCTTGATATATGGGAATATCTACCTCTTGAGTGCCTCAAAAGGATTTTTATTTATAATGTATTTATGATTCTTGGTGGACATATTTTGATCATGTCATATTGTGATCTAATAATTAAATAGAATTACATGAGGTGTCCTTATAAGAAAATAGACACCAAGATACATTTCAGAATACCCTATCACCCTCATACAGATGTGTAGTCTAGAAGAAAATTTTTGAAATTAGAAGACATGTTGAGGACATTTTCACTAGAATTCCAAGGAATATGGGATCAATATTTACCTTTAATATAATTCAAATACAATTACATCTTTTAATGAAGAATTGAAATGGAAATATATAAAGAATTATATAGAAATATGTTTTGTACCTTATTTTATTGGAAGATTTTATTTGATGTATTATTATAGGCCCATCTCATATAGAGGGGACAAAAAAAATTTAAGACTATTCTAAATAATATTAAGGAATCTCAAGTTAAACAAAAATATTATATTGATAACATAAGGATGGGTTAAATATTTAAATTGGAATATCATGTTTTATTAAAGGTATCTTTGTGGAATTGTGCAATATGGTTAAAGGAGAAATGAAATCTATTTCCTAGGAACATTGGTCCTTTTGAAATTGAAGATAGGGTCGAAGCTATTGTTTTTCATTCAATGATGCCTCCTTGGCTCTCTAATATTCATTTTTATTCCATATCTTTGTATTAAATAAGAATATTCTTGATATAATAAGTGGAAAACTAGGATAATATATAATTACAAACATATTTATCTTATTATGAAAATACTATAATGATTCTTGGAACAAGAGAACACGTGTTGCAGAATTAGATGAATCTGTTGGTAATGGTACATTAGAAACATAATAATATTGAAGAGAATATGTGGGAACTGTAATATGTTATGGAAAATAACAACCCACATGATTTTAAGGCGATGTTCTAGAAATTTCATTGATAGAAATTTTTATGTTAGGAATAATGGAAACCCCGATATTTAATTACATTAAGTAATATTTTCTTTTGAAATAAAAAATTGAATAATTTACATAGCATTGATAGAAAAATTTGATCATATAAAATATTAAAAAAAATTCAATTGAAATTCATAGAATCAATTTCATTTTTTAATTCGGTCCCTCGAAATTAACTCTGGTATAATTTTTAATATTTTTCATAAACAGTTGATATTTGGGTGAATAGTGAAAACTGATTTTAAAAAAACTGTCCCTTTTACAAAATTATGATTATATAGAATAACATAAATTTTTATAAAAAAATTTTTGTAGATAAAAAAAATATTTACAATGTAATACAATTTATATTGAAATATAATTACAAACATAAGAATATTTGATTAAATTTTTTAGTATTTTTAAAATTATTTTGATCAAATAAAAAATGTGTTTATTTAATTTATTTTCAATCTATTATATACATTTAAAATTTCAGTTTTTTTATTTTAAAATATAATGTCACTTTTTATTGAAAATCATGTAATTTTTACATTTGGAATCAAAATTATATTTTATTTTAATAAGAAATCATTTTTATATTTAAAATAAAATTTCTTTAATGAAAAGTTCTCATTACATTACGTGATATTATATTAAAATTAATATTATTCACTTCTAGTTTATGAATCATGTAAAATATCATTGGGATAATAAAAATTATTATCTGATAATAATGTTATATTATTCACTATAATGAATAGTTACTGTGATAAATATATATAACCCTGTATACGAGAAAAATTAGTTATATGGGTTATAAACAATGGGATAAGATATAATGATATCATAAAAAATGATTAAACATAATTGTTTGGATTTATTTAAAATTTAATATTATATTATTCTAATATATGACACATTATTGTAACATTCACATATAAATGAATTTGTATTATTGATATCGTTTATGTAATTCAATGTGTGTCCCCCCCTTAATTATAAAAGTAAATCTATTATACACCATTATTAACAAAAATAGAACCAGTAGATTTGATACAATACCAAAAATCATTTTATATTTTATACATTTTTCCCAATATTATGTTATTTTAATAATAAAATACTAATAAACAAAAATTTTCAATATAAACGAGCCTTGTCAGAGGAAAAGTAATCATCTCAAAAAACACTTTCCTATTTTATTTCATATTCTACATCCTCATAATTTATTGAACCCATAATAAAATATTTTTTCCAGAATTATCAATATATGTAGATAATATAACAACCATTATAAACTTCCTTTTCATCCTACCAAAAGGAAAACAACGTTTGTGTGTTTGTACGACCTAACGTCTCCACATAACGATGTAATTTGAATCTCATAGACAATTTATATTTATGGTTTTAAATGTGGAGATAATTAATATATATTATATTTATGATTAATTTTTTTCAATATATATTATATATCATTAACCTTCTACCCCTTCCTCATATTGAAAACTGTTAGTGTGGCTTCTATTTACATTTGGAATTCCACTTCCACAATGTGTTGTGATTCATTATTCATTTACACTATTCACGGATGATTCTAAATATAAATATTATAAGAATATAATATATTTATATAATTATTAATAGTTTGAGGATATGAAACCATGATAAATATTCCTGGACTAAAACTACTATCATAAAACATAAATGAAAAATGAAACAATTAACACATCGAAACTATGATTTTAATAACATAATATTTACAAAGCGCTGTAAAAAATTATAATAATAGAATATTTAATATTACTTGTATATATTGGGGTTTTATATAAAATTATAATAAATTCCAATTTATTAAACATGATGTTAAATTTACTAACAAAATATGTCATGCCTCAATAAAGTTTTTGTTTCAAATTCTCATTTTTATTTGGGATTTTTATGTTTAGGTTTCTAATGGATGATTATATCATATTTATACCTTAAAATATCTGTATTTTCTTCAACTCACATTATGAATAAGATTTTAATGTATTAATTTCATTGATAACATATTTGGAACTGAATAATAAAAAAATATTGTTATGAAAAATTTGCATTACTATTCTATTTAGTTGGATGAATTTTTATTCTTTATGCATATTTTAATTAAAATGATGTCAATGATGTTTTTAATATTATAAAATAATTTAGTAATGTAATTTTAACTTATTTTTAACATTATAAAATTTATTGAAAATTTAATATTGTTAAAAATTTTAATAAAATTTATTTCTAAAAAAATTGAAAATAGAATCGTTATTTTATCATTTTCCACACAAACTAATTTTTGGCCGTCAATCTATTATTTTAATAAAATATTCCATTAAAAATTCCTCTAGATACATATTTAATTTTATTTTCCTTCAAAATGAGATCTATCCCTGACATTATCTTACTAACCATCCATTATGAATAGGTACCACATTTTATGTCTACTACACATGAAGGTACCCCTCATGGGATGAAAATTATAGAGGTTTATAATAACCTCTCGATGTCCACTACTAATAGGCTACTGGTTTTCGAAAATCACTAATCATATAATGAACCTAAAAATGAGGTGAGAAACACTATATGAGAACATTCAGAATATATAGATAAGACTAGTACACCAATCAACTACTTAGATATTGAAAAATAAAACATTTTTCAAAAATATAATTAAAAAAAGACTAAAAACTAGAAAAGAAAAAATACAATTCCCAATAGTTAAAATTAGAAATGACAAGGAATCCCAAGAATCTCATGATCAAAGATGAGTTATTAATATCCCTTCCAATATCTAAAATTCTCATTATAACATGAAAATGGTTCATATATATATTGGGTCAGTAGGAAAATTATACACAGTATGAAATTCCTCAAAGCCTCTCATGAAAAATATAAATAAAGGATCATAAATATCATTGAAAAAACAAGTGAAACAACTCAAATCCTTAATAGGTATACTATATTACCATCTTAACCATGTTTATATTTTAATATGTTTTGTATACTACACATATAATATTTTATTAATAATAGAAAGGTACCCCACTACCGCTTCCCAAATGCTTTTCCTCATTGTCTCAATGTCTCTCATCCTAAGACATATCTCTTCAAATAATACATCCCCAAAAACCTTATTTATGTATTAAAACACTCACATATTATTTCACATCACCTCATCCTCCAATCCCACATACCCATATAGTATATTATTACATTTCAAGTATAACCACAACATTAATGGAATGTATAATTATTCACATATTATACCTCAATCAATCACATTCTATACAACATGTTATATACATCCATCCATCACAATCTATAAAAATAAAAAATATAATATTCCTTAGGGTATTGAATCTAGACATACATGTGTGTGAAATAACCACACTCTATTATAGACCTATAAACCTGTATATGGGAATAATAAGAACCATTCCAACTATAACAAAATAACTCCAGGAGAGGAGAGTGGGGATAAAGGGGGAAGTCTGTCTTCCTTCCAGTTGGGAGTAAGTGGAGTGGGGATGTTTTTTAGAATATGAAAGAAGTTTTTCTATGTATGTTATTTTCTTCCAGAGGTAATAAATACCCTAATTTTTTAAAATACATCAGTGATAATATTTATCGTCATATTCCGAACATTGGACTCAAATTTCTAACAAAATTTCATTATACTAGGAAGAATATTTTGGGAAGAAAGGTTTATCAGACTATCCTTAGGTCTGATATGAATGGAATTTCATAATAAAAATATTATTCAGAGTCTTCCAAAATCTAGTGAAAACCTAATGATGCGGAACTATTTTGTATTTCTAAAAAATTATATGATTTATCAATACATTTTATTCTAGACATATGAATGAAATAGAGAGTTCTTCCTATCATATTGATGTTTGGATTGGAAATAAGGATTTTTCATAAAATATGAGATGTTACAAATACTCTCTATGAATTTATGATGATTATGATTCCAACCTTTAACATATTAAATTTCATGAGAAAGCCATAATACAAGAAGAATCTAGTGTATGAATGAATTTTTTGAAGTTGAAGATTTAATGTCACAGTCAATTAGTGTGAGTCCATCCAATGTAAATATTTTGATGTTTCGGATTTTTTAGAAACATAAGTAGAAAAAGATTTTGGTTTTCATTAATATTAATAATTCAAAAGATTCAAATCATTTGGGAAATATGTTGGTTGAATCATGTTATGTGGAGGGAATATTTTTATTAAGTTGAAGATGCTAATATCAGTCCATTTGATGTGGTATTACCGAGATAATTGGAGGTATAATTGTTTTTAATTTGGGATTTATTGGTACCATTGAAAAAAAAGAAGTAATTGGATGTATTTTGTGACTGATATATGTAATAAAGACATATACTGATCAATTAATAATGTAGTCAATCATTTTCATAACAATGAGTTATTGTCTATTATTAATTTGTTCAAGAAAAAATAAATTTATAATTTGTTTGGTGTAAATTTTACCAAGACCATCAGACTAGATATAACACTTTTTTATAGGGAATTGGAGATTTGTTCATAATACACAGGATGACACTGAAATCATCATCAGATGGTGGTTCATCATTATGAGGAGATGTGTAAAAGGAGAACTACATTAATATTATCTAATTATTATCCAAGGGATCAAATAAATGATTCAAGATTCATGAATAATGGTTTTAAATGCCTATTTTTACATGTTTACATGGAATATCAGAATGACAATATTATTCAAATCATCATAATGAGTGAACATTTGGTTTATATGTTTTATTTTTTTCAAATAAATATAATGATTAATATATTTTGCTCATCATAAGGAAGAAATAAGGATTTGAATATCACTCTTCCATTTACTGTGGAGCATTATAAAGAAGAAATCGTAATGGATATCAAAATCAGAATCAAATAGAAGATTTTTCAACAATGTGTAAATCATGATGCAGTCATAAGAATATTTGAGATGAGTTATCAGTTATCGAATAAGTCATAAATTTTGTGAAATTCATAGAAAATTTATTATTCTGGAGTTTCTGTTGAGGAATAATGTTTTTCAAAATCCCGCCTAAACCAATTTTGGGTCACCTATAAATAGATAAATTAATTTTTAATTTCCTAGTACATGTACTGATCATTAAAAAATAAAGAGAATCTCCAACGTTTAAAGGATAATATTTTTCATGGTTTTCATTCTTGAGGATGTTTGTTGGATAGTAGATGGAAATAAGAATAGAGATTATCGGAATTATTGTTTTTGGAATTGGATCAAGTAATTAGACTTGGGTTTTTGGACATAGAGACAAGTAGATAAGAATTATATCTATGGTATTCTAACATAATAATATTTTCATATTGAGTAATTGGAGTAGAAAATCAGACAAGGAAATCGGACTACAATTCATTGTAATATCCATAAGAAGTTATCTCCCACTATTAAGTAGTAAATGTGAGGAATTTTGTTTAAGAGAATATATGAAAATGTTTAAAATGAAACATAGTAACATGTTTCTAAACTTGTTACACAAAAATATATTACATCATTTTCTAATAAATAAAGTGCATACACTATTGTGTTGAACATAGTGCAACACAAATTTAAGATAATATCCTTATCATTTTATCCACAAAAAATGATTATTTTCTTGGGGATAGTGAGGTATGGGATTGTTTTCAAACCATACCATGGACGTATCTAAACTATTTTTTATATTCAACCTTGTAAAATCTTATGTTATTGGGGAATCTTTATTATTGTTTTTAATAAAGTAATAACTCTCTAACAAGAGGGGAAGGTTGTTTCAAAAGAATAGAAACTAAAAAACTATACAACTTATTCTCCCTTGAACATTCCAATTACACTTATATCCGTTGTGGGAAATTACAATTTTTATCAGAGATGATGATTCCATTAATTAACTCTTTGTTGACAATTTTTAGAGATGTTAATGGAGAATATGAATTGTATGAATAGTATATGGATTTTGGACTTAGATTGCATGAATTATATCATCTTGAAAGATAAAATTTTTTATTATCTTATTTCTCGTGGTTATTATGTAACTAAATATGAAACATATAGATTTTCTCGTATTTATGATAAATTAAATTTTACATCCATTGATAAGAAGAATCTTGATCCTGTTGGAAGAGGTAACAATTATTTTTATTAATCACCTTCTTAAAGTGAGTTTTGAAGATTTAATTGTTTTTCCATGAAAAATGTAATATTGGATTTGTGGAAAAACATATATGAAGGTAATACAAATGTAACGAATGAAAATTTAAAAATCTAAGTGATAAAGTATGAAGATCAAAAAATTGGTGAGTATGATTATATTGGTGACTTCTATAGCCTAAAAAATCTATTGGGGACTTCTATAGCATGGAAAATTTTAATGACATCTTTAGCACTATCATATATATTGGTGAAAATTTAGACATTTCCAATTCTAATAAAATATCTTAAGAAATATATTCGAGAAGTTTGACACTGTGGTCTTATCATTGGATGATAGATACCCTGATACTCTATATCAAGATTACCATCATAGTACTATCATTAGTTATGATATGGGAATGATAATGTTATGAAAGGAAAAATAAAATATGATCGTGAAATTTCTGTTATGGTTGAAAAGAAAAAAATTTATAATAATGTTCTAGATGAATATTATATTGATGAATAGGACTCCAAAAGTGTGGAATATAAATATCTGAATGATTTTTTATCATTTTCTTAAATTGTGAAAAGAAGTATAGGAAAATATAAAAGGAAACATCCCTTAAAGTGTTTCTAATGTGTATTTATTGGACACATTGTGACTAATTGTCATCAATTAAAGAAATAATAGGATATTGGTGATGAAGAAACAAGGCCAAGCATGACATGGAAGAAATAGGGTGAAAATTCTAAATCTTTTTTCAGGGGGGATGATAGGAAATTCACCGAATAAAAACATAGATGATTCTTATGTAAAGAGGATGATGATGAAGATACAGAAGTTGAATTAAAAAAATATAATGAGAATTTTGTTGAGAATAAATTTATTTACAATGTTAATAGTGATGAATTTGGATGTCTCAGTTCTTAAAGAGAGGATACACAATTTCTATTTCATCTTAAAGATGAAATGAAATTATTCTTGAGAATGATAGGAATGATTGGTAAATAAATCTAGAATATAAATTGAAAAATCATAAAAAATTATCAAGAAATAATTCCAGATTATATTTTTAGGTTTTTGGATGATATTGAAAAATTGAATAAATCTCTTGAGAATGAAAAGAATCGTAATTAACATCTGGAAGTTAAGAAGATGAAAAAAGAGGAAGATTTGGACATTTCCAAAATTTTGTTTTCTATAGATGAAATTAGGGACATAAGATTCCAAAAATATGCATCTGATGTTTTTAGATGTTCTATTAAATGCTAACTGAAGAAGGATCAAAAGATACCATAAATATATTAGAAGAATGAAGGAATTATTCAAGTGAAGAATAAATGAGGTAAAGTAATATATTTATCCAAGACTAAAAATTTTGAGAAGTTAGATGTTACTAAACATCATATATCTGAAAATCAATCATTATCTTATAATTCCAATAAACCAGAAATGAAAACTACTCTGAAGAATAAGTTACTATTTGATTACAAAAAGGATGGTGATCAATATAGTTCTGACAAGAAGGATAATAATATAGTTGATAAACATAAACACTACTCAAGTCAGTAAGATTTTTACAATGGTAGATTTAATTTCTCTAGATACCTATGATATTCTGGTGGATTTGAACAGATAATAACATTTGTTTGGTTTAACAAAATTCTATAAAATGTTATATAACATAAATAAGTCATAGTTAGAGGGAGATTGAATCTCCTCAATCTAAAAATTTTGAAAATTATATTCTGATGAAACCTAATAAGTATAGTATGAATTTTTAAAATTTGTTCTAACATATTGTAACTATTTGCGAATGATGTGAAAAACCTATACATCACGCAAAATTATGTCTTATTTTGTTACCTTCACAACAAATGTTTCTAAAAATTTCTCAAAATAAGTAAGTGCATAAAAATAAAGGGAAAAAATCTCTTATTGTAAAAACTAAACTCCTCCTCCAATGTTAAATTTTTACTGAAAATGGGAAAACCCAAGAAAATAAAAAATAATGTGATGTCACAAAGCGTCACAAACCAACTTGGGTCAACCCTAAACCGATCACCCGAGATGGTCCACGAAATGTCCTGATGGGCATTCTCAATCACCACGAGCGGGAAACTAATTCCATGCATCAAAATTTAATCATTGGGAATGATTTTCCCTATAAAGACAAATAAACTAAATAGTAATAAAAAATTACAAGATCGTAAAATTAATAGAGGACAATAAAAGTAAACAATTATCAACAACATGACTAACCTTTCAACATTTAAAACTCCACGTAACCCCATTGTTTACACTATGGTACTGAACAAAACATTTCTCAACGTGATCCAAACTTGAACTGGAGCCTTCACGTGAAACTAAAAATGAGAAAACACTATAGGCATGAGTATTAAAACTCAGTATGTAGGCCCGACTAATCCAATACCAATGCACAACCTTAAAAAAAGAAAAAATTGATTTTTGGTTTGATATACAATCAGTAAATATATAATATTATACATGTTTCATATTTATTTTAAACAAATCCCAATCATAATCAATTTCCATCATGTTTTAAATAATGAACAATAGGAGGAAAGAAAATGTGACAAAAAAGGAATCATTTAATTTTTCATAAATGTGTTAAAGAAATTTGTGATTGTTCATTTAAAACATTTTTCTTGAAAAGATCATTAGAAACCACACATTTAAATTTTGACAAGAAAACACTAAAACTGAGAATAATATGTATCACTTAATATTGTGAGGGAAATGATACTAACTATACTATTGTCAAAGGAACACGTGAAATCCTAGGAACTTAGAGGAAAACCAGAAAATACTAATACATGTGACTCATACTGAAGGCATGCCTACACTCGATGACAACATAATTCCCTAGCTCTTGATCATCGCCCTACCAGGGATGATCAAGGGGCCCAATCCCATTGAAATAATAACAAAACACCTCTCTCCTATGGGCCACTAGCTAGTGTTTAATATAAACAAGTGAAGCAATCATTCTCATTAAACCTCTGCTATATCAGGTTCCCATGTATAGTTCTTAAGAGGGTGTACCATACATTTCGAATAACAAGCCACATATATATAACCAAACACACCACACAACTCAGCACCACCCCGACCACCTCAAGGGTATTATTGGCATAAATATAAAAATTATACAAGGAATGTCCCATATTGAGGAATCTCCCATCTCATGATAAAACTATGAGGCAAGAGACCCAACCCAATATGGGGTTTACCAAAATAATCATTCAAAAGTTTCAACTAGGCCTTTATATATGCAACACTCTAAAATTTATGAAATCATTTAGAAAACCATTTCTAGAGAAAGCTAAATATCATTATACATAAACCATGCCATGTGGGAATTACACAATAAATTAACACCAAATCATTTACAAAACAAACAACACACGCCATTACATTTAAAATAATACGCACTACGAAACCCTTTTAGGAAAATCAATTCACCAATTTTAATCTGAAGCGCATTTTCAATGGCCAAAGGGGCATTTCATCAAACACTTAGTAAAAAAATTTAATAAAACAACTTCATGAAATTCAAATATAAAGTGTATTAATTTATTTCACAACGAGAAACTATTCATAACTCCCTTAATTACTAAAAAGAATTTAATATATGTTTAAAAAACACGGAATCAATAATTCCTTAAATTTAAAGCAAATTTATAGGGAAACCTACATGGAAGTCATGGCGCAAGGATGACGCACACCCAAAAAGACACAGTAATGATCAATTCACATGGAACCATTGTGGAAAGATGATTCCAAACTTATACTGATGTGAATCTTTGTTCGCACCTGAACTGCACCTTTCAGGTCAAGAAAAAACTATAATCAAGGGAATCAAATTTGAATACTCAAAACTAAACACCAAATCATTAACCTAAAATGCTATAAATAAATCAAAAAGGGTTAAATAAATAATTGAAGTGGAACACACCTACGACAACGGTGTTGGAGGCTGGCCGAGCGAGAGAAGATGGAATGGGAGCCAACAGGGATGGTTGTTCCACCTCGGAATGATGACGAGGAGCTATGAGGTTCTGGAAAGGACACTGGTTGGGGGGCGGCTGGGAAGGGTGTGTGCCCAGTCAGAGTTCATGTGATGTGTTGGAAGGCAAGAGGTGAGGGAAGGCCAGCTCTAGGGAGGCTAGAACGAGATGAGTGGAGGCCAAGTGCAGGTGGTTGGGATGAAGAAGGTGAGGGCAGTGGGGTTGAAGCGTTGTGCGACTGGACAGGAGGGTTGGCAGCTTTAGTAGGGGAGAAAGAGGGAGAGGAAAGGACCTACAGGTGGAGGCCGACTTGGTGGGTGGTTTCCAGATTGCAGTAGGGGTTTCAGGATCTACTAGAGTCAGCACAAGGATTTGGATCGGGGTGGTGGTTCACGTAGCAGGCTGGGAGGTGAGGGGCTTAGAGGGTGGCTATTGCAGGAGTCAGAGGTCAGTTGGGTGAGGCCGACGGGAGCCGAGGAAGGTGGGAAAGGTGGATGAGAGAGGAGGGAATGGGTGTTGGAGCTTGAGGGTGGTAGTATTGGTTGCGGGGTGATTCTGGACGTGTTGGGGGTGAGGGGTCCAGGTAGATGGAGGCGGCATGTGGGAGTTGTCCAGGAGGGTGAGGAGAGGTCAGTGGAGTCGGGAGGTGCCGCAGCTCATGCAGGGAATGAGGATGGAGGTTTCCATAGGTATCTAGAGTTAGGGGGGTTGTACTTTTTTCATTTTATCTTATAATAATATTAATAATAACATTAATAATAATAACTATAATAATAATAATACCAAAAAATTAATAACAATAATTATAATAAAATGATAAAAATAACAACATATTATTATTTTTATTATTAAACACTCTTTTTAAATCATAATAAATTTAATAATCTAATTATGAAGACTAGTAACCGCAAGTTCATCCCACGAGTTAAAAAATGCACACACAAATTGAGTGCCTCAATGAAGACCACTTGGGTACCCGCACAAGCACCTGGGGATACCACGTGGTTACTACTAACCATGAGGATCTTGTGCACGGGTCTGAAACCCAAGAAAACATTAAGTGATAGAAATTTTTTACCGGGACACAGCCCGATCCTAAAAGTGATAATGCAGAGTACAGAAATAATAAAAATATAAATAAATTAAAACATCGGGGTGTGAAAATTCTTCCCACCATAGACACATTCTACCCACATAAATTCACCAAGCCAAATGAAGGGCCAAACAGGAATCTATTCCCAATTGAATCCGAAAGAAAGCACAACACAAGAGAATGGGAGAACATAAGTGGGTTCTCCCCACCCCAATTACTCAACTAATATGGAAAATTAACAACCAAACATACCACCCCAAGAAGGTGGGAGGGCGACGTGGTAACTCCCAATCGATCCAAACGAACATTTATAGAATATTTGAACAACACATTCACTGGAACTTGGAACTCTCATCATAGACCAAAAACATCGATCATGACAGAAGAACCCCTAAGAAGAGCATAATACCAGCTGTAAACCTAAGTATAACTACAATCCTTGACTCCTCCATAGGCACTTACATCTCCAAACGAGCACTCCTAAACCATGATCAACCCATAAAAGTGCCAAACCCAATTTTAATAAAAACAAATGATTCTGAAGACACCATGATCATACAAACAAAAATTTTTGGATAAAAATAGAACATGTTCGTCATAACTCCATGATAAAATAGTGAACTTACATTGATGTCAAAACATTAACAGAAAATAAAATTGAGAATGAAAAGAACCTAATTGTTCCACATCCAACACGGAACACAAAACCCAGACCAAGGCTTCACACCCCTGGTGACTCTGGACTGCGTGCGGGCTTCACCCTCAGACCTGTGGCTGGGGATCTGATGGTTAAAGCATCTTCTTCCTTATAGTCAGGTAATGGAATTCCTATAGTCACAACATCTTCATCAGTCTACGCTTCCTACAAAACTTTTCTAGATGACCCAGCCACCCACAATGATGGGACATCTTTTGTGGGATGCGACATGATGGCTTCACATGCCTGAACTAGCCACACTAGTGGCACACCACTGAACAGTCCAACAAACTAGAAGCTAGAACCATTGTAGAGGACTCTTTAAAAATAGGTCCCTCTAGCACACCCTGTTGGCCAGATGCTGAACCATCATGAGAAACTGGATTCGCTAGATTGTCAACCATATGGGCTCTAGAGACCAACTTAGCTAGGAAAGCCTCATCCACTAGCTTCTCGAAATGATAGTCTTCATAAAGGAGTACCGTCTACATGATCTCTGGAAGAAGGACCCCCTTGAAGAGAGATGTCCTCGTTAAATACTATGATGCAACCTCTGGAGAAAAGAACATGAGTTCCTTGAAATGGTCTACATATGCTTTCATCATATGTTGGCCTTTTTTAATACGCATTACCTCTTACCATTTCCCCATCTTCACCTAGTCAGGTATAAACCATCAGGGGAAGACAAATTTAAACACATCACACATCATCCCAACTTGCAGTGATGGTGGGACGAATAACTCTATTTCGTCCAGTGTTGGACCCCCAAACAATCCCAAGACAGATCAAACTCTAAGAAACTAGATTTACCAACATCCTAAAAGCATAATCGACCTATTCAAACAACATAAACACCTTTAACGGACCCCTATCACTGTTATGTATAGAAAATGTCCGTGTAGGTCCAAAAACATGGAATGACTTATCAGAAACCATGGGGACTTTTTTGGGTGGCATTTTCTGAACAACATTTAAAACACAAATCCAAAACCAATATCAATCCAAAGAAACCTCAATGAAAGTGCTTTAATCCAAAAATAGCCAGCTCAAAAACCAATCAAATACAAACACAACCCAAAATTCCTTAATCCATTTTATATTTCAAAACCAACTTCTTTCAAGGACACTTTCCAAATACCGATCCCACTTGTAATACCAAATTCAATTTTCCCAAAACCATTTTACTTTTTTATTTTGAAAACATGTTTACATCAATCAAAAACAAAACAAAACCCAACTTATAAAAAATATCGGGATGAAGAACAAGAATTTATGCTCAACATGAATACATGGTTGTGAGCCATGTCCAAAGAAAGCATAAACAACTAGGAGAAGATAAACCATGAAATGGATGTCCACGTGGGTCACTACTCCATGTGAGGTTATGATGTAACATCGTCTTGCCTCCTTTGTCATCCCTCAATCCAAAAATAATAATAATGTGATAAGGAATAAATTTCCGTACTACCCCTGGGGACTTGAGTTTTGGAACGAGAAATGGTTTATAACATCCTTCCCGTACCAACATCTCGAATCCTGAAAATCATTATCTTCATCTACCAGAAACCCCCAAATAACAAGAACCTCCTTTGAATACATTTATTCATGAACCAACTCATGACGAACCTAAATCGGTCACCCGATCTAGTCCGCGACATGGCTCGTGGGGTGTTCCAGATCCCCACGGGCTGGCAAGTATTGTCGGGCATCAAAATATAATCATTGGGAATGATTTTTCCAATAAAGTAAAATAAACCAAACAGTAGAAACAAATAGAACATAGAAAAATAAATAAACAACAAGAAAATTAAAGGACGATCAATAACACGACTAACCGGTCAGCATCTAAAACTCCACATAACTCCATGGGTTACTCTTCGCTACTGAACCAAACGTTGCTCAATGTGATCCAAACAAGAATTGGAGCCTGCAGGTGAAACTAAAAACAAGAAAACGCTATAAGTGTGAGTATTAAAACATAGGAGGTAGGCCTGACTAATTTAATCCCAAGGCAAATAATTAAAATAAAGAAAACATTGCTTTCAGGTTAAAAATACAACCTATAAATATAGAATTTTCTAAACCATTCATTTCTAAGGTAAACTAATCACATTCATAATCCATTACCCTCACATTTAAAATAAGGTAAAATATGAGTAAAGAAAATTTGAACAAAAAGGAATCATTCATTTTTCATAAAAGTGTCAAAGGAATGAGTGATTGTTCATTCAAAACATTTTTCTTGAAATGATACTTAACAACCACACATATAATATTTTATAGGAAAACTCCAAAACAAAGAAGGTATCACTACATATACTGAGGGAAATGGTTCTAACTATACTAGTGTCAATGGAATACGAGAAATCCTAGGAACTCAGTGGAAAACCAGAATGTACTAATATATATGACTCATTCTGAAGGCATTCCTACTCTCGATGACAGCATGAAGCCCTAATGCATGATCGTTGCCCGACCTAGCCTGGTTGAAGGGACCAAACCCATATAAATAATAAAAAAACACCTCTCTAATATGGGCCACTAGCCAGTACATAATCAAAATGCATGCATCAATCGTTCTCAGTAAACATCTTCAATATTCCAGGTTCCCATGTATAGTTCCCAAGAGGGTGTGATATACATTTCAAACAAGAAGCCACACTTATATAACCGAACACACCACACAACTCAGTACCACCTTGGCCACATCAAGGATATTCATTTCCTTAATATAATAATTATACACAGAATGTCCCTTACCAAGGACTCTCCCATATCATGATCAAATGATGATACAAGACCCCCAACCCAAGATTTGTTTTCCCCAAATAACCATTCAAAATTTCCAATAGGTCAATTACCTATGCAACACTCTATCATTTATGAAATCATTTCGAAAACCACTTCCAGGGAAAATCCACACTTCATTATAAATAAACTTGGACAAACGGTCCATAAACAATAATTTAACACTAAATCATTTCCAGAATAAGAAACACACGCCATCACATTGAAAACCAGATTCAATAGGAAACCCATTTAAGAAACTCAATTCACCACTTTAAATTTGAAGCACATCTACAAGGGTCAAAGGGGAATTTCATAAACCACTTAGTAAGCACATTAAATAAAAAACTTCATGCAAATCAAATAGAAAGGGTCTTACATTATTTTACACCAAGAAACTATTATTAAATCTCTAAATTACTAACAAGAATTTAATAAATGTGGGAAAACTATTAATCAATTATTCTTTAATTTAAAGGCTAATGAATAGGGAAACCTATTTGGAATTCATGGAACAAGGACGACGCACACATGAAATCATGCAGCAACTCCCAATGCACTTGTAGCCAAGTTGGAAAGATGACACCAACCTAAAACTGATGTAAATCTTCGTTCGCACCTCAACCGCACCATTGGGGGTTAGGAAAATACTACAATTAAGGGAATCGAATGAAAAGACTCAAAACCAAACTCCAAATCCAGAACATTTGCCACTAGAAATCAACCCAAAAGGGAGAAATAAATAATTAGAGTAGAACACACTTACGAAAATGGAGCTAGAGGTTGGATGAGTGATCGAAGATGGAACGAGAGACAACGAGGCTAGTCATTCTGCCTTAGGAGGACGAAAAAGAGCTTCAGGGTGCCAAAAAGGTCACTGAAAGGGGGTGTGTGTGGCCGGGAAGGGAATGCGGATGGTCGGAGGGCATGCGATGGGTTGAAAGTCATGATGTGAGGGAAGGTCGAGGCTCGAGATGCTGATATGAGCCGAGGAAAGGCATGGTACAGGTGGAGGGATCAAGAAGGTGAGGCCAGTGGGGTCGAATCACAGCGCTGCTACATAGGAGGCTCAGCGGCTGGAGCAGGGGAGAAATAGGGAGCAGTGAGGACTTGCGGGTGGAGGCTGACTGGTTTTCAAGGAGATAGATCATGGAATATGGTGATGGGTCTGCTGGTGTTGGTGCAAAGAGGCGGCTTAGGATGGCAGGTCGCACAGCTCGCTAAGGAGGTGAAGGGGCCAGGAGGTTGGCTGACACAGGAGGTACAGGTCGGTGGGGCGAGGACAATGGATACCGAGGTGGCCAGGCGATGTGGGAAAGAGAGGAGGGCCTGGGCGCAGGAGCTTGATGGCGGTAGTACTGGGTGCAGGGAGATCTGGGATGCGGTGGGGGCGAAGGGCCAAGGCAGAGGGAGGCAGCGTGCGAGTGTCAGTGATGAGGGAAAAGGCAAGGTTGGTGGGGTCGGTAGGTGTGGATGCTCACATAGGGAATGGGGAAGGGGGTACCAAGGGAATATAGGGTTATAGGATTCTTTTTTTTTCATTTTATCCTATAATAATAATAATAATTATTATTATTATTGTTTTTGTTTTTATAATTATGATAATAATAATAATTATAATAATTAAAGAAAAAAAATAATGATAACAATAAAATGAAAAAAAATAACAACATTATATTATTATTACTAACACACACTCTTTTAAAAACATTATAAATTTAATTATCTAATTCTGGAAACCGGGTAATTGCGCACTCATTGTTCAACATAAAAAAACGTGCACACAAATTGTGCGCCTCAACACAGACCACTTTGGTACCTGCACAAGAACCTGGGGAGACGGCATGGTTACTTCTTACCATGCGGTTCCTGTGCATGGGTTTTAAACCCACCGAAACATTAAATGTCAAAAATATTAAATCGGGAACCAACCCGATCCATGACACGATAAGGTGGAGCCCAAAAATAATAAAAATAAACATAAATAAAAACGTAGGGGTGTGACACAAAGTTATAAAATAGTTTTGACCAATAGAATATACTTGAAAAATATACCACACTCATGAGGATAAAATCCCATGATAGAAATAAAATACATTGATTTTCAATAGCCACTCGAGTAGTGGTGAAATCCTATAATTTATTTTTCTCCCACTAAGAGCTATAGTTAACCACCGAAGAAATAAGGTTCCTTATGAATTTTTAGTAGTTATATTTAATAGACAAATAAATTTTGTGGGTACCCTATAGAAACCCCATTATCATCATTGAGCCAATTTCATCATATTCAAGCTTAATTTTGTGCAACTGACGTAGTTCAATTCCATTTAGGATAACCCTTGGCTCCACCATAATAGAGTCTCCCCATATGGTGTTGTCACTAAATGCAAGGACTAAACCATGTGTGTCACAACCCACCCACCCACCCCCACCCCCTGAAACCAAAGGATTATGAACCATCAACATTATGTTTAAATTTTTTGTTTGGTGGCTTTCATCTCACCCATTTTCCCTAACCGGTCTGATTACGAGGAGACGTTGAAATGTTAGAACTATCCATGAGCCATCTAAGTGATGATGATACTTACTTGAATTTAAAAAGAGAAATCCCCTATAACACAAAAAATTTGGACATCATCCCCATACCCATCCAAGAAATTGAAATGTTTTCATGTATACTTTATTTTCTTTAATTTTAAACACCACAACAACCGAGCAAAATGAGAAGGGATGTCACCATTTATCCATGTGCACTTGTCTCAGTCTCTATAAACAAATCCTATATGAAGGCATTTATATCATTGTCGTAATCACCCAGGCCAAAAAAATTTCCCCAGTGATTCCACAACATATCCTCCCATTCACATTCAACGTAGATTAGATGATAGGTTTCATCATTTTGGGTCGTTCCTCACAAGATTTTCAAATCCAGTTTAATATCCTTCTTACATGAAAAAACCTCTGTTATAGCTACAAAAGAGAAAAAATTAAGAATATTTTATAGTATATATTCCACTCATATAAAATATATTTAATGTTTCTAACAAAATTTGAAGACTTCAGATAATGAATAGTAATATTTTTAAATGATGAATATCTCATAATAAAACATGTTGGGTCAATCATAATTTGTTAAGAAATGTTAAAATTCATGATATAATTATTTGTTAAAGGAATAACAAATAACTTGATATGTTTTTCCCAAATTTTTTAGAAATAATAAAAATTCATTTTTAGAAAATATTATATTTTTGTTAATAATTTGTTAGAGTGAGAGATATTTATAATAGTTGAACGTGTAAATGAAAATATTTTCCATGTTCATAAAATAAAAAAAATCATTTTACATAGGTTTGGTGGAAGAGATTATGTTGTAGCATAAAATTTTGGGGAACATGTGTTAGAGAAATATGAGAATGTTACTTAAGAAATGCAATGATTGTCGAATGACAAATATATAAAGAAGACAAGATTGTTGTTGCATTATTTTTTAGAAAGAAAATATTACAAAATTTCGGCGTAATTTTTTTTTGAATTTTTCAATAAGTCTCCTAGAACATATCATTATGATATTTGTAGGATATTTATATGATAATACATTAAGGGATATAAGTAATTAATCATATTCAATGAATAATTTACTCACATTACTTGTGTTATGTCTGTGAACCCTAACTCCATGGATTTGAAAATTTTTATATGATTCAAGAGGAAAGATGAGAAGGAATGTGAGTATTCATTGAAGTAGTTTATAAGACACAATTGTGGTGAATACAAAATTAAATAATTTGAATGATATCTTAAGAAGCATATAATTCAACGGGACTTCAAATCACCACATACTATTTAATTAAATGGTTTCACTAAAAGGTATAATAGATGTCTGGTTGAAATTTGGGTGAACTATGTTACATGAACATAGTCCCTATAATTACATTTGGAGGTAATTATTGAGTACTTCTATATATATATATTCAAAACCAGTATTTCTAAAATCTGATTTCAGATATGGCTCTATATGAAATTTTTTAGGACACACATGTAATACACTTTAGAGTTTTTGGAATTCTATGAATCAAAAATAATAATGGTGGAAACCTTGGAATGATTGATCCAAGAGGTGAAGAGGGAATTTTTCATTGATATTATAAAAAAAGGAAGAGGATACATAAGTTTAATCATAGAAACATGAAGATGTTTTTATTTGGTTGATTTTAAAGTTACTGAAAAATCCATGGAATATAAACTAACTCCTGCTGATAAATAAAAAGAACATGAGGAAATAATTTTTAACAATTATAATAAATTTTACAATAATAGAGACCCTAAATGAAAATAATAATCAAACACAAATATTTATAGTGGTGGGGAAGAATCCTGAAATTCTCATACCAGACATAGGAATAATTTAGAGGCTCTGAACATTATTGGTTGTCAATGTTAGAGGGTTCAAACTAGAATCACTAAAAAACATTTACACATATATCTTTGAATTGTAAAGTTGATCATCATGATGTGAATGAATCCTTATAGATTTAATATTGGTTCATTCTATAAATGAATATATAGATTAGATAGAAAATAATTATACTTGGAAAGCCATAACTATTTTAGTTAGGAAACATTTTGTTGGCACCCAATGGGTTTTCTAGAACAATCTAAATGAAGTGGGTGATGTGATAAGAAGTAACACAATATTCATGTTAAAAAGTTACACAAAATATTGATGGAATTTATTTTGAAGATACTTTTTCTCCAGTAGTATGGTCAGAAAAAATCATCAACTGTCTTGCTATTTTTTCACAAAAAAGTTTAAAAATATTTTATATGAATGTGAAGTACTGATTTGTGAATATGTATCCTAATGAGGAATTTTATATTGATAAAACATGTGGCTTTGTTGTTGGGAATGACTAAAATATGGTTGTAAGCTGAGGAAATATTTTTATGGGATAGAAAAAACTCCAAGGGAATGTTCTTACGAATAGGATAAACATTTTTGGAAGATGAGGGTTAAGAAAAACGGATTTTATTTAAAAATTTACAGCAATGAAACTCAAGAGTTTTCCATAAACATAACTTTTTATCATGATGATATTATCATTACTGGGAATGGAGAACTAACTTGTGAATGATTTTATTTACAGATGATTTTTTTGATATATTCATGCATGGTCTTGTGAAATAATTTCTTGAGTAAAAAATACTTCAAAAGAAGAAACATATTTTTATTTATCATGAAATGAATTGTGAGTAAATTATTAATAAGTTCTTCATGGAAGATTTAAAATAATTTTAAAGAACCATTTTAGTGGGATCAAAGTTGTCTAATGATATAGAAGGTAAGGATGTTGATTCTAAATTGTATCCAAGGATGATTTTAAGTCAGTTATACTTGAATACCTCATGAACTAACAATGATTATTATATTAACTTATGTGAAGGATTTCATAGTGATCTAAAAAATATCACATCATATATATGGAAAAAAAATTATTAGATATATACAAGATACAAATCCATTTAGAATCAGGTGTGATATCATAGATATCAATTAATTGTTTGTATATTTAGATTCTCATTGAGAAGGAAATATTAATGATAAAATATCCACATATGGTAGAGATTTTATTTAGGGAAAAATTTATTTCAGTTAGAATACCCAAACACAATATTCGGTAACTCTTATAATGGTAGAAGTTGAGAATGTTTCTTTTACATAAGTTTCTACTCAATATATTTTAATTAAAAAACAATTAGAATATAAAATTCTTAAATTTAAGTTAACCTTGATATTAGGTTTTTATAATCAAATTGAATCAACCTTACAATGAATATTTACACAATTCTCATGAAAAAAATGATATAAAATATATATTCATCACAGATCGTATGTGGAAGAATAAGTTTAATTTGGAGTGTGTTCCTATATTGGTACAAGTTTCTAAAATTTTCCCAAAACATTTACAGAATTAAAATTTTTATAAAATTTTGTAGAACATCGGTATCCAACCATCTCATCGAGGTTGAGGTATGTGTTTTTATCTGATCTCCCATTTTATATTTGGATAATGTGGTCGAAGGGGGATATTTGATTCATAAATATATTAATTTAATATGTGCTAAAACATTAAATGAAACAAGTATGTTGGGGGAGTTATGTGTAAGATATGAATCCAAAATGTAAATGTGTAAACTATTTTATCAATTTTTTTGGAGTGGTTGTATGAAACAAGTGTTTGTAAAATAGTGTAATAAAAAACTATTAAAAAAGATGAGGAATTTTCATATTTTATTTCTTTTAGACAGTATGGTTCTACTAAAAATAAACTTGGTTTCATAGAATGAGTTTGATAATGTGGGCTTAGAATTATTGATAAGTAATCAGTAGATTGAAGTAACAACATTCAGTGATTTATGAATCATGGTTGACAAAAAATTCAGAAGGGGGGGGATTATTGGGTCCATGTTAAATATCGATGGATTTTGGATGCAGAAAGCAATTTTAACAAGTATTTATTGATTTCTTGTCAGTGATTGGAAATAAAATGCAATTTTCAATGTTTTGGGTGATCATAATAACCATAATATTCATAACATTGGTCTCATATTACCTAAGAAAGTCCATAATATTAAGAAGTGGGTTTATTGAAGAAATGTTAGTTGGACTCACATTTTATCATAAATTAAAGGACGATCGTAATTAGAATCTTCTTCGATGTCTGCATGTTTCTGATGAAAATATAATGATGATTTTTTGTTTTTTGATTATAATAAATAATAACATTTCCAAATACCTGTGTTGATGGAATTATGAAGGAAGGGGGAGTGCTGCCAATTATATTGTGGATCAGATTGGAATGAAAGATGTTCCTAATATGTAGTGAATTTACAATATTTCCAAATGAATGATAGATGATACTGAAGACGGCCTTAAAAGTAGTCAATGTCAGGTGGATGTCCTGATACAAGAAATACTTTGTGGATGAAGGATGTTTCTAGATTAGATGAAATACAGTCTCATCCCATTAGAATGGGAACACCATATGTAGATTTTTTAAGACTATGAAGGATTGTTGGAAACATAACAATATGAAGATGCTTGTTTTCAGTTAGAATAATAAGGCCGTAGAATTGAATATATGGAGAAAGAAGATTTTGTGAATAGTAAAAAAAGAAGGAATGAATAATCTAATGTCAAAGCTACTCATATTGGTCAATCGGATGTGGTATGCCACTGACGATCAAAGAATGAATTGTTTTCAATTGGGAGTTATTAGGAACAATTAAAGAGGAAAAGAAAGTTTATTTTTTTAGGACTGATGTAAGTAAGAATGAAAATAAAAAATCAATTAGAAATGTAGTTATCCATTTTAATAACAATGAATTGATAGTTATTTTTAATTGGTTCATCATAAAATAAATCTATGAATTGTTTGTTATCAATTGGGTTTAGACCATCATACTGTAGCTGACACTGATTATTAGAATGATGTAGAAACCAGTCCATTAGAAAAAGGATGACACGGATAACTTCATCAGAATTAGGGTCATCTATTTTAGGAGAATAAAAAAAGGAGAAATGATTGAATCATGTCAAAGTATTGTCACGAAGTACCATATAAGTTGTTTAAGAATCATGAATGAATGTGTTCAATGTTTACTTTTATAAGATAACATGGAACATTGAAATTGATATATATTTTTGATACCCGTAATGTGAGATCATATAGTTTCAAAATATTAAATTTTCGATAGATAAATTAAATGAAGAATACGTTGCCTTCATCATAATAATTAAATAACAATCGTATTTTCAGTTCTTCAAATGGTTTAGAGATTCATAATGTACAAATCATATTGGAAATTGTAATTGCAATTAGACTATGATTTTTCATGAACATATTTAGAAGTATGAAGTCAAGAGGATATTACAGACGTTTTATTAAGCATTGAAGATGTCAACAATGTGTCAGAAATTCAAGGGAAATCTATGACTGGGGAAATTGGGTTGAGCCTAAAATGTTTAGAGAATCATGCTTAAACCAATTTTAGGTCACCTAAAAATGGGGAAATTAATTTTACATCCCCACCATATGAACTATTCAGAAAATTATAGAGGGAAGGATTGATGTTATAGGTTGAAGTAGTTTTCATATTGTGTTTTATTGAAGAATTTTTCATAAAAAATAAGAAATGGATAATAGAATAGATCTTAATCAGTGTTTCAGGAATCGGACGGAGTATTCATATTAAGATTTTTATAACTATACAAAAGTAGTATGTTATTATTTCAGTGTTATTCTGATAGAATTATATTTCCATATTTGGAAATCAGGCTAGCAAATCATAATGGTAAATCTGATTGAGTTTCATTATGGATTCTAGATGAAGTTATTTACTGCTACTGGGTATGAAAGTGTAAAATTATTTTGAATTTATTATATTTAATTTTTTTCATATAATGAAAGTAACATTTTTCTAAACTTGTTACAAAAAATAATATTACAAAATTTCATGATACATGAGGTACATGCACTATATTATTGAAAATAGTTCTACTTGACTACAATGTACTATTTTACACATTTTATCCACACCAATAGATTATTTTAGAGTGGATTTTGTGGTATTGTATGGTTATCAAACCATACCAAGGGCCTATCTACTATTTTTGAATATTAAAACTTCTAAATTCTTCTATTTTGGTGGATGTGTGATTTTTTAATAAAGATAAAAAATATTTAATTGGAGGTGAATGTTTTAATGAAATGGATCTTAAATAAATAAGATATCACTAATTCACCCTCCCCTACTTAGTGATACTTAATATGGGATGGGTAATATCACATACCTTACTAACCTATATATTGGGGAAAACCCTCCTAATGTTCACTAGGTTTTATTTTACCTACCATCATGGGTGGGGTAGTATATGATATCATAAAAAAAATATAGGTTACAATATATCATGAAGCCACACTATAGGAATAACCTAGTCCTATGATCAAATTCAGTTATCATCTATAGGAAGCTTGTCTTCCATTTCTTGGAAACCCATCTTCCATTTCTAAGAAACTAGATATCTGAGAAAAACACAAAAATTTAAGAAGAATTCATGTGAGTAATGATTACCATATTAATAATTTAACATTATTATAATTAATTCATCATCGATTAATTAACATTATTCTGATAATATTTCATTGACCATACAAGTGAAGTCTATATCCTATATGAATATTCCGATTGACTTCGTGGTTTCTGAAGATTATAATTTATAATTTCATTCTATAATGATCCAAAATTAGGGGGATAAATAGTAGTTATTTATTTATAATTCCATGATTCAATGTACTCATGGAAAATAACCAATGAAACCACAAAATACATTGATAACCATGCACAAAAAGCTTCCCCTTATAGTGGGGAAATTAATATAGATAAATAAGAAACCAAACCATCCTTACAATGAATGATTTATTAATAAATAATCATATTTTTATGCACAATGATAGTAAACCCCCAATGTAATATGTTCCCTAAAATATGATTCCATTGAGAACACTCTCTTTTATATCCCCATGCATCTTATTATCACATGAATCATCTATTACCACAACCCAAGGCCTCCCAACATGAATCTCATCAAACACCCCATGATTACATCACATTGAAAAGCATGTATCACATCCACGGAAACATATAATGGTGTCTAGAAACCAAAATTTCCAATAGGGAATCAATCCATATAACATATAATATGGACTTCACACTAAATGGGACCCCAAAACCCCAAGGAAAGCACATAGACTTCCTAGAAAAATGAGAAACATATGACCTAAAAATTTATCTTTATCAAAAATATGGTTCTCATTAAATCATAAATTAACCTATTCAATTGTTACAAGTTACAAAAATGGGTAACCTAAAGCATGATCTATCAGAATCAATTTTTTTAAAATTCGTTATGGTATCAAATACAATTTCAACAAAATCTAAGTAAGAAAATTATCATTTTATATTACTTTTATAATTTTCATCATATTGAATTACAACTTTATAATCTTTGTATAATTTTCTTGTAACATTCAATAACAACATTAATTTAAACATTCATTATGAATCAATATATTTCCTTCAAATTATATGAATATATAGATTCATTAAATATGTATTTATATGTAACTTTTTATAATGAAAATTATTGACATCAAATTCTTTACAAAATTCAAAACAAAACATTATAACCCAAGAATAAGACACATTATAAAAAACTAAAAATTATAGATATCAAAATATCTATAAAGTCAAGAGGCAATCCCTTATTATGCTAAAAAAAATTAAAACATTTGATCACTGATGTAGAAAAAAAAATACTTTTAATCTCCAAGGTTATCATTTATTACATTTAATTCAAAGGACACAGAAAGAATCTAAATCATTTCTAAAATACAACATCGTATAAAAATAAATGAGAATACTGTACTCCAATACTAAAAAATATCATTGTTCTTCAAGAATGTATATAAATAACATATGTATCTTAGATCATCAATCCCACCATGAAACTTCATCCCTCTAAGGACTTCATTCTAGAACCGCACTGAAAACATAAAAGGAAACACCATTAGATTTATGGATATGATCTTAGAAATAATTGGAGGAATAATAAAATGGAAACTAGAATAAATAAAGAGGAAACCGTAGGAAATTAAGTATGAACTTACATCAAAACTCAAGGGATAGAATATGGGCATCCCAGGATATAATATGATCTAAAGTGTACTGAAATTACATTGAAAAACATATCTTATTGACGTTGGTGTAAAAAGGAATGGATTAGTGAGATACTAGTTCATACGCGGGAGTAGTTAGGGTATTTATAGAAACTATGAGAAACTAAATACCACAAAATAACCCTCTAGACCCTGACATAGAAACTATGGATATACAAAATACAATGACAAAAGGAATACTAAAAAATTGTGTCCCCACTAGTCAACACACACCCAAAAACAATATTACGGAACCTTGTATAGATCATATAAATGAGGGAATGTAAAAAGATGCAGTCGCATACACTATGACACATGGCACAAAAATACCATAAGGATGTTATACACAACCTACCTCTATAACACATCCTCCCCAAATAAATAAGAACACACTCATAGAACTAGGACACAACATGGATTATCTAAGTGACATAAGCCATCTGACCTGCAATACAAACCCACTCTATAGGAAAACTATCCTTCCATTATATACCATATCCTACATCCAGATGAATCCATGAAAAAAATGATAGTTTCTCTTATATCCCCCCAACCCTTCCATGAGGCACAAAACCTTACACCTAATCAATGACCACTATTAAGATTAAGCCAAGGTCTCTATGACACAATATTTATTAACTTCACATTTTCATTCAAAAACACCTATGAACATTCTACATAGACTTACAAGACCCCAAAAATTTCAAGAGTGTTTTAATAGGGTTCTTACCCTTACATAACATTTATTACAATTCATTTTATTTATAAAAAATATATATTTCCTAACATTGAATGAAGCGTTCGTGCATATATTCCATATATTTAATAATTAGAGAAATTAACTACATAACCATATACCGTTTAACAATATAGGGTATATATCAAATGATTTATCTTGATTGAATGTAAATTACCTATAATTTAAATGAATATCATTGTATACCAATTTTTTCCATGGGATTATAATATCTCTCATTTCCTTATTTAAATTGTTCTGATAAGTATATGAAGCCAATTTTCATCCCTGAGTTATTTTTTATGTGATGTATAAAACCCATTTTCATTCAATGGGTTCATTGTGAGATATTGAATGAAACACATTTGATTTCCATGGGTTCTTTTTGATAGGATAATTATTTTATTTCTTATGGCACACATAAGTATGTATTATTAATCAGTGGGGTTCTATATCGATCTTCAATGCATTGGATAAATTTTTATATCTTGTAAAATAAAGTACAAAACAAATAAATTTTTGTTTCATGAAAGAGTTTAAATAGATTGTGTGTCTTGTAAATCTTTTTATCACCATACTAAACTATATTTCCCATTGGAATGTTGTTATAAATTATAATATTATGCTATAATGGTGTGGATAATAAAATAAATATACCCTATAACCTTTATTGTGACCCAATTTTATTCTTATTCCAATGATTATATTTTTTCCCATGGATCATGTTTTATAACACATTTTCCAAAACTATTTTTATTCACGCCTAAATTTGTACCATCATTTATTTAAGGTTTTATGATCTATATTTTTTTAGGTTTTATTTACCTATATCTCTTGATTATATCCATATAATCTTCCTCTAATAAGAAAATATCATTGATTATTATTTCATATGTTTAACCTTATAGAGTGATTAAGATCACCCTTTCATATGATTCAATTTACCAGGGATGTGGATAGAACTTAATCATAGGTTATGTTTAAGAGGGTTTCTTTTGTAGAATATTTGTGGGATATGATGAATAATAATTTGGTTCAATTGTATAATATATGTTGTCCATAAATCCAATTTCATACAATGATACTAGCTTCAACTTGGTTAATTTATTTTATTAATAATCTAATAGTCTAAAAAATATCAATTGATTGTAAATATTACATTATGTGAGAAATAAATTATAGGTGAGAATTTTTAAAAAAACCAATGGGAAATATATGTTTTCCTCACATGATCCAGCAGTGTGGTTCAGGTTTACATTAATGGGAATCTAATGAGAGAATATACAGCTTTATATGACATGATTTAACCTTTTTATGATAAATAAATATTTATAAATTAAAATAAATATTATTAATTAATGAAGATTGTAATTTAACAGTTATGGAAATCCATTATATTAGTTTGATTGTGTATTTTTTGTTGTTTATGATATGGGAAAATTAAATAAAACCCTATAGAAAAGTTTGCCAATTTTATAAAATCTAGAAAATTTGGTAATGTTTGGATTTTATGGTTTTCCAATAACTAATATCCATTTATTTAAATGGATGGATCATGGAATCTATTACCTTGTGATTTTTAGGTGTTACAGGGTCCCATAGGGGGGTTACCATTGAGTTTGATGGGGAAATTGGGAAGGGGGCAGTGGAATTTTTTGTTAAGAAAATGAAGTCAAGCATTGGGTTGTTCCATATGCCTAGTTGTAGTGTAGTAAAGGTCCATGTTGTGGTAGTGGAGGAATGGAGGGAGGGGTTTGTGGATATTTTATTTGGGGGGGGGTAGATGAACCTTGGGGGTTGGTTATAGAAGAAGGATCTCCTTAGTGTCCAGTTCTACGTCATGGAATAAATATGATGAAACCTAGGGTTTTTGGTTTGTTCTATCAAATTAGAGGTGGTTGTACAAAGGGTTATACGACATTATGTAGTCGCTCCACCAGGTATTTAGGATCTACACCATTGATCAAAATCTAATTCATAGATACAGCTTAACTATATCAGATACATCATGGTTTAGGGGTACTTTTCATGGGCTATGTGGGATGTGTCATGGTCTAGAGGTCTATGTCAGGGTCCTATAATTCTCTTAATGCCTTCAAATACCCCTAAGCCTATCTAAACCCAGTTTTATCCAAACACCTCCCTCGAATCCTAATCACCCCAAAGATAATTATTTCCTCCTTTTAAACTCATTTTGATAATGTTTAAACCTCATATTTTTTATATCAATCAATGGTGATCAAAATATTGTTCTTCTTGTTATATTTTGTATTCACCTCTATTTGATACCAATTTCCTCTGATTCTTCATTCGATGATATAGAATTTCATATTAATCATTTTAATGGGCTTTACCATAATGATTTTCTATGTGTTATGGTTATAAAATTTATGGGATATTGAACTTTTCTTGTGTGAGAGGTGATTAGATTTCCACGTTGGAATTTTCTTTCCATTTCATGAACATTTAATGTTTAAAATAAGGGATTCATTACATATCTTAATTTTTTTGGAGATTGTATATTATTTCATTCCACCATGATAATGGTTTTCTTTATGATTATCTAAATAGTGTTCTATAAATGATATTCATGTTATCATGTTTTTTATTCTTGGAATATCATATTGAATTTTATGAAATTAGATAAGTAACAGAAATCTCCAATTAATTAATTTTCTTAAGAACCTAAAGTAGAGACATGCTAAAATGCATCCTTATATACTAGTAATTTTATGGTGACCAAAATATTAAAAACGGAATGTTTAATTGAATATGTCATTCAATATATTAATGGAATTGGATGGAGAACTGAAATCCTGAATTTTTTATGAAGGGATTAATGATTAAAATAATGATAATGAGATTTTTTTTCATCCCTATGTTTTTTGAAACTCGAAACTAATTCTATAGATCATGTTTAATTATTTTTGACATAAGTCTATAGATGATGACATAGGTTACAAATAGACAAAACCTTTGATAATTTAATATGTAAATCTAATATGGATTAAAAATCAGTTTGTTATGAAATTGGAATTCATTGGCTTCAGAGTGCAGGTAGTTTGTAATGTTCGAATGGCTTGTGATGGGGGCCTTGAGAGCCCTTTTTCATGTGATGACTGAATTCCATAGTTTTTTGCCTTGTTTCCTTGTTGGATATGATTTTTTCTTTCATACTTATTTGTTTCTCAAGATGTAATACTTGTTATGCGATGTGATGTGTGTCTAGGATGACTAATGACATATAGGTTGTGACGACTATTATTTCAATAGAAACTGATGTGTTTGATGGAGAGATGTATATTAATTTTCATGAGGGTTTTTGGGATGAGACATGAGATGATAAAATATGTTGAATATGGGAATACCCAATGATTTTCTATATTTTGGGATGCTTCCATGTGAATTAATATGCTTATGGATCGAATGGATGGGTATTTGTATTATCATCATTGATTTCCCAACTATTTGATGTTTTTAGAAGTGAATGGTTATGAAACTACTTTTTTAGAATAATCTATTTTCCTAGAGTGGATGGAATTTCTGACTTATTTTAATTCATAATAATGAATTAACCCATGGGGTTTCTATTATTGTAATGCAATAGATTTTAATATTGATAGTTGTGGACTTTGTTGGATTATTCCTAGAAGGTGTAATGTTCAACATAATGTTTAATGGATGATTTAATTTAGAATAATGTTAATTGTGTGATAATTAATTGATTAATGTGAACATGAATGAAAAATTAGTGATTAAAATTTATATATATCTTCATAAATGTTTTATTCTTTAATGATATCCAGTTCATAGTAGTAGAATACATTATTCTTAGAGAAAATATATTTATTTTAGTCAAAGACATGGATATGCATATAGGGTTTTTTGGGGACATTTTATATCATGTATGTATATTAATTCCATATGCTACCCCACATATGTTATTTATAAATACTATCACCCAATGGACAGGGTGAGGATGTTTTCTCTAATATATCTGTTAATGTATGGATGTTCCACTACGCCTGGAAGCCCCTCTCTCTTCTCCTAGTTGAAGTATCTGATACTATGCATAGTGGCTTGTTTCTAAAATATTCTTTTATAAGTATTTAATGTCTTATGGTTATTTCTCACACATACATATCCAAGTATGTTATCCATAGGATTATTATTTTTAGGACATGTATACACAATAATTTCTTGTGGTGCATATTCCAGGTATGAGTTGTGATGGAATGAGGTATAATACATAATATATATAATAAAACATATGAGATATGGTGGATCATAGAAACAACTAGTCTATTTTATGTATATGAGGTGTTGTATTATGGGAATATATGATTCATAATATGATTGTAGTAATAGTTAGACTTGGTTATTTTTATATGGCTTCTTTTGGATAGAGATTGATTAGGATTTGAGATGTTGGGGAAGATTGATAAAATATCGGGGAAGTGGTAGCAGGGTACCATTGTTATTACATTAATGTAAAATATGATCTATTTTATGTTATAATTATAAATATATATCCTTGGTGAGGATATCATAAAATAATATCTGTTTAGGAAATTTTTTAGTTTCCCTTGTTTTCCACTAGGATTTAGCATTACATCTTTATATGTTTTCTAGGAGGTTATGGGGAGAATCGTACATATTATATTTTTATTCTCTATATATATATATATATAAATTATTTTTCAGGTCAACATGAATATATTTTATATTAGGATGTTCATAGGATCTTTTTGGTTGTGGTGGTCGTTGTAGAGATTACTTTTTGGTACTTTTACTCTTCCTTTTCCAGTATTTTTTGTTTTTGATGACATTTCACTTATATACATGTGTTTTCTTTAATATTTTTGATTAAAATTGGGTTGATTTATCTATCATATCACACTCTTAATTATGTTTCTCAAAGAGGGTAATTCCACCCATATTTAAAATTATTATGCCCTCAAGGCATATTGTCAACTCATGGCCTATTTTAGATGGGTTTGGGTGGTCACCATCTACTTTCTCTAATTTCAAACCGAGTAGTTATATTATTAAAGTTGATATGGTCATCATAGATTAGTATCTGAGGTTATTGTAGATATATTGTATGGATTTCAGTGTTTGGACCAAGTGGGGATTGCATGGTGTTAGTTAGGTTTGTAGTAAATTTATAAAAAGGAAACTAGATATGAGATCAGTATTTAGGGACCCATATGATTTAATTCATTGACAATTAAGATTACTAAACCTACTAAGTTATTTTTAGTAATTTACAATGTAGAGACCAAGGAAAGGATCATGAATCATTGTTTTTTATGCATGTGACTGAAATGGGTAAAAGTTGTGATTTGTTAAATGAGGAAATAACAAAAGTAATGATTAATTATTTAATCATATGCATACCATTTACATTGTCTGTGAATTTAAAACTATTTTTCATATTGTATTAATATCCATATGTCAATATAAATATAATGATTGAATAAATATGTTCAATTGGATTCATTGTTAGACCACTTCATAGTGGAGGTTTAGGAAGATGAAAATTAAAATGGGAAATCTCTGAGAGATTCATTTCTGAATTATGTAGAAGTATGAGTTCTCGGTTTTTGCACTCAGTCATAGTGGAATTATTCAAATAGGTTGTGATATTTTATAGATTAATTTGATCATGTAATGAGAACTTGGATTCATTTTATTTGATGATGATGCATGGAGAATTAATTTAGTGGTGGATTTTAGTCCTCTGAGAATGCAAGGAGTTGGTGGTCTCTTGGGAAAATGTCAGGGACCGGTTTTGAGAAACGAAATTTTTTTATGAAGGATATAAATTAGAATTTGATACATATCCTAAAATATGTGAGTATAGAATGTGGGGGTTAATGGCCCATTTAAGGAACCTTATTAGATTTTTTTAAATATTTTTCTAGATGTGGAATCATGTGGGAGGAAATTTTAGGAGGCTATGCCACTAGTAATCCAATTCCAATATACCATGTTAATGTTTTTGACATATATATAGTTGTTAGATAGAGCTTCAGGTATTGAGGGGACACTATATGGAACTAGATACTCATGAAATGAATGTCTTAAATATTCCTCACAATGCAGACCTATTGTCTGGGGTTCCTAGTCTCCCAAACTTAAAATGTTTCATACAGTCGAGGGTGGGTCCTCATCCTCTACATCCCATTTATATGGGGGTGGTTTCTATAAATCTACTTACAATGGATCATCATTATGTTTTTATTTTTAGTAATTGTTCATCAGCGGAAAGGCTTCCTAATCATTCTGAGGAATCCACATACACTAGGTGTTCTGCTTTAGGTTCCTCGATTGATTAAATTTCAACTGAGGTAAAAGAAGCCTAATGAAATATATTGGGATTGGATGAGAGGATATAGGGTATGTAGGAAAAATCCCTATCATGTTCTTCAAATTATGATAGTAGAGTTCATATATAGAGGTGGACATTATAAATTTCCATGAATCCAGGGAATAAGATGTAGTCAACTTAACGATTCACTGTTCCCATCTATTAATTATCCATCTGACTTTTGAAGTGACCTTTTCTTATTTTCTACATGGGTTAATTATTTTTCTTTTTAGGAGATACCAACTCCTTGAAATCAGATGACATATTCAATGACTTGTGAAATATGTTGGATATTAATCTAGTGATTTTGGAATTGAATATGCTAGTTAGAGGCCATATTTATCTATATGAAGTATGTAGTGATTGTGAGCTTGTTTTGGGGTAGCACCACTCTGGTGGAGATTCCTATTTTTATGGATACATTCTTATCTCATTTATATTGTTGAATATTTTCTGTATTTTATTCAGTCTATTGTGCACCTGATCAAGAGGAAGGTTTTTTCGATGATTTTAATGGAGATATATTAGTGTTCCATGATGATAAACAACCTAGGATGGGATTGAGGCATGTAATTACCTTTTCATCCTTTATGGATGAGCTGATGATGTTCATAATATCTTCCACTAATGGTGATTTCTAGAGTTGTGGAAGAGTTCCCTTATGTTATTCTATGTTATTTTATGGCCTAAACCCTAGATTGAAGATTGATTTTATGACCATTATATATCAAGGAATTTATTCTATTTTGATATATATATAAAGGATAGTTCCCTACGAGTTGTGTGAGTTGTGGGTAAAACTAGTTGATATGTTTTAATAATGTTTTTTAGTTGAGTGTGACTCCTTGAGGAGCTCTAGTTTTGTTCATGAAGAAGGATGGACTTAGTTTTTTTATCTGTATTAATTATCATTATTATAAATAGGTAAAATTGAATGTCATCTATCCTCTTCCAAAAATTTATAAATTCTTAATTCTGCTAAAAGGATAATTTTGGTTCTAATAGATTGATTTTCATTCATGATTGCAATAAATGTAGGTGAAAGAGGTTAATTTTATTCATAGAACATCCCAATGTCATTACAAGCATATCGAGTATTTGGTGATGTTGTTTGGTCTAATGAACTCTCTATCGAGGTTTATGGGGATGATAAACATAGTATTTATGGAGATTTGGGATCAGTACATCGTCATTTCATCAATGATTTCCTAGTGAACTAATCACCTAGGGTGGAACATGAAAAATACATGTGTGATGTTTTGGGATCTATTTGTCATAAGAATATATCCCAAAATTAATCGAAGTGTGAGTTCTAGACTAATGATGTATATTTCATTGGGATTTTGTGTGCTAGATAGGGGTATCTATAATTCCATCGAAGATATATGATGTTTTTTTCTTGTGAATTCCCCAATACTATTATGTGGGTGCATAGAATACTAGGGTTTTTATGATAGTAAATAAATATCATAGCTGATTTTAATTAGGATATGACTCATCTAATATCCCTGACTATAATGAAATGTCATTCTAATAGACTGACTAGTGTGAGGAATATTTAAAGAACCTAAATGATAAATTCATCAATGATCTATTTCTTTTTTAAACATTATAGGGAGTTCAATTAAAGGTTTTTCGTGATGATTGATGTCATTATTTGATATATACCTTGAGGTATCCTGGATTGGTTTTCTGTAATGTGAATATATACTTATATCTTCTTCAGAATAAGTATTCCACCAATGATATTGAGTTAGAAGTAGTCATATTTTCTGGGATGTTGTTGAAACATTACCACCCCAATGAGGGTTTTTATATTTTTAACACATATAAGATCATGAGTTATGTCTTCTCCCAGTAAAACATGAACTTGTTGTAGTGAAATTTCATGGATTTCTTACTAGACAATGACAATTAGATTTTATATATGATGTCTAAGGGATATTTTTTGGAGGTTACATTGAGTAGGAATTCATATAGTGATGACATGTATGAATATAGAGATTTTAGGAGAGTGATGTAAGAACACCCGGTGATGTATCTATAAATAGTAGAGGTTGAATGTAGATGTTTTATTTTTCATATGATAGTGGAATCTTATTTCGGACAACAGGTAGATGAGTCCCTCTTATGTTATTTTGAAGTCGATATTTGGAGTGACATAGTTTCCATCATTGATGAACTTGATGGTTTTTATGACGATGAACAACACTAGGTGTTACTTCAAGGAATCATTTTGTTAGATTTTTTAATGAATTATATGGTTCTATATGAGTAATATAGATCAAAAATTTCATTACATCTATGAATAAAAAATATTTAATGATCTCTGATAGGACTATATTTGTGGCATGGGTTCAATCCTACACTTAAAGAGTTTGTGTCACAATGATTTGTTTGTAATTAGTTGAACATTGAGCACTATGTTCCCAATGGTTTTATCAAAATGTTTGATATTAACAAGTGGAAATGGAAGGAATCTTGAAGGACTTCAAAACCATTTTACCTCATTCTCAGATAGTATTTGATTCTATATGGGTTATAGTGGAGTGTTTGAAAAAATCAACCTAGATTATAGATATCATGGATTGGAGATCAATTGGAGTTTTTTCTGGTGGTATCTAGAGTTTGTAGTGAGACTCCATGGAGTTCCTATGATGATATTCCATAATAATGATACATATTTAACCAAAAAGGTGTGGAATATTCATCATTATTCTTTTTTCTCTGAGATATTCCAATGTTCATATTCTAATCTACATATAGATAGTCAAACATAACAAACTATCCAGACTATTGAATACATGGTGTTTTCTTGGGCCCAATATTTTTAATGGTAATAGATAAGTCACATTCCATTAGTGAAGTATTATTATAATATTTTTTCACTCCACCATTTATATATAACTATTCTATGATTCTTATTACAGACCAATCTATTTTCCATTGTGATGGAAATGGCTTGAAGTGTCCGCAATTCTCTAATTAGAACTATTGTAGAAAACAATATCTATGTCATTGGTAATTTTAAAATGTTTTCAATCAATGAATGATTTTCATAATTACTATGTTGATCATAATAATATACCTATGGATTTCGACATTATAGATCATGTGTTTTTATAGGTGGAACTTTGTCCTATGAATTGAATTATTGGTCATCGAAGTAAGAATGTTCCCTTATTTATTTCTATTTTATAGTGATGGATCATGATAGAGCCTCTGTATATCAAATTTAACATCCCCCAAAGATGATATAGTTACATTATTTCTTCCATTTGTCAAAAAATCATCTTTATCACCATGAAAAATATCACATTTTTAAAAGGGATGAGATTAATGTTGATGATAATGTGACTTTTGAGGAGTACCCTATAGAGATCTAGGACTTCTAGGAGAATATGTTGTGTCAAAATTTTATTACCTTGGATAATTTATTTTGGAAATATTTTACCATTGATAATAAAACATGAAACATGACTCATAAGAACATTCTTTGCACCTTGAGATTTTTGAAGCATATATATTCTTTAATTCCATTTCACATTTTATATAAATTGACTACATTTTTGTTTATGATATGGTTTCACCCTTGATATATAGTTTTGGAATTACAAAAAATTTAGTTGAATCTCTCCAAAGATAGTGTTATGGATATTATTATTGTATTTTCATGGTTTTACACTTGATTCCTCTATATGATGTGGTCCATCATCAGTCATGAAGAGACCCTTAAAAGGTATCTCACCCGGTAGTTGTTTGAATGACCATTTTTGTTATTTTTATTATCTATTTGGTTTTGAATTCTAATGGATAAAATGTTCTCATAGGTAACATTATTATGGTAATAGATTCTAGTATCACTTACCTTATGAGTATTGGGTGTTCTGATTTCACTGAGGGGGATTTTCATAGGGTGTTTTCTAATTAAATTTGGAAAAGGATGGGTCCACATACATTTTTTACAAGGATATATTGTGGGGAATTGGGATGTGATGTATTCTTACTCGATATGATATAATGGTCCATGCTGGAACATATAAGGTTTCATGGGAGGATCATTGGGGATATAACATTTTTGGGGTACTTTCAATACGAATATTTGTTGTAGTGTAGGCTTTTCCATTGGGTTGAGTGCGACAGTGTGGAGTGATGAGTTAGAAAAGTCGGGTTTTTGTAATTTTCTTCAAAATTGGGGAGGTTGATGTGTCGAGGGATATATGTTGTGCCATATTGTATGATATTATCTTTTTATCAATGTAAAAAACCATTCATTTTATGTTCTATTGCTTATATTTATCTCAATAGAAGTTCCATGTGGTTTGATGAAGGTTTTAGATGTGTTTAGAACTTCTACGGAGCCCAGAGTTATGGTTTTCAGTGAATAAATGAGAGGTTCATGGTTATATAATTGTTAGTTCTTCCCATTCCCCTAAATCCACGCATCCATATAAGGGTTCCAAATTATATTTACTTGCCATGTATGGTGGGGTTTCAATAGCCGAGTCTGATATAGAGGGTGTACATGAGATGTACATGTTTTTTCATACTTTCCTCCACAGTTCATGTAGGGTGTTTCACTTGGAAATTGGTTTGTGCATAGTTGGTTCATTGTTTTTCCAACTATTTTGAAAAACAAAGGTATCATGAAAAAATGGTTGAAATGAATATTTTTTTCCATTTTTCTATATTATGTAACCCTTCCTCTATTTTTCTTCCAACACACAGCAAGAATTCTCTCATAGAAGCTCCATCACAAGCATAACCTATCATTTGTAGCAATTTCACCACTCAGACTCCTATTCAAGTTTCATCTATCACATTGGATAGCTAGCGATAATCTATTTGTTCTATTATATCCATTATTTTTTCTTATAACTGAACATAGAGTTATTTTGAAGTTACTTATATTAAATATTTCCAAGGGGTTGTTTTTTTATATTATTCTCATCAAGAAGAAACCAATGGATGATACTAGATAAGTTTCCTTCAACAGGAACAAGGTAGGTGGTATAGTGATTGTCCATCATGCCTTATTTCTATTTATTATACATTATGATTCAAAACAACATACATTCTGGGTATTTCCTTGAATGTGTACATAACCATTGATTAATTTTTTAGCCATGATAGATTCATCTGATGTCTCTTTATTCATATTCGAATAATTACATATGGACTACATCCACCCATTGAGGAGTTCCAATTGAATTGGCCCATGTTATTGTGAACTTATATTTGACCAAACCATATTCTATATGTTTTTTTTCTGGACTCATAATTTTAATGACTATAATGATTCAAGTTGAGAGAGGGTGGTGTGACCAGGTCACATTTTTTTATATAAACAATTCTTATTCCATTGTTTTAATGGAACATTAATAAATTATAAAGACAATTTTACTATTTATTCATGTGATAATCATGCATGAAATCCCATATAATTGTGATTCCATATCACTTAATCTCATATTTTTTTGATAGGTAGATATAAAATCCAATAATATTTTGATATTCAGGCATTGAATCTCATATTGTTATGATACCCATGAATGGAATCTCTTATACTTCTGATACCCAGGTATGGAATCCCATATACATGTGAAAATCATTCATGGATTCCCAAATACATTTGATACCTTTTCACGGAATAACATATACATGTGATATTCTAGCATGGTGACCATTATTATCTATGATAATCAAGAATGGTGTCCCTTACTACCTTCTGAGATTCTTGTAAATGTATATGGATTCATGAGTTACACCTCAGGTCCTAGGTAGCACTGCGTATTTATATATATGGATATAAAAATCACTATGTATATTTTTCATATAAATACATGCATCCATATACAAATATCTATATATGTTCATGGTGAAATCTGTTCAAAAGATTCCTCAGCATGGGCTGAAGAAGGTAGTGTCACTGAGGTGTCCTTTAGAAACATTTACTAGCCCATTAAATTTATAGTACTTCTTACTATTTTAATGTCTTCAAACATCAAATTTTATACGAAGTTAAAATATACTTATATTCACAAATTTTGGCCTCTTATTCAGTATATCTCACACCCTATTTGGGCCACATTTAGTTACCCATAAAGACTTCATGGATGTAGGTTGTGATAGGGGAAATCACCCTGTTCTCGATGCTTAATTTGATAATATCGTGGGAGTGGGGAGCACAATACAAAGATATGGGTCATGATACTATCTAGAGAAAGAATTTTTTTTGATATGTGGGAATATTTATATACATGAATTTAAATGTTCCAACAGTCATTTTTCCTTTTTCTTTTGTTTAGAGATATGAAATTATATCATTTGTTATATAGAACATGATATTGTGACTCATAAATGATTATCTTATCCATATGATTTATAATATTCTATTATTTGATATTATTATTCTACTAATTTTCCATTTATTAAACTATTATTCCACACTAATAATTAGTGTATAGTATCCCCATTATACCCCCTAGGAACATCGAGGCTAGTTGGAATAATATAGCATATGAGGTGTAGTTCTTGAGGATATGTGACCGACTAGGTTCAGTTACTTATCAGTGAACCAGGTCTGAGATCTTATAAATTTGTATAAAATGATTAATTTATTTTCATACAATTTAGGTTGGTATAAAGAACACAATGATGTATCAAATTTTGGTAATGAGCCTATGTCTGGTATTAGCTTACCCATGTATGGGAGGAAAACCAAATTTCCTAGAATGGAATTTATTATTCTAGATTATTCCTTTTTAATACGTCTTTATTTCACCATTAGGTGATTCACATGATGTGTGATTGTTTTTATTTATGACTATGGATTCCATCATACCCTGGGTCAGTGTGGAAAGATAGTGGTGACTCCTGAATTACTATATTCATGTTGAAATTTACATAACACGAATTATTCCATTCCATATATGTGCATCTCATTTAATAGATTTACATTGAGTTCAATGAGTGTTGTGACTAATATATATATATATGGTATTTTTCTAAAACATTTTATGGGGAATGAGAATAATTATTGAATACATAATGTGATTTTATTGAGTTAAATGTTTTTCCTCCACACATTGATGATTCCAAATTTGTAGTAATTTATGGAACATTGTGATGTTGACCATAAGTAGCATGATCTATAATTTCTATATAGTTATGATTGAATGGAACCCATAATTCAATTTAAAAAGTATATGTGAATTTATTAATTTAATGTTGTGATATATATAAATCAATCATCAAATATTTGTTAAAAAAATTAATTTGAAATGAACTTAATTTTGGAAATAAAATGGTTGTTTTTAAATGTTTAGTAGAACTATATCATAAAGGGGTTTTCCACCATAAAATTAAAATGAGACTTTGTATACCTCTATTCCATAATTATAGAAGAGAAACCAGAACATAAACAACCTCTATCATGGGCAGTTTGTAGTGTATCTTTCAATTAATATGATCTGTACGTCACCATATCCATGATTTAGTATTAGGAAGTGGGGAGTGACTTCTATATAGAATATATTTTTACATGTTCTATTTATATACCTAGTGAATTTGAAATTATCATATCTTATCTATTCCATTGTGACATCATAGAGTCATGAACCAACAGTGTAGTGAAGACTGTACTTCAGATATTGTGTTCCCTGTACCACCATTAATACCTTTAGTATCTTCCCCAGTGGCACTTGATGTTATACCAGAACTGGGTGATGATTCCCAGTTTATTAGGGATTTATTGGAATTATGCATACTATTTATGGAGCTATGTGGCTTTCCCTTATATGTAATAGATGGAGAAATAGAATTAAAAGTAGAATCAAACCGTTGTTTTGGGGGATGATGACCCATATGATGCAGATTATGGGATGGAGGCCTCACTAACTATCATCAAGCACCTTGGAACACTTTTGGAGAGTAGAATTAAACTCACTATGTGTGTTCAAAGAGATTATATCGAAATACTGTCGGATGTTATCAACTAGGGTAATTTACATACGTTTATGGCCTATGTTGGTTCTATGATATTCTTCTAGGACTGTTCTTTTACTAATACATTGAGTGTAAACTAGGATAGAGTTTTTATAAATCTAAAATAGGGTACAGTGTCCATGATGAAAGATTCTAACAAGTTCTTGAATTTCTAAATATTTTCACCATCTATTGTTGGTGATGTGCTGGTGACAACGAGACTTTTTGAGGATGATATCATATACTCCATATAATCTCTGGTAAATGTATTTTTGTTGACCATTTATCAGAAAACATAAACCGGGATCACACCACTAAGAATACCTTGAGGGGATCTAACGATGTGGGAAATGGTGGTTGAGAATCGAGACAATGAAGTGGTTCATGTAATAGCTGAAAATTCCCCATAGAGACTGCACACAGGATCAAAAACTTCCATATGATACCCACCAATTGTTATGTGGGTTGTCACCAGTGTGGAAATAATGAGAATTTAAGGCCCAGTGTCCCATAAACCCTATTGATAACTGAGGATACAATTGGATGGGGAATCATCTATATTTTTGTAGGACCTTCCCATATGTTTCTAGTATGAGGGGATCTAGATTTTCTTCTTCTTAAATAGTAGGATAATTAGCTCTGTATGAGGCCTTAAACAGGTATGTCGCTTCGCATGTATCATGATGAGGTGGATGTGAACATGGCAGCTCTGATTTAGATATCCAACTCCATAAAAAAATTCCTTATTAGGGTATTCAAGTTGAAGTACATGGTTGTGGATCAAGCCAGATTTAATCAAGGAAACTTATTTCGAAAAGTATAGGGAGTCAAACAATCTATATTTCTAGGGACTATTATATTTGAAAATAATATATTTCCTACCTTATTCAATATGGTTTCATCGGATTCTTTTATTGTTTTGGATATTGTGAAAATCCTTGGGCTTGATATTCAATATTTCCATGGTGTGATGAAAATTTATATTCTCTTGGGTATTTTATTAGAGAGTGGACACCTATGTAATGAATTCCCTCTTGAGGTAGGCATATATCATTTATTATTGGACCTATTTATCCTTGAGTTGATGTAATTTTTTTCATTGTCAAGATATACCAGTACGTTCATTACCACACTTATGTGGAATTATATCAATATATGGTATCATTTACATCATCATTGGGGAGTATTTACCTTCACAAGGGTCAATGGAATGTCTAATAAATTGGAACCAGATCAGAGCATCATGGTATATGTGGAGTGATATACAATTTTTGTAATCTTCATTATGGTGGATCAGAGAATGAATCATGATGATTTTTCTCCTATAGTAGATAATTTCAATGATGTCTTCCCTTGATGAATTCTCTTGGTTATCTATTGAGATAGAGGTAGTGTTTTTCATTAACATAGTATACATAGAATCACCAATATCCATTACTCTATACTATATGGATACTAAATAATTATAGTATCTCAAGAGGTGGTTATTGGACTTAGACTCTAACGATGTTATGCGACATAGTTCATCAACATGTTTTTAGTCCTCATTTCTACTAAATAGTCAGATGGTACCATCAGACAGTACATGGATTACTAATGGTTGAATCATTATACTATGATGAACCATTATCATTATCCTAAAAAATTTGACCTCGTGATTTTTCTCTAAGATTCTCAAGTATCCTAAAATATTTATCTAAGGTTCGGCTATCACAAGTTGTGTTTTAGAACATGTGAAAAAAATAATATCATGTTTCATTGAAGGTATGATATTTGTGAGAATCTAGTAATTTCATTTGGTTAGACAAACATGTCATCCATTTTCACAGCACTGATGAATCAGATAATCCACCCATTTTTGGATTCTTTAGGGGTATTATTTCTAGATGAAATCTAGTGGAATTCTCATACCTGATACGACCTTTCCAAAACTCTTGAGCTCATTTTTAATAAAGAAAGAACTATATATTTATGAAAATATATGTAAATACCAATTTTTGATCAATAAGGTGCATATCATATGCCACATTATATTAGATGAATGACTATCAATTGACATATTGAATGTGAGGGATTAAGGTATCTGGGAGAATCACAAAAACATTTTTTCCATAAAAGGTTTCATGTTGAGGGATAGCTATAACATGAACATTATTTATGACTTTTAATTTTTATAATCCCCTCTTATGGGCATGAATAATAAGGATGTGAAAATTTTATGGTCATAACACTATGAGGTATCCTTTCATGTATTAAATGGATATTGACATCTGCATCAATATTGATTCTTATATATCTCAAAGAATGATATACATGCTACTATGATGCATTAGGTATGAGAATAGATGTAGTTCTATTACAGTATGATTGAGTTCGGGTGTATGGGAATTCTGTGTTGAGACCACATAAGTCGAATTAACCTACACACAATCTCTAGTTGGAAACTATGGTTCATGCCTTGCATTTTTTGAGGCCTTACCTATAAGGAATGTATTTTGAGGTGTTTATAAAAAAATGATTCATGTATATTTTAATGTAGAGAATAATTTATATCAAAAAACATATATGGTTTAAATAAATATAGTCATTTTATTTTTTTCTTTCTTATATGACTTGGAATGGAAATGTTGTAGAGGATTCGTTGACCCAAAGTAGTTAGACATAGTCATTTTAGGAAGCTAGTGGTCAGTAGAAGATGATGGCCCTATTTTATAAGATACAGTTCAAGGACTAAGAGAATCATGGAATACCAATCAATACAAATTTATTAGTGACATCTTCTCATTCAGATATATTGATGATTAGAAATTTATTGGATCTTGATGGCATTTTTCTAATGGATAGTATTTCTCATAATATCCCACCGCATAGATGATTCCTATTAGAGTATGAGATTATGTAAATCTATTGATGCATCAAGGATCTCACATAATTTTAGGAGGAGTGGATGTGAGAGTCTTGTTCTTCTAAATTGGTGATACACTATGGTATTATGAATATGTATCATGACATATGTCATCAGTATTAGTGTACTGGTATGAAAATATAGAGAGTCAGTTTTGTTACTTTTTGTTGCACCTATAAGTTGGTGAAGGATAGACACTAGTGACTACTATGTATATTACATTTTATTCCCATGTCTACGTGGATATGGGTTGATACCATGTTGTATTTTTTTACTACCTTATTTTGATACCCTTGAGGCATTGATTCAACATGAGTTATCATGGGAAATATCACAAAGTTCACTCATTCTATACCTAATAGATAGCTCTTCATAGTGGATAATTTTCTGATACTATATTTTTATGAGATTATACACCTTAACATGGTCCCTTTCATTATCATTTTATATAGGGATTCTCATTTTATGATAGTTTCTAGAAGTGGTTTCATAAATAATTAATTATGTTTGTACTTTTGTGCCCAACCATTCAACCTCAGACCAATGGTCTATCAAAATGGATGATACATGTACTAGAAGGAATTATCCAATAATGCATAATAAATTTCATTAGTTCATAGAATATTTGTATACATATTATTGAGTTCAAATAAAATATATTCATTTATGAGATGTAACATATGGCTCCCAATGAATCTTTTTATGGCAAGACATTCTGTTCTCCTTTGTAATAGTTATAGGTAGGTGAGGGAGGACAATATAAAACATCTCTCATTCAAGAGACATCATTGTGGGTTAGTTGATCAAAAATTTAATTCCTACCACATATCATAGAAATATGTCATACATCAATCATATTTATAAAAAACTTAAGATAGAGGTTGGTATTTGGGTTTTTTTATATGTTTCATTGAGACTGGGGCAATGAAATTTTAGATTATTGGGGAAACATTCACCTCATTTTGTTAGATAATTTGAGTTTGTTGAGAGATTCTACATTTATAACCTATCGGTTTCATTTACAATAAAGGTATTGGGCTATGGAAGATGTCTTCCAGGATTCGTATATTCTATGGTACACTCCATATCCATCTCATATTTTTCATCCCGATGAGGTTGAGTATGAGGTAAATCCATCCTTTGAGGAGCACCATATCCATATCATGGACTATATCATGAAATCTCTAGGTGGAAGGTCAGTTATTCTAGTATATATAAAATGGTGGCTTGGCCATATATAGAGTGATTCCTAAGATTGAGTGTTTAACAAAAATTCTTAATTAGAAAAATTATTCTTAGACGATTATTTATGACCCATGGAAGGGAAACTCGTTGTCAAGATTCAATGTGGGGAGAAGATGGTAGGATCCCAACAATAATTTGAGGAATAGAAACCTTTAATTTATATTTTGATTCTATACTTTTTTCTGGATTTCAATTCCCTATGAATGTATTCATATAAGATAGAGGGTGTGCATAGGTCGCACACTATTTTTCTAACCATGAGATGGATACCGTGTATGGTGTGCCACCTATATAGTTGGGTGCAGTCTGTTGGGGCTTGGTATATCCAACCATGTGTCCAAATCATTAGAACATTAAATATTGGGAGAAATGACCTGTTTTCCCTATTAATATCTATTACCTCATCTATCCTTTATTTTTCCTCCAATTCATAACAAGACTACTAAAATGGAAGATATCTCTTAATTCTAGCATTGAGTTTATGTTAGTTTATTATATAGGCTCTGATTTGAGTGCCATCTATCATGTTGGATAACTATTTTTTACAATATCCATTACTTTAACTCATTTAGCTTTTATTCATCCTATCAAGGGAGTAATTTTTTTTGTAGATCATATGCCCTATTTTTAGGTCATTTTTCTATTTTTCAATTATCTTTAAATTTTAACAAATCTAAGGGATGACAATGGAAATGTTATCCTCTATTGGAATAATGTAAATGGTCTATTGATTATCCTCTAAGTAAAATTTATTTATATTATGATTTGTGATTCCACATGGCAAAATTTACTATAGTTTCGTTATAAAATGAACATTACCATCGATTAATTTGTATGGTTGGATAGATTGACCTAGTGTCTTTTTATTCTTTTTGGGAATATTCCCTCAAAGACTATTTCCTACTATTGAGGTGTGACTATGAAATCTCTCCATGTTATTATAAATTCATATGTGAAAAAACCTTCTTCTTCTTGGTTCTAGATTATTTCTCATATTTAATGACCATAATGATTCAATTCGAGAGTGGGTGGTAAGAAAACATCACAATATCCTATATAATCAATGCATATTCCTTCATTTTAATGGAAATTAAATAAATTATAAAGCCAATTTGACTACATATATATATGAAACTATGTAATGTAATACCGTATAATTGTGATTTCCAAGAATGAAATCACATATACATGTGATATCAGGGAATGGAATGTCATATACTTGTGATACCTGAGAATGGTGTACCATATACTCATGAAACAAGGGTATGGATCCCTATATACATTTGATAGTCAGTAAAGGAGTCTTATAGATTTATTATATTCATCCATTCCATACCGTATATTTTTTATACCTAGGAATAGTTTCACAAATTCTTATGATACTCAAGATTGGGGACCATTATGATCGATGATACTTAGTCATAGAGCCTACAACTATGTTGTGAGACTCTTGTGACTAGACATGGACACTCGATCTATACCTCGGGTCTTAGATAAAACTATGTAATTATATATATGGATATAATAGTCACCATGTTTATAGTTCATATAAATAAATACTTCCATATACCACTATATGTATATTTTCATGGTGATATATTTTTATAGGTTTTTCGAGTTTTGTTCGAAGCAGGTATTATCATACTAGTGTACTTCAAGAACAAGGTACAACTCTTTATTGTCTCATTACTTCATAGAATTATCATATATGAACACTACTCATTTTATATGAAAACGATGGATACAACCAAAAATCATTATTGGTGAACTACTATGTATATCACAACAATATTGGGTATTTGATTAGTACTTAGATGGAAATCATATACACATGTAGGGATAATGAAAATTGATTGGTTTTCAATCCTTGATTTGATTATAGCGTAGTATTGGAGTTCATAATACCATGCTACGACTCATGATTCAAATTGGAGACAATATTTTAGTCATTTTGGTTCTTTTGATGTTACTATATGTATGTGTTCCTACTAGAATTTCGTCAATTTCTTTTTTTGGACCCGGCATTACATTGTTTTGTATATGATACCTGATATTGTGATTAATTAATGTTTGTCTTATACATATGATTTATATTATTTTTAATTTCATATTATTCTTTATGATATTTTTCACTTATTAAACCAATGTGTTCCTTTGATCATGAGGGGATAGTGTCCCCATTATACAACATTTGACAATTGTTATAAGTCTAAAGCCTTTAGACTATAGGAAGGTTGTATTGATCCCATGTTACTGGCTAGGTTTGGTAACATAGGAGTGAACCAAGTTCCGGACATCACACATTTTCTATCTCCGCATGGGTTTATTAGATCAATGGCATAGTGATAAACATGATTATGAGTCACAAATTGACCTTGGGATTTGCGCTATGGTCATGGAGGATTACATTATGGTCCAGGTGGGTTGTTCCATGAACTAGTGTCGTATGTAATGGTCATCTAGTTCTCATAATTCCATAATAAACCTCTAATTCCATCTACACATAATTTTCACCCAAACCACTATTTCAAATACTTTTCTCCACAACTTTATTTTTAATTTACATTGAAGCGTATTCAATCTGGATTAAACCTCTACTTCTAGAGATAAATCTATGGTTATCAGAGGAAGGTTCTTCATATTTCCATGTTGTTTCTACTTTGTGCGATCTAGGCTTCCTACCATTTTTCCTTCAATGTTATGTTGTATGATATACATTGATATAATAGAGTATGTTGTATATATGTTTGTTTTCATGGAATGAAGGCCTTTGGAGGATATAGTTTCCTTGGGGGAGAGGGGATTATAGATCCATGTTGGTATTCTGTTTCTGATTCAAGAATATAGAATGTTTAAGTTATAGTAATTTTTTAATATTGTATTTTTTTTTAAATCGTAAATAGATCGTGAGTTATATATTTAGAAGGTTTTAAATTTAACCTAATAATGATTATATGATATTAATAAATGATTTATTTATGTTTTGCAATGTCATGTTTTTTCATTCCACTGTGAAAAGATTTTACTCCATTTTATTCTAGACATTCTTCTATCTATGATGTGGTTGTGTGATTTTTTTTATTAATTTAATAGTGTGATGAAATTGATGAAATATAAAAAAAATAACATAATGCTGAAATATAAATTTTGGATTATTATCTTACATAATAGGAATGATTAAAAGAATGCTCAGATTGTTTTTATTTCATGGTAATCATGTTTATGAAATCAGAATGTGTAACTAAAAACCTTATTTAATTTTTTCAGGAAATTTAATGATATACTTGAATGATATAATTATTATAAATGAGGTTAATTATTAAAGGATTGAAAATGAGAATTTTTCTTCCTTATGTATTTTTTAAATAGTTTCTTATTCATGGGATCATGTTTAATTAATTTTTTTTATATTATTATAGATTTTTCCATATGTTTCTAACTCATAAAACCAGTGATAATTTAATTGGTTAATTCAATATGAAAAAACTTGTTTTTTATAAAGATAAATAATTATGGTTGATGTATTATATTTTTTATAAAGCCTATAATTCATGTATTATGATCAGTGGTATCCCATTTCCATGTGAAGGATGAGTTCCCGGTTTTTAGGGAAGCATTTCAACATTGACTGTGTTTTTTGTTCATTTTCATCTTTGTTTCCCTAGATGTGATCCTTGCATTGTGATGTGATATGGGGATAGAATTTAATCTTATATATGGTATGGGATTCACAAGGATGCGGCATAAATTGATGCTTGGGATACTGATATGCATAATGATATGCATGAGGGCGTCAATGATGGTACCGGGGATGATTGAACATGTTGATGATGAGTTTAACTATTGATATTATGAATGATGGGACACTTCCTTGTGAATTAACATATTTTAACTTCTATATGGGCAAGTTTTTTATATATATACCTTCATTTATCCACAAAATGTGATAGTTAGATTTTCATTATTATGAATATCTCTTGAGTTTTCTTTTTATTTTTTCCTAGAGTACGTATAATTATGTAATGATGATATGATTAATAAATTATGTAACCTTTAGGGTTATTATTGATTATATAGAAAAATATATTAATATTTAGAACCATGTACCTCTTTATATTTTTCATGAATGGAATATACTTCACATAAAAAGTTAATTAATGATGTAATTGGGAATAATTATATTTAATGGATAATGAATTAAATAATGTGAACAGTAAATGAAAGAATTAATTTAATGTATCTCTTTATAAATGTTTTTATGATTATAGTATATCTAGTTCATTGTAGTAGTTTATAGTTGTCTATGAAATGATAGATTTTGTTGAGTCTTTGATTATTTTATTAGCATAGTGTGGTTGAGAGATATATTACATCTTGTATGCTTAGTTATTTCATATGATTCCCCACCCAAATGGGTTAGGGAAACAATCAACTAATGGACACTAGAAGGATTGTTTTCTAATATCCTAAGGGGGAGGGTAGATGGATGACTACACCCTATGGAAATAGAATCTTCTCATGGATGCATATGTGTTGGTATACATGGTGGTTTAATTCTCATAATTGTGTGTGGAGGTATTTGATAGATTGTGGATTGTTCACACACATGTATCATAAGATATAGTATATAATGGATTATTATTTGTATGATTTGTTTGGTCTGTTATGGCTTAAGGTATATACTCATTGTATGTATATTAATAGTTTTTTGTAAATTACTAATGTAAGATACGTGACATATGTTATTTATAGTTACTGATGATACTTGGTTACAATATGGAGATATGGTATAGGATGATGATATGATGTGATACATGAGGTGCATGTTTTGATAGAAAGACCATGATTCCTTGTGAATTCATATCTGGAATATATATTTCATAATAAATGCAGCATTCAAGAAGAGATGAAAACAAGTGGGAATGTGGTATCATGGTACCAATTTGGTCACATTACTATAATGTATGATCTCATTTAGGTGACACATTTTGAGGCATTTCCATGTTGTGGAAAGTAAATGTCTATAAATTTTTATTTGATGATTTAGTTTCACATATAGTTTAAAGGGAATCAACTTTCATTATTTATCTTTCACATGAGAGGATCGGGGGAGGATCCTACTGAGTATACTATTTTTCCAACCTAATGTATGTATAATTTTTTTACCTTTGCAAGAGATGGTTGGAGACAGTGTTTTATTTTACTATATTTTGGTGTTTCATTAGTTTTCTGATCATGGTGGTCACTCTTGAGATTAAATTTTTTTAATTATAGTTTTCATGTCCATATACATTAATTTTTTCTGAAAACACATGTATATACCTGGGTTTTATTTTATTCATTTTGATATGGTGTTTATTTTTTTATCTATGTTATATCTTTATTACAAATGTTTCTCTTATAGGCTAATGCCTTATATTGGGATGATCATTATACCATCATCAGTTGTTGAAAACGCACGACCTATTAGAGGTTGGAATAGAGTGGTCAACATCTCCTTCCTCTCATTACCATCCCAAGAGAGTCATATTTGAAGGTTGGGGTTGTAATATGTATACATACTACATGTGGATATAATATTTTCTTGGGAAATACCTAGTTGTAGTAACCCTGAAATTAGTGTGTTGTTTTTCAACTTATTTGTCACCCAATTACTGAAAAATAGCCATAACCACTCATCTAGTTTGACCCTCCTTGGGGATATGCTTTCTTCATACATGTTAAATTTCCTATAAAATATTTAGGATTTATTATGTTATGTAATTAGTTTAATTAATATGGGAATACCCAACCTATAAAATCCATGATTGATAAAAGAGTGATTTTGATTAAAAAAAGTGATTTAATAATTTAAACAAGTAAGACATTTTAAGGTTTCATTTTTCATATCATATGATAGTTCTATTGTGCTATTAATTTTTCATAACCCATGATTAGCTAAATATTGTTTCAGTAATGGTGGAAGAAAAAAATAAAATGTCTCACTGGAATTGGAAGATGTTTTATCTATGGTAATTCAATGTATAGAATAACTAATATCTTATGAAATGTGATGAGCTTTGTGGACACAATGAGTAGAAAACGTGTTCTCCTTGAGGAACCACTAATAATTATATGTAACATATGTGGGAAACATGGATATAATCCAAGATAACATTCAATAGGACGGTTTAACAAGGATGATAGTAATCACCAACTATCACGAGCAAGGGTAAAATGGAATTCATATATTCTCACAACTATAGTTGTGAGATCCAAATATGATGTTGAGTGAAAAACATTAATCAAAAAGTGATAAAATATGAGAACTGTATTTAATTATAGTTCCCCCAATTCCTATGTACGATAAATGATTTATGAGAACATAATATTTCAAACCCCATTAATTAATTACCTATTAATAATAAAAACATATATTGTTACAATTATTTCATTTCATTTATGATTCTATTATTTGATAAATACTTATTTATTACTTATAATATCTTAGATCACATCCATTAGTGTGATTATATTTTAAATTAGCCATGGATTTGATCTAAAAAATGTGTCCAAGATCATTTTGATAATAGAAAAAATTATATCTAAAATACAATCCCTGATAACTTATTACAAAAATACTGACTCAAATCTGCCAAGGATAAATTCCCGCATTATTTTCAGGGATTTACCAAAAAATGCAAATGAAAGGCACACCGAAAGTAACATGCCATTTTGGAGGGAAACCCTTGTTCACTAGTCATAACAAGTATAGTGAGTATGAATCCTCATCAGAAATTAAATCTCGAGTTTTCCCTATATTATGAAAATCATTATAATTTTTATTATTGGGTAAAATTTAAATCATGAGGACACAATTTTTCAAGGGGTGGAACATAATTCCCCATTTATTAGAATAACATACCTTCCATAAACAATATTTATATAACTATTAAATAATATTATTTTTAGTTGAATATGGATATGGAAATAAGTTATATAAGATATGAGTTTAACTAATAGTAGTTTATTCATTCATATGTGGGGCATAAAAAAGAAACCCCATAAAACTATGTATTTCACTACATGGATTATTACTCACCATGGATGAATAAATCCAATAAATGTTCATAAATAAAAAGAGGACAATATATATAAAAGAGTAAAATCTTCACCACTTGCAAGTACCCTAGAACATGTTCATTTTTTAGGATCACCAATATCCAATAAAAACCTATAATAAATATTATCACCATTAATGAATATATTATGTATCAAAATCTATTATACCAAATAAGAACTGCACTTTGTGAAGTGGGCATGTATTGAAAGAAAGATTTTGTAAGTGTATATATAAAAATAAACAAAAGAAAAGATAAATAATTTCATTAAAAATATGGTCGTTTGAAATATGTTAGTTTATAATATGGACATTGGCTATACATCAAATATTTAAACTGATTTCATGTTTTATTTATTAGTAAATTTAAAATATTATAAAACATAATGAAATGAAAATATGATATTAAAATATTATATATATGTATATATATATATGATTCATATTTCAATATTAATGTTATTAATATTAAAATATGAAATTATGCATATACAAAATTCAAATAAATATTTTAGAAACAATGGTCATGTAAATATAAATTTTAGAATAAATTTAATAATATTTTTTTATATTTTTTAAAGCGTATTTACTATAAAATAAGAATTTAAAAGGAATTTTTTTATTATGAATTTTATATTTTATCAGGTGAAATTAAAGATAAATTATTTAAATTATTTTTATATTAAAATTATTTTATTTATAAATGGATATAAAATCGTATTATGAACACATAATGATTAAAAACATTATTTTCTCAATTAAATCGATTTATCTATATATTATGTATTATAATTCGATTGAGAAATATACAATTTTTTGAATTATAATTATAAAAAATATAAATCAATTTTTAACTTATAACTCATCATTATCCTTGGTAAAATTTCATGAATTTTTTTGAAAAAAATGAACTCTACGTGAAGAGTGAAAATACAGTTTTTAGAAATAACAAGACTTTTTTGAAAATATTATTATTTAATTATTACATGGATATTTAATAAATTCTTCAATTGACCCAATATATAATATATTGGTCAAATTATAAAATTAATAATATTTTTTTAGTTATAAAAATATATTTCATATTAAATAATTTATATTACATTCTCTCAAAAATATGTTTTAAAAAATGTATACATTAATTGTTTTTAAATTAATTTTTAGCACTTTTAGAAAGTGAATATAATAAAATGGATGTCTAATTTTGAATTATCAATTATATATTATATAATAAATATGAATTTTCTTAGAACAATAAATAAATTACCTCATTAAAAAACAAGTTATCAGGTTAACATCTCGAATAGTAATAGTATCAGATTTAGGGGTATTGGGATCAAATTTTTAATTTTTTTTAATTTAGTGGTTTAATTATTAAGATAGATATATCCTCATACAATCTATTGTTGACTATTTAATGAGACATGTGAAATGGGAAATAAGTTCTCTTCTCTTATTTTGTTGAAATATATACAAAAATTCATTTATCACCACATAAAAAATAGCCTCTCACTACCCCCTCAAGTCAGGTCTAAAGATTAAATTTACAATTTAAAATAAACCATATATCATTCCACTATAATAATATTTCATTAACATAATCTTATGAAAAAATATATTGGTGATACTAATGTAATTCTAATATGTACTTCAATATATTGTTCAATATCTCAAAGTATGTACCCATTAATCCCAAATATTTCATCCTTCCCTCATTTTTATCATTAAAATTATTCAACATATTATGAAATGAAAAATCAGTAAAAACCACATTTTAATTATACATATGTATTGGAAATACATTATCTTCTCTTTCCATATTCAATTTATAAAATTGAAACCCAAAATTGTGCATATCTTCACACTACCACCTCCATGATGATCCTTTTTCTCATAAACTTCTCAAAAATAATGTCACAATGTATAATTAAACATATAATTATGATATTTATGTCATGATTTAGGTTTGAAAATAATTTAATATGTTATAATTTTCACCATCTCTATGGAAAATAAAATCACCATCAATTTGTATGTGTGGACTACTACATCCATGGAACGATGTATTCTATATTTTATTAACACCTTTAATGTATGATTATATGATTAGATTTAATTGATAAATATATTCATTATTAAATTATTAAGGATTTTTATAGTGATATTGGATAACCTATAAAAAATTTGATCAATAATCTGCCATTGTAAATTCAGCTGTCTTAAAAGAGAATACAATGACAGAAGAATGATTTCTCTATAGTAATGTAATAAATTTCAATTGGTTATATTATTATACTAGATCATTAGAATTAAAATTTATCATAGAAATAAACACTAAATATGATCATTAGTCTTCTATTATATTGAAATTTCAGAAGAACCCCTTCATCATCATCCCTTAATTACCATATGTCCTTATTTGGGATGCTTTAACCATATACATGAAAAATGAAATGAATTTATTTAATGCATTAAATTAAGAATCTAATTTCTATTAAAATTTATATAAATATGTAGATTATGTTTTTATTTTGGGTTTTTAATGGTAATATTAATTTTAATCTCACCAATTAAAGATATAAATGTTTGTTCGTTAAAAATCATCAAAACATACTCATCACTAAATTTATCTTCAATAATTGTAACAAAAATACCCATTGAATAAAATTATACAATAATATATAATTATGAATATTAAATTTTAGAAACATTTATTATATTTTAATGATGAGATTTTTGATAAGAAGAAATAACAACATATTTATCAAGAAACTAGTTCAAAAAAATCAAGACTACTCACACTATATATTGAAAATAGAAAATGACTGAATAACATAAATATAATGAATAATTATAAATGATGCCCAAAAAAGGAAAAAGTTATGAATAATTTTCTAAAGTAATTGATTAATAGAGTTGTTTTTTTCATTCAAGTGGTCAGAGAATATTGAAAAATGAATGAATACAATGTATGTTGTTAGTATCTATAAATTTATTTCTTGAGACATATTTCTTATTGAAAACAATTGATTCATCAATAATGAGTGATTACTTCCTAATAAATTTATTTCACCACATGAAGGTGATAATTTGGGTTTTAATATCCATATTATATTCTTCCCTTAATTCAACATCAATCCAAGACATGGAAAAATGAAAAGGGGTTTTGAATAAAATCATAAAAAAATTGAAATTTCATTTATTGAAAATAATAGTTTACATAAAATCATGAAAGTCAAATAATGTGGTGAAAATTTTAAATATTATCCCTAATACCCCAGTTATATTATTCTTGTCTTCTATTTTTTTTGTTTTATTTTTCTTCTCTCTATTTCTTTTTCACTATTATATTACTATTTATTATTGTATGGAAACACACCTCACTATTTAATTCAATTGTGAGACTTCCTTTTACAGATAGATAATTTTGGATTAATTATTTAATTTCTTTTATCTTCAAATAAATAAATAATTAATTTCATTTTCCACTAGATAAACTTATTTTAATGTTTCATCGAAACATTTAATGTTTTCTATCTTGGACATTTTCATCAAAATGACAAGAGATTCTCTTTTCAACATTTTATGTGTGAACACAACATTAAAGGACCATTATAACTTTATATGAAACATTATTTCTATATTTTAATTTTTTAAAAATAAAATATTGTTCCCCAAGATTAATTTTTTTTAATATTTTTTTAAATAATCATGATAGTGATTATTTCTAAATTTATTTTAATAAAAGACCTAAATAGTGTTTTCACTTATTCTGGTGTCTATTGATATATCTTGTTATTGGTTAATGGAATTTATCCAATGTTAACATCTAAATTCTATCATTTTATGGATTATGTAATTTTTTTTCTTTAAAATTTATAATACATCATTGCCTTGGTCTTGTACTTATCCACTCTGAATATGAATAAATATTTTTCTATTGTGATTGCTTTGTGAAATTCTATATTCCCCCACTTTTATTTGAAGGCATTCACATATATTTCATAGGTAAATTTATATAATAATTAATAAAATTAACTATATACTCATTGTCTATATTATTTAAATACCATATTCGCTATGTTCATTGCATGGTATTTTTCCTATAAGATTCATGATGTCTTTAGATAAATTTTTTTTCTATTTCATTATCTTAATTATTATTTCCTAAAGTGAATCCATTTTAAAAGGATATAGATCCCATTTTTTCCATGGGTTTCTTTATGATATTAATGAAACCAATTTTATTTCCATAGTTTTTTTTATGTTCTGTTGAATGAAACTCATTTTTCTTCCATGAATTGTTTATGATTTGAAGAATGACTGATTTAGTAACACACATATCGTTATGGATGATTTATGGGTGGGATCCAATATAACAATCCAATGTATTGTTTATAATATTAATAATTCATAGATAATGTTTTGAAAATTTCATTTTAGTTGATCCTAATATTTTGAACTGATAGTCTTTCTTATAAATGTAATTGACACTATACTAATATTCATGAAATGTTGTATAGATGTTCAAATTTCATAAATGATGAACACATTTTTTCTACCTGAATATTATATTACGTATATTAATTTTTGTACCATAGTTGTTTCTTAGTATTATAAAATTTTATTCTCCCACAGATCATCGTTATTGAATAATTTTTTCACACTCTACTGATTCATGTATTGTGTTATGACATTCTATAGTCAATGTTTTACGATTTATGATTTGTTGTTTATTATTTTTTTTATGTATCTTGATTATAAACATTTTCTCATATCATTTTCACCTATGATCACTGATTATAATCTCTTATGTTTACAGTTACTTAGAATTTCAGTTCACACAGTTTTATTTTTGAATTAAACAATGTTATAAAAAAAATCAATATGAATGATACTTATATAAGTGTGTCTTGTGTGATGGATTTATAGGGGGATTGAATAAAATATGAGGATTAATTAGGTTTTTATAAAATGGGAAAACATCCCTTTGATACAAATAATATGGTTTTTTCTGGTGATTTTTTTAAATTCTATAAAACTAATAACAAAAAATATTATTGTATTGTAAATGTTACATTATTTGTGGAAGATTTTCTAATTGAGTAAATTTAACAAATATAGTGGGTAATGTGTTCCTTTAGAGTACCATTTCGGATAGTGTGGGTGTAGAGGGTCTGAGTACGCATTTTAAGAACCAATGTATATGATCAGGGTGAGGAATATTTTATTCCATAAAGATGCCAATCCATGGAGATGTACATTTCATTCTATCTACCATTTCTATGTCAGTTTCCTTGTTTTATGATTTGGTTTATTTGTGAGATCAACACTCCTTTACAAACCCAAGATTAGTCAAATATATATTAAATAAAGAATATATGATTCCAATTCCCTTGACATTATTTATTTTTATTATAGATAAAAATAAATTTTTAAAGTTATTCTTATAAGATCAAGATGTTTGCAGGGTAAAAGTAATTCTATATTTATTTATACCCACTAAAAATAAAACCATTAAATATTATCATCCCTATGTATTGGTTTTGTTAGTAGACATTGTTTATTGATTGTATATGGTAGAAATTTTTTTCCCATGATGTGTATGTTAAAAAATATTGTTCATTAGGGAGAGAGATCATCTGATAGATCCCTAGAATATGGGGGTGTTATCATGTTAGATGGAATAGTCAGTGTTCTAATCATTTTTAGTCCCTGAAGTGGTGTTCATGAGAGTTGTTTATGAGTTTCACAGTATTTTCATAAATAGGTTGTGACATTATCCCTTATATGATATTAAGATTAAGATATAGTTACAAAAAAAATCAACACTATTTTAATGTCTTCTTATCTAATAAAATATTCTATGTTTTTTTCATTTGATTCTAAGAAATGATTTGCTGCAAAATGTGTCTACATGATCCATTGTCACACATTGATGTGGTTTTGTATTTTCACCCAGAAATAAGTTTTTTGTCTATTTTGTGTGTATACTAGCCTAATTTGAATAAGGAGATGGTTTAGAATTTATATAACCTCTTATAAATAATTTATTTTCTCTATTACATGAAGGTATCAAAATTTATCTAAAAATTAGAAATACGGTTTGAGTGTCATCTAATGATATTGAAGAAATAATTATAAGACCTCAAATTCCATCTTATACTTTTCCATTCCATGAATTACCCTAAAATTGTCATTTTATTTATGGTATCAATTTTCTAGGATTTCATGTATCAATTCATAATAATTTTCCTCAATTAAATATTTGTATATTTGATTTTTTGAAGGAATTATAGTTTACAAAAATAATGGTTCTTCTAGTGGTCCACTGATGAGACTAAATAAATGGTATTCTCTATAAGATTATTTTTTCATTGTGAAAGGTCCACATACATGTTATTTAAAATCCATTATAAAAGTTTTATTTTTATTTTTTACTGTGTACATGATAAGGTTTTATGTGACCAATATGATTGTTATAGATTTACACAACATCGGTGGTATCACATTATTTTATAAGAGCTTTTTTTAAATTTATTTTCAATTTGGAACCATTGATAGAATTTTACAACAAGGATGAGTCCTTTGTATGGAAAAATAATTTTCATAGGAATTTAATTACCTATAATGGAATTATATCTTTACACATGTTCAATAATATATAGAATAATTATTATCATCTATGGTTTATAGGATACCTTAATCATATATTGCTTATGGTTCTAATAGAGTAATTGGTGGTGATATCATAAGGGTCATATCAGTTATATCTATTTGAAAAATACTATAATACTTATGATCCATTGTTAGAAGAACTTATATTTTTTATGAATTGGTGGTATAATTATTTAATTATTTAATGATATATGGTCATCCCCAAATAATTATCTTCAATAAACAATATTTTACTCAACAATATACATTTTTGATAAATAATTAAAGGAATATTACATTAATTTCTATTATACAACAATGAAATAGCATGTAGTTTCTAATACACTATTTAAGAAGCCTCGTCGAGATATTTTTCATGAATCAATAGATGAAGAGAGTATGGTGGAGGATGATAATGATTTCATATTCATATGAAAAAAAATCGGTTATGGTGGATAGCCAATGAGCATGTACCCCAGTGGTAAGGGCTCCTTCTTGGCATCCAAGAGACCAAGGATCAAAATCGGGTAGAGGCGAAGTTCTGGGTAACTATAGTAGTCAATTTAGTAGTTACTATAGAATCTATTATTGCTTCTAGAACTATTCACCTGATTTTGACCTTCCGACCACCGGTTTGGGTCTACGAGTATCACGGGCCTTGAGGTAATCAAAGGAAGTTAGGCCACAGGGCCTTCGGGCCATAGAAGACCATGGAGTTGCCCAGTCCACACAGAGTAGGCCACAGAGGAGGATCATACCAACAATAATTGTAGCCACTGAGCTAACCATATTGGAAGAATGAGAGGGTAGGGTAGCTGCCATCTGAACCATGCCCCGTACAACATTCTATGGGAAATGCTTGCCGATCAGCAATATAAGGTGGGGATATAAGAGGTCAGTGAAATAGAAGTAGGGGAGGGGAATTCTAGTGGTTTGGTCCTATTGGCCATGTTATGGGAATAGTATGCCTCTAGGCCTTTGGGTCTTGTATTGTGGGTAAGTCGGGCCTTGTGCCTTGGGACTACGAGTTAGGTTATAGTGGATACCTATATCATATCATACTATAGCATTCCATGGATTAGTTGGTTTAGGTGTTTTAGTGTTTAGATTTTGAGGGGATGTTTTGGTGGGATGGTGCCATTTACATTGATTCTCTAGAGAGAGAGTGGGAGGATGGATAACATTCATTTTTATTTTGAATGAATTTTTTGTTTAGTCTTTGGTTGTAAGAGTATTTTACTCAAATTTCATAGTTCACATCTTGTATGATTTATTTTGTCACTATGATGTACCATTCACCTATTATTCAACATTTTTCAATGTATACAGTAGATGCTCGAAGTGACTATGTCTCAAATGCTAGTTTTTCTGATTGTAATTAAATGAATAATTTTTGTGGTGTTTCTATGCTGACATTGGGTTTAACATCCAATTACATTGATTGGGATTGTTTACCCTTTTCAAGGTTCCATTCTAGTTTTAGAATCCTTTTTGTAATTTTCAAGGGATTACTGCATACTGCAGAACATGTAAATATCATGTACCTGATGTACACATAATCTACTTGGTTATGGTTGCATGTCATGGATTGGGAGATCATGATGTGAATAGGGAAATCATGTCGTGAGCTGCTATGTGTCATGTACTTGAGGTACACGACCTATAGGGGTTATATATTGGATTTTAACCAAAGGAGTCGGGGTTTTCTTTATAACATTCCATCATGGACTACACACATTGACCAAGCGGTACACATCATGACCCGGCCCATGCCCAGTTTAAAGTCACATGATTAGGTGTTTTCCTCGGTCCTTTTGTCACCAGACCTCATGTCCCTCTATGATAAACTGCTCTTATGTGTTTATCATAGGTGTCTCACCATCCGGATCAATCTAATCAGTGATAGATCATTATTGTGTTTGTAGTGTGTCTCATTGGGTATTTTTTCCCTCCACTAATTCCTTGGTATTGACCATGATAGTGACCTATCCTTGTTTTATCAGATCCATTAATTGATGATGGATGTTTCTTATTTTTTTCATCTAGATATATTTTGAGATCTTGTCTCAAAGGTCTTTAATTTGAAATTCGTGGTGAGATCAACATTCATTCTTGAGGTAAATGGTATTTCTTCAATCTTCTAACCACGTATCTTCTATTTTGAATCAATCCATTGGGGTGCGTGTTCAATTTTATGGCCTTCATTAATGGTGTTGTTGGGTTTCGTTGCATTTGGATTCTGTTGTGGGCATGTGCGACCTGAACATGGAGGTAGGTGGTTCTTTCCATAGACTATGATAATGATCTAGATTACTATTTCTTAACATATTGATATATGAAATTAGCATGATTGCTTCTATGTGTCATAAAAGGGTTTCGAAATAAAAATGGTTTTTACCTGTATTTTGATAAATTGATTTTGAAATGGTTTTAATGGTATTCAAAACAATGAAATTGAATTGTGAAATTGATCAAATGGGTTACCTTGGGAACATAAATGGTAGTTTTATCTTGATTCCATCATCCCTTGTTGTTATAATAAAGGATTTTTTTCATGGGGATCTCCTCTGTTCCCAAGGAATGTTGTTCTATGAGATCGATGTTGACATTTTGGGGGGATTAATCTGGGGGATGTCCTCTACATCCTAGGCCCGTTGTTCAAGGATCAGTTTTTGTGCACTTGATGCCTATGGTATGAGTATTATTCCACCTAGACTTATACTATTCATTGACGTTTGATACATGTACTTATGTTTTTTTTGTTTGGATTTATGAGTTAGCTTGGATATGCTTGTTTATTATCATTGAAAATGATATAGAAAATGTGATTTGAAACTGATATACCAGATTTTGTTCAGAACTATGGAAAATGGAATGATTATGATGTTTTCTATAAAATTTCTTACTACTTATCATTCCATGTTTTATTTCATAAATGTGGATAGAATATTTGTTATATAGGTACTTGATATGGAAAACTTGGATGATATACTACCATGCATGTTGGATCAAACCCTACTTACTGCATTGGAGGTGCGTGGAACTTTATTTGTCTACCGGAATAGGGAAAGAAAGATTCCCCAACGAGGCAGTGATTTTCTTGTTCGTTGGAATGGTTATTTTATGGAGAGATGGTTAGAGTTCGTCCATGTTTTCATTGGAGAAGTTTTTGTTTTTGATACCCTTGAAGTTAGACATTTCTTTTGGAGTCCTTAAAAACTATTTCCATTATTATGTTTTTATTTTTATCATTAGAGTTATGGCTTATATATTTGTTAGTATTCCACTAGTTATTCATTTCATTATATAGATGCTGAGTGGTTATTTAGGTTGGGGGAAATTTTTTCCCTCAGTTTGGAAGTTTGATGCATGGGTGCTTGTCGCCAGCCCTTGGAGATCAGGAACAACCTTATGGTATATGACAGATCGGGTTGAGTGCTGGTTTTTCGGGTAACATAGTTCAATTCGTTATAGTATGGAATCAGAAGAGGTATGTCCTCAGGAATCATTTTCATGGGACTTCTGTTAAACTAGAGATAGGACTATCCGGATTTGGGAGGTATGTTGTGATGAGTGCATGGAAGTCTCTTATCGTAACGAGACTCATGATGTCATGGGATCTCTGTATATGTGTCTCTAGTGTTGTTTTTTTCTTTTAAAAATCTTAGTTTTTTTGTTTGGGTTTTCTAGTTATGAACTAAGATTTGTTAAGTGTCAAATGGTTCCTATATTTCGGTGTGTAGCAGTATGCCCTTGAGACATCATCCATAGGTTCCTCAGAAAGGATCAACTAATGCTCTGCAAGGAAATATTTCTATGGATTTGAATCTCATTGAGACTATTGTACGGGTAGTCCGTCAGGTCAACCAGGATGTGCCACGAGTTCATAATTGTGTGGTTGATGTATAACCATGAGCTAGATTAGAATGATATTGATCCTGAGAGTTCTTGCATGAGAATCCATTGTCCATTAAAAGGAAAACTGGACCTCCATAAATGGAGGATTGGACAGATAATATCGATCAAATTTTAGAATTCGTGGAGGCACATGAGAGTATTAGGGTGATTTTCATATTGTTCAAACTTGCGGGATCTAGAAACCATTGGTGGGACTCTATGGTCCAGGAAGATAGAAAAGTGTGCTTAGGTTGGAAGAGTTTCAAAACACTATGATTTCAGTAGTTTTCATCAAAGTATCTCATGTTGGAAACATTTATGTAGTTAATATATCTATAGTAGGGAGAGCATTGGATTTCATCCTACACCAACCACATTGCTGAGCTTGTCCATTTTTCTCCAAATGTGGCATGGATTGACAAGCAAAAGGCATAAAAGTACCTACAGTGTTTACGATGGGATATTAGATAACAGGATTTCATGTTGAATCTTTCTACCAATTGCGAAGATAGTATATAGATAAATGATGGAGGAGATGGACATGGATAGATTGGTTGGATTTACTACCACTACTCTTCCAACTGTTGATAACATTAGTGGCACGCCTGGGAAGAAAAATAAGTCAAAGGAATGGTGGAAGTAGGTCTCATTAGTGAGACTTATCTGCATTTTCCATTATAGCTGGTAGTGTGCCTCCGACTTGCTACCAGTGTGGAAAGGTGTGTCACACTAGATGTTCTTGTCCCATACCCATGAAGATGTGAAATTTCTGTGGACTTTTTGGTCATCTGTAACATTATTATTAGGCTATGAATATGTCTCATTGTGTTTAGGGTTCATTAGATCCAAGGGATACTGTGGTGTAGTCAAACGCTATGAATACTATAGGGTTCCATCCACATGCCTCGAGAGTGAATCATTTACACACAGTATATGAGTTTCTAATGGATGTTGATGAAGGTCTTGGAATAGTGAAAGGTACACTATTTATTGCAGCTTCTGTAGAAACTGCATTGTGTGATATTGGGGCCTCCCACTTGTGTATATCTACATGTTTTTTTAGGTATTATTAAACATCCAATGGAACATATTCCATTTACAATAGAGTTAGTGACACCTCAAGGAAATAGTAAATAGAAGGGGTTCTAGTGTCTTTCTTGTTCATTCACAATAACTGACACGGAGTAGGTCTAAGGTTTCTCATTCTAGATCTAGAACTATTTTACGTCACCATCGATATGGATTGGCTTGTCACTCATCAAGCTGAGGATTATTGTTTTCATCAGGGTGTTTTGTTTCTTACTATTGATGTGGGATCTCATGTGTTTGAAGGAGAGTAGGACCCGAGGTCAGACATGTAGGACCATACCGTCAATTGATTAAGATCTTGTTGGTTTGTGTTGTGTTTGATCCCGATGATGATTCTTCTATTGAGGGTCTTCCTATATTTCTCTAAGAATTAAATGACATTTTTATAAACTACTTATACTATCTCCTTCTAGAGAGATAGGTAGATATCACAATTTACCTGGTGCCAGTTATGCATCCGGTATTGATGCTTTCTTACTGTATAGAACTAGCGGAGTTCAAAGAACTCAATATTCAGTTGGATGACCAGTTAGAGAAGATATTTTTTCACCCTAGTGTTTGTCCTTGGGAATCCCATGTTCAATTTTCCAAGAAAACACAGGGATTAATTTGATTATTGGTGGATGATCGAACGTTAAAGTGAGTAATGATTAAGAAAAAATTTCATTTGCCTCATGTGGATGATTTTTTTGATTATTTTAATGGAGAATAGTGGTTTTAATAGATTGATCTTCAATTTGGTTATCATTATCTCATATTACGGGAGTCTGAAATAGCAATGATGGCCTTTAAGAGCATGTGTGGGTGTTATGAATTTCTCATGATGTCTTTTGGTCTGAATAATTATCATGAAGTTCTTATGGCATGGATGAATCTGATATTTCTACAAAACATTGAAACTTTTGTGGTAGTGTTCATGGAAAATAATCTTTTTTATTCAAAGTTAATGCATGAACAAGAGAACCATCTGAGATTGGTTGTAGATATTCTCAGAAATCATCATATGTTTGGGAAGCATTCAAATTATTATTTCTAGATTAATGAAGTGATGTTTTTGGGGCACATAATTTCTGAGTGTGGCTTATTAGTTGATCCAAAGAAGGTAAACGTTGTCTTATCATGGAATAAACCATGAAATGTCTTTGAGATACGAAAAATGCTTCTACTTTCTGGATACTACTGACGATTTTCTATGGAATTATATAATATGGAATCAACATTGAATTCTCTTACAAACAAGGTAATGAAATTTCCATTGGATATGACGTGTTGGAGTTCTTTCAGTGAACTAAAACAACTTCCAACAGTTGTTTTTGTTTTGATATTTCCTTAGCCGATAAGGGGTATGTGGAGTTCGTTGTTGCATCTAGTGCTGGTATTGGATGCATGCTTATGTTAGATGATCATGTGGTAGCTTATGGATCTCTATACCTATGACCATGTGAAGATAACTAACCCAGTCATGATATAGATCTTGTAGCGGTAATGATTGCGCTTAAATGTTGGTGGTACTGTCACATTGGGGAGAAGTTCACATTTTTCTAAAATCATAACAGTATGAGCTATATCTTTTCCCATAAGGAAATGAATATTATATAGAGATGATGGATATAGTACCTTAAAAAATTTGACTTCGACATCACCTACACTCTAGGGAAATGTTATGTAGTTGTAGATGCTTTAAGCAGAAAGGTACCATAAGAGGATGTTCTGGAATCGAATGAGGAGTTGAATCTTATGGGGTTTTCCACTCAGTTGCACCTGGATGATCAAGAGGATGTCCCTGGTATGGTTCTGACTAGTTATTAGTTGACATCATCTCTCTTGGAGTCTATCTTTCAATGTCAACAATAAGATGATGAGATCATTTGATTTTGTAAAACCATTATTTTGGGGAGACACTTCCTAATTTTTCCCTTTCGTTAGATGGCATACATGACTTCAAAATGTGAGTTGTCAGCCCAATATCTATGAGACGTTTGGTTTTGTTTTATTATCATAGGTCATCATGGGCCATTCATACCGGATAAAAATATATGTTTTATGAAATAATAAGATGGTTCTGGTTGTCTGGTATGAATCATGACATTGTAGATTATGTTTCCCACTATTACACATTCCAGCGGATAAAGGAAAAGCACATGAAACCTTATAGATTTCATTCGCCACATCCATTGTCAGATTTAAAGTGGGACAAGGGGTCCATGGATTTTTGGGTTCGTTTTCCACAGACACCCAAAGGTAAAAATCGTATCTGGATGGTTGTTGATCAGTTGAGGAAGTCTGCTCATTTCATTCCTATTTAATACACCACTATATTTGATGATCTAGGTATGCTATTTGTGCAAGATATTTTGAGGTTACATGGTATTAGATATGATATTGTTTCGTATTGGTATCCTAGTTTTATTTCAAGGTTATAGGGGAGTCTTCAAGAGGCAATAAGGACTTAGTTAAATTTGATCATAGCTTACCATCCACAAACAGATGGCTAGACGGAGCATGTAATTTATATCCTAGAGGATATGCTTCAAGGATGTGTAATTTATTTCAGTGGATCGTTGGAGAGCCATCTAGGACTGGTTGAGTTTTTTTACAATAAAAGTTATTAGTCATTGATCATAATGGCACCATTTGTGGTCTCGTATGGTTTCCAGTGTCGATCACCTCTTTTTTGGGTTGTGGTTGGTGAAGTATATTTGGTTGGACCAAGACTAGTCTATGAAACATTGAAAATATTCTTGATGTGTGAGGAAGTATGGTTATGGCCCAGAGTCAACAAAAATAGTATGAATATCAGAAGTGGTTTCCTTTGGAGTTTTCCGTTGGTTACAAGGTTTTCATGAATGTTTCTCCTCAGTTGGGTCACCATTGTCTAGGAAAACAGGGTATGCTGGCTCCAAGATTTTTTGGAACATCTTAGATCACTAAATGTCTTGGGAAAGATGCTTATTGGTTAACATTTCTGGCACAGTTGGTAATCATTCATGACTATTTCCACATAACGTAGCTGAAGATGTATCACCCTAATTCCTGTGAAGTTCTGAGTTAGGAAGAAATTGAGCTAGAACTAGAGGATTCCATTATGGAGAAATTAGTGGTTATCATTGAATTTCAAGAAAAATTCATTCATGGGATGCCTATTTGGTTGGAAAATGTTCTATGGCAATAATGATCCGATTTTCATGAGACTTGGGAACAGGATTCATTAATAAGGGGGTGGAAGACTCATACTTTTCTTGGGATTACACCATACACATGTCTTCTGGGGGACGAAAAGTCATTATAGTTGGGAGTTTGTAACATCTCGTTATGTTGATCAGGTATGTGTCCACGTTTTATATGTTCCTTTATGGTGTTAAATTACTTTATTGTGATTTTTTTGGGTTTACTGCAAACTGTAGAACAAGTGCATGTTGAGTACCTAATGTGCATGTCATGTAATTGTTGGTGGTTTTAATTCATGGATGGGAGATCATTTTGTGAATGTGGAGATCATGCCATGAGTTGGTACACATCATGTACCTGAGGTACACATTGTGTAGTGGTTAAATAATTGATTTTTAACCCGAGGTGAGTGGTTTTTCTGCGTAACTTATCCAGCGTGGACTACATGCTGTGACCAAGGGTTACACTTCATGACCCAACATATTCCCAGTTTAAAGTCATGAGTTAGAGAGTTTTTCTTATTATTTTTCTCTCCTGAAATCATGTATCTTGGCCCTACAATGATCTGATGTGTTTTCTTAAGGAGTCTCACATACCAGATTGATCTGATCAGCATTGGATATTTGTTGCATTTGGGATGTGTCTCTCTGGGTAAGTGCTCGTGCCGATTCTTCCTTGCGAATGATCATGATAATTCCATAGCCTTACATTATCAAATCCTCTGATCCAAGATGATTTTTCTTATTTTCCTCATCAAGATCCATTGTGAGATCTTGTCTTGGAAGTCATTCCATAGCCAATTTTGGTGGTGCAGATGTTCGATAGTGATGTACGTCGACATTCCTCTAATGTCAAACCCATATCATTCTATTTTGAATCCATCATTTGAGGTGAAGGATTGATTCTAGGGCCTTATTTGAGGGTGTTTTTGGGTCATTTTTCATTTATATTCTATTGTGGGGGTGTGTGACCTATACATTGAGGTAGGTGGTTTCGTCTCTCACCTATGATAATAATCTTGATTGTTATTTCTTAATAAATTGATTAGTGAAATTAGGATGATTGTTTGTGTGTGTTTAAAAATGGGTTTGAATGAAAAATGTATTTTCCCTTGATGTTGATAAATTGATTGTGAAATTGTTTTGAATTGTTTTCAAAGCATTGAAATTGAATTGTGAAATTGAGCACAAGAGTCACCTTGGGTACTTACCTAAAAGGATTACCTTGAGATGATGGTCCATTATTGTTATTATCAAATAGGTTTGTCTTGGTCATTTTAACTATTCCCAAGGACTGTTCTTATAGGAGACCGATATTTACTTTTTTGAGGGATTAATCTTGGAGTTTTCCTTTATTCCTAGGCCTGTTGTTCAAGGATCAGTTTTTGTGAACTGGATTTGAATGGTACGAGTTTTCTGCATCCTAGAACTATAGTATTCCTTGGTTTGTGATACCTGTGCTTCTATTTTGTATTTCTCAAAATTTTGAGTTATCCTAGATATTCATCTTTCTTCCCACTGAAAATGACATGTAAAATAATTTTTGAAACTGATATACATTCTTTTATTAAGAACTACAGAAAAGGGAATATTTTCCATGTTTTCCATAAAACTACTTCCTATTTATCATGCCATTTTTTAAAAAAAATATCATTCATCATTTTTTATATAGAGACATGTTATGGAACACCTGGGTGGAATTTCCCTCTCCCTATTATCTCACACATTGTGCATTGATTCAGTGGTGCGTAGACCTTTGTTTATCTTACAGTGCAAGGAAAGGAAAGGCGCCATAGTGAGGCATTGGGGTTCATGTTAGTTGGGATGGGTAGATAGTGGTCATATGATTGTTGTTATTATTTTTCATTATTGGAGTAGTTGTTTGGTTTTGAGTCCCTTGTAGTCGGACTTTTCTTTTGGTGTCTTTAGCCATTGTTTCTATTGTTCGGTATCAATTGTTTTCTTTATTGTTATGTAATATATATTTTTTAGTAATATATTATTTCTTCTTATATATATATATATGATGTGTAGTCATTAATTTTGGGTGAAAAAATTCCTTAAATTTTTTAATTTGATGCATGGGTTCTTGTCGCCAACTCGTGGGATATAGGAATACCCATTTGGTATGTGACCGATCGGGTCAGGTGTTATGTTTCAGGGCAACCCAACTTCTTTCTTTACATAGGGTGTCCCAATGTGTAATTTATTGGAATTGTTAAATTATTACATCAATTTTATTACTTTATAAAAGGGATTATATGATTCCATCATGGTGATAGTGGATCAGTTTATGATGTGGAATCATTTCCCATCCATGAAAGAGTTGAGATACAAGTATATATTTATGATGTAACATGTGTTTCAAATTTGATAGGTTTATATGGTGTTTATCATGATCATAAATTATAAAACTATCAATTCTTCCATGAATATGGAATGTTATTCATCATTACATTGACTATTAGATTACGATTACAACAATTTTATATCATTATAAAAAAGTGACAATGTTTGGATGATTCAAATGCAAAATAACAGGTTGTACAGAACTATTTTATACTTTCGGGGAATTTGGGTGAAGCACCATCACAAGTTCAGTATTACAATACTAATATCAACCAATTATCTATTGGAATTTCTAAAATTGTTATATTTTTTGGGAGAACATTAAAATAAATTTTGTGAATGTATGTGGAAATAATATTTGTGATCCCTTAACCATATTTTGAGACTAGAATGACTAAGAATATTCATGAAATTAATTAAAGGATTTAAGTTTATCAGGATCATTTGAAGACGTATTTCAATCATAGTATATAATCATTGGAGTTCACAGTTATATATTATATATATTAGTGGATGATTATCACTATCATGGGAATTAATATTTAGGTAATGGTAGTATGTTGTAAAATTAGTTCATCAAAAAATTTGAGCAACTAGAGTTTTTTAGAAAAGTTTCTTATTAGTTAGAATATCCTATATTATAACATCATATTCAATATTTTTCCCATGTGTTATAAATTTCATGTATCAACACTTTTACTATGAGGTCATAGATTTGGATGAGTTGGGGATTGACGAGGATGCAACTACCAATGAGTACCCTACTGGCATTTTGGATCATGAGGAGAATTTGTTTTGTAGGAGTGTTATTCACATTGACTACATCTTATAAAATAATAGTGACTTATATGTGTGTTGATTTCAATGTGTAACACAATATATTATATTCTTTTTGAGTTAAATTGAATTCATATTATAAATATTGGATATTATTACACTAACTGGATTATGATTGTCATCTTACCTATGTATTTTGGTGATTTCATTCATAGAGGGATTCATATTTGAATCAGATTTTATGATCAATTATTTTTTTGGTTGTTTTATTCAATTAATTGATCCATTTTTTGATTATCTAGGATCATAATAATTGGAGATAAATTTAATATGATGTCCATTAAATTTATACAATATTATATTGGTATTGGAAATTATCAGAGTAATTATGATGGAGTGTAGTAGATGGGAGTGTTGTTTTAATAAAAATGTTCCTTAAAAACAGTATAATAGACAATGTACATGTGTTTTGTTCTAGGATCAATTTGATTGAGAAGGGATATTTCTATATTCTTATGTGGTATACTATGGTGGTTGGTATTTTTTATAAAGATTCCTTATTTATTGAATCAAAGGCCAGGCTATTTTGGTAGATTTAGTTTTACATATAGAGTGTGTATTCGAGACAAGTGTATAGTGTCATTGCATGGAATTTATTGATTCTGTAATGGGGGGATCAATGGACTATGGTGGTCTGGGTGGAGGATTTCACAGTGCTTGCATTTTTTGATAGTTTTGCCATATTGTAGATAATCTCTCCTTAGTGGGGTTCTAGAGTTGATTATGTTCCATTTGTAAGTTAAAGATTTTTCAAATGATTCGTTGATGTTCAAATATTGCACCATTAATTTCCTAGATTTGACATGGCCATCAGTAACACCACATTTTTTCACTATTTTTACCCTTTAAATAATTAATATGATGAATAAATTATTAGACATGGAACTCCAATGAGAAATAAATTTTATTGAGATAAAATTTTACAATACAATAAACACTGTAATGCATTATGAGAATGCAATATGAAACATCATTAAGAATATTTATAGATGAATAAATCCCCAGTAAAAAAAATTAATATAAAATCATTGTCCTCGCGGTTTTCCATGATGAAAATCATCGATAATATATATATATGTGCAAGTTACATAATTTGAAATATCGTAGACATATTGACCAAGACGTGATTACATAAATGAATATCAAACAATATATTGAATGTAAATTAATCATTATAAATATTGGTTTTATATATTGTCCTGGGAAATAATTTCATTTGATTGACATGTGTCTTATATGTATATATATTTATATTTTTTTGGTAACTAGTTAAAAGTAAAAAAATGAATATAATATAATATTTTATTAAAATATTTTATTATACGAATTTAATTTTTTTGTGTGATGTATTATTATTATTATTAATGAATTATTTGATATTGAATTAAATGAATTATTTTAAAATTAATTTATTGATGAAATTTAAATGTATGATGATAATATATTTAATTTAATTTAATTTTTTAAAAATATTTAATGTTTTACTTCTTTTAATGAAATATTTTTCAGGTATATTTTATTTTATATTATCAAAATAAATTGATCACTATTAAACAATGAAATTAAAATAAATATTTACAATGTAAATATATATATTTTTTAATTTCTAACCAAAAAAAATATGACTGAAATCATTTTATGCTTTGAAATTCCTTTCATAGATAATTATGTTTTTCTTCTTTTTATATGAAACTAAATTATTTTATATTTTTTAAATTAAATAAAAATAAATTCATTTCATATTTGGAATAATTAAATTCAATTTAGGTATTATGTATACTTTTAATTTATAACATAAAGATATGTTATTGTGGTAAGTGTAAGACACCATGATAAATATGAAAGGTTTATTTTTGAAAAAAAATTCTAAAAACATTTATTTAATTATTATATAAAAAAAATTATAATATATACTTCAATTTATCATTGTAATTTAATTTTTTTATATAAAATACATATTCTAATACACATTTAATTTGAAATTTATTTGAAATTTGACTAATAAAACATAATATTTTAAAAAGGAAAATTTCAATAAAAATACGTTTTAAGTAGATAATATGTTTTATTTTAAAATTGAATTTTCTTATTTATTTTTGTTGAAGGAAATTAAATAGTGTCTATATATTATGTTTAAAACTCAAAATTTGGAAAGTGGGATAATCCAATATTTTTTTAAAAATGTACAATGGTAAATATTTAGACATGGTTAAATGGGTAACATTTCATGGCTTAAGTATTATTAAATTAACAGTACACATAAAACCTCCAGAGTAAGTATTTTAGCGGAAACTTCATATGCACATATCTAACATAACTTTTTTACCTGGCGTAGCTAACTCCCTGTATATTCTATCTTAGTCCCTCTTATAACATTGGTTTTGGTGGAAATGTCCCTTAATTTCACCAAAAAAGGATCCAACTTTCACAAACTCCATGATATATCTATAATTATAATATCACTATAAAATAATTCCATTTTAAATCTCTTATATACATTTATATGTATTGATTCATTTTTTTAAAATGAAGGAGTCTCAAGTCATCCATTTCCAAGAGTCCCTCTATGGTAAGAGTCAAGCTGTCAACACGAGTATTATCCCCTCCCCAACAATTTTGTTCTATAATTTTTTTTATCTGTCTATCCTCTAATAACATTTACCATCTTAATAGTCACTAAACAATATCATTAAATTTATATAATGATGATATTGTAATAAAATGATGGCATTCATAGTTGTTGGAACATCCATGTTTTAATGCTCACAAATCATATTAATTATGTGTTTATTGGATTCAGTATTTTGTATAGAATTTTATCATATAAGGGAGTTTGATGAAATATTGGCTAGTGTTGGAAATACTATTAATTAGAAATGAGTCAAAACCTGAAATGAATCACCATTTAACATAATTCACCCTTGAATATGACCTACCATTAAACTTCACTTACCACCAGAGTTGATTCACCTTAAAAAATTTCTCACCACTACGATTAACTCACCAATAATAATTGGTGATATCCAGACCTGAGATACCATCAGATGAACAAACATTGAGATGATTCACTACTGTGATGGGTCTCCAATAATATGTGGCACTACTAAGATGACTCGCTACTGATCACACATCACTTTCAGACCTAACCTACCATTAGATGACCTACGGCTTGCCTAACTCACAATTACCCTTACTCAATTCCAGAAATGAGTAACTACCAGGCTACCCCTCTATTAAACTTATAGGGAATTTGAATGAAATACATCCAAAAAATATACCATTAATTTAAATGTGGTGTATTATTTAAATATTATTAATTATGTATTCCACGAATTAATTGATGATTTTGTCATACCTAAGTATGATGTTGAAGAAGAACCATATGATTTTTCTTAAAATTTAAATTGAATCCTGTAATTTATATAATGAATTATCCCTAATGCATGATGCATGCTATCCAAGTGTGAATACATGTAGAATTATACCTACTAAATACTTATAGGATCATTTATAGAAGAGCCAATAGGCTACATCCTTTCCCACTGTCGGATAAAATATATACTTACCATACACTTTTTGGTAGAAATTTTTAGAGAAACAACTCAAGCTCCATTCTAATGAACACCCTTGAAGACTAAGGAATATAGATCACATATGAACTAGAAAATTCACCTTTTATAAACCATATTTATCATTTTTTTAAATTTTTATATTAATTTATGTGTATTGTGTAATATACAATATTTTTAATAAAGACACCATCTCCTACACTGTAACTAGAAAATAGTTGATTTTTGATTCTCTCACTTTTTATCTTCCTACGCATGGAGTTTGGAGATGTAGTCCTTTTATTGTGTAATGTATGTTATTCCATTGGTTATTATGTAATTGGTCTATTTGATGCTAGGGTATCTTGTATACTATTGTATGTATACCCTATCTAGGTTGGGTATCAACATATATTAATATAACCTTCTTCGGATCATATGATCTTCACGTAGAGGTTATTAGCAATCAGCTTTATTCTAATCCCCTTATAATATTTTGATCAGTGGTCCTTTTTTAGTTTCTTTCTTAACAATGCATTTCAAATTTATATATTTTAAATGAAAACAAAATATTTTCATTAATAGTTAATATTAATTTCTATTTATAAAACCTTTATATTGAGTAAATTTTTTTCAAATGATAATGTAATACATATATAATTTTCACTATCACATAATAACTCTTTGAGAATTATTTCAAATTAATATAAATTATTTTTATGTATTGTTATGATTAACTATAAAATTTTAATTAAAATTGGGGGACTCTATTTGATGTATTTTTCAATAGAAATATTTATTGGGAACTGAATTCACCTCCCCTCCATATTAAGTTATGCACTCTGGCCAACATTTCTTATCGATTGTTTTTTAAGATATTTTCAACAATGAATTTATTTTTTCTTTAAACATATGAAATTTCTATTATTTATAAACATATTTATTAAAATAGATAATATTAATGAAGTTTCTTATACCAATATAAATCATTTTATTAATGTAAAAACAACTCTCAATAAAAAAATATATGATAATACACATTATAATAATGGGGATTGAAATATGGAATTCTATAAAAGATAATTATGAATTAAATATGACAAGTATAATTGAATGGGATGATGATACTTAAACTTATTATAAAACCAATTAAAATTCCATTAATTCAAATTATTGTTCCTTAGGTGATAAATATTTGTACATGATATCATCTTGATAAACTACATATGAAATATGGGACAAAATATTTTTTCACATGAAGGGTCATCTAATGTGAATAAAATGTGGTTAAATATATATATATATATAATTAAATATGATAGTTTATTTATGAACCATAATGAGATTATTTCAAATATGTTCCTTAAGTTCAACACGATAGTGAATATAATGAATTCATAATGGAATATGGTTTCTAAAAATGACCAAATAATGAAACTATTGAGGTCTCTTTTAGAAATATAGAGAGGATCCTCAGCTTTAATTTGGGAATCATATGATTTTTGTAAAATATCCATAAAAGAGTTAATTAAGAAATGTATTATGAAGCGATTAAGGTAAATCTAAAAGAGGAAGAGAACCCAATGACCATATCTGTAGCATTCAATAATTTTTCAACAAAATAGAATGAAAAAGTAAAAGCTAGAAGTTTTTGTGATGAGGAATCACCAGTGGATAGTGATGAAGTGGTGGCCCATCTGGCCAGAATGTTTGTATGGTTCCATAAGAAGAATAAATTCGTTAGGAAACCAATATATAAAAGAATATATGAAAATAGGGTAAATTGGGTGAAATATAGGAACAAGGATGATAATCAAAATGATATCATCTATTATGAATATAAGAGGAAAGGGGATGTCAATGTTGAATTATCCGATCTAATGTATAATATAATTAATGAAGAATAAGATATAAAATAGAAGAATCATATAGAATTAATCTAGAGTGGTTTTTATGAAAGATAAATTTATTCAATCTGAACCCATAGTGAAAAATAGTATAGAAGAAAAATGCGTTTGAGGATAAAAAATCTAAGGTATTAAATATATTTCCTTATACTTCAATAATTATTCCTAATAATTATAGAGAATAAAATATTGATGAAAAAATTTCAAATGAAGAAATGATTGAATACTTTAATGTTTTTTAATATTAATTAAATGAGACTAAATATAAATATTTGACTTTTAAGAGACATAATTAATTATCTTTTAATGTTAAAAATTAACATTCTGTATAAAAGTAGTAAAATACTCAACCTCTAAATGTAAATGTTTAATAGACATTATCTAATGAAAAAGTAAAAATGACATAGAGATATTTACTAAAATTTTAGATAATCATTCTCAAAAATATGAAAAATAGATAGCACATAATTATATAACTTGCTCAGTATAGAAACATAGATATATGTGAATTACAAAGAAAATTTTTATTCCTATATCCATTTTGGTCCCATGAATTTTTGGGTTACAAAATAATTTTCAGTATAATATTATTATGTATGGAATATATTGGAATAGATCTAGTAATGTTCTATTATAACTATATTGATGTTTTTCATGAAATATGAATAGAGATTTATAATGCTTCGAGAACTTGATAAAGGTTGATGGTGGATATATTACCTTTGGTTATAATGATAAAGGTAAAATAATTGGCAATATCCCAGTTGGTAATTCTAAATATGTTTTAATTTCTAGAGTACTATTTGATGACAGTTTAAAATATATTCTTCTAATAATTTCTTAGATATCTGATTTTTTTAGTGTAATATTGGAAAATAATGATAGTAATTTTTTTGATTTAACATATTATTTTATATTTACATCATTGAGAGAATAAATTTTTATAATATTAATTGAAATTCATATAATTTTCAAAATATTTCTTCTCTAAGTGCCTTTAAAAAGGATGCATATAATTTTCATAATAATTTATTCCCTTTTAATATTTACTCAGATAGAATGAAAACTAGGAAACTGTTCAAAAAATATCTTCCTAAACGTGTGTTCTCAAATTGATAAAGACGGTTGACCATGATAAAAATGAAAAAACACAAAATATCTTTTAAATCAATTATAAAATTTTCATTTGATGAACCCCTAGAGTCAGTTCACATAGATTTATTTGGAACATCTAATGTTTCTATATTAAATAGTAAATAATATGACTATGTCCGTATAGATGAATTTTATAGGTATACATGGGTGTTGTTTTATCTCACAAAAGTGTACACTGCTCATTATATACAATGTATGATAAATCTTTTGAAAATCAGTGTGGAGTTTTGATTAATAACATTAGGAGGGATCCTAGCCTCGAGTTTGAAAATAAATACTTGGAATTATTTTCCATAAAAAGTGGATACAATCACAACCTTTTTCAACTAGGACCCCACAATAAATTATGGTTGTGGATAGAATAAATAAAACACTCTTTGAAATTTCTTAGACTACGCTTAATGATTATGAACTTCATCATTTATTTTTATATGAGGCTATGAATATAGCATGCTATATAATTAATATATTATGAATCATATCCCATTTAAAGAAAAAAATTATTGAATTTTTTATTAGAAATCCCAAGGATAATTACCTTAGATATTTTCATTGTAAATTCATTATTATTAATAAAAATTATAATTTTAAAAAATTATTATAATAGTGATAAATGAATATTTCTTGATAAATAAATATCTAATAAATATTATAGGGTGTATAGTATATTATCCAAGACTATTGAAGAATATGTTGATGTTATGTTTGATGAGAAAAATATACAAGATCCAAAGACCCCATTAGAAAACCATATGGACAATTTATCACCTATAGAAATAAATTTTAATATATATGAATCTTTTGTAAAACAAGTTGAAAAATAATCATATTCTTAGGAGAGAACTAAACTTGAACAAGTAGATGGAAATGAGATAAACATACCTTCTTTTCAAAGATTTATTATAACTCATCAATACCATCCACTATATGTCTTATTTGGAGGTCTAGACAGTGGTACATAGACTATAGATTTTATTAATGATGAACTATGGGTAATTAATATGATGAAAAAATATGTAATTAAGAATAAATAAAGATTTTTAACTTGTTTATAGACCTTGATAAAGATTTAATATTAACACATAATGGGAATTTATAAACATGGTTGATGAACATGAAATAATAGTAAAATATAAGGCAATACTAGTTGAACAATGATATACTCAAGAAGAAGGTACTGAATATGAGGAAACTAAAACATGTGTTTCCAGACCTGAATCTGAAAGAGTATAGCTTTCTTAGGTATCTAATTTTAATTTTAATCTATATCAAATGGAAGTTAGAAGTAAATTATTTAATGGTTATAAAAATTAGTATGTTTTTGTTGAACAACCCATTGATTTTCAAAATAATCATTTTCAAAATCATGTTTTGAAACTATCAGAACCTATATACAATTTAAATAATGCTCCAAGATCGTGGAATATAGGCTCAAATCATTTATAATTTCTAATGTTCTTGGAAAATTTATACTTAATACTATACTTTTGTAAAATTATTTTTAACATTTTTTTAGTAGTACAAATCTTGGGAGATTATATTATCTATGGATCATTGAAAAATACATTGTGTACTGATATTTCCAAAATAAATAAAATTTAATGTAAAATGATGTTAATATATTATCTAAAATTATTTATTACTTTTCAAAATTTTCAAAATAAACATGTAATTATATTAAATTATGGAAAATAAACAAAATACCTTCAAAAATATTTTGGGTTGGATGACTATAATTATCGTGATAGTCTTATGAGATCCACAGGGAAGTTTTTTCCTGATGATACTAGGAATTAAGTGGATCAAAATATTTATAAAGGTATGATTGGAAGTCTTATCCACCTATATTCTATATGGAATGATATTATGTTTACTGTGTGTATGTGTGCTCTATTTCATGATAATAGAAAAGAGTCACATTTACTTTTTGGTAAACTGAGTTTAAAGTACATCAAATATGCCACAAATTTAGGATTTTTCTACCCAAGTGGAAAAGCATTTGACAGAGTGGGTTATTTAAATTATAATTTTTTTGTTTAAGATAGATAGAAAAGGATCATTTAGAACACTTATTCTTCTGGGAATGTGTCTAGTATCAAGGTTAGAAGAAACAAAATTATATTTCACTTTCAACTACTATAGTTGAATATATTAAAACATGTTGTTTATATGCTCATGCATTGTGGATGGGATACACTCAAACAGCCTATGTATACAAATTCATACATGTCCCTATAAATTGGGACCACATAAGTGAAATAAAAATCTCTAAAAATATGTTATCTCAAAATGGAACCAAGAACATTTACTTATGATGATAATTTTTGAGAGATAATTTTTAAATTGGTGATATAACTCTTGAGTACCTTGGAACTAAAAATAAACATGTTGATATTTTTACTAGACATTAAATTATGAGAAAATAATCTACATAAAAATTAAGTTAGGAATGATAAATTTTGGTTAGACATTTATTTTTCCAAATTTCCCACCATTGGAACATCAAAATTTGGGAAATGAAAGGTCTTTGGTTTTGAGTAAATAAGGTTTCCTTATTAATTTCCCATTCCATTATTTTTGTAAAATCGCAAACACTCTATCACAAGGAAAAATATTTTTCCCAAAAGATTTATCTTAATAAGGATTTTTTTTCAAGGAAATTTTCTCCTTACATTTTTTTCATTCTTCAAAATAAGGTTTCTATAAATCTAACACTTTTTATTTCTAAGTATAAAATTCAGTTTCATTTATAAAACCTCATAATCCTATAAATACTAAGATAGAGAGCCTTCTATTTTCAGTTTCAGAATTCAGGTTCCGAATTCTTAGAATTCAAACTCCGAACTATCTGAAATTCAGATTCCTAATTATTTGAATTTCTGAATCCGAATTCTCTGAATTCAGACTCCAAATTCTCTGAAATTTGGATTCTGAATTCTCTAAAATTCTGATTCTGAATTATCTAAAATTCGGATTCTGAATTATCAGAAATTTGGATTGTGAATTACTCATAATTCAGACTCCAAATTAATATAATTCCGGCTCAGAATTCCTTAGAATTCAGACCATGAATTCTTCATAATTAAGATTCCCAATTCATTAGAATTATGTCTCCACAATCGATATAATTCAGTTTCTGAATTCCTTAAAAAATATAATTTCAATATCTATGTGATATAGACTCTGAATGATTATTTTCATATAATCTGAACATTATTTTTCCTTAGAATCTGAAAAATTGATTTGGTTATGCAACAATATATTTCATACCCTTACTATAGTTAAGAAACAATGTCGTGTAATCTATTTCTAATTAACTATTGATTGAGTGACACATGTATTGGTCCCTCTTATATTCAAAGAAAAATATTACCGTTGGAGGATGGTGCAGACTGTTGGATAAGTTCCCATAAATTAGATAACATTTGAATGATCTCGAGACTTTTGAATGAATCAGTTGATCACTCTAGTTCAGCTTTCTTCGTGCAACTCTAATTATTGATGTGTACAATCATGGACTTCCAAGGATCAGAAGAGGAAGGAGCTGACTACCTTAATGTTCGAGGACTTCCATGGATAGGAAGACAGAGGTGCCAACTACCATAAAGATTGAGGTCTTGTGCGGATACGAAGATGGATTCTGATATTCCTTTCGAGGGATTACCCTGGTGTGGGTAGACAAAAATTCTTGGTATTATAAATCAAGGGACATTTATCTAAGGTTGTTGGATACCCTTCACTATTGGTTAAAATATTTCATACTTGTTACTTTTATTGTTTCATGTTTATTTTATTTTTCATTTTGATTAATATGGAATGAATAACTATGTTATTATTTCTTTTACTTGTATACTCTGATTAGTTAGATTCTATACACTTTAAGGTTGAATATTTTCCTTGTAAACATTTCTTAATTTTCAATTCTGGAACCATATTTCGGGAACCTACCAAGTTTGTAGAACTAAGAGGTCTTGTGACATAAAATTTTTTAACTTTGTTAAACATAGTTTTCCTCAAGGTTAAAAATGAATGTTTTATACCAACTTTAAAGGTTCCAAAGGAATTTATAAAGTATACAATTCACCCCACCCCCCACTTGTATATTGAGCATCTGCATTCATATTTCGATCCTACAATTGAAATTAAGTCTCCATTGCAATTTTTTTGGATTAAAATATTTATTACATTTTATTTTATATATATTATTTTGAATTATTATTGTGAAATCCATGACTAAATAAATTATACCCTTTTTCTAATTTCGACACACACACTCTCGCATATCTTGACCTTCAAGATCATCCACTAATATTCATCTTCTAACCATTATCCTTCCCTCTAAATCTCCTAATAATTTCAAAATATTTTCAATGTTTACTGTTAAAAGAGGTATTGTTTGGACTCACTATGATTCAAATCGATTGAAAAATCCTACAGTTGATTTAGCCTTATCCGTAGTCTGGCAGTTGAACCTGAAACTTGAAAATCGAACAGAGATACCTGAGAATGATGTTAATTAATAGTGGTTGATGTTAGTAATATTCTTGGTTATAATAGTGATATTGGTCTTGGGATGGATGGACTAGTTTATGAAAAATTAGCGACCATTTTATCCAAGTATGGTACCTTTGTTTTATTGAAATGATGATTTCTATTTTAGGGAATATAAATGTTTTATTCGATGAAGGATAAAAGGAATGATTATAGTTTAATCTTTTAAAAAACGGATTGATGTCTTAATTTTCATAATAAATATGTGTAAAATGTATATAAAGGGTGATCCCTAGTGATTATTATTATTATTTATGGAAATTATTTGGTAGTTCTTACTAGGGATGGGACCCTAAGTAGACCTATTGTAATATAGATGGATAGTGAGTTTCATTTCGTATTTAATTGTATTCAATATATAGTATCCTTGAGAAAGGGTATTTTAGTGCAATGAGATACCATAACGTATATATTCTATAAATAATGAAAATGGGATATAAGATCAACCTATTCAAATATCTGACATTGTATATAATTGTTATGTGTATGAAATATTCCATGATAAAATCCATTATTTATCCTAATCTTATTTAGGCCATGCTTGATGAAAATGGAATAGTTGTTGATAATGTGGATTCTAATGGAATGTGTGGTGGTTCTTTCTTAACCAAGGTAATCTGAAAAATAATGAGGATAAAATGAAATCCTTAGATTATAAAGAAAGTTGTTGATGATGAATAGTTATATGAGGAGGTTAATCATATTGATCACCCTTCTAAGATAATGAATGTTGTTTATCCTTTATTAGATCTAGATTAAGTGGTAGAATATTCAGATGAAGAAGATGAAAATATATTGGTTTTTTCTACTAGTAATGAGGAATAGGTCTTTGTTGAGGAGGGTAGTTACCCATCCATACCTAAGAGCCTGAATATTATTTTTGGTCTAGCTTTTTAACTTATATCACTACCTACTAAAGATAGTATTCTATGTTAAGGAAGTGAAGAAGAGGAAATATAAGCTTAAGAAGAAGTATGATTTGGGAGTGACTATTCCAAATCCAATAGGGAGGTTGTGGATGTATTTGATCAAGAAAATGGATGATAAAATGTAGGTGATAAAGGTAATGGTAATAGTGAAATTGGTAGCGATAAGTAATACTATTTAGAATAAAAGTAATTAGAAGATTATAAAATCGAAATAGATGGTAATGATGTAGGAAATTAAGATTCAGATATATGTAATTGCGAATATGAACATGAATGTCTGTATGATCTTGATTTTACTCATAAGGAATATTATTCTGTTGTTGTTTGTCGATATTATAGGTATGAGGAGATTCTAATCCATTTTTATGATGTTGAAGAAGATTTTTTATATGTGTTAAGGGAGAATATTAAGTGGGAGGAAACTAAAATTTTTCTAATCCACCATGATGAAATTGTTTATAGTGATCATATTGAGCCTACTAATGTATCTTATTTTTATATGGGTGTCTCAAAGTAGAATAGATTCCAAAAATATGTGTGACTTGGCATGATGCATTCTGATTCAGATAATGATCAGAGTTTTCCACCATTGAATAGTGGACCCACTACATTAGTTTCAGATTAGGAGGATCCTAAGGGTTAAATTATTGAGTACATAGATTCTATAATATTACATTAGAGTTATTCATCAAATGATCTTGATATGCCACATGAGTTTTTGAGGAATATTGTTCACAATAGTGACCATGTGTATAAGATGGTCAATTGATGACTAAATAATGACAGATATGATTGATAATCAATTAACAAAGATGGTAAATATTATATTTCCAGGATATACACCAAACATGAGCTAAACTCTCATTTAATGTTTCTAAAAGAGAATATTTTTATTCCACCGGTTCCCCAAGAATTAATGTGGAAACATAATCATTTGAAGGTGATGAATCGAGTGATTAAGTTAATTATAGTGGAAAATAATAATTTCTTCTATGGAAAAGATTGTTGTGGTGATATCATTATCGAAATAATTAAAATGATAAATCCATTTATCTATCTATAAGGAACTATATTTATATCTCATGAGGTCATTCTAGTGACATCTCATTAATCTCCTCTGTACATTATCTATGAAATGTACAGACAATATGTTTTTTGGAATTCAAATAATCCATTTCCTGAACAGTTTCACCCTCTTCACATGTTTCAGTATAATAAGTACAATACATTTAACTAGATATAATCCTAGAGAAACCAAAACCCACTACTTATGTCCCTTTAATAACTATCTCATATTAAACTTCTACTTGTTTTCGCTTTAACTTTAACATGGGGAAATACTCAATTGATCTAAGTCCATAGGCTAAGAGTGTTTCAGATTGGGCTTATATCTATAGTAGGGGATTATTTTATGATTTTTTGTATATCTATATGGATTTCATTTAATTAATTTTTCCAATAAAAGAATTTCTCTTATTATTCATTTTTTTATTTTAATATCAATTTTCTTAACTTCACTTTTTCTTAATCCTAAAAGGGGATGAAGAACTATGTAATTTATAATAGAATTTTATTTATGAACCAATTATTATACATTTTTTATTATTTGATACCATAATTTTGATACTGATTTTAATTAATATCATTAATACCATAATCAATTTTTTATTCAATTTTAAAATCTATGTTTAAACCCTTATATAATCATTTTAATGTGTTATGAGAATATTTTTTACGAAAATATTTATAATAAACATGATATTAATTATTCTGTGATTTTTTATCTTCAAAATGATGGTGATTGTTGGAACCTCCTTGTTTTAATGATCAAAAATCATATTAAATATGTGATTAATGGTCTTATTATTTTATGATTGAATTTTATAATATAAGTTAGCTTGATGATCTATTGGCTATGTTTTCAAATGACTCACCATAAGAAAATATTCTCCACTATAAATGAATCACCATTGGTCATAAGTCACAATTACAGATGACCTACCATTTGACATCACTTACCGTGAGAGTTGAGTGTCGACCAGGAATGTCTCACCACTGAGATAGACTCCTTCAAAGAATGAGTCAATGTAAAAACTAACATACCATCATATAACATACCATTGATATGAGTCACCACTATAATGATTTGAAATTATGATGAGTCATTATTGAGATGAGTCATTATTGAACTTGAGTCACCTAAATCCCTAACATACCATCGGATAAACAATCACTAGCTCGAATCACCATGATCCTGACTCACCACAAAAGACGAATCATAGCCCGACTGACCCTCCATTGTAATTCTAGGACATTTGAAATAAATACTCAAAAGACTATATTATTGAGGCTAATGTGGATGATTGTTTTATTTTTTATCATTATGTATTCTATATATGCAATTAATATTTAGTTATAGCTATGTATAAGGATGCACATGACCGAGACGATTGTTCATTGAGTGGAAATTCCATCATGTAGTGGTATATATTAAATGATTACCCACATGTACAATTAATGATGTTTGAGTGTGAATACATTAAGTGTGATACCTAATAAATTCATGAATGTTCATTTATAGAAGACCTTAATAGAAGAATCATTTCTCATAGCCATAATAAATATATCCTTGTCACAATATATTTCATATGCCTTTGTAGAAAAATGGCATGATATTCCATCCAATTCACTTCCAATTGAACTCAAGAATCATTATCTCTTGAGACCAAGAAACATCACATTTTCTAATCCTATTTCTTTCATTTTAATAATTTTTATGAGTAGTGTCTTATTTACCCAATTTATAAAACACCCATTGTCTCTTGTGATATAACATGAGAGGGAAAGATATTCTCTTCAAAATATTTTTTTAATCATATCTAGAGTGTTTTTAGAATAGGACGTTGGGTCTTAAGTTATTTTTAATACCATAGTTATTGAGGAAGAGGTCTCATTGTAGCCTCAATAGATAGTATGTTGTCTTCTTCATACCCAATTCATATTGTGGATCACATTAAATTTTTATAATCTTCTTGGAATAATTTTATATCCAAGTACTAGGGATGAGGTCTAGGTGTGATACATGTCTCATTATTGTATTCCTCTATGTGATGTTGTTTTCTTTCTCTCTTTATTGGGATTCATTTGCTTTAAACTAAAAAGGTATTTAAATTGATAGTTAATCGTAACTGGTGTTTATTTAATTTGTTCATTTGGTAAATTTATTTCCAAATTTTATGTGAAGCATATATTGTTTTAACTGAGTCATAATCACTACTTGAGAAATATTTTATAAGATCAGATATTATATCTATACACTATTTTTTAAACAGAGAACATTTAATTAAAATATGGGATATTAAATAAACAATTTTCATAAAAAATTATTTGGAACTAAATTAACCCCCTCTTGAGTTATACACTCCAACCAACTATATTTATAATCAACAATATATAATTATATGTGTTTCTCTTGGATGGATAATCCACCAACATGAGAAATGATATAAAATTACACCATGAATGAAAATAAAATCATTATTATGGGTAATATATGATATAAAGTGGTTAATGACATTACAAATTCGGTTTTGGAAGTGTAATAATTAATGGTATGTATAATTTAACTCTTTGTTATCACAAAATTACATGTAACAATGTCATAAAAAATTCAATTTTCCAAAACAATAACAATTACATAAAACAAATGAAAAATGGGATACATAAATCATTTAAAAATGGATATACTATCCTAAATAACATACGAATGATTAACATGGTTTTAATAAAAAAGTAAAAATTTATATATAATGAAACCGATTTGAAAATGTGAATTTATTAATATCTCATAGTGAGAATTATCTTAATATACCTCATCATATATAGAGAATGATTATAAATGAAGAAAAAAATTCAATATAACTAAATATGATTTATTAAAAAATTAGTTGGATAGTTATATCAAATACAATTTATGTTAAATAACATCTAACCAATTTGAATCCCAGTGAAAGTGTTTCTAAACTCTGACTCCTTTCATTGAGTAATAATAATTAGTCATTGAATATGATATTAAATTTTTAGATTCATCAATCCTAGGATTTTTTATTATTCACAATTTAATTTCTAATTTGTTTTTATTTTCAAAAAAAAATTCTTCATTAATGAATATATTCCCTTATAAAATTATGAAATAGTTAAGAATAAATCACATCCTTTATATGGATATTTGACTTTTATTTAATAATATTATCCCAACCAATATTTTCTTTGGTTATATTAAAAGATAAATACATATCATCTTCTATAATCATCTAATTTATCTTTAACACTTTGAAATTTTTGTATTTATTATTTTTCATTGAGGTGTGTTTTTTATAAAAATACATGAAAACCTAAAAAATAAATTCATTTCACTTTCAGCAGATTTTTCTTTTCAAATTAAAATTTTCTAACAAGAATATTCATTATTTTCATGGGTTTTTTTGAATAATTATGTTTAAATATCTCTTTTAAAAAAATATTCTTCCCATATTCATAAAAATTATTTTTGAAAGTGAGTTATTTCACATCCTCTTTTAGATAATTTTATAATTTCAATTGAAATCACATTCGATAATATTTACTTCATTTCCTACCCAATACCAAAAATATCCATCTCTAATAAATAATATTCACTATCAAACACTGAATTATTTTTTTGATATAATTATTTTTATTGAACTTTCTTTGTCAAATGATATATTTCATAACACAACTAATGTGATACCATATAAAACATCAATAAAACCGATATTCATTCATTTTTTCTTTATTATATAATGAATGATTGATTTCATATGGATCATATAAGTATGTTTAATCATAAATTGACTAATGGGATAATATATTGTCCTTAAATACATTGTTTAAATTTTCATATCTCATGATATAATTCATGGAAATTATTTGAAATTATTATTTTCATATGATAATAAATGCACATGAATTCAAATAGGATTGATCAAATGGAAATTCATGTACTATATATTAAATAAATATATTTTCACATTATATTACATGAAAATCATTTCCATTATCTCTATTCATAGGATTATTTTTGGGCATGAATGTTTTTATCAATTTTCATGCAGTGAACATTTCCAATTACTTTAGAAAATGTAATTTATTAATTATTTTTATGATTTTATTCATTGTAATGATTATTACTAAATTATTCCAAGTATTTTTAAATGTTTTATTCTTAAATCGTAATCACGTTATGATGCTATAAACTCATTCCATGATCTATTATATTCTATATATTTTAATTATTATCTTAACTGAAATGATAGTTTTTTATATCATATATTTCTCATATGTTCTTATTTTCTCACATTCTTTTGATTTAAGCAATAATGACTCCAGGATAATTTCTCCATTACAAAAAAATTTATCTCACCCCATATATTTATTTCTCTTTAAAATTTAAATTTATATATGATTTCATATATAGTTAACACTTAAATATTAACATTTATGAGATATTTTTTTAATAGTTAGTAAAATGTTTATATTCCGGATAGTCTAAAATAACTCCAATAAATTGGGTTATGGGATTCTGAGATTGTAATATTTCCTGTATATATTATTAAAATGATATATATTATATGCATGATTAATTCAATTCTGGCCATTTGTATCATTTTGAGGATATGTTCTTGTTGGGGATCGTGACTATAAAACATTAATGAAGTTCCCATGGATATTCCCCAATAACGGAAAAAATCCATTTTTTAGTTTAGATCGTGTGGTTTCATAAAAATCTCATACTTATATAGATTCAAATAATTGGATGAAGGATCTTTCTCAGATGCAGCAATGGTTAAAATCGAAAAAATTGAATTCATGTATTAATTAATCTATACTCATTTCACAACATATGAGACACATTACACACCTTTTTTTCACTACATGGGGATATTAATTTGAAAATCCATATACTATTTTCTAAATATTTATATATATTTATGTAATTTTTTATAGTACTTTTAGAGATCCAAATAAAAAATTAACCCTAGATAACGAAGAGTGGAACATATAAATAATATGTGTTCGTGTATATATATCATTTATGATTAATTACATTTTTGTTAATAGTTTTTATATTAATATTATTATTGAATTAATTATTAGACTCATTCTATTTACACTATTTAAAGTATATTTCTAGAACTAGTATGAACTGTGTTAAAAGTTAGTGGGGTGTATAATATAATGATTGTTCCATGAATAATATAAATGGATGGGAGTTGGAGTAAAACGTATCATTATAATTTTCACCACTCAAAAGAAAAAAAGTAATTAAAACCTTATTGGGAAAATGAATACGTCTAAGAAGGTAACTTTGATTTTAATTCATTAATCCAACAACATCCATTTACCACTAGTTGGTCTATATATCCACTAGTATTTGATCAATATATAAATGCAATAGAGATGAAAACTTTTATCCCCTAGTTCCTTGACCATTATAATTTTATTCCAAACATGTATATATTTATTCATGAGGATATCCAACTTATAATAATCAATAATAAAATTTTTGAAATGAAAATTTTATCCCATGTAATGGGCAGTGTTGAAGAAAATATTCTTCACAGAATATTTTCATCAAATCCATTTCATCTAAATGAAATGAGAATATCTCTAGCTGAAACCAAAGGAGGATTAATTAAATTTAATTATAAATAAAACATCATTATACTGGAGTGGTATAAAAAATATTTTACTGATGATATTGACATCGAGTTTGGTCATTTCTTTAGTGATTAAAACCAACACATTTTAATGAATTGCCCAAAATTTGATATTATAGCTATTAAGAGACTGGTTGAAGCACAAAAAAGGATGAAATAGAAACTAGTGGCTCTCATTATTCCACTTATTTAGATATAAGAAAATGAAAATGAAGTTTGATAAATTATCAACTGATGATTCACATGGAGTAATGAAAAATCATCTACATATATAATAAAAAATAGAGGATGAACAATGGAAATTTCATTAATGATACTACATAATTCATATTTTGTGGAAATTATGACCATAATGTCAATTATTATTGAATGGGATGAAATTTTCCATTAGACTAAATAGGTACAAAATGGAAAACACTAATGCATCTCCCCCACTATAATGATTTATATGATAGAATTTTCAGAATTATTGAAATCAATTCCCCATCCAAGGAAAATGAGTATAATATGAATTGAAAACCAATTCAAATAAATGTATAGTTCATGGACTAAGAAATAACTACCAACAAAGTATTCAATGATAATGAAATATTTAAAAGTACACAAATTATCTACTATGGATATGAAAATGATTAATTTTATTTGGGTTGTTAACAATTCTTAATATCGTGAATGTTTTCTAACACAATTTATGCACCATATAAAACTCTATTTATCAAATTTTTAGTTAAAATTCATAGTGTTGTGTTAACTTTATCCAAGGTATAAAACTCATATGTGATTAACATTTATTCAAATATTCTTCAATGTAATATAGTTCTTTTTCCCATGCTATAACTTTCTGCGATATTGTTCATATATTGGCACTCCCAAAATAGATCTCATATAAATTTTCAATATATTAAAATTTTATCTCATATCCCCAATATTATCATTAATAAATATCAACATAAGTATGAATGTGAACTCAATTTGGATTAAAATAATATAATATAGGTCGTTCTACTTAAAAAATGTTGGGTCATTATTTTGACAGTTGGAATGTAATTCAATATAAGAGAGATGAAATTCACATGATATTACAGTATTGTACTTCCTAATAAAATATATTATTTTCCCCAATAATGAATGTGCGGTTTCTTAATTTAAATCATTAAAAAAATTTCACGAATATCAATGAGTCCTTTTATAATATACCCCATTAAATATATATAATTAAATAATAACCTTTAATACATTCTAGAAAATGGATTTATGTTCCCATGTGATTCATAATGGAGTACAAGAGTTCATTTGAACAAGAAGAAGGATCATTGAATGCATATTTATATTTACTAATGTGAGATTAAAAGATGAATATTGAATATAATGTATCATTTAACCATTATAGACGTGTATTTTAAAAAAATTTATGGTTTCTATATTTATATATTGTTTATTATAAACATCGAAACAATGAATTCATGGAAAATATAAATTAAATACACCAAAATGATTTTTGTACGAGACATGGACACTATTAATTCATATTTATTCTTTTTAGTTGTAAAAAATCATAAAAACTCATCAAGCATATGTCTAATAGATTATTTAAATATTTCCATGAAAAATTAAATAAAGTTTTTATTTTTTTTATTCTAATATATACAAAAATAAATTGCTAATATGAATTGAAGACGAGTATTTTTCTAAAGAACTAATGAGCATTGAAATGGTATGACATGTTAAGAATGTGTTTCTTTTCACAATACAAAGTATCCTTATATTTTCACGTAATAATAAGTGTAAGAATGCATATAGATTCATAAAATGTAGAATTGATTGATGAATTCCAAAAAAAACCACTAGGATAAAGATATAAATTTTCCCATGCTTACTTGAATATAATCTATTATTAAAAGAAATTTTTTTAATAATTTTCAAATTTATAAACAATGTTAACAAGAATGATAGTAAAATTACCCTATATAGATGAATGTGATGAAACACTAAAGAATCATAATAAGAGGATATGAACTGCTCATGTACAAACAATATCATATAGTGCTGGACAGTTAAGCATTTATCATTAATCTTAAATCAATGATTAGAAATGCCTCTTTAAGTGAAATAAAAATTTATTTTATTATGAATCATATCAATTAGAGTCATATGAGAAAAATTACACAACACAAGTTATGGATCATGTATCTGTTATCATTGAGTTAAATATTTTATGGAATTACCCCTATCAGAAAATGTATTATATGTATTCCAATCAGAAGTGCTTAAAGTATTTATGCACACCAAAAAATCTAAACATGCACCAAAATTTAGTGATAATCAATGACCATGTATTCTCAATACAATACTATCCGAGGAAGAGAAAAATGGTGTAAGATGTACTATATAGATTTTATCAAGATTCCATATCTTTGATGATGATTTAAAAAAATAAAATATTCCTTGAAATTTAATTTATGTAAATAAAAATAAAATGTTTAGGGATGAGATTCAAGCATTGATAATTAATTCAGAAACATTTTATCATTCTGAAGATCAATGAGGGATAGAATTATTATGTGGAGATTAAAAATAATGTAATGCGTTTAATGGAGTTTGACATTGAAAATTGAATAATTATATGATTTTCTGAATGAAATTGTGTTCCACAAAAACAAAAAAAATTAATTGGTGGCTTTTTTGTGTGATGTGTAAAATTCAACACTATATATCAATATTAGGAAAACAAGTGTGTATATTGTAAATAAGAATCACTTATAGTGGGACAATATAACATCATATATTCGGGAGTAAGTGTCTCAATTTTTGTTATTCCAAAATGATAAGGTGGAGAGAAATAAGACTATGGGGATGATGCAACCATCGAAAATACTAGTATGGAAATGGGAGTAAATCATAATAGACTTAATCACCAGTCATTGTGAGACATAAAAATTTAATAATTAATTCAAGGTGGTGGTGGATTGACATAAATTATTATCAAACATTATTTTTATTCGATAGGATTTCTCACTAGAGTATCATTTTATTGTTATAAATAAAATAATTGATAAGGCTATATGTAGTTCCATTCAAAATTTTATTTGATTGATATCTAATGTTTGCCATTAATTTTAATAGAAATATTCATTATGAATTTGATATAGAGTTGATACTTTTTACTACATGTAATTCTCAATATGACAGTCAATCTAAATTTACCATTTATATATTTGATGATCATATGTGATCATTCACAGTGGATTCAAATAGAATTTATGATAAACATCTCTTTATGGTTGAGTTATCAAATAACAATAGATTACAATATTCTATATGAATTCTACCATATAAGGAATTATAAGGAAAGATATAAAAATATTTGATATAATAGGATGCAGTTAGGGATAAGAATATTTTTGGACCTGATTTTATCGACAAAATAAAAAGGGTACAAATCATTAAAAACATATCAATGTATCATAAATAATATATAAGATACACACTAATTACAATCAAGGAGACCTATAGTTTGAATATGGTGGTGATTTATCCCATATAATATCTCATTAAGAAAGTGTAATTCTATTTGGTATGAAGGGAAATCATATATATTGATATATTGTTTCTTTTGAGATTTTGGATCATGTAATGATAGTATAATATTACAAAATAAATACCAAAAACCACTACATTGTACATGATTTTTAAATGTATAAATTTTAAAGAAATAAAAACTATATAGGCACCATGTACTAATATTATAATCTATTCATCAGGATGATGGTATATTTTTTGATGACTAATTGGTGGAGATCCATGATTTAATATATAAAGGGAGAGGAAATAAGAATCCCCTTCTCAAAAAAATTCTATAGAGAATATCTATGTTTGAGGAAGATAAATGGGAACCATAATTCGAAAGCATAAAATGATAACATTCTTTATTTTACCTTTATTTTAAAAAATAGAGGAAAAAATACTTGTTACAGGGGAAGAATATAACAACTCATGATTTTACTATTTCTTCCCTTATGTAAATACTGTTATGAATATATTGTTTCATGGAAAACACTAAACTAATATAAAAGTCAATGAATTTTACTCTGCTATTATTTCATAAAAAATTAATCATAAATAATTTTTAATAAGAAATATGAAACCTTATTACGAAATGTACAAGTGGAATAAATATTAAAGTAAATAAAAATACCATAAACATGAACTTTTTATCCTCACGGTTTCCCATGAAGATCATCACCTAAATTAAAACAATGGATCTATGATAGATATTGTTAATTATGATATAGATTTTTAGAAAGATATAATCATATGAGGGTATTTAAAACAATCTATAGTACTGAAATATGATTTTTAAAAATATGATCATATGAAATATGGTCCTTGGAAATAAGGTTGTTGAATTTGAAAGTATCCAACAATTATATCAAAACTTATGTAATTATTAGTAACAAATATAAATTTGTATAATTGAATATAATGTAATATTTAATTAAAATTATATAACATTGAAATTTTATTTTAAAATAATATTCTACTATATACCTTTCTTAAAATGAAACACATAGATTTATGTGAACTGAAATACACATTAAAAAAATTATTATTTAAATAAGAACATAATGAAATAATCATTAAATTTCAGGGTCTGAATAAGAGTTAATTCATTAGGAAAAAATTATTTAATGTTCTGACATACAACAAAATGATTGATTAATACCTTGAAAATAAAAATTATATTTTTATTAAAATCAAATTTTGTTCAAAAATATATTTCCCTCAAAATGGGTTTTATTTAAATTTGTGATATAGTAAGATATTTCTTTTTTAAAAATTATAGTAATTTTATATGATACAACTGGTATCATTATATAAATCATTATATCATTATTTTTATAGGAATAAATTTTTATATTTGTTTAAAAAGATTAATTTTTCGTTGAATAAGGAAAAATTATTATTTTAAAGAAAACAATATATTACTTTATAGTATGAAAATTGCACCATTTTTATTGTTTTTTATTAATATTTAATAATTTAATTTGTCTAAAACATAACCAAATTAATGTCATCATAATGTATATTATACATAATTATGCTATTAAAACATTTTTAAACTAAATAATGTGTTGTTATGGAAACCTATTTTCATTAATTTGTGAAGTTTTATTTTAATGTAATTTATTCCTCTTATAGGGGTATAATATGATAAAATTAATTTCATTTTTGGATTTGAAAAGTCAAAATTTGTAAAATAGTCTATTGTTTTTGTCAAAATGGTTTATAACCTTAAAAAATGTTGTCACCATGGTAATGGAAAAATGTGTAAGACAAGAACAAAATAATCAAGTAACATTTCAGAATCTTCGATACTTTTGAATATATTTCATTTTATTATTGTAACTTTACCACACAATATATATTCTGTAAATTAACCTTATGTTTAGTTTTAAATGATAATTATCTTTATATAAGTTTTTGTAAGAGAATATTCCCAAATGACTCTTTCATTATTTAATTAAATATAATATTTTTTGGTAAGGATAAAAAAGTTAGGAATTTTTAAAAATATATTATTTTAAATATTGATAATTATTTTTATGTTCATATTTTTTTAATTTTTTATTGATTACATAATTACCATAAATTCTACTACAACACTAGTATATTTTTTGTTCAAGAAGAAAGTAAATTATATAAATGATTTTTTTAAAATATAAAAGTAATTTATTTTTGTTTGTGATGGAGTTCCTATAATTGTTTAGAAGCATATAAATAATTATTTATGTTTTAAAAGTTTATATTTTAAATATATTACTATATTGATATATTTTAATGTTAAATTTTTTTACAGTCATAAAAATGACGGTAATGGTATTTTATAATAAATAATATTTCATAATATGATTTAGAGCTCATAAAATTATTATACTTGGAAATTTTAAATTTTATATGGTCTATAATATTATTAATTTTCTATTTAATGGTCACATATCATTTAATAGAATCATTATTTATCCCTATAGTGTAAAATAATTGTTATTATTGTAATCATTAAATGTGTTTACGAAAGAAGGGGTGGTAAAACCTAAGAGATATGGGTTTAAACATCACCTAAACCAATATACTTTTTCAAATATCATGTTATTTATAATTAAATCCATCTAATATTCTAATTATGTCAATTTGTAACAACATTAATAAGAAAATATATTTATATTAATTTAATAATTTCTGTAATGCAAAGGGTTCCCTTCTTCTTCCCTTTATAAAGACACTCGCAATCCTTTCTTCCTCAAACTTATTGGTCCATTTAACTCATCCTATATTTAATAAAATCACATCGCAAATTTAAACCCCACATTTTAGAGGGCTTGATATTTCAAAAATACCATCCTATTAGTCCTAAATTGTAATCCAAATGTCGTCATCTAAAGAGGAGGTAATCGTCTTACCTATGTACATTCATTTTACTTCATATCCCACATAAATTAATTCTATAATAACCATTGAAATATAAAAAAATTAATATCTAATAAATACTAATATTTTATAATTTTAATTTAATAACCATATTTGTCTCCCTTTCTATCCAATGAGAAATACAACCATCATTTGTGTGTACATATGGACTACTACCTTGCAACATAATGCTTTTTATTCTCATCATATCATTTCATGAATATTTAGTTGGATAAATTTAGTATTTATGTGTGTTATTTATGAAATTATTAGGATTCTATAAATATAATATATTATCTACGTTATTACCCTAAAACTCCTTACAAAATTGAAAACATCCCCCGTGCGTACATGTGGACTACAACCACCAAGTAGTGATGTTTTTCATTGTTAATGTCAATACATAACGTATAATAATAAATATTATTTAGATGAATATATATATTATTTATATCATTATTAAAATTATGTAAATTATTTAACCATGATAATTATTCATGTAGGAATACTACATATCAGAATCTGACATAAAAATGAAATAGTTGAAACTCTTAAATGATGATTTCAATATAGAATTACTAAAAATAGGTGTTGGAATCTAATAATTTAATCACATATGATATTTTTAGTATTTATATGAAACATTTATTTATTTTTAATAAATAAAATTTACTATACATGATGATAGAATCTTATATGAAACCACTCGACCATGAGGTGGACATTTTTACCATAATCGCATCCTTATTCGGGATTCATTATGTTTTAGTTTACTATGGTTTAAAAATATAATATTTATATATTAAACCCAATATATTTTATTATAAACTATTTATTTATGTAAATTATATTTTTTAATTTCATTTTCCACTCCCTATGTATTCAAACGTTCTCTATAATGATTTAATGGAAAATCAACTTTTATTTCCATTCGGGTTTGAAAAATTTTATTCCATGTACATGTTTTATTTAAAATGTTTGGAACATTTTCTTGACTCTTTAAAAAATTGTAACGTTTATTTTTAAATAGTTTTTAATTTCATTATAATGTTTTAAAATGATCTTTCTTATCATTTTCGGAATGAGGCACTTTTAATCAATTCTGTGAATGAAATATCTATTTTTACATAAACTGCAATAAATAAATTTCCTATCATCATGATAACTATTTTATTTGATGATTCCATTATATATTTTATTTTATATTTCAAATAAAATTTATTTTCCAAATATTTAGGTTTTTTTTAGATTTTATAAATGCTCTTTAAAAGTCAAAATGTTATCTTCCTGATAAAATGTTCTACTGATATGTTAAAGGTATTCTCATCTATGTCAACATACATTGATAAATGAAATTATTTTATAAGAACATAATATAATGATGAAATGAAAAATATTTCTATGTATTTATTATAATCATTTTTACTATGGAATTTATAGAAATTCAAATAGTAGATCTTATACTATGGAAAATTATTTTTTTAAGGTGTGTTGACTAAGTGATATATTTTATTTAAGTGATGTATACATTGTACTTATTATGTTTTTACTTGGGAACCAAATTACATTTCACCGCAATTAATCAGTATTTCGAATGTTATAATATAGATTGGGTATTTGGAATATTACTTACCCATTAATGTATAATTTTTTGACATGAGGGCTCAGTGAAATGCTTGTGATGGGCGACATTATGCATTCCATAAATATGAAATAATTTATTGATATCCATTTCATTATTCAAGTAGTTTTCAAATAAATGGATACTTTGGAATCTCATTTGATTATTTATATTTAATTATTTGATAATAATTTATTTATTCCATATTATTCTTACACTACATATTCTATGATATCTTATGTTGTACACATTCCTTTACTGAGAATATGAGATCAACCTTTAATTTTTTTTCTCTCACTAGGATTTTGGGAATTGAACTATAATTTATATGAAAGGGGATATTATTGATAATAATAATATTTTAAACATAAACATAGTGGTGTTTTTTGGGATTTCAAATGTAATGTGTGATTAAAAAATATATCTATTTTTCAAAGACTATAAAACTATTATATCCTAAAATATGTGATCAATTTTAAGTAGTTTCAATTTAATAAATAATACAACCAAACTGGGTGACTAAGGATACATTTTTTATATCTGGTATAATAGTATAGTTAGCAAGACCCTTTTATACTAGAATTCTAAAAACATAAATTAGATAACATAATAATGTTAGAAATTCTACTGACAAGTCTATATAAAATATATTATCATTATGATTTTGTGATGTATAAGTTGTATAGTTTTTGTAAAAATTGAATTCATGTATTGATACTAGAAATTGGATACAGATGTTTCACATAAATTGTAAACAACTATGAAGGGGGAATTATATAATAATTAGATCATCTCCATTTAATGATTTGTAGTCCTACAACTATACATATTTCTAGACACTCTTTAGGGATACTCTTATGATAGTTCAAATATACTTTACTAAGAATTATGATGAATGAGAGGATAAAACTTATGGTAATAAAAGTTACTCAATTATGATGTGGTATAAATAGAATGTTTAAGTGGTTGACAGGACTAAGGTTGATCAAATGATTAAATTCATAGATAATCTATTAGAAGTTTTATATGATGGAACATTAAGATAAATAATGATATTTTGGGAAAAAATTATTGGAATATAACAATTTTTTAGTATGTGTTATAGTAAAATTATTATTTAAGGAAGAATAAATTGATGTATTTTTTAACATAAGTTAAAATTCATAGTGACCCTAGTTTTTCATACATTACTAGAATATAATTTAAAAGATAAAATATAACATCCCTTATTTTTATCACAGAAAATTTCATTACATTATACAAAACCGAGGATCTTTAAGGTTTAGTCTCTTGGAAACCAGGAACTTAATACATGACAACACAAAAAAAATATTCTTAAACACTTGAAAGGCTTACTTATTTGTTCATCCTAAGTTCATTACAGAATCTAATAACCATGGAGCATACATCAAAAGAAATGGTAAGCAGAAGGCCCAGTAAGGGAAAGAAGGTAATCATTTAACATGTGAGCTTGAGATACATCAATAATGTCATGAAAAGAACTTTAAGGCATGAGAAAGAAATCATGAGGCATATCATAATTAAAAATAATGTATTTCATAACATTAAAATGTGGCTACAACATTTAACATAGAAAATCATGAAAAAATCACCAAGGTTGATCCCAAAGGTGTCATTTGAAATTACCAAGGTTATTCACCAAGATATCATTAAAATTGTAATGCCTAGTGGTTACATCATTACCCAATGCATTGGAGTTATATCAGAGAGAACCTTTAAATTTTTATTTATTATCTTGTGATACACATATATCATCATAAAACATTTCATAAATAACCCATATATCATAAAAGAAATGGGTTTCATTTCATAATCATAACGTTTTAAAAACTGCTTTTATAGACGTGATCTTTATGTCACTTTAAACCCATGAAAAAGGAAATCGGGTGTTCATGTATGTAAATATCAGAATCTAAAATAGAACATGTTTATATATATGTGAATACCTCATTATAATAAACATATCTGAGTATTCACATAATAAAATAAACTAATTTGAGAAAAAGAGAGAGACATTTTGAGACGAAAATTCGGCAGCATAATAGCTATGTTGCAGGGTTTTAGAAAATTCTGAAAAGACAGGGGACATGGTTTAACCACTCCCAAATGATCCATAAAACAGTAGGGGAACATAATAAAAAGGATTTAGGAACATGTTAATGTAATTTGAAAGATATACCACTTTAAATTAATAACTTGAAAGGAAGACAAACATAAGACTTCTCTTATGAAAATTCTGGAGCATAACGGCGTCACTTTAAACATAAAAAATATGAATTGACGAGATAAAATATGTTCATTCATCATATGATCATAAAATAATATTAATATAGATATAGAGATCATAACCCAACATAATAAATAGGAACTTGAAATACTTGACCTGAAATAGAACTTGAAAATCAGAAGGGTGAAAGAATCCCTTACAAATTTGGAAGCCTAACGGCGCCACATAAACATTGTTAAAATGAATTCATGAGAGAAAGTGGAGGACTCTAATCATAAGAACAGTAAAATTAAAGTAGTATGAATATAAAATAACATCCCCAACATAAGAACATGGAGCATAAAAGAGATGACATAAAAGAGAGTACTTGGAAAGAAAGAGAGAGGTAGGATCCCTTACCTTAAAACGTGACTCTTAAAACTCAATGGTTGGGACCTTGAGGGCTTGGGGGCACCTTGGGAGGACTCCTTTGTAAGTAAGGAGATAAGAACTTTGTTTAGGATGATTTTTGAGTCAAAACGATGAGATAATGGCTTGGTATTTATAGGGAAAGCGAGGGGACATGACATTAATGGCCAAAGGACACCTCATTGGTGGTATTGGAAAAACCATGGGCTTGCCCATGGTATTTTCCCATGGAATATTCCAATTGGGACACCTCATACCTTATATTACTATTCATAAGTCGACCATATTGATTACATACTTAATACATCATTCAATGATGTCATTAAACACTCGTTACATAAAAAATGTATTTTTACTATTCACCGAAAATTCTTCTTTCTCATAAAAATACCAAAATTTCACCTTAACCAAATATCGATGCTCTGATTTCAAAAATTAACTTCTTTTTATAAAAATAATTTTCTAAAGATGTCTAATTTAATTTTTAAATAAATACACTATTCATCAAAAATTCATTTTTTTCCCGAAAAATCCCCAAATATTACCTTAACATAATATCGATTCTCTGAGTTCAAAAATTAACTCTATTTTATAAAAATAATTCACTAAATATTTTATTTTTATTTTTAATTTAAAAACACTATTCACCCGAAAAAAACTGATACTTGACTAAAAATTCCTGAAACAGTTATTTACCTATTTTATTTAATCACATTACTTAATCAAGGTTCTATATTATATGAATACTTTAATTAAGTGAGATTGCTAATATATTTGGTCACATTACTAATCTTAAGCGTAAAATCACTATTCATAATTTATTATTCATCAAAAATCAAGTTGATCTTATTAGACTCTAAATTTCTTACTGAACATAATTATATAAGACCATTTTTTGAAAATCATTACAGATAATTAATTATTTAAGGATTACATAAAAATTTTCAAATATCCTTTTTCTAGAATTCACCAAAAACATGCATACAATATTTATCCGAACATTTGAAAATTCACAAACTTAATCATAAGAATAAATTAAAATTTTTATTTAAATAAAAGGATTACACAATGTAGTTACGGTCTCCTTACATAGCCCCTTATAACCCCATCGTAGGACATAAGTGTAAGGTGTGCTAAGCTGAGAGAATCTTAGGGAGGATTGGCCAATGTCGCACGAGTAGTAATTTCTATCCGTTTGAACATCTCGCGAAAGCGATTCCATTCTAGCTTTACACGATGAATTTCGGTTTGGGTTTGGTCGAGAGCAAAGCCCAGTGGTGCTACCACCTTCCCAAGTTCTGTTCGATGGGCTTTGAATGGCCCGAGACTACTGGATGAGGCCGTCAAAAGAATGAAAATGAAGTACAAAGGGCACCCGAGTTAACCCATACTAGGATTCCATGTTGGAAAACATGGATATGGAGGAGAAAGAAAAGGGTCAAATTCTGAGGGAGAGTGATAAAAACATGTATAAGAGGATGTTAACCACCATAAAATCACAAACTTGTGATGGGTTAAACGGTTTTTGATTACCCAGTAGGAAACTTAAACCAAGAACTTTTTTGTTTTATGTTCCTTTAAATAATTTTTAGGAATTCATTTACTACAAAGAATAAAAACATAAGGAAATATACCTACCTTAATGTAGAGTTTCATCCCTTAATAAGTTTCACCAAGACTAGTATTTTCTCCAAACAATGAGCATTCAAAACTACTTTGTCTCATGAAATAACCAGAATCCTCTTCTAGAGAATCATGTAATCCACAAAAGAATAACTATCTATATTTAAACATATATCCCAAAAACAGAAAGGGTAAGATAAAACAACTCTTCAAAAAGAAAGAACCCCATAAGAAGGGAGACTACTTTAAATCTTCAAAGATATATAGTACTACCCAAAGTTCATCATAGACCATTCCATAAATAACTTTCCTTAATATTCCTCAAAATAAACCAAACTAAGATTGAATCCAAAATATAATAAGGATTTTATAAAATAGTCTTCCAAGATTAACATTATCGTTCATCTCCAAACAACATCAATCGCAACTAACATCTTATAAAAAAAGTAACTAACCTAAACATATTTTCCCCAAGATAGGTTATTCATTTCCATAAGTAACCTAAATTACTATAAGTTCACCTTAAATTCATCTTTTCTTCAAAATATAATTCAACATTTACTCCTCAAATAAAATACCATAGTAATCTATTTACCTTGATCATATAGGGTTCCTAAAATAGTAGACGTCTTCCAAAATAATAATCATCTTTTAATCCCCTAATCATTTTTTAATGAATAACAGCTTCACAACATCAACATGTGGTACATAACATTTGATGTTTTCCTTAATGATATAAAACCATCTTAGGTAGTGACTCGATGTTCTTAGATATCATTAAAGATATTCTCATAGAGAATGAACTAAAATACAACATGACATATACAATTATTGCGAAGAAGTTTCATGTACATTAGTCATCATGACCCATCTCAACAAAGGACTTGCATTATTCCATTTTCCTTGATGATTGATGATTCTCATCATGCTTCTCATCCCTTACAAGAGATAATTCCCTGGAATAATGTCCAAATTCTCCACATTTACGACCTTGAAATGTATAAGGTACATTAGATCGAACCTTATCTCTATTCATCACATTGTCCATTTTTTAAATCAATTGGATACCTTATGCCCTATCACCCCACACTTAAAACATACCTTCGTTCTTTTGGGACAATATCCTTGGTCCCCCTTTCCACACTTTTTGCACAAAGAAAATTGGGTCTTCTTTCCCTTATCCACTTTATCAGATGAACATCTGTGAGACTTCGTCTTCTTCTTCATTGATGAATTTGGGCATTCATCTAGGTACCAATTATTAATTGTGATTTTTGATAGCTGGTTTGGCATAAACACAATATGTTCAACTTGATATCTCGTCATCATTGTCATATTAATATGGAAATAGTCACATTTCCTATCACATAGGTTGTTGGGACATGATCTTCCATTTCCCGCCATTAACTAAGAAAAGATTGTATAATTAGGGGGCTTAAATACATAGCCAATAATCATGAAAAGAAAACTTTAAGTATAGAAGGTTAAACTTGTAGAAGACAAGTATATCCTAACTTGTGATCCCCTAGGTTCCAATCTAGGTTATCCATGATCTTATATTCTTATGTGAATTTTTATTTTATTTTATATTTGTTCCTTTAATAATGGTTCATACTAATCTTATCAATTTACCAAAGTATATCCCCCAGGAGTGTCGTAACCAAGAGTGAAGAAAGGCCCGTTGTCGTGTACCAGTTCCCATTCGAGTATAGCTCAAGCAGTGTTTTCGGGTTTTACCCATATGTACATCTGTGCCATAGCCACCTCTACCTGCTCGTATCCAGACAGGGATGTATTTTATTGGTAAACCACTTACTCAATACTCACCAAAATACTAGGAAGATTTCCTATATTTAAAATTTTCTATAGGGTTCTTCCTAATGTTTTAATATCCTAATTTCCACAAATAACTAAACCATCCTTTGATACAACTATAAAATCCCGCCTTTTAATCACATAAACTTTCATTACATTATACAAAACTGAGGATCTTTAATGTTCAGTGTCTTGGAAACCAGTAACTTAGTACATGACAACATAAAAAATTCTTCTTAAACACTTGAAAGGATTTTTCATTTGTTCATCCAAAGTTCATTACATCATCTCATAAACTTTGAGAATACATCAAAATAAAGGGTTAGCATAAGGACTGGTAAGGGAAAAAAGGGAAACATTTAACATGTGATCTTGAGATACATCAATAAAGTCATGAAAAGAACATTAAGGCATGCGAAAGAAATCATGAGGGACATCATAATTAAAAATAATGTATTTGATAACATGAATATTTGGCTACAACATTTAACATATACAATCATGAACATATCACCATGGTCCATCCCAAAGGTGTCATTTGAAATTTCCAAGGTTATTCACCAAGATATCGTTAAAATTTTAATCTATAGTGGTTACATCATTACCCAATACATTGGAGTGCTATCAGGGAGAACCCATAAATTTGTCTTTATTATAATGTTATCCACATATAAAATCATCAAAAATTTCATAAATAACCTATATAGAATAAAATAAATGGGTTTCTTTTCAATATCATAACGTTTTAAAAACTGCTTTTATAGACGAGATCTTTATGTCACTTTAAACCCACGTAAAAGGAAAGAAGGTTTTCATGTATGTAAATCCCAGAATTTAAAATAGAAAATTTTGATATATATGTGATTACCCCTGTAGAATAATGTTCTTTGAGTATTAACTTAATAAAATAAAATAATTTTAGAAAAAGAGAGAGACATTTTGAGACGAAAATTCAGCAGCATAACAGCTATGTTGCTGGGTTTTAAAAAATACTGAAAAGAGAGGGGACATGGGTCGAACACTCAAAAATGATCCATAAAACAGTAGGGGAACCTAATATAATGTACGTAGGAACTTGGTAATGAAATTTGAATGATATACCATATGAAATGAAGAAAATGAAAGGAAGACAAAAATAAGAATTCTCTTATGAAAATTCTGCAGCATAACGGCGTGACTGAAAACATCAAAAAAATGAATTAACAAGATCAAATAAGTTCTATCATCATATGAACATAAAATATTATTATTATATATATATATGTCATACCCAAACCTAAAAAAATGAACTTTAAAGACTTGACATGAAATAGAACTTGAAAACGATAAGGGTGAAATAATCCCTTAAAAATTTGTCTGCCTAACAGCGCCACTTAAACATTCTTAAAATTAATTGATGAGATAAAGTGGGGTTATCTCATCATAATAACATGTAAAGTTATGTATGAAAAATATAAAAGAACAAACCCAAAATAATAACATGCAGCATAAAAGAAATTATGAAAAAGAGAGTACTTGGAAAGAAAGAGAGAGGTATGATCCCTTACCTTAAAACGTAACTCTTAAAACTCAAAGGTTGGGACCTTGAGGGCTTGGGGGTACCTTGGGAGGAATACATGGAAGGTAAAAAGACCATAACATTTATGATGATGATTTTGGAGTAAAAAGTATGAGATAATGTCTTGGTATTTATAGGGAAATTGAGGGGACAAGGCATTAATGCCAAAGGACACCTCATTAGTGGTATTGGAAAAACCATGGCCTTGCCCAAGGTATTTTCCCATGGTATTGGACACTTGGGACACCTCATACCTTATTGTACTATTCATAAGTTGACCATATTTATTACATACTTAATACATCATTTAATGATGTAATTTAACACCTGTAACTTAAAAACTGTATTTTCAGAATTCATCGAAAATTCAACTTTCTCTGAAAAATCTCAAAATTTCACCTTAACCAAATATCGATGCTTTGATTTCAAAAATGAACTCAATTTTATAAAAATATTTTTATAAGTATTTTTAAATTAATTTTTAAATAAATACATTATTCACCGAATATTCATTTTTTTCAGAAAATTCCCCAAAAATTACCTTAACATAATATCGATGCTCTGAGATCAAAAATGAACTCCATTTTATAAAAATAATTTTCGAAATAATTTTAATTTAATTTTTAATTAAAAAAACTAATCACCTGAAAAAAACTGATACATGACTAATAATTGATGAAATAGTTATATTTCTATTTTATTGAATCACATTACTTAATCAAGGTGCCTATATTATATTAATACTTGTTTTAAGTGAGATTACGAATCCATTCCGTCACATTACTAATCCTAAGCGTAAAATCACCATTTCGAACTTACTATTAATCAAAATCATTTTTATCTTATTATACTATAAATTTCTTATTGAACATAATTTTAGAAGACCATTTTTTTAAAATCATTACACATAATCAATTATTTAATGTTTACATAAATATTTTCAAATATCCATTTTCTATAATTCATCAAAAATATGTATACTATATTTATCCGGACATTTGGAAATTTTCAATCTTCATCATAAGAAGAAATCACAATTTTTATTTAAATCAAAGGATTACTCAATGTAGTTACGGTCTCCATACATAGACCCTTATAACCCCAGAATAGGACTTAAGAGTAAGGTGTTCTAGGGTGAGAGAATCTGAGGGCAGCTCAGCCAACATCGCACGAGTAGTAATTTCTATCAGTTTGAACTTCTCACAAATGCGATTCAGTTCTAGATTTACAGGATGAAGTTAGGCTTGGGTTTGGTCCAAAGCAAAGCCCAGTGGTGCTACCTTCTTCCCATGTTCTGTTATATGGGCTTCGATTGGCCCGAGACTCCTGGATGAGGCCATCAAATCTTATTTCTATATTAATTAACCAAGATCACTTGTATTTAAAGACAATAATTGCAACATTTAGTTTCTGAAGGTCATACTAACTAACAGTCATATAATAGTCAAAACCCAACAGTCTCATTTTAATTATACTCATTTTATAAAATGAAAATGTTTTGTTGAGTATGAAATAAAATAACACACAAAATTAAGAAACAATATTGATTCAAAATTTCTGGTCGCTACATAAAAAATATAAAATCATTACACAATGAGGTTAAAAAAGGATTAGTGTCTTTAGAAAATTAGGACTATACATAATATTTAAAAAATAAAACATAATCATTCCTTTAAATCCTTCTTCTCTAGCGTATTATTGTTCCTTGAAATCTCCTTAGTACATATAATCACATGAGAATATACATAAAATCAAGTGGTGAGCTAAAATCCCAATAAGAGGATAGATTAGAACATAAAACAATATATCATAGGGTGAGTATAAACATAACACCATCATCATAACATAATAATATGATCATAATTATTAGAGGTATGATTAATATAAGTCTTGGAATGCGGCAATGCATAAAAATTAAACATCATATCTTAGTGGTCAAATACCATACATAGTTTTGAACAAAGGTAGAATCTTGTGCATGCATATTTTAATATTTTTAAAACATACATCACATTACCTAAATAATTATAGAACTATATATTTTTAGTCACACTGGTCACATCATAAAATTTTCATTTAAATATGTAATTTCTTGTGTACCCATCACATCATAAAATTTACAATATCATTCATGCCACATAGAACATATATCAATATTTAACTTAAAATATCCCATGGAAAGGAATGAATTTAATTTCATAAATAATATATTTATAATATACATGTTCCCAAATAAAATATGTAATATAATACAAGATATATGAATCATCAACATTTAGTTAAGAAGAAAGAATCTTGAGATATAAAATGTGTGTTTTTTTGGAAGAATAGTTATTTTGGATAATAATTTTTTTCATAAAATAATTGTATAGACATGTATATACCATAAATTTTATTATAATTATGAATAAATGATACTTAAGGACTTTTCATACTAAAAATGTTGTGAAAGGGGGAAAACTCAATGAAAGAGAGTTGGGTTCGAGAATTCCCATAACCTTGTGTCTGAAAGCTTCCTTCACAATGATCACATTTTATATCATAATTACAAATAAAAACCATTTAAAATATTTATTTTATTAATTATAGTTTTATTATGTTCATTTATAGTCCTTTTTATGAGTTATAGAGTTTAATAACATCATTGTGTGCATTTTTTTCTATGTTTTCAAGATCGGTTAACTGGAATAAACGAATAAAAGTTCATCTAAAATGAGCACAAATACCCAGAATTTATATTATATGTTATTAATGATAATAAAAAATCTTAAATGATCTTATAAATAATTTTTTATATAGTATTATGATGATTTATTTCATAAAAATTAATGATGACATTTTTTAAGTTAGTTTGGAGGATTTCGATAACAAGGAACTCATTTTGTTTCATCATTTAGTATTAAGTGTAAAAGTTATTTATAGGATATAAAGAGTATTGTAAAATAAAATTAATAATATTTTTCAACAACTATCACGGTTTTATCTTATTATTTGAATGTCTTAATGGAAAATTAATTTCCATCGGCCATGATGTCGGTAATTTGACACATCACGGGCGTCAATTTATGTTTTATTATAAAAGGGAGGGAGATGAAGAATTTTAATTATGGATCTTACCTTAAATAATATAATTATAGTATATGTGAAGTACTTGCATTATCATTCCAATTAAATTAAATAATGTGAGTAGATACTATGAAAAGAAAGTAAATTTAAAGGAAATTAAATGAAAACGAGTGAGGATTTAGCTGTTGAATTCCCCTCTTGAGATCCTCCTCGATGAACATAGGATATGAATTATGATGAGACTATGAGTTATTGGATTTGGGTGAGGGAATAAGAAAGATTATTGTGTCGAATTTATGAAACTCTTAAATCTTGACAGATTTGAGGAGAAGTGGGGTGTTGGGTTGTATTTATAGTGGACAAGGGGTGTTTTCTCAATATTAAAGTAATTAGTTTATTATTTTGTCTCAAGCCTATGAATAGTTTGAGATTTGTATATATATTTTTTAAAATAAGGAACGATTGTCCTATATTATGGTATTAAATCATCCTTACATCCTCTATAACTCCATAATTCATGCATTCAGCTTTTTTGTAAATTACCGTATTTGGATATTCATAAAAAATTCAAATATTTTTTTAAAATCCTAGAAAATCACCCTAAAAAGTTTTAGAAGTGTAAAATTATTAAATGAACTCTATTTTATGAAAATAATTTTTTAAATATTATTAATTTAATTTTTAATTAAAATCATCATTTACATGGAAATTACAACTTTTAAAATTATAACTAATTTTATAACACGTTAAAAAATTACTTAAAGACTACTAAAATAATCCTAAAATCACAAGACATAAAAATATTAAATTAATAATATATTTTTTGAGGATTCATTTTATTTTAAATAAATAAATTATTAATAAAATTTTAATTAAATGTTTCGGTTTTCTAAAAATCCCAATAATTATTTAATAATTATTTAAAAATATTTAGATACATGGTGATACAATTATACCATAAATTAATTTATAATATTCATAACTATTATTTATCATTTAATGGGTGAGGATACTTTTCAATTGGATTTTTTACTATTTATAAAGGTCATATTACTATTCCAATGATCAAGTTACCATTTCCTCAGTATTGGTTCTTAAACTTATAGAAATACTTATTATTTGATTAATTCATTATTTATATAGTATTTATTGTGGTCTATAAGTGATTTTATGAGTTTTTTTTATCAAACCCCGACCTCATAATATATTTATTTTTATTCTTTTATTATTCTTAGATCATTGGGTCAGGTTTTGGGTTTGAATCTCTATAGATATTTTTTATTTTTTTTCATTTTTTGGCAGTTTTATGATTGAAGCACGGTAAACGCAAGGTTTATAGTAATCATGTAGACACTATAGGACTGTTTTTTGATATATATACTCGACTGCACAGCCTGTGGACTACCATGCGGTACGTTCCAAGAAACCATGCATTAGCTCGCCCCTAGGCAGAGAGGCCAGCACGATTACTGCATGTTTCAGAAAATCATGCTGCCAAACCCTACAGATTCTCTAGGTAATTAAAAACATGTTTTTTTCTCTATCCACTATTTTAACCCTAGGTCATGCTCTATAACCTACATCTAATTTTGGCACACCAAAGTGTCCCCAAACCCTTCCTCCATGCATCTCCCTTACTCCATGGTGCTCTCCCTTTGGATCTATGGTAATTTTTATGGTTTTGAGTCATTTTTCTTCCTCTTTCTCTTTCTCCCATCCATTTCATGGTTTACTTTTGTGGTTTTCATCTTTTTTGAACCCTAGGGTTAATGTTTTTAATCATTTGGGTATTTGTTCTTATGTCTAGGGGGTTCGGATCGCTCTTACGGGTTCGATATCTCGCTCCTAGATGTTTTATTCCATCCGCACGTGTTTTTTGTAGGTGTTTCCAAGATTTTCATTCTGAAAGTCATTAATTGATGCATCCAATTTTAAATAAATTTATTACATTGATTTTAACCTCTATAAACCGTTTTTAAAAATATTATTCTATTTTTTAATTGTTCTGGTTTAATAAAAATATGTTTTAAATTAGTTTTGTGTAAATTTTCTAAGCTTATAATACATTGGATACTTTTTTGAATTTCCAATGTTCTTTCAAATAGCTATTGGGTATTTTTTGAAATGTATAAAAATTATTATTATAACAATGGCATTTTTTTTCAGTGAGTTTGGTTTGGTGTGTATAATTTTGTTATTTTTTCTATGATTATTCTATTGGAACACATTAGAAGTGTTTAATGTCTCAAATGTTATATTTTATGTTATTTTAAGGACGTGAAAGGTTGGTTTAGGTTTTTAAGAAATTCTTGTTTTGTGGGAATGGTTTTGAAATGTCTCCTTGGTAAAATGATGTTCAATTGGATGTTGTCAGACCCATGGGTTCCCTAGGTGCATACATGGATGTTCCCACAAAGGATGAAAACACATTTAAATGGTGTTTCCTAAAAATATTGGTTTTATAAAAATGATCTCTGGACTCCATGGTATGGGGTTTTCTTTAGTGTTTTTAAAGGAAGAGTTAAATCTTTAGTCCATGATCATGTGCTTGTTTGGCCTTTGGTGTGGGTGTTTTGGAGAATGTGTGGTTGAAGGGGCCATTTTAAATATTTTACTAATTTATTGTTTTTCCTAAATGTGGATTTTGAAATGATCTTGGTGAATGTTTTTTTGGGTGTATTTAACTATAATCATATTGGGCTATTCCAATTTAAAGTTAAGATTGTGGTAGCTTTTGTAAAGGGTTATGGTCTAGAAAAGTTGTCTGTCTAATTGGATGCTTAAAATTGTTCGTGGAATGGTTTTAATGTTTATGTAGTATAGGGGCCTGATGATCCCCATCATATGATATGAAATATATGTATGTTTATATGGGGTTCCTTTATAGGAAGGATAACAATTAGATATTTTTGTATAATGTTGTTTGTGTTTTGGGAAGGAATGTGAATATGTGATATCTGCAATGAGTCACATGAGATATTTCCTTCTACTTACACAGTATTGATATTACCACCATGGATTCCTCTTCTTCTTATAGATAATAAAGTGAAGTTATCATACCAACACTAATTATATGGGATGGTACCTACTGAAGTTTTAGACATGCCATGAGGTTTGTGTCACTGGATGACTAGGATAGGGAACCAAGTTGGTTATAGACATTGGGGATTTACCATACACTGACAGGTGGATCCAAATCTAGTACATCTAGGTTTTATCTTGGGATTTTTAGGATCACCCATGGTTGTTATTTATATTTCATTTTTACTTTTTTATTTACTTGTAAAATACCTTCATTGTTTCATTATTTCCTTTTTCATTGTCCTGGTTTTCATTGATTTAAAATTTTATTATAAAAATGATTTTGGTTTTTGAAATGGAATGTGTTGTGTGTTGTGTCATAAAACATGTAAACCCCTAAAATTGAATTATATTTCAAACAAATGTCATTGTTATACTTTGGGGATGGAAACATGTGGATTATATGGTTTATTATTTCATCACTACTGAGCATTTTGATGATCCCTCCTATCCAAACATTTTAGTTATAGGTTTAGAATTTGTTACGGTTTTTTTGTTCAGATGAACATTGTGGAGTAGGTTGGTCTTTTGGTCGGAGCTGACTAAGAGGTCACATGGAGATCAGGGGTAGCAGTTTAGTCGTGTTTTTTTGATATTACAATATTTTTTTTCTTTGTATCTGGATCGGTTATTTGTTTATTGTGATTTCGTTGTATAGATTTAATGCGTTTTTAGTTTGTTCAATTTATATCTCTGGTCATGGCCTCTTCTCTTTCTGTATGAAATCATTCCCAAAGTGTATATTTTGATGCCAAAAAATAGGTTTCATCCCAGTGGGGTTGAGAATTCCCCTCGGGACATTCCGTAGACTAGCTTGGGTGATCATTTCAGGGTCGAATGGGGTTGGATAATGAAATTTATACAATATTATATTACAATAAGAATAGATAAATTTCATTGATAAATGATTGGGTATTTACATTCTTCCCCCTTTTGAAATTTCACCCATCAAAATTTGTTTTCTATAAATAGGTGAGGGTAATTTCCATGCATCACCTCCACAATTTCCAATGTTGCTTCTTTATAATTTTGGTTTCCCTACAACACAATGACAAAGTGGGTTGTCTTGTTACATAGTACCTTATATCTCTGGTTTAGAATCATTACTAAATTCTCCTCATATTATTGATTATCCTTCAATTGGACCACCTTGGAGTATTGTACAGGTAATGGATCGAGTATGTACTTCCTCTAGATTGGTACATTGAACACATCATGAAATTTAGAAATATTCAGTGAAATTGTATGCTAATAGGCCACATCTCTTATGCGATATGATTTCTCAAATGGTCCAATGCACCTTTGGATTATATTACCTTTCATTCAGAAATGCATGATTCTCTTCCATATTGATATTCGTGGGAAGACATTTTCTCCAATGTCAAACTACAAGTCCCTTTTAAGGTTATCATCAAAGATATTTTTCTGACTCTAATTATATTTGATATATTTAGGGATTTCTTTAACCTTCTTTGTCAGATCTTGTCCAAGTAGATTTACTTCTCAAAATTCATCCTAGTAGGTTGGAGTTCTATATCTCTTTCCATACAAAGCATTATATGGATCCATCTGAATACTCGAGTAGATGTTTTTGTTGATTGATAACACAACCAATGGGATAGGGTGATCCCATCCACGTTTGAATCATAATGATCAATACCTGAACATATCTACGAGCTTTTGAAAAGTAATTTCAGAATAGCCATCAGTTTGAGGGTTATAGGACATGTTGAAATTTAATTTAGAACTCAAATCATGTTGAAGACTCCTCCATAATTTACATGCGAACCTGTTAACATGATTAATGGAATTAGAGAGTGGAAACCCATGTAGTCTCACCAATTTATTCTAATATATCCTTTAATGTTGTTCAAGTGAGATATCTTCTCAGATAGCGATAAATTGTTCAATTTTGGGGAGGCATTCCACCACTACCCACATAGAATTATATCCTTTTGTAAGTCTTAAGGAGACCTATGATCAAGTCCAAAGTGACATTATCCCATTTTCACATTGGTATAGGCAATGGTTGCCTCATAAAATTAGTCTACTGTCACATGGAATTATCATTTTGACATATTAAAAACCTAGAGGTATACTCAAAAATCACATTCTCCATGTTGTCCCACAAAAACTGTTATCAAATATCACGTTACATATTGGTAGTCCCATGACAGATAGATAAATTTGAACTATGTGAATTTTCCGTTATCTATTTATTTATCCCATGTGATGAATGAACAATAAGCCTCATTCCCATCTAAATCACACCATGATCATTGATATAAAAATAATTCAGTTTTAATTTCCATGATACATTAACTTTCTTTTGTAACACTAGATCATCCATTTGTGCCTCCTTAATCATCTTTTGGATAGATGTTCAGAAAATCATTTGATAATGTTAGGATATATCCATCGTTGTTTGGATTTCCAAATAAATCCATTGAATATCCATGAATATGGATTCTTTCTGAATCCAAATCCTGGATAGAGTAGTAGTTTTTTTCTATATAGAGTATTTACTACCATGTTTTTCTTTATATGATGATTGTGAATAGAGATATCGAAGTATTTGATTATCTCTTATCATCTCCATTTATTATTGTGTAGCTCCTTTTTCTGAATAAATACATGTGCCTCTTATGATCAGTATATATGTCAGACATCTCACCATTGATGAAGTGCCTCCATATTTTCATGGAAAAATCACATCTGATAGCTCTAATCATTAGTTTGGTAGTTTTTCTCATGTATCCTCAATTTCCATCAAGATTAGGCTATCTAATAATCATATTTCATGAGTACATAACAAAATAAATTTCTTGTAGTATCACTATATATCACAATACTCTCTCCACTTTTCAGGAATGTTAGTATTGATATGGTGTTCAGCCACTTATTTAGATCCTTGAAGCTTTCCTCATATTCTTCCATCTAGACATATTTTACCCATTTCCATGTAAATTTAGTTAAGGGGATAGAAATTCATGATAAATTTTTCAAATAAACTTCCATCGTACCCAACTAATCCATGAAATTACTTAATTTGGGGGACAGAAGATATTCTGGTTCATTCCTCAATTTCCTTTTTTAAGGTTCCAGAGAAATTCCATCACATATGATCACAAGTACCAAGAGTGTGACTTGCTTCATCCAAAAGTAACACATAGAAAACATAGCATACAACTTCTCCTTTCATAATGTCTCCAACACATGCCTTATATGATATTAATGTACCCCCTTTATCTTCTATTCGATAATAATGCCATCGATAAACACTCCCACAAATTTCACGAGGTAATGTCTAAAGACTCTATTCATTAAATACATGAAGATTATAAGGGAACTAGTCAGTCTAAAGGAAATCACCAAAAACTCAATGATCCCATACCATGTATGGAATAAAGTATTCAGAATATCTTCCTTAAATACCTTTATATGTTGATATATAGAATGGATATCCACCATTGAAAAGTGGCGAGCTCCTCATTGCAAATCTAAAAATTCTTCAATTCTTAGAAGAGGATACATGATATTTATATTGATATTGATGAGTTCCAAATTATCAATACAAAGCCACATTGAACAATCCTTAATATTGAAAATGATAACTAGTGCACCCCATGTTTATTCACTATGGATTATAAACCCTTTATCAAAATGCTCTTGAAACTTCTTCTTTAAATCCTCCAATTTGATAGCGGTCATCCTAGAGGGGCACGATGAGATAGGAGTAGCTCCAGTTTATAATTATAATGAGAACTATTCCTCATCATCCAAGGGAATTATGGGTAACTCTATAGTGAATATGTCATTATATTGCCTCACAATTGGAATTTACCCAAGGTTGATACCTACCTTTGACTCAACTATTTGTGTGAGGTATGCTTCTTCACAAGGAATCAGTATCCACACCATTGAATGATTTTAAAAGAATATTTATAATCATCCAGGGATCTTTAGAAGATAGTGGGATAGTTCGGAATATGAAAAGGAATTTCCTTTTCCTTCCAGTTGATATTTAATCTATATAATGAGAACCAACCCCTTCCCATTATAGTAGATAATTCCACTAAGGGGTGTATCATGAAATTTTCTAGAATAATCATCTCACATATGACAATAGTATAAGAATCCGAAACTTGGATTGGAATGATTAAACCACTTGGTGTTTTTATTGGTATCTTTATTTCAATGTTTTGGATCATCGGTTAATTTTTAATATAAAAATTTCTAAATATAAAGGAATTCATAGAACCAGAATCAAGTAATACTATTTCCATTCTTTATTGAATAGGTAGTGTACCTTGTATGACTTTGTTTTCTTTATATACTTCAATAGTCGTGATGGAATACTCCTTTTATTTTCTTCATTTAATTTGGTGGCTACTGAAACGAACTACCCCCAAGAACTCGAGGATTAGTGTACTAGATTGGAATTTTCCTTGCTCACTATAGTTGTAGCATTGGGCCGTGGGGGGTCCCCACCTCTCTTCCATGACATTTTCCTTCTTCATAATGTATTTTTGACATTCATGATATTTGGGTCCTTCCCTCCTAAACATGAATCATTTTCCCATCCCTCTAATTCTGTTCCCATGATGCTTCTTCCCACATTTTTAAAAAATTGGTGGTTGAGTTTTCTTTCCACCATTCTCATTAAATGCACCAGTATGAAACTCAATATTTCATTTCTTATCACCATATCCATGGGACCATTCTTCAAACATCACATCCACTTTAAGAGTACATCGAACAACTTATAAATAACTCCCTATATCTTGATTTAGAAGTTCCTTATGGACGTGTTGTGTAAAACCACTAAAGATTCTATAAATTTATTATATCATTGATGATAATAAAACCCAAATCATACCTTTAAATCCAAGTTAAATTTTCTTCATTGGACATGAAAGGTTCACCTTCCTTTTTTAGCTCTATGAATTCTCTATCCATATTTGTTTAGAGATTTTTGGGTAATACATGTTAATAAAAATGATCTTATTGAATTCCCACTCCATATCATCAATTTACTCCCTTGTCTTGGTGTTATTAATCAATTCAAACCATTGGTCAGCCTTTCAATCAAGATGATAAATGGACAGAGTCACATTCTTTTTATTAGAACAATGAAATATAGAAATGATTTTATCCTATTAGTTAACTGATGGTTTTACGGCTAGAGGATCATAATATAGAAAAACCGTCATTTCTCATTTCCATATAAAACAAATGATATCTCGTTTCTCCCTCATAGGTAATGGCGGGTGTTCTACATTATTCAGGTTATTTTTTATAACCTGAGAGATCTAGGTAAGAATCGTCATGAAATTTTGAAGTCAACATTCCAATGTATTGGGGAAGTCGTTAGGAAAATCACTACTTTTTCCATCAAATGGTTTTTTTCTTTGTTTCTACTAATTCCAACCAATTTCTGTAATATAAATTGTTATAAAAAAACCTAATTAAAAAATTCATGAATAAATAATTTATTCCATTGTGAAATTAAGTCTAAAGTAATATCATGTGACATCCCTAGATTATTCATTTTATAAAAAAAATAATCATGGGTGCATAATTATTCTTATGCTCATAGTAAGGGTTTTCAGGTAGGTTCTCTAATCCTAATTCATAAATTAAATAAACACTCCTCTCATACCAACTATAGTAACCCTACTTTTTCTTACATTACTATTTCATCATTTTAAAGATAAAAAAGTTAAAATCATTACAAAATGGGGACCTAGAGGTTTAGTGTCTTTAGAAAATTTGTACAATACATAACATTAAAAAAATAAATCATAATCATTCATTTAATTACTTCTTATTATGCTTCTTATTTCCCCTTTATTTTCTATAGTACATGTAATCACTTGAGGATATATAACAAAGGAGCAAGATAAAATCCCAGAAAGTGGAGAGATAATAACATGAAATAATATATCGTGGGCAGTGAATGAACATATATCCTTCACTTCGACATTATAATATGATCATAATCATGATAGGATGAATTAAGAAAACTATTGGAATGAGGTAATGCATAAAGATGAGACATAATTCTTTAGTTGAAAACTACCACACATAGTTATGAACAAAGATAAAATCATGTTCACACTTATTTTACATTTTAGTGAGATAAATCACATTACCAAATTCATTGGAGCACTATATAGTTCTGGGTGCACCCGTCGCATCATAACATTTACATTGTTCCTTATAAATTGGGGCACACCCATCATATCATAACTTTACATTATCATGTCTTCCACATATAACCTAAATCAATCCTGAACCAAAAATAACCCATGGAATGGAATGGGTTTAATTTCATAAATAATAGATTTAAAATATATGGGGTACCAAATTAATGATATAATACCAATCATGATATAATAATCGTGAACCTTGAGTGAAGAAGAAACAATATCAAGAAGTTAAAGTTGTGTTTTTTGGAAAGAAGTGTTTTTTTGGAAAACATTATGCTTGTCATAAAATCAATTATGAAACATTTCTATCCCATAAAGGGTAATATAATTTTGAATAAATTATATATAAGGAATATCGATAATAAAAATGGTTGGAAATAGGGAAACCCCAATGAATGAGAGTTGGGTTTGATAATTCCCCTTACCATGTGTCTAAATGAAACTGGCACATTTATATCAAGTATAATCGCATTAAAATAATTAATTAAAAATATAAACCCTTTAATATATTTAGTTGATAAATTATTGTGTAATTATGTTCATTTATGGGCCTTTTGATGAGTTATATAGTTTAATGTCATTGTTCGGAAGCATTCATTTTCTTAGTTTTCATGATTGATTCACTTGTATTCATGAATGGATGTTCATGTAAAATTAGGATAAATACCCAAAATTGTTATTATATGTTATTAATTATATTAGAGAATCTTAAATTATCTTATATATAATTTTTATAAAGGGAATGTGGATTAATCATTTGATAAAAGTTAATGATGATCGTTTAAATTAAATTAATTGGTTTTTTGATCACAATGAAATCATTTTCTTTTTTAATTTAGTATTATTTATATAAGTTATTTACAAAATATAAATAGCATTTTAACATATAAATTATAATCTATTTCAACGATAATAATGGGTTCATTAACATCCTTGAAGATGATAATGGAAAATGAATGTGCATCACCACTGATGTCGGTAAATTGACACATCATGGGTGATGATTTCATTCATAGAATACAAGTGATAGAGGGAGGATATTAATAATGGATCATCCAATGAAATGATATAATAATAGTATATGTATTTTATTGGAGTTATCATTACATTTTTATTAGATTAGGTGTTGAGAGAATAAGAAAATAAATGAAATTGAAATGATCTTAAAAAAAGATATATGATTTACCTCCTGAATTATTTTCTTGATGTCCTCTTCAACCCATCGTGGATTCATATATTTATTTTAATAGGGGATCCTAGACATTTGGGAGGGACTAATAATGATTATTGGGCTAAATTTATAGAAGGATGAATTCTTGAGAGGTGTGAGGAGAAGAGGGGTGAGGGTGGTATTTAGAGTGGAGGAGAGGGGTGTATTCTCATTATAATATTCATTAGTTAATTATTTTGCCTCAATACTATAAATAAATTGATAATTATCTCAAAATATATTAAATTCATATATTGTTGTTCCTGATTTTGGGCTTACATCAACCTTACCTCATCTATGACTCAATAATTCATGCATTTAGCTTTAATTGTAAATTCTCGTATTTTATTTTAAATAAAAAATTCAATTGTTTTAGAAAAATCCCAAAAAATCACCCTAACCATTTTTCAGCATTTATATTTTTGAAATTAACTCCATTTTATGTAATATTTTTCTTAATATGATAAATTTAATTTATAATTAAAATCACCATTTACATGAAAAATAACGAATTTAAAATTATAACTGATTTTATAACACATTGAAAAATTACATAAGGTCTAATAAAATTATCTATAAATCAAAAGAAATATTATTATTATTTTATGCATATAATTTATTTAAATTATTATTAATAATTATTAAATTTATCGTAAAAATGTAATTAAATAATTACGACTTACAAAAAAACTAACACTTAATTAATAATTTAATAATAGTTATTCGCATATCCTATGATATAATTATACCATAAATTCATTTATAATATTCCTAAATTTTGTTTATATATTCATTGGATAGTTCAATGTTCATTTGGTTGGTTTACTATTAATAAGGGTTAAATTACAATTCCTAAGGTGAAGTTCATATTTCATCGTTATGGGTTCCTTAACATATAGAAATACTTTTTATTTCCTTAAATATTCATATTTAAAGTATATATTACAATATAAAATTTATTTGATGAGTTTTATATTATATGAAATTACTATAAGAAAGGATAAATTCCATAAATAAATGTTTGGGTCGTTACAAAATGTGTTGATAAAATTTATGGTTTATACCCTCTTTTATGTTAAATTAAATATGGCTAATTAGATTAAAGGGTTCTTATATTTGTAGAAAATATATTTTATGGTATAGATAACCCTATGATTAAAAAGTTATTTTTCAACTAATTTATTAATGTTAATATCTATGAATTTCATGATATTTGGAATAATATATTATTATGGTAAATAGAAATATATTTTTATATGAGTGGATTTTATTTTATGAATAATGGTTGAGTTATATATTATAATCATATAATATTTTTTGGATTATTTTTAATTTAGATTTTTTAGTCAAAATTTTATTATATTTTTAGATTATATTATTGTGTGTGTACATTTTTAATATGTTACATTTTGGGTGATTAATGATTTCTTGGAGATGAATGGTAGGTTGATCTTAGAAGAATATGGGATCAAATACTTCAAAAAAAATAGCTTAGAAATTGATACGGAATATTTTGGAATATTATAAAGCATAGTTACTTACAAAATGATTTATGTATAAATTTTTATGTTACTATTGATTATATTGATATTAATATAGTATTTGAACATATAACAGATTTTTAAAATTAGATATAATCTTAATTTTTGTTAACAATTTTTGGTTGGGATTAACATATAAAAAAAGAAATAATTTTTCAAATAATTTTTTTGTTTATGTGATCCAATAAATGATAAATTTAGTACATAAACCATGAAATTCTGATTATTTCTCATTTATACTGTGTGATGATGAAGAAGTGGAAAAACATGTCAAATTATGACCAAAAAAGATTTTGTTTAAGGAAATAAATGAAAAAAATTGTACATTATAATCTTCTCTCTCTTGATAATAAAATAATTCATTAAATATATTAAATCGATCTTGAAATATCATATTTCTCCTTTTATCTTAATTTTTAAATAATTTAACATCTTATTTATCTTTTATTAATTAATGATTGTGCGGTCCTTAACATTATCATGGTCACATTATCTATGCCTTTCCATCATTTTTTGACATCACTATTATCTAATACATCTACATTTTATCTTTTAAATACATTCATCCTATTTGAAAACATATTTAACTGTTATACCTGATGAACTTGAACTTTTTTCCCTTGTTTTCAAATGTATGTTTCATCAATCATTTTTTATGTTGTGGGTTCCAATATATGGATTTTTAAGAATTTAACCCTTGAATAATTAGAGATTAAATTTTTCGAACGTAATTAATTATAGGGGGGTTAATTTTGAAACATGAAATCTTAGTATTATATAATATAATTATTTACATATTTTTCAAAAATGCAACAATGAAAACTAAGAGAGATGTGACATATTATAAAAAACCTTATTTAAATGTGTCTATTGAAATCAAAATGTTTAATTGCTGTGTATGAATAAGTGTAACTAAAGACCTAATTATTTAAATAAAGTTCGTTTTATATATAAATTTCTTGACTAGTTATTAAGGAATAAGAACTCAAATTTTAGTAATATATTATTTTTCTTCAAAAATATATTTTCTTCGTAAATGTAATTTATTTATTTTATTGAGAGAATATTATAAGTAATTTTATCCAATTCTAGAATCTTTATTTGAATAAATTATATCTTTATTAAAATTCTAATATAAAAATTTTCTTATAATTAATTTTTTGGGTATTTATTAAATAAAAATTTTGAGTGAAAATTGAAAAAATACAAAATTTAAAGAAAAATATATTTTATTAACATGTTTCTAAAAATTCACTTTTTAAATTTATTTTTAAACAATTTAATATGTAAATTTGATTATATAAAATAAAAATTAATGTTTTTAATTGAAATTATTTCTAATTTTTTAATAGAATCATTTTTATTAAAAAAATGCACTTATTTCTAGAAACCCATTTAATCACATTTTGTGGGTTTATATTAAAAGAAATCTATCATAAGTGAAAATAATTTGTATAAAATTCATTTTACATTTCAAATCATTCATTCTAAATTTGGTAATTGGGAAAACATTTATATTTTTTATAATTAATATCAACTTTGTAAAAACAAATGTAATCATGGTAATGATAAAATTGTTAAAATAAAGTTGAAACTATGAAATATGGATTCAAAATAATCCCAAATGATGAATATATATACATATATATATATATATATTTGGATGACTGTAACTGAACCAAAATAATAAAATATTATAAAATATTTCATTTAGGTGAAATTTAACATTGATAAATACTTTTATATAAGATCATATAATAAAAAATCATTAAATGTCTCATTTATTATTTAATTTTTTTTAATTTTCGAAAGGTATAGATACACATAATAAATTCTTATAAAATGATATTTAAAATATGAATAATTTTCTTATTATTGAAATTTATTTATATTTTTTCATGTTGAAATATTTTTATTAAATACATAAAAAATGCTGACATAGTTCTTGTGCATGCAGTAGAAAAATCATGTAAAGGATTTTTAAAAAATAAAAATGTTATAGTTTTTTGTGATTTATTGTATCAAAATATATTTTTTAGATTAATATAATATATTATTTTGTTTAAAAAATTATATTTTAGATAAATTTCTAAATTGATTATTTTAAAAAGGGAAATTATTTGAATATTCCCACAATTAATTTCATTTTTTACATAAAATAATACACTATTAAATGATTTAAAATTTATAAAATATATATATATATATATTTCTATTTTGATGGTTTATGATTCATATTATCTATCCCTATCCATTTATGGGTCACTTTTCTATTCAAAAATAACTTTTCTGACCCCTAAAGAGTAAAAAACATTGTTATCATGGTAATGGTTAAAAGTGTTAAAAAAGTGGTGGGTGAACATTAAGATATAATGGTCAAAAAAATACCTAAAATTTTAAAAAATATAAATTATGAGATTAATCAACTTTTGTAAATCCAATATTAGGAATTTACCATTTTTTCTACTTTAACATGAAAAATAATGTATAATAATTAAAAACATTATATAATTTTAATTGTTCCCCTCTCCGATATTATATAAGGACAACACCACTCCTATATTACTCACACTTCATGAGGAATTTATCTCAACCATTATCTACCCAAATAACATAAAATAATTCTTTATGTGTCAAATTGGTATTTTTATCTCCAAAATTGCATCATATAATTCTTCATGTGTAAGGAAAAGGGGGAATTTTGAAGAGGATGTAATCAACTTACTATGTCATTTAAATTTTATATATTTTTCTACATCCTTTAATTATAACCTAAAAATTAATGTATAATAATATAATTATCTCACATAAGAATTATATTTTAATATATAAATTTCATAACCTTATTCAAAATCCTTCTCTATCAAATGGGAAATTTATCCACCATTAGAAAATATGTGAAGAGTACCACATCACAAATAAATTTATTCAATTTATAATTTCAACCATTCATGAATGGTTATTATTATAGATATAAGGGTTACATATAATCTTATTTACATAATTATTCTTTTCAAAATATAATATTTTAAATAATTTCTTACCTTCCAACATATTAAAAAATTATATAACATCACACATGTGTACATATGGAGTTCCCCCTCTACAAAGCAATGCGATTCATTTATCAAGTACACCATTTAAGTGAAATTATAAATATGTATGTAATTAATATATATGATTTATATGTCGTTATTATAATTATTAATATTATTGGGACATGAGAAATATGAACATACATGAACTCCCAAACTGATACATACATAAAAAATAGTTAACACGTAGGAACAATGATTTTAGTAATGAATTATTGACAAATGGGTGATGAATTGGTATAAGTTGTCCATATATGATATTATAATAATGTATATTGTTATGTTATATAATTATAATAAATTAATATTTTTTATACGTGAGGTTAAAATAACTTACGACTCCTGTCAGATATGGGGTAAGAGTATTTTTCGCAATATCGTTCTTATTTAGGATTTATTATATTTCTATTTATATTGAGGCAGATATATGATAATTATATATTAAACATAGAATATTTCATTATAATATATTTAATTATTGAAATAAAATATTTTCTTTTAATTTTCCTCTTTCTACATACTCAAATTCTATAAAGAATTTTTTATGGAAAATAGAAATATATTTTCTATTTAATCAGGGATATTTTAATCAATATACATATTTTTCCAAAATAAATTCATTAATTTTGTTAATATTCTAATATTATATATCAAATTCATTTTTATCAATTTTTGAATTTCAAAAAATTGTTTAAAATTACTATTTTTTATTTTTCAAAACAATGATCTTTTACTGAAGGTGTGAATAAAATATTTATTTTAACATAAAATTCATAAAAGACATTTCCCAACGTCAATACTACTCTTTTCATTGATTCTTCCTTTTCATGTTTACGTTTTTATTTCCAATGAGATGTTTTCCATTTATTTTGGCTGGTTATATATTTTTAATAAGTTATTTCAAAATGAAAATTTTATTTTCCTCACGAAATGTTCCATTGATAATTCAAAATAATTTTTATATCTGTCAATATCATATAATTAATCATGTACTTTTCAATTTATTACTTTTATTTATACTATCCACTAAATTTATATGCACTCCCGATGGTCATTTGTTTTGGGAAAGTATATAATTTATATATGAATTTTCATCCAGTATTGTTAGTCGTTTTTTTAATATGTTAGTGTAGACAGGGATAAAAAATGTATTTTTTTATTTATAAGGAATTTTGGTTTAGTTATATTGTATTTTTATATGATGAATGAATTATATATATATATATATAGTGATGGGTGGGGGTTAAAATTTCATAGCTCCTTGATGAATCACTATGTATAAGGAGAAAAACATTTGTGTGTTTAGAATATGTAATATCTATTTATGTATGATATCATGTAAAGATGCCTTAAATATATTTTTCAGTTATTCGATATTATGAATTACAAAATTGTAATTTTAGTTATCTATTATTTATGTCGATTTTAGACTAGTTATGATATTTTCTGCATAATTGTTTTATTTATTTGGCATTATTTGGTCATCATTTATTTCTTCCATATTATACATGCCTAACTACTATATTATTGGTTTTACTATATGCCTTCCCTTTCTGGGTGTTTGATCACACCAATTTATGTGCTTTAATTTCCTTAGGATTTTGGGAATTATACTGTGATTGATATGCAAGGATATGTTAGAGGGAATAATAATATTATCCAAGAAAATACATTGTTAAATTTTATGTTTTGAAACCTAAATTAAGATTCATACATGTTTCCAATTCTTCCAAGACTAATAAATGAATAGATTATTCCTGATTAAATCTATTGTATATAGTGAAAATGTTATAAAGAACCCACTAACTCTGTGATACTAGTAACGATGTTACTACAACAAAAAATTTTATAAACATATATTTCTTTGTGTTATATATTATGTTTAGAAGAAAATATTTATTTGATACAACATTTAACGAAATATTTCGATACTATTGGATTGATAAAATTAAATGTCTAAATTATGAATAGTTATATTTAATATAATATTATTAAAATAATTTAATAATATAATATAATTCAATTAATTGTTTTTATATATTATTTATTACATCATAATAATATAAATTTATCATTATTAAATAGTGTTACTAGTGAAATATAATTATAATATAATTATACATATAATGTAATGTAAATATTTCTACATCGAATGGGGTAAAAATTAAATCATTTTATTAATAAACATTTTTAAAAATTTTCTTTTTTTATTTACTTTTAAAATAATTTTTTTTCAAATTTATAAGCTGAAAATAATTAAATGGCTTTCATATTTTGAATATTAATTTTAAAAATATTCAATAATTCCCATTTTATATCTGACAGAAAAATGTTCCGAGGTAATTATTTTTTAGCATGATAATGGAAATAGGGTAATTTTCAAAGAATTAATTTTACTGTAATTGTATAATTGTTGTCTAAATAAAAAAATTTAACTATAAAAAATTATTTCCTCTCATATGATACTTATAAATATGTAAACAATTACTAACACTAACTTAATTTATAATCGATGTGAAATTATGTTAAGAAAAAATAATATTTTTAAAATTAATTTTTCTTAAAAAAATTGTTTATATGTATGATATGTTTTAATTTATAAGTTTAGATTCATATATATATTATTTGAAATATATTATTTATAATCTAAACAAGGAATAACATGACTGAAATTGGTAATAAGCGGTGATTTTATATTTTATTCTTAAAAAAATAATTACCATTATAAATATTTCAACAAGGTAAAATGGGTAATCTCGAATAGTTTTTTCATTTCATATAAATGATTAATATGGATTATAGAATATAATTTTGTGTTATGAATGTTATAACCCAAATTATTAGAATTTGTTTATATAACTCTCCTAACTCCCATGTGACTTTATCTATACCCATCACCTAACATCAGTTTCCAATGATCTGTTCCTCAATTTTCCCAGTAGAAGACGATCACATAAAATCTCTTAAAAAATACAATATTTTAAAATTTTATTTAATACCATGAAATATTAATTATAAAAGATATATTGAACATGTTCTATAAAACCTCATCACATGAATTATTTTAAATTCGTACCATTTTGATAATCAATCTAAGGGAAGAATCAGGATCTCATCACGAGTATCTTCCACTACAAAACCTTTTCATATAAATAATATTCATAAAAATTTCTTCCAATATGATCCACAACCTTATTAACTCCTAAATAATATCAATATTCAATCAAATTTAACGGTAATGAAATAATATAAGAAATTTCACAATAATATTCATCTATATATTGTAGCACATTTTTTGGGTCTGTAGAACCAAATTCACAATGATTCTATAAATTTATAACATTGATTGTTAGGTTGGCATATTACATATAACACAATATGGGTTTGAATTGTGGAGTTTCAAAATTATCCAAAATTATTTCTTTTTGTAGCCCCTGTGATTAATATTAATATGTAGTGTTTAATTTTATAATGAGGATAAGAAACAAAAAAAAAGAAATTAAAAATAGCATTTTATAGTGGTTCAAGAACAATGATCCTCGAGTCCAATCCACTAATCACAATCTTTATGAGATTAGTGAATGTCACTAGAATGTTCCACTTATCGTAAGACCATGTATCCACAATTGAGTGTAGGTAGTTTAAACCGTTACAAAAAAGTCTAAAAAATAGAATTTTGGTTCATTAATAGGGAACCGAATGTCCACAAATTAGATCAAGAAGATGATAATCCACCAAAACTGAGGCTGATAAGATGAAACTACTACAAATAAAAATATATTTATTTCAATATGTATTGGGTTAAACTTCACTATTAAAGAGGTATTAATTAATATTAGATGAATATTTTTATTCATATATGATTGAAGTTAAGAAAGGTATAGTTTTGATTTTACCCTGGTTAGAAAAATATCATTAATTAAAATCATAAAAAAATTAGTGTCAAACATAAAACAATATGAGGTACAATTTGTACTTCACCAATGTGCATCCTCTTTTTCAAATAACAGATTCAATCTTTTTTTCAACATAACAGTAAATGATTTTTACCAAAATAAAATATCTGACTTTTATGTCTCGTATTTTTAAAAGATACACTCGTAGAATACATATAGAAAATATCTTATTTTATATAATTTCATATCCACAAAAGACGTCTAATAAACCATACATATTCAAATCCAAAAAAGACAATAGAATAGTAACTACCCTTAATAATAGGAGATATTGTATTCATTGAATACAGTTCTCTAAAATAATCCAAACGATATATGAATCGATCCAAAAACAAGATTTATAACAACCAACAATTTTGTAAAGACCATTATTGAAATCTAGGATAAAGTCACGAAATTAAACCTATGATGTTGATATGTCAAATGTAGGGTTGATTCAAAAAATGACAAAAAACATATGTTGGGTTTAACTACATAGAATTAAGTCTCTGAGTGTAATTTTTTCAATACAAGGTTGATCATAAATTTAATGTTGATGAACCATAAATTTTTTACTCAAACTTATGGTTATTTACAAATGAAGGTTTCTTTGACCATAGTTTCTTCTCTTCTCACACGTACAGTTTCATCCAAATGTAATTTTTTTAACCAAATGATCCATCAAGAGTAGTGTTGATGGACTAAACACACATTATCTTAATGTAAGGTTGAATACAAATTTAGATTTCATGATCTATACGTGTTGTTCCTAGCATAGGGTATGTTATGTACATTGCATTCTAAATGTATGATATGAATAGTTTTTCTTGAATACACATAAGGGAATTATGAACAATTTAAAAAAATATTCTATGAAATAGAAAATCAATGAATATTATTGAAAAAATAATAATAATGTTAATAATAATTCCGTGAAATACCTAAAGTAATATCCTTATTAAAAAAGGTATTTGTGAGTATCAAAATAATCTAATATTTATATAGTATTTGTGAGATAATATATACTAAACAATCTCTACCATTTTTATGATCACAAAACCCTATAAAATGATAAACAATTTATTGAACTTTTTAATAAAATTTAAATAAAATATTTATAATTTTGATATTACAAACTATTTTGAATTAATTTAAAAAAAATTAAATGTTGTGTTCATACAATTTTAATCCCTTTTTATGATATAAAATATTTTGTATAAGAAAAAAAATATTAAAAAACCTCCAATATTACCTAGAACATTAAATGCATGTTTATATAGTGTATTGTGTGGAAAAATTGAATAGTGATTTTGGAACTAGAGATAAAAAATATGAACTGATAATGTAACATATAAAAAAATTATGAAAAGTAATAAGAAGAAATGAATTTTATTATGAAAAACTATGAAAATAAATTAAGATAGTTTTGGTTGAAGAGAAACAAGGTAGGAATATTTTCATGTGAATGTTTAATGATCAGGATTGGTTGCTAGTTCTACTTCTTTATAAGCCTGAGCTGCTTCAAAAATAGCTTTCAGTTTTATCATATGAGCATGTAATCTATCTTTAAAATTGTCTCTGAACATCCTTATAAAAATTCTTGAATATCGACTGAATTTTTTATTCTTAAGAAAATTTACATTCAAAAAACTTATGAATGTTTTCCTATGTTTACAATAACTACGCTAACTTATCGCAGAACATAATGACTAGTTGACCAATACCTGGATCAGTTGAGGTTAGTTCCTCAAATAGAAACATCTGATTGTCCCACATCACTGATAAATGTTTAATATTGCACTAGAAAATTTTTAGTATGTCTTAACTGCTAGCCACGAAATATGTGATAGCATGAAATTTTCTGATATGATCTTGTGAGGATGGAGGTTCAGAGGTAGAAGCACTGTTTTGATTGAATATTACCTAGGCAGGTTAAAACTGGATCCCCAACTACCATTTCGAATCTTCAAAATCTATTTTATTAATAGATTTATATTTGATCTTCCCAAAATTATCTAACATTTCTCTCTTCAAGGCATCAAAATATCTTTTTGATACAAAATTCAATTTATGCTCGGGAATCTGAGTCTAAACAAACTCTAATTCTATCCATGGAGCTGATGAATTTTTAAAATCATCATAGGTTTTTATGTATGTTTTATCTAATATCAATTATTATAATTATCTATCGTACCCTAATTAAACATGATCACAAGATCCAGAATTTGATTATTTATGGAATCATATATCCCTTAATTTGGATGATTAGATTGAAATATCACTTTAAAATTTGGTAAGGGATTAACAGATTATTTTTGCAGAAAGTTTTTACTTGACCAAGATATATTATCATTCCTTATGTTCATTCTCTAGAAAATGATATAGGTTTCATTAATGAATGACTAGTGGTTAAGATGGCCTTATGATCATTAATATATGTGACATATGTTACTGACCATTGTACATATTGTTCTTGATCGTCTCCTTCTTGGAAAACTAGTTGAAGAATAAATTTAAGGTCTTTTGCTTGTGTTTTATCTAGTTGATCCTCATCATGAACTGTTTCTTCCAATGAACTGAATGTGTTGCTTCGTCAGATCCTTACAATGGTTTTTCAAGTGGTTTTTCTTCTATACTTATTGGTTTCAAAACATGATCCTTGTGAATTTATTCTTCTTCATCTTCATTAAGGTTTTCTATATCATCAAATAAAAATTTCCTTTTTGTAGACATAGTAACTCCTTCTATTATGTATTCTCCAAATCCTTCATTCCATAAGGCACGTCGCCCCCCAATGAAAAAGAGCATAATTGTGTTAGGTCATTATTACCAATAAGAATCAATATTCCTCTTACAGTAATCCAATAAAATCAACAATTCCTATGTGTACCAGCGATCATGACATTAATGTGATGACATTTCAATCTTAAGTAAAAAAAATGAATCATGTTCTTCTTAAAATTAATTAAAGAACGTATCCTTTCATAAGGAAAATTCAACATCCCGACATCTAATAGGAATAAATTATTTAGATACCTTAGCATGTATCTTGGAAAAGTATTTTTATGTCCCTGATGAATAAAAACATAATTTTCATTTCTAGGTATAATATTTTATCGATCTCAGCTACTGATGGAGGAATTTTAGTTTAAATACACTTAACTAACACAAGATGATATGCCTCAATATCCTTAAAAAATATTTTTCTTATATTATTTTATACAAATAAAAATGATATAATATTGTCATACATAATATCTTTTTTACAATTTATAAGATGTCAAAGTGTAATACTCCTTATTGAGGGCATTTCAAAATTTGGAAAATTTAAAATGAGGTAATTGAAAATTCATTATATTTTATCTGTAAGGATATAGAATCATCTATTTCACAAAAACAGAACTATAGACTACTATATAAGTGTTTTAGTTATACATTATAATGAAAATTTTTAATCTCACCATTGAAATGAAATTACAAACATTGAAACTATAGTTCCTACTTGAGAATAAGGGTCATCTCATAAAGAAATTCAATGTCTCTAAAATTTCCTTGATGAATCTTTCTCAAGGAAAAAACTGATGATTTGGGGCATTCAGATCACCTTCATCGGTTCTCTTGGTATATTCCATTTCTGAGGATCTTAATGCTGAATGATTTCAATTGATAGCATTTTTTTGGAAGACACGGATTTTGGGAGACAAAACAGTTTGAAAAATGAATATATAAGATAAGTCGAAGGGTTTTATGACTTATGATGATGTGGTATTCTTTGTCATGCTGAATACATAGTGTAATAATAGATTTTCTATTTTTTTAAAAACATGTCATGAAATTAAAGACTAGAAAAAAATTATTTATGAAAATAAATGAAATAAAAAAATTGTTAGTGAAAATTATACATAAATAAAAACCATAGACCATTTCCGTAGAAATAAATTAAAACAAATAAAAAATAAAAAATAATAATTTAAATAATAAAATAAATATTTATTTAAAAAAAATAAACCTAATTACACCTTAATAAAATCAATACATGAAGTGGGAAGTGTTGTAATGAAAATATTAGCTAATTGTTATTTAGTATTAACAAATTCTTAAGATATAACCATTTTAAAAACATGATCTCTTTGAAAATGATGTCTTATATACATTTTATTAGTCTTGGAATGACTTATATGATTTTTTTAAATATTTATTGCACTATCATTATCACATAAAATATTAATACTATTAAAATATAGTCCAAATTCCAATTGTTGATTTTTTGTCCACAATACTTGTGCACAACAACATCTCAAAGAAACATATTCTGACATGGCAGTTAATAGGGAAACTGAGTAATGTTTATTACTCAACCATGATACCAATTATTTTACCAAAATAGATAGGTTTCTGGTAAACATCTTTTATATAATAAAAAACCTCCAAAATCAGCATCGAAATATGAATTTAACATAAAATCAAGTGTTTTGAGGTAAAGAATAGAATGAAAATATTACCTTATAAGTATCTAAAAATTCATTTCGTTGTAGTAAGATGGTATTTTTTGGGTTTGACTAAAATATAACACACAAACATATAGAAAACATAAGGTCTATTCTTCAAGATGTAATATGTAATAAACTAAAAATCAAACATCTAGATAACTTATTGTCCACTCGTTTTCCAGCTTCATACAAATCATGTTTTATATTTGTACACATACGAGTTTTCTATAAATTAATGTTGTCATGTCCACACATTTTCAATTAATGTATATTATATTTAAATTTATATAAAACATTTATATAATATTTTTTTAATATATTTTAAATCCTAAAATTAAATTGAATCCCCCAATCATACTCATTTTAAATGTTTTTTGAATTACTTTTTAAAAAACGTGCAAAAGAATTTTACGTGTTGAACTAAAGATAACATCATAAACATATATTTGAACTAATTAAATATTATATCACATGGTTTTCATAAAAAGTGGTTCATTTTCCAATCCAACAGAAAATCAATTTTTCAAAAGAATAGAACACAGTCTTTCATACCAAGCTCTTGGTGATTTTTTAAGGCCATAGAGAGCATTAATAGTATTAGAAATAGAATTCTGGTTTTGATTATTTTGAAATAGAAATGGTCTTTCAACATAATAATCCTCTTTTAAATAACCATTTAAAAATGATAGATTTAATACCCATCTGATATAATTTAAAATTAATTAAGATGAATTATTTAGAAGGATTCTAGCATCATCCTTCTAGATACAAGGTCAAAGGGTTCATCATAATCCATCCCTTCTTCATGATTATATCATTTAGCTACTAATTTGGCTTTATGTCTTGTAATGATCCCTTGATCATCCAATTTATTTTTAAATACACACTATGTTCCTATTATTGGATAATTGGTTGGTCTCTATACATGTTCCCAACCTCATTCCTTTCGATCTTATATAGCACTTCTTGCATTACTCGGATCTAACTCTCACATTATAAATCTTCCTCAATAGTATTAGGTTCTAACTGAGATAAAAAGGTAAAAAATTCATCTAGTTTTTAGTAATTTTTTCTAGTTCTAATTTTTTTTATGAAGGTGTCCTATAATAATTTCTGAAGAATTGTTCATTAGGGTTCTAGAATATATAGGAAAGACACTTTCAGGTTCATTAGTTTTATGTTCTTATAAATTGCACTGAATTTAATTAATATCATTTTGAAAATAATTTTTAGGGATTTCAAGTGTCATGTTATCAACAAAATCTGCAACATTATCAATGTGACATTTCTCTTTAATGAAAGGTTCAGTTTCATCCAACATAACGTGAACTCATTAATAAAAAATATAGGGATTTTTATTAAACACTTTATAGGATTTAGATGTCTCATAATGTCTTAATAATATTCCTTCACCAGTTTTTGGATCAAAATTTCCAAGATTATCCATAGTATTCAAGATATAAACCTTGAATCCAAAAAACTATATTACAATACTGTTTGTTTTATGATATTACATATTTCATAGTGTTTTATTTTGAAATTAGTCCTTATTAAAACTATATTCATGATATAGCAGGGTATTATTACGTCTTCTACCCAAAATAAGTAGAAATATTGTATTCATTTAGCATAGCCTTTTCCATTACTTGAATAGTTCAATTTCCGCTTACAAAAATTCTATATTATTGTGGTGTTCATGCGGAAGATAAGGTGTGTCTAATACCCAAAATTGAGAAAAAAGAAATAAATTCATAATTTTCAAATTCTCCACCATGATAAATTCATAAAAAAATAATTTTAAAACCATTTTCAATTTGAACTATTTTCAGAATCATATAACAATAGTAAAAATATCACTATGGGGTTTTAGAAAATAAAACCATGTAAATCGATAATAATCATCAACAAAAACATAAAAATATAATTTACCATCCAAACATGCTACTCTGTATGGTCTAAACAAAATTTTATGGATAAGTTCTATTGGTTTAGATATAGAAATTTTTTATTAAAATATTTTAATAATGATTTGTGTTGTTTTCCAATTTGGCATGCATCAGAGAACATTCCATTATGAAACATAAGACTTGGAATATTAAAAAAAAATTCTAAGATAATTTCTGTAATTAAATCCAATATATAAACATTATTTTTTATAGATTCTCAAAACCTACGAATTTTATAATTGAAAATAAAAAATTGATTTTCATAAAAAATAAACATAAAAACCATCATAAAAATATTAAAAAAAGACATATCATATTGTAATATTATCCATTATACATACAGTGCATTATTGGTTGATATAGTCTTTGGATCTCAAAAAGGTCGGACTCCAAAAATATATGCTTTTGCATTGTCACCAAAAGATACTAGACCACCATCCATTTGAGTCATCATATGAAAGACTGATGAATCTCCAATCTTGTTTCTAGAATATCCCCTGTCTATATACCAAATATAATTTCGATTCCTATGTCATGTTTCCAACAAAATAAATTTAGCATGTGTGTGTTTTGGTGCCCATACATTCTTTGGTCTTGCTGTTTCATCTAGCAATTATATGGTAATCCATATATTCTTTAGTTTTTAAAAACTAATATTACATTCTTCATAAAAAACTTTTAAAAATAAATTCTATTTTATTACTAGTGATTTTATGGTTTTTCAAATATCAATTATGAGTTGAATGGCCTTTTATTCAATAATAATAACATGTAGTATTTTTCAAATTAGGTAAAAAATAAATTATATATATTTAGGATTTTCACATCCATTTTTAATATTCAAAATCATTAAATTTTTAATGAAATTCATTCCAATAATTTCAATTTACCATTTATTACTTTTTGTAATATTTATGCAATAATATTATGGGATTAAAATTTATCTTGTAATTCATTAATCATTTTTTCATTATCAATGTAGTTTTTGCAGATGTGTTGAATTTATCAACTTGTTCCTTCAGTTTATTTAGTAGAGTTAATCATTCACTTCGAATATCATTATGAATATTATTTATTGACTTGTGCTTTGTTAGCATAGAGTCATGTTTTTCTTCTAACATTAAATAGTAGAGAGTTAGTCTTTCATTTAAGAAACTACCAGTATCTGTATTATGAGAATAATATGTTTGTACCTTTTCTTCTTCACCATTAATAATATATTGTATTTTATATTTGATAGTTACTTTTTAATAAGATTTTGAAAATATGTTCAAGTCTTTATATACAATCCAAGTAGATTCCATTGGTTTTTTTTCTTTTGTTCTCATAAGCAATAATATTATAATATATATTTTCTATAATTTTTTACATCAATTATATAATAAAAATTAGGTGTAATATGACCAAATTTTTTTAATTCATAGCATAAAAATTCACATGGTTCTTTATCATCTCTCCTAAAGTATTTTCTGATTCAAATTTTATTCTTATAGAATTTAATGACTCTTTTGTCTAGTTGAGCATGTTTTATTTCGGAATCCGAGGAATTTTAATTTCTTTATTCTTTGAATTATTTAATTTTTTCTTCTTCTATGCTTATGATATGTTTCATTTAGGGTAGTATTTACATTATTTACTATAATTTTATTTTCTTTATAATTATCTTGAAACTCGGATTCATATATCATCAGTGTCCCAATGAGGTATTTCATTTTTAGATCCTTGATAGGTCACGATTTCTAAATAGAAGAAGATATTCCATTCCATTTTGAAGCTCGTACACTGAGTACTTTAAAAATATGGTAATATTTTTTATACGTTCTCCAATGTTAGTAACAACTTTTGAATTCTCTATAAGTCTTTCATTCATCTGTATAAAAATTTCAGCTTCTAGAATTATATATATTTCATATTTTAGCTTTGCTATCACATATCTCATTTTTCTAACATTTTATACTCCATTATAATAAACTACAATGGTTTTTCACATCTTAAAAGTAGTAGGTAAATGTGATACATGATTAAATTCATCTGCTTTAATGCTACAAATGATAGCATTCAAAATTTTGGAATTGATATTGTACTCAGCTTCTGTTGTTGCATCTGAAGTCTCTGGGTTTTCAATAATATTATAAGGATAAATGATTTTTTATAAAAATTCTATTCCATGATTTTTCAGACTGATAATAATCCTTGATTTCTAGACCTCATAATTTTCATCATTAAAAAATACAGAACATACCATACAAATTACTTCTCTTGGATAAACCATTTCCATCATTTTAAATACCTTATACTTTTATCTTGCGATAACTTTACCTAAAAATGAACTACTATGATTCAAATTGTTTAGTCAGATTAATAAAATTAACCAAAGAGGGGGTGAATTGTGTATTTTCAAAAATCATCCATAATTATGGATTTTGACACCTGATATGATTAATATACACATATATTGTTTAATTATGTAATGATTATAAGTAGCGGATGAAAAAATAAAGAACATGACTTTTTATAGTGGTACGAGGAACAATGTTCTCATATTACAATTGAAGAATCACTCTCTCTATGAGCTTGGCGAGTTTCAATAGTAGTTTCTTCTTATCATAAGACAATAAATCCACAACTGAGTGCAGGGAGTTGAAACCTTTACAAAAATGGTTAAAAAATAGCCTTATGGTTCTTTAATAAGGAACCAAATATTCATAGACTTGATCGAGAAGTTGATACCCCCCCCCACAACTGAGCCAAAAAATTTAAAACTCCAAAAAATTAAAAAAGATTGATTTGAATATGCATCGAGTTGAACTTCAAAATTTTAGTAGCAGTAGTTGACAGATGATGAATCTTTATCTTCAAAAATGAATTTTTCATGCATGCTATTGTACTGAAGAATTATTGATTGAGAACATATATTCAATTAAATGCACAAAAAACCACAGTAGAAAAAATTTAGAAATACTTAGTACAACATTTATATCACCAAAGTGTAGCCTCTTTTGTGAATAAAAGAGTCTCTCATTGTTGCAGCAGCATAGTAAAATGCTTTCACCAAAATAAAATGTATGACATATATGTCCCATATTTTGAAAAAATACACTAGTAGAATATGCATAGTATATTTCTTGTTTTCCAGAATTTTTGATCCACAAAATATTTTTAATAAACCACAAATCTTCCAGTTAAAAAAAGACTAGGGGAATTGAAAATTCTCATAACAATAAGAGACATTTTCTCTATTAAATATGTTTCATTGAAACAATTTTATTAAGATTTGAATCAGTTATAAATTATCTTTGAAACATCCTATAATTATGTAAATACCATTTAAGAAATCTCAGATAAAATAAAGAAATTAAATCTCTAACATTTAAAAGTCAAACATAGGATTACTTCAAAAAATTATAGAAACCTAAATGCAGGGTTCAATTATGTAGTTTCATTTTCTATGAATAAGTTTGAAAACATATAGTTGATCAAAAATTTATGGTTCATGAACTATACGTTTTTTCCTCAAACGTAGGGTTCCTTACTAATGAAGGGTTTGTTACCCCTACTTACTTCCCTTATCAAACATAAGTTTTTATCCAAAATTAATGTTCTTTAATCAAAAGTATCATCATGAATAGGGTATATGATCTAGACAAACCTTCTTATAATGTATGATTCAATAAAAACATAAGGTTCACGACCCATACATTTTTTCCCAAGAATAGGGTTTATTCCATAGGTTACGTTATGAATATAGAGTACGGTCAATGTTTCTAGAATACATTCAATAGTGATCTGAATATTTTGAAAAATATTCTTAATGAATTAAAATCATTGAATATAATTTCATAATAAATATGGTTGTAATAATAATTTCTTGAAATACACATAATGTAATATAATTGGTAAAACAATCAACTGTATTTGTGAGGATCAAAATCAATTAAAATTAATAGAGTATTCTTTAGATAATACATACCCAACATTGATTACTATGGAAAATTAATTAATATTATTATATGATATAAAATTCAAAATCATTTCTTGAATTTCGTTATGGAATGTTAACACAAAAGATTACTGACATATTTAATATAACATATTATTATAATTAAAAACCACGAAATAAATTCATCATGAAATCCATTTTCACAAATAATATGAATTCATTTTATAAAGTGAGAGTCGGAATAAAAGTATTACAAAGGAAAAATTGTTGTATTATTTCTAATAATATAGTTATTATAAACATGGAATCAACAAATAATAACTAACATTACTATTATGAACCTCATATAAAAAACAAAATATACATGTGATGATAAAAATGAAATAAAAATATATTTTAAATACGGTGTATATTTCATGTTTTAAAAATTTATTTAATTTGAATAAGGTTTTAAAATAAGTGATTTATATAGTTATTGTTATTATAGAGGTAGTTAGGGAGATTGCACCATGCTGAAATCTAGGGTAACGTTTTTCCTTGTCCTAAATTCCTTTTATTGAGTCATAATATTTCCACTTGGTCTATATTATTATAATTATTGATTTATATATCTTTTTTGATTATTTCAATATTATTTATTTATAGTCTATATATCTTACATTTTCACATCAATTATTTCTACATTAATGTAAATACTCATTCATAAAATTATAATGTTTATAGGAATAATTGTTATCCTTTCGTATTGACATTTCCCTTCCACATCTATATTAATACATTCATAAGATGATCTCAAATGTTATTTTAAAAATAAATTCATATAATATTAAAAAAATATTATTTCACATTATGAAATTTCAAAATAAATTTATATACATTTTCCATAGATGTGTATTTTCACAAAAATAAATCCAAAAAATCATTACAAATAATTTCAATTAATTTTTTTCCAATTTTGTATCATCCACTTCTCATTTCAATTCGTGGGATTTATTTATTTTCTTGGCTCCATTTTTCGATTTTGAAAAAATATAATTTCACAAATTTGAACATCCCACTTTACAAAACATGATTTTCAACAGTGACTCGTATTTTCAAATTTCTCCAATAATGTTAAAAATGGTATATTAAATTTATTCAAATGATTTAATTTTAATTTTACTCAATATCCCTAAGGGATGCATAACTTATGAGAATTTTTCAAGATCACATAAAAAAATTTTTTATGATATACTTTGTTTCAGATAAAAAAATTTTGTATCAAACAATCTATTTCATGGAATCATCGTATGTGATACCATTTGAATATTTTATGTAACCTAATATAATTTTTAGGTTAAATTTTGATATTATGTGTGAGTGAATTATTATAGAACTCATAGTTATTATTAATGATATTTTGATTGGTAGGGTCGTATATATACATCATATTAATTAGTGAATTGTTTATATCTCCTCATATAATGAATGTTAATGATTGGTAATAGCTATGGTCGTAAGATAATTTATATAAATTACTAAAATAGATATGTTTACATGTTAATAAATTGATAAGATTTAAAATATCTATCGTCACATGAAATTGTATTGACCATTTAAAAATTTTCATTGTTCACAAGATAATGTATGAACATGATTATGGTAACTATGTTCAAAATGATTGGATTTCCTTTGTCTATAAAAATTATAATTATTTATTTCTATGGTAATAAATATTTTCCCAGGAATAAAATACCTAATAAATATTTTATAGTTCTATGATAGTACATATATTATCATATGATATCATTCCATGATCTATGATGTTCTATAATTTCTTATGATTATCTCATATGATTCCATAGATAACTTAATCATATTCTTATCCATTGATCATTTTCAACATATTCTCATTATCTAAATAGTTACAAATCCTTGATTGTTTTTCTCTTAATGTGCCTTTGTGATCATCTCTATCTTTGTTTCACATTTTCCAAATCTTTTTAAATAGGATTATGTCTATAAGGATGTTTTATTGTAATAACATTATATTTTACAATATGTTTATCATTAATAAATAAGATGCATTTTATGGATTATAATTCATGAAATACCAAATATAATTAAATAATTATTTATTAAATATAAATTATAGGAATTATTATATTGTTACATAAAATTAATTAAACAAGTTATGTTGCAAAAAGGGTCAAGTTATTTTAAGAAAACACTATTATTTCTTGATAATATTTTATGAATTTTTTTATTATAGTAATAATTTTTAATAAATTTATTACTTTTGATGAATGATATTAATATAATTTATTGAAAAATTGAATTATTAATTAATGAAGGCAATTACTGATTTATAAATCCCTCCAATGGAGAAATTGAAATATTATGATAGAAGAAATTCCCGAAGCATTATTTTTAATTTCCACAAAAAATAATTAACGGAGGAACATAGATACATGAAGATTATTCACTTTGAACACATAAACAGTGTGACCTTAAAGGGGACATATGATCTCATAAAACTAGGTAAATAACATGAAGGGGTCATATGATCTCAATTATCTATTAATGAATAGACAAATACCCTCTAATAATTCCTTCAAATCATGCTAAGATAGATCAAATAGATTTTTTGATAATGATAAGTCCCATAAAAAATATCTCTTGGTCATGTGGTGTACCTCAGATGAGTAATTTTGATCATATGAAATGGAAGCTGACAATCTCTCAAGATTTTCATAAAATGATAGCCAAAAAAATATGGTTGCTTAATATTAAAGGATTTTATATTCACATGACATGGTTATATGCTTCATGTGTTCGGTTAATGATCATATGAATACCCTTCGACAACCATCTTGATCCCATAAAGGATATTTGACATTCTCATTTAATCAAGTTATGACCAAAAAGAAAATTTATGGGATAAAAACATAGTAATTATAAATAAAATAAAAAGGGATTTATACTTATGTGAAGGGATTTACGTTGATTTTTAGGAGAATCAATTATGTGTTGTAGTTGATATGTTCATGATAATGTGGATCCATTTCACAATGTCTTCCACAATCTGAAAAAATTATTTCTAATTGGTGACATGATTTCATGTAGGGTCCCAGACATGTCATCCCAATCTTGAAAAGATCACTATAAATTCATATTATACCATCTGATATCCATTATACAATCTAAATCAATCATTAAGAGTCCTATAAACAATCCATGGGACCATGAAAGCATGTAATAATGGGGTGATCATGCGTTCACTATTGATCATAAGTCACAAGGATGACATAATTTATGAAATGAGGGTGAATAATGTAAATCTATAATCCAAACTTAAGACTAGATATGATAATTAGTCTCTATGCATTGTGGTGTAGATATGAGATGAAATTTATTATAAAATTCTCCCTTTACACAAAGAAATAGACACATTGTGTTGAGTGGGAAATTTTCAAAGAAAATGATAATGCGACCTAAAGAGTCTTCCAACTGAAATCTCTTGTTTCTAACATAATATATCATACTATATTTGTATACAAACTTCCAGATCATTGCCCTAATTTCATGAAGGGTCATTGGCATGGTTGCAAGATCATGTGAATTACATTTAAAATTTCATCTTATTCTTACGATTCCTAGTTAGGAAAACACCAGAAAATATATAAGATATTTCTTGAAAGAGGATGAAAAATTTGAAAGATTCATGTGAAGGAATATATATTGATCTTTGGGTTAAGAGGTCATTAATTTCACAAGATAAATTAATCTATAACATGATAAACTTTAGAAAAACAAGAATCATCAAGTGAAAACCTTCAACACTTTAGCTAGTTTATGTCATTACCTTGGATTTATCAGTTTATTCATGTGATAACCTACAAACATGTCATAGTGTTCATATGTATCCCTCAGACATGTCGACATGATTAGGTGAAATACCTCATTCAAGTAAAACATTTATCATATGAGATCAAAAAAAAAGCATTCTTGGATCATTTGAAGAATCCTAAACAACTCATATTAGAACATGAAAAACACATTGGTCACATAAACTTTGATAACATGATGAATCCTTGATATGTCAACCATGTCCTAGAGACCATGGAAATTTTAGACAGACACCCTGGAAATGTCTTGTAGACATCAAAATACATGGTAGCCTTGTCCAACATGAGTAAATAGACATATAACCTTGAACAATGTGAATTTACAACAATGGTTTTTTTTTCAATAATTAACCTTTATATGGTATATGGTAAAAAACTAGTAATTTTGGATCATGAAAAATTATTTCTATTAAGATATCCTCATGAAATTCTATCATTCTTTATAAACTATTTATGGTCCCCTCTATTTATCCATCATAAGATGACATCTAAATGTCTCTCATAGGAATCCACCCTAATATATCCCATCATTATAAAAAAAACTAACTCATGGTACTGAAATTATCAATTGACTCAATCATTCTACCTTATCAATTAGTGGATATTAAATTCAATTATATGATTGTATCATAATAATAGAAATCCATGTACATATTCTAGTGTACCTAAAACCCATCAACATGTTAGTGAGGACACTGAACTATAATGAATCTGATTGATGTACAAGGAAGATATGTAGGATACCTTATTCAAGTATGATATCCCAATCAGACACTTTATCGTGGATGATTTAATTCATGTGTATATCACCTCTATACAGAAGGAAAAATACCCTACTATATATTATTTCTCACACTGAGCATTACTCATGTGATCATAGGGATTTTAAATTTTTTTATCACTAGAATCATAAATTTCCCCCCAATTAGAGATACCTCGGTGAAAATTTCTCTTTCAATAAAAGGTACAGATTCCTCTTTACCTAGGCTTCCAACGTTCAGTAAGTCACTAATGCATCTCCATAATTAAAAATAGGAACATAACCCTTACAAGTGTTAGTTATCTATTTCCATCCAACAATGGGTTGGGGACTAACTTAAGTACACATATATAGATTTCTATTATAAGTATGATACATAGGACACATTCTTATGGTCCATGATCAATAACCAATTCCCATGTTTCCCCAAATATGTGCCCACAGAATGAAATTAAATTATATTGATTGGGCCTATTATATATCCAAAAACAATGAATAATTAACTACATGGTATTTGATTCTTATCTTCACATGATACATAGGACACCTCTTTAAGGTTTATTCCCATTATTTAAATAACAATTTACATCATGGTTGTGTGTAAAAACTAGAGTTCCTTGATATATGGATATAAAAAAAGAATCACATTCAGTCACCCATTGAAATATAATAACTAGAGTCTAATAAATATTCATATATATATATAGTGGATAAATATTAGAATACCGACTTTCATTTAAAGTTATTTATATCCTGAATGTTATATTAGGGTAACCAGTATCGTATCTGGATTGGGGATATATTCATGAACACATGTTAAATATTTTGGAACCAAGGTTGTTCTTTTCTGGAAATGGAGTATGGGTTTTTTTCAATAACTATTTTTTGATCAATGATTTTGTATGAATGGTAGTCTTATAATTTAGGATGAAAGTGGTATTGATGGTGGCTCATTTTCCCAGTGTTTTCTAAATGTTTTGCCCTCAAAATCAGGTGTTGGTTTTTGGGAAAATAAGGATTTATGCATAGAAGATAAGGAGATGCATAATTGAGAATGAAATCAGTAATGGAAGGGAACCACATTGGATAGTACATGAACTCTGTGCCATGTACTGGGAACGGTTCACAAATGATGAAACAGACTATGCAAATTGGCCAAAAATAGTTTGTGAAATTGTGGTTGAGTTTTGAGAAATTGTGAATGGTGTAGTTTGGGGAAGTGAATCGGTGATTTGAACTTCTCTATATGGAGAATGGAGGTATTTGGACTACATATAGTATATAGTTCGTCGGAGATTTATGGTGGGCGTTAAAGGTGGTGTTGTATCAAAGATTTTGTAAATATCATTTTAAAAAAGAAAAAGCAAGTCTATTTTCCTATATATAGAGCATTAACTAATTCATTAGCTTGAAGCATTGGGTTTAAAAATCTGAGAGTAATTGAAATAAATAAAGAAGTAGATCATGAAAAATAACCTTTTAAAGACTTTAATTAATAATCTATAAGGAATTCAGGGAAGTCTTTGATGTTTTTTTTGGAAAAACAATCCTGCAAGGTACATGAGGATCTCGATGAGAATTCCATGTGCGTAGAAGTTGTCGATGAAGGAGAAATAAGTTGCAGAAGAAGAAATCCATCGAAGGAGGTGGAACATGGAATAAATTCTATACATTGTGGAATAACTTGGATTGTGGTCCTCTTGACGTTTGTAGCGAAAGTGAGGCGGTACAATGAGAAAGGAAGTACACAAAGGAAGGAATTTTGATATAGATCGTTTGTGGAGGAGAATTTAGTCTATGGTGAAGAAGTGGTACATGAGAGCAGAAGTGAAGTAAGTTTGTGAACATGGTTGGTGAAGGCGGTATGCGGTCGAGATCTATAGAGGTAGTATGAGGATATGGTACATAGGGCACTCTAAGAAGAAGGCCATTTCACAGAGGACATGATTGTGAGCGAACGGTTCATAGAAAAGTATTTCATGTCTATAGGGGAAAACAAGACTTCAACATATCATCTATCTAAATTTAAGGGTTCATTATTTAATGCCAATCCATTAAAGTTACATTCATGTTGAGAAATTGAGTTCATATTCTACCCAATAGTGTGAGAAAGGGGGAGCCAACTGAAGTGATCCGATGAATGTAGTGTGATACCCCTAAAACTTGTGAAGGAATAGTGTCTACAATAGAGTCATTGTGTTAATATCATGTACCCCAAAACATGTAATGATTAGTTAAACCTATCGGTGTATGCTCCTTGGTCTTATCCCTTTGTGGTCAACCAAGTAAAACTTTTATGTCGTCTCTTTAAATTTGATAGTTTGTTTGATGTTATTTATCATCAGACATGTTTATTAAGTTCTTACCAATGTGGGAACAATATCTAGAAATTTAAAAGAAAAAGATGAATGCCTGATTCACCCCGCCCCTCTCAGGGTTTTCTGGGGTCCTTCAAAATCTATAAGATAATTTACAAAAAAGAAATTATTTTCCCTAAAAAAGTGAGATGAGCCAAACATCCCATCCTTAGGACTAATTTGAGTTCCATAGTGCAGTTGATTTTGAAACATAAAATGAACACCTTCACTTGGATTTAAATCTTGAAGTAATTGAAAATATATGTATCAATGGTTGATTATATATATTAACCCATACCCAAAAATTCATTGTCAAACCATACTCAACACACTATAATCAATTTTCCCTCCCCATTTTTTATTTTATTCAATGTTGTTGGCCTAGAAATTAATATTTCAAATATTAAAAACGATTTTTGACCACACATGAGACCATTTTTTGGTATAATATGTATTCAAAAAATTTGAGCCTATTGTGAATCTGTCAACTAATAAAAATTTTCTGTTTACCACATTTTGGGCAAAAAATTTGTCCTCTATAAAAATAACTACGGATGCCGAAATGAAACATTAATATTAATACATAACCATGGTTCCAATGAGATGGTCTACTATTAAATCCATATTATATGAATGAAAAATGGATGACCATGTAACAAGAAAATAAAATTGTGTTACTCATGCATATCTATTTTATTATTTTTCACACTTGTGACAATTCAATGATTTAATGCATTGTTCCTTGTTGTCTTTGTGATTGTGGATTTCACTCTCACAAACATTATCTTGAAATAAGTTCATGTCACCATCAAGATAATGTTTTGGAATGTCATCTATGATAGTCAATACATACCACAAAGTAACATCACACACCCAACACCTTCACCATAGGGTGGAGAACATGATGGTTTGGGAACACCATTGATGTGTTATGATTAAGAACATAGATGTTTCAGGTAGAAGTTTCTATATTTTTAAATACTTTAAGCCTATCTTGTTTATGGAAAGTGGAAATAAAACTACATAAGCCTTTGAAAACTACCAACAACATTAAAAGCGTGTTCCCATACCATGCAAATTCACACCATTATTACCTTATAATGATGAACCATGTATTTGATGAAAAATTCATCTTGGTTGAAGATATTTTTATGATGGATTACATAAACATCCTTCAAGATATTTATTTCTCTAATTTATTAATGATTTATACTGGGAGAAATGAACTATAGGTCTTTAGCCTAGACACACATGGAACTACACAATTGATATATCAACATGGGAAGAAAACTACAAATAAATGGGTGTGACCCAGTATTCCCATATCCACTAGAGAATATTAATAGCATATTATGATGGAGGAAAGGGTTCAAGATCATATCTCTACTCACCCAAATCAAGTATACCTGCATATTCATATAGCACGGAAGTGGTAGGCATACAACAAATCCACTTCACATGAAGTAAATTGTCTATCCCAATGCGAAAGTGAAGATAAGAGTGTGATTATATTCCCACATCAAAATAATACATCTTCTGGTATATCATGTATAATAATAACAAGAAGGGATACATTCTTGCACATACTTATTTGATGTTCTAGTATATCTAGGAACCTACTAAAGAACTCTGCTAGCATATCAATCACTGAAGCTGATATGGGGATTAGTTCATATTATAATACCAATATCCAGAGTAGTATATCATAATGATCAACCCAAAAAGGGTGATAATCTCAAGAAAGGAAAAATTATTAATCCTTTACCAGAGGATTGTTGTAGTAGTTCGATATAGAATTTGGCATAGGACTAAGATCATAGTCTTATTTTGATTAGGGATCACAATCCTATTTTGGAAAACTCATTAAGAAATGATCAAAATTCAGTTGAATAATGACATTGGTATATTCCTATGGTATGGAATTGAGCTCATACCACTAATACAACCATTGTTTGTTAGTACAATTTTGAAATCTTCTCAATGTGTGTTCATATTACTTCCAATGAAGCTAAATTAAATATTCCAATTGTTTATTAGGTCTAGGATTGAATCCCTTCTCTTTATAATGACACACCATAGAAAAATATTTAACATGAAATTTAAGAGGAGGCTCATATCCATTCTCTCATTTTTTAAGATCATTCAGTATATTCAGATTGGTAAAGGAGATTTAAATAGGGTATATAACACTCATTCAAGTATAGATGACTATAATATTACGAAAAACATTGAATAATATACTATCACCCCTATCGATGGTACATAATATCTTCTACATTCTTTCATAGGTTTTCTGTTGTATGCTCATATCCATGTATTATGAAATTTTCATCAATATATTATGAAGACCTTCAGGTAGATTGTTTAATTCCTTTCACTCCCCAAAAAGAAAGGTTGTAATTTTCTGGCCATGATGTTGAATGAGGATAAAATTATTGATCTTCTCAATTACATTGTACTTTAGGATGTATAATTCATAACTCAAACACCACAAGAGTTTTTCAACTATTCGATGGAAGAGAAGGTGATAAATAACTCAATAGGGCCCCTAAAAGTAGTATAGAGATGTATTACAAGGCCTCAACTTCTGACATATTCCTTTTAAAACCATCCCGCAATAATACATCACACAAATAATGAAATCATTTCCTTTTTAAGAATCCTTCATATACACACATGCTTTAAAATCAAGGGTTAATCTTCTATAATACCATGTAAACTACCAACACCTCACCTGGGTCATTCGGTTTCCAAGAGATGCAATCTCAATAGTATAACCTAGTTTAGGTATTTTACTTCAATGAATAAATAGATGACAATGATATTTAGAGGGTGTTTTCCATAAATAGAATCTTGTATATGTTTTTCCCATGTTCACTAACAATTGGGATTTCTGGATTAAGATAATGATGGATTGTGTGCCCTACATTAGAAAAAAAACATGTAAAAATATTTTCAGTGGTTAAAGTCTATAACCCTACCTTATATAGGATGAACATATCAGAATAATGTTATTAACATACACTGTTTTCAAATAGATCATGTGCATATTTAGATGGGGTGATTTTGGGGAATTACACTTTATTGCATCCCCAAAATAGAATATCTCCCCTAATTTGCCCTCCTACATTCTCAGAGGCATAATATAGATTAGGGGATCTACAAAACATCCACTAATTGGTAAATAAAATGAATAAAATCCCCTTTTAGGATGTAAGGATGATATAAAAGGGGATAGAAGTCAACCAAATGATTCTTAAAATGGGCCACTAAATTAAATTAAAACACATCCCAAACATTGAATCAAAATTCACATATTACTTGAAGGATTACCATCGTACGTGACTCTAATATAAGTAATCCGCCACACTTGGCCCATTTTCAAACAATATTGTTCCAAATCAAGATGATCATAGTCGAAACCTCCATGAAATCAATCAATTAAAAATTGAATCCCATAGGGATGGGTGGTTTTATCTCAATCGTATCCAGCATATTCATCACTCCCCATGAGAGTCTTAAATAAATATCTGATGGTTTGACATCAACCCTTTCCCACAATTCTAGAAGAATTTATACATCAATTTCAATCACAAGAATCATCAAATCTTTGATGAAAATATTGTAATGTTATGATAATCACCACAAATCATCCTCATCCAATAGGGATGGGGGAATTTTAATCATTTTCATCACCCCACAAGGAATCCTTGATTTCTAGGATATGAGGTAAATGCTTATGGGTGGAATCTTTCTTGTTTATCCTACCCAAAGGAAAACCTCTCTCATTTGGGGTCCACATAGAATGTATGGCCAGAAACGAACTCATTATCATTATTCATAGAGTGAGAGATAAGGAAAGTCTGAAAAGGGAAATCAAACCTGGAAAGGCTTTTAATCCAAGATGTTCTAACAATATTATAGGTTAGAGAAATTACCATAATTTTACCCTCGAATAATGTGAAATATATATATAACCATTCTACTATGTGGTTATGGATAGGGTAACTACTATAAGAGAATATACCCCCAAAAATTTCATCGCCGTGAATATGGAAAATGTTGTGGACCGAGATAAAATGTGGATGTACAAAACATGAAAATCAAACCTTGATTTATATTATATAATGATGAAAAAAACAAGGATACATATTAATTAAATTAGAAAATGGGTTATAACTCAACACCATTGAATGGGGAGTTTCCACATCCTTAATGGAACTCTATGAAGGATAAAGGGAAGTGTGTTTCTACATATCAGTATCCACCTAGATGTTCTAAAATCACCCCCACATTTGAATGAATATAAAAAATTTAATAATTATATATAAAGTATCATTACACCGAATGAGGAGATAATCTATGGAAATATTCCCACTAGGTATCATCTCCAAATAGAAATTCATATTGTAGTTCCCAGTCATGATCCATGTATCAATGAGAGGGGGAGGGGGTAAATCTGTGATATCAATTTTTTTATGTTTCCTTATTTTGGAAACTACCTCTTCATCTTGTTAAAGAGTTTCTTCCCTGTTGAACAAACTCAACCATAGGAACACAATATTTACAAGGTGAAATACTCAACCAGTGTAGCTACGCCCTTGGTATGATACAGAAACAGTCTGGTACCACTTAATCGGATAGAAACCAATCCTTTGATGTGTAATAAAATGAGTAAGATCTCCCCTTTCAATCGTGTATCACTTTTAAAACAATCCAATAGTGTGTATGATCCCACTTATCATAAATATGGTAATGTAATATTTATGTTCTTCTTAATGATCTTTCACAAATAATATCATTCAAAAACATTCTTCCCTTTCCTACCCAGAAGCTGGTAAGAACCACCTGGTGAAAACATCTTGTGTGCTACTCCCTACTTGCATGCCTCCCTACATTCATGACATTATGCTAGTGTGTATCCTTGATTTTGTGCCTCTATTCATGTGTTACTAACTTATTGTGTGCCTCCCTACTTTAGTGGATTCCTAATTGCACATAAAAAACAACTTTCATGCTACTATTGTGAACAACTCACAATTTGTGCACCACATAAAGATTATACACAAAACACTTCTTTCACACAACTCACTACTAGGGCGCAACTTATCACTTGTGAACCAATTCTACATGCGTGCTACTTTTATGAATAACACATAACATGTATGACACATCAACATGCACATCAATTTCTTCATCTTTCTTGATCAGAGCACAAATTTTCTCTTATGTGTTGATCAATAAAAAATGATGAGGCTAGTCTTATATTTATTGGTATTTTGGGGACTTATGTGGCACATACATGTTCACGTCATTCCTACATGCGTGTTGTCCCCTCACTTGTGGTTTTCTCCATAACTTGTGCGCCGCTCCTTCACATGAACATCACTTTCATTCCTCTGTCATATTTTGATGTGTTGATGTTAAAATATGACTTGCGCGCAACATACACTTGGGCACCACATCCTACAGTCACACCACTCTTGAACATGCATGCCACTTTACTTCCCATGTCATATTTTTATGTAATGATCTTGAAATATGACTTGCATGCAACATACACTCTCACACCACATATACTTGCATTCCACACTTGCACACCACTTATACATGCATGCCAATTTTTTCAATTGCAAAAAAACACTTATTTACTCACACTATCCATTATAAGGCATTCATAACAGTTTCTCCAAGCCTATGATATTTGTGAAATAAAAATCAGAAAAGAAACATCATAGTTACCATGGGAAGTATTGTAACTTCTGTATCTTCCATCAACCACTCATACAAAGTGAAGTGGTTTCCTTTCTTCTCAAACATCATTGGCAACAAAAGACAATACCTGAAAAAGATATTATTCATAATCAGCTTGGTCATAACAATCTACCCATTTGTATTTTTTTTCAACCAAGATTCATAAATCACTGAACTTTTAAATCATAATAAATGGATTACTCATCAACAATTATAATCCTATGTGATATAACTCATTGTAGGAATCAAGAATTATTGATAGAAAACTCATGTTGTCCAAATGTAGTGATTATGAATCATCTGTAGCATTCTTCTCCATCCATATCAAAAACATACTAATCTCCTTTTTCTTGTGAACAATCTTCTGTAGCTCCAACTCCTAGTTTAAAAAAATTGTTTCCCACAACAACTCGAACAAAATGTTAGAATAGTTCACACACTAACATGCGGAATTCAAAGCTAACCTAGAACTCCCCCTTTATTAATGAAACCATAAATATAGATTTAATAAATATTTATACCCCTTGAAAACAATATCCAAAGGTAATAAGAGAGAGGGTACAGACACATGTACATCAACCATGATGAGAAAGATGTTGGACACCAATGTTCAACTTCATTTTCAAAAATGGTTCCTTCGGCAAAGGTTTTGTGAATATTTCAGCAACTTATTCCAATTTAGGAACATAGTCCAGCTTCAATTAATTCTTCTCCACCTACTCATTGATGAAGTGGTACTTTATGTAAATGGGTTTTCAAAGAGAATATTGTAAGAGATTACTTTTAATATTTATTACACTATGGTTATCGCATCCCAAGAGTAAGGGTAGATTGACTTCAATAAGTATTTCTTCCTACTGAGTCTACATTCACATAAGTTGGGTAGTATCTTGAGTGGAAGCAACATACTCACCTTCATTTGTGCTAAGTGTTACTGAATTTTGTTTCTTTTTATACCAACTAAGACAACTTTTCCCCAAAAAGAATACTCCACCATATGTTGATCTTCTATCATCAACATTACTTGAAAAATCAGCATTTGAATACCCAAAAAATCAATATTTGTAGCACCATCATACCTCATTATAATAAATTTTATGCCATTGATATATTTGAGAATACTCTTTCCATCAAATAAATGTTATTATTTAAGAGCACTCTGAAACATTGCGCATAAGGAAACAACATAGATAATGTCGGGTCTTGAGGAATCCAAATATAATAAACTCCCAATCAACATTCACAACTCTTTCGGATCAACTTCCTTGACTTCCCTATTGGTAGACAACTTAGTTCCCACTAAGAATCATGTGGAAACTGATTTGGAAATTTTCCTTCCAAACTTCTTCATATTTTCCTTAGCATACTTTTCTTGAGAGTGAAAAATGTGGTTCTTCATATGTAATATTTTTAACCCAATAAATTATTTCATTCCTCCCACTATGGACATCTAAAAAAGTCATCATCTCTTCAGAAAATATTTCACAATATCTTTCATTATTTCCAGAAAAGATAATGCCATCAATATAAAAAATTACATTGACAGAATAGTCCTGACATTACATGATATAATGATTGATGTCAAATATTCCTTTATTGAAACTCATCTTCCTTAAGCAGGTATTCAGTTTGGAATACCATGCCCATGGAGATCTTTTTAACCCATACAAGGATTTATTCAGATTACACACATAACTTTCATCATTACAAAAATTACAACCACATGTTTGTTCTATATAAACATCTTAATAATGATTTTCAGTAAGAAATGTTGACTTTACATCCCTTTGAAAAAAAGTTTACCTCATTGTGGAGAAATATCAAGAAATGTTTTGATTTTTTCAATCTAGAAACTCGAGCAAAAGTCTCATCAAAATCAACAGAATCAATAATTCGTATCATTTAATTATTGAAACCTCTATATCATCTTTCTTCTAGAGCATAGACAAGAAAAATTCCATCATATTCTATTTTTTCGAAAATTACAAGGTTTGCACACGTTTTAATTATGAAGCATGGAGTCCCAAAAACTCTTTAGTGTCCCAAAAATGACGTTTTTTCATAAAACATTTCATATGGAGTCCTATCTGAATGTGGATTGTAGAAACATTGGTTGTCAATATAAACTCTAGTACTCATGGATTTCATCCAATAATAATGAGAGAGACCATGTTCGGGTAACATAGTTCTCCCCATTTCAACCGGACTTCTATTCTTCCTTTTAGAAAACCCATTTTGTTGTGGTGTATGTGGTGAATTGAACTCATTCTGATTTTCATGGTTATCAAGGTAAATTTCAAACTCTTCATTCTTATACCCCCCACCATTATGAGTTATCAACTTCTTCACTAAATATTCACATTCCTTCTCAACTTTCCTCTTGAAATTTATACACATTTTTAGAGCATCTGAGATATGTCTCATATACATAACACAAGTAATGAAAGAAAAGTCATCAATAATTGTAATGAAGTACTTATCATCATTTTTCCATTTTTTTCTCATGGGTCCAGAGATAATAGAATGTATATGTTCCAAGGGTTGTTTTTACCGAATGTCAACTCTCTTAGTCATAGAGTTTGTAATATACCTTTTTTCACAAATAGTGCAACACTAATCTCTTCTTGTTGATAAATCAGGCATATCTCAAACATTTTCAAATATTGATTACATGCACATGTTTCTCTAACACATATGTCCCATCCTTTTCTACCATAACTGGTTTCCATCCACCATGCCCATGTAAAAATGATTTTGTACCTCACCAACATGGAACAAGTACCCTTTTTTATGTTTGCCTCTTGAAAGAACCTTTCCATAATTTTAACTTTTCACAACAAACCCGTATTTTCTGAATATAAATTTGTTTCCCTCATCACAAATTTGAGAAACAATCAACAAATTATTTTTCAAACCATTAACATATAATGTTTTCTAAGATTTCATTTTTTCATTCCCGATGCTGGTTGATCCAACACATTTAATCCTTAGAGATTTATAATTTCCAAATGTAATTGTCCCTTCTTTGAATTCTTTCACATTCTTAAAAAACATTAATTGACATGTCATATTATAAGAACACCCACTATCATGATACCATGGATGTTCTCCTTTTGTTGCTTTCAACGTGATTTCTACAATAATAGATTTTGGTTCTTCCTTTTCATTCTTCACGTCCAGTTTCTAAGATTCGTTATGAACATTTTTTTGTGTTGGGAAAAAAACAAGACATACTTTAGATAGATTTCCTGGTTTTTTACATCTTTCAAAAATAGTTTTCAATGGTTGGAACCTATTTTTAGCTTTGACACTAGCCATATTAGATTTTTTTAAACCTCCTTATCATACTTCCCTTTTTGAGAGGATTGAATCCCCCTAAAACCTTGTCATACATTACTTCTAGAATAGTGTTAATGTTTTTGATTGAACCAACACCTGTATTCAATGTGTCTGAATCCACCAAAATTCTAGTAATGACCATATAATGAATAGTTCCCTCTGAAACTTCTATACTAACCAGAGTTGTGAAGATGCTTCTCAACAACCTTCATAATAAAACTCTACTGACCATCAACCTTATTTTATGTAATCATAATTTACTTCTTCATCTCATATTTCTATTCATACTCATCTGAACTAGAAGTATTTAAAATCATTCTTGAGTTAGGGTTTTCGTGTACATCTGATTTTTCATCATTTCTATCTTTGGCCACATACACAGCCTTTCCATATTTGTTCTTATCAAAACTAGTTCCTTAATTCCTCTCAACCTTTAAAGTTATCTTTTGTGGATCCTTCTTCGGTTATTTCTTACTAGAAATTTCACCATCTTCTTAGATAGATTGTATGAAACTAATATTTATTTTTGTAGATTTAGAATGTTTCTGTTGGATAAGTTCCAACTCTTCTTCTTTTTCCATCATCTTTAATTCAGTATTTTCACTTAGATTATCTTCATTATTAGGAGAATTATTCAGATCATCAATCTCCTTTTCCATCTTGATTTTATCATATAAAAAAAACTGCCTTATTGTTTAATGTGGAATTTTCATTTATCAACTTCTTGTTTTCCTTCTCAAGCCTTCTGATCTTATTCTAACGTTATTTTAACTCTTTTTCAGATGATAATCATGTGGAGTTACTTCTTATTCAAAACTTTTTCTCACATAATCTTCATTATTCACTACTACAACAAAGGTATTCCGTCTAGATTTCTTAGCATATGATTTCTTGGATTTATCTTTGCTATCTTCTTCTTCTTCATGTATAAATAAAAATCTTCTTAATTTTTTTTATTTGAAGAACTTTGTATACTTCACCTTTGAAAAATATTTATCTTTGTTTTCTTGTTTCTTCCACGACCTTCTTGGCCTTCTTTCATCATCATCATTATCTTATTCTTTATTCTTTTGAGGACAGTAGGCCGCAAAGTGACCAATGGCTCCCCTCTCGAAAAAATTCAAGAAAAGTTTACGCTTGTATTTCCATGAAAGTCTTTTCACATTATTAAGAAACAAGGATAAAATTTCATAAATTTTTTTATATACCTCATCTTCAGAATCATATTCACCAGGATCATCTTCGATAAGAGTTTTCTTTGATATATCTCTCTTTGTAGCCTTGAATGACATTTCTCTATCATCTTTTTGTCTCTTTATAGTCTTCCCCATTCTCATTTCATATGTAATGAGTGTTATGAAAATCATCCAGAGATAATGTTCCAGGGTCTTTGTCTTCGAATCTAGACACTTTAGCATCAAACTTGTTGTGAATAATTCTCAGGATCCTTTCAACAACTATAGAATCTTCCATGTTTTCCCGAAGACATCTGACTGTATTGACAATGTCTTTTACCCTGGTAAAAAATTTCCCAAAAGATTCAAATTTTCTAATTTTCATTTGATCATACATGCACCTCTATATTTGTAGTTTTTCAATCATCACATTTATATTTCCTTCATAGAAGTTCTTCAACTTATCCCAAATTCCTTAAATAGTAACGACACCTTTCACTCTTAAAAAATCACTCTCAGAAAGAGATGAGAGTAATGAATTTTTAGCTCTTCCATCGTTCTCCATATTCTTCTTATCGGTTAGTTTAAGAGGAACCTTGTCCTAAATAAGAGGAAATCCATCAGTTGTAGTTTAATGAACTTCATACACATGATAACTAATATAAGGCATAATTATATCATTCTAGATATGAACACTCTTTCCATTAAATATCAAAATACACTTACTGTTCATGAAATTCAGATTTTCTATGACAACATCTGCAAAGAACAAACAAATGTAACCTTCCATTTGATACCAATTGTAGTTCCCAGTCAAGATCCATGTATCATTGAGAGGGGGAGGGGTGAATCATTGATATTAATTTTCTATTAATGTTTCCTTATTTTTGAAAATACCTTCACCTCCTGTTAAATATTTTCAAACCTCTTGAACATACACAACCAAAGGAACACAAGATTTAAATGGTTCAATATTAAACAAGAGAATCTACGTCCATGGTATGTTACAAAAAACAATCCTATAACACACAATCTAGTAGAAAATAGTACTTTTATTTGGAATACAGTAGGTATGATCTTTCCTTACACTCATGTATCACTTTGAAAAAAATTCAATAGTGAGTGTGATACCTCTTAGAACATATATGGTAATGTAATGTTTATCTGATTCTTAATGAACATTCACAAATAAAGTCATTCAAAAAAATTATTCACTTTTCTACCTAGAAGTAGGATGAATCTCTTGTTGCAATCATCTTGCATGCCACTCCCAGTTTTTGTGCCTCCCTACATTTGTGCCACTCTGCTTGCATGCCTCCCTGCTTGCATGCCTCTCTTATTGCACACCTCATGACTTTTGTGTCGCCCTGCTTGCGCGGCTTCCTACATGCATGCCAAAAAACTACTTGTGTGCTAATATTGTGAAAAAATCACAATTTGAGCACCACTTCTAGATTATACACAAAAAACTTCATACACACAACTCCCTGCTTGCATGAAACTTTTCACTTGCATGCCACTTCTACTTGTGTGATGCTTTTGTGCATAACACACAAACTGTGCGGCACTTCTACTTGTGCATCACTTTCTACCACTTTCATTATCAGAGAGAAACTTTTATATTAAGTGTTGATAATTAAATAATGAGGATTCTAGTAATCTATTTATAGTAATTTTGGGGACTTTCGTGTCGCATACACTTGTGTGCAGTTCCAATTTTCACGCCTCTCTATCACTTGCATTTCACTCCATCACTTGTGCACCGCTCCATAACATGCATGAAACTTTCTTCACATTGTCATATTTTTATGTTTTGATGTTGAAATATGACATGCATACAACATACACGTGTGTACCGCTAATACATGCGTGCCACTTCCTACTTGCACGCCACTCTTGAACTTTCACACCACTTTATTTTAATTTTCATATTTTGATGTGTTGATCTTAAAATTTGACTTGCATGCAACATACACTTGCTCGACATATATACATGCATGCCACATTTGAATACCACTAATACTTTTGTGCCACTTTCATCCCTTTTCCAAAAACACTTATTTACATTCCCTATACCTCAAAAGGCTTTCATCAGATGATCCTTACACATAGGATACTTGTGAAATTGAAATATATAATGCATCATCATAGTTCCAATGGGAAGTATTGTAACTTCCCAATCTACCATCAACCACTTAAACAAAGTGAAGTTATTTACTTTCTTGTCAAACCTCCTTGACTGAAAACAGCAATACATGAAAAAGATATTCTTCATAATTCCCATGGTCTTAACACATATCTCTCCTCGCACACATTATAAGGTATATTATCCACATATTGTGGCATAACTTGAGCATCAAACCAAATATGGATCTAGGTAAACAATTTATAGAAGTGAATAATTTTAACAAGATTGTGAATTCATACAATTATGGAGACAACCACTCCCCCTTAAAATTTATCATCAATCTTATCATAGGTCTAGAATCGTCTGTTTGTGAATGTGGGTAGGTCGTTTCGAGCCTCAGCCACTCCGTGTAGATGGGAGGTTGTTCAAATTGGGATACGTCATGAACCCTTAAACACCATCAAATCTCTATCTGATCAAATGGAATCCATGTATGGGTGGTACTTCTCCCATGTAGCCTATAAGGGAATCTTATCATTAATGGGTGGATTCTATATTCACCAATAAATTTCAGCAACCCTTCACACTCTAATTTCGATGACATGTGATTTATGATGTTCCAAATGATCAAATAAAAATAGAGGAGGGAGGGGGTGAATGAGTTGTGCCCATTTTTACAAATTTCATATTTTGGAAACATAACAACTAAAGCATATTATAGTATCATACTTGTCAAATTTTAGTTACTCAAATTCATGTATCAGTATAAATTTAAACATAGAACACATGCTATAAAGGGATTGACCTCTTTGTGAGAACATTCATCCATTCCATATCCACTCATGCAGGGCTATTGAAATTCATTACTATGAATAAGTGAATAACAATTAATTTAACTACCATTAGATACATTATATATCCAAATAAGAATGATTATCCGCAGTCATGTTTGTTTTAAAAAATTTATTATATCAAAATGTGGAAAAAAGTTATTTAGAACATTAAAATTTTTTCTCTGTAAATTTATCTCTAGAAGTTTTTATCCAATCAACATCACTCTGGTAGTGTCAGATTCCTAAAGTCGAATAACCTTAGACTAATTTCCCTATTTTCTATTCACAATACTCAAAAAAATATCACAATCCAAATAGATACCATCAATTTGAATGTATCAATCTGGTAATATGAACATTCCTTAGTTTTATATTCTGATTGTAGTACTCTATTATGAATGTATTCATAAACTCAAAACAAATTTAGTTGTAAAACTCACTTATGATAAAAATATGTAGAGTTTCAACTTTTATTCATGGGTGAAATGTGTTAGCTACAGGAGAAAATTCCACCTCTATTTATAAGTGACATTAAAATAGTAGATGTGGGGAACTAAAATATTATTCCACTCACCAAAATTCCATATTAATGAATTTCACATTAATTAGAGAAACATTTTGAATTCTATAACACGTATCATCTCATCAGGTTTGTTCTTAAAACATATTGGTTATAAAATAAAGAACATACATTAAAAAAGATAGAAATTTTTTTAAAGACAAAATATTTATCCTTGAAATGGTGATTTGGAAAACTCATCACCAGTCAGATCCTCTTGACCCACAAAAATAGGAAAACTATAAACCATTAGCTCAAGTAATGTAATTTATCATTCACAAAATTTTATGCACAAAACATATCATTTTATAATTACATTATCATTCCTGTTCCCTTGACCGAATTTAAAAATAGATAATTTATTTACTCTGATTATATTAACTCAATTGAAATATGTCATAATTATTTATCTTGAACCATTGAGAATAAAACACATAAAAAGTTTCTCACTATAATGTTCCAGGAAAAACTGAAATGGTTCAATAAATTTATTCAATATCTAAACACTTCAAAATTCATGCACTGGATATTAGGTAAAAAATTCATGAATTCAAAAATTTTATTTGACCGCTGAATTTTATCCCTTCTAATTAATTCTTTACATGATATTATTAACTCAATTAATCCTACAACCCAATGTCCCCTATAATTACACGTCCAATGAATTATCAATGTCCAATGATCATATAATGGATTAGTGTCAAATGATCATCTAGTGGATCGATATCATCATCTCGTCTGACGATATGTGCCCTATTCCTTTGATCAACATAGTTACTTCATATTGTCTATTACGATCGATCTGATAGAAAACATAATGTTTTTTGGTTCTCAGAAAATTTCATTATCTGATCAATATCAGGGGTAAAACAACATCATAATACCTTAAAAATTTTGAAATAAATAATGATCTCCTCCTTTTCATTTTCTCAGATTTTTAGAAATCTCATTTAATGAGTTATTTAATTTCTTAAAATTATCATATTTAACACTAATAGAAGTTCTATGACTGATGGATTTGAATCCACATCTCATATGGTTGATTGATAACTGCTACTTTTCTAATCATCAACATTGAACACATTTTAATATTAGTATGTTCAGAATTCTATATTCTAACAAATTGTTCATCCTAGTCTTATTGGTCTGATAATCCACACTCGAAAAAAGGCAATTTTTGAAACACAATATATTTTCATTTATTAAATTCAACATATATAATAAATTTTATAGGATTCTTTAGAAACTAAAATGGTAAAAAAATATAAAATGACATTTTTTATGTTATCAAATATCCCATTTTTTCAGGTCTTTACAATTTTCAAAATTTTAGAATTTTATCAACATAGGATTTTAATCAAAAACTCACATAGATGAATTGGTTATGGTAGAATATATGAACATGAATAAATTATATAACATTAAAAAAAATTATCTCCATTATAAATTTTTTAAACATCTCAACAATAAAGTTATAAACATTCAGTGAAACATATTTCCCCTAATTAAATGATTTTTTTTAAAAACATTTCCATTCAACAAAAACAAAAACTTTGAAATCACCATAAAAGATCATTAATCTACTCCATTGGATTTTTTATGAACTCTCATTAATAACTTTTATGAATAGTATATTTTTATCAGCCATACATTTTAACTTCTCATTTATGACCATTTACCAAAACATAGCATGTCTAAGATGAGAGTTTCCTAACACCACATCTCTAGATAATGTGTTTGTATAATGTAATTTTTTTCCCTTGGTAGAAAGAAAAATTGTGCTGATGATAAGATAAAACCCCTCTTAATTTTATATTTCCCCTCACTTTTCATTCCATCCCTTATTTAATGGAAACCATAACTTCATATTCATTTATGTAAGAAATGTTCTTCCATTTACCTTATATGATAAATTATTTTCTAAAAATATTCATTGTCAATATAATCAAAGTAATGGTTGGGAACCATTCATAAGTTGTTTGGGAAGTCTTTAGTAGAGGTTGATCATGAAGATGTATCCACAATTCAAAATATGTATCTTAAGGAAATAATTCTAGGAATATATTAGTGATTTGATTCTTTGTTCAATTGCAATCCCAAAAAACATATCCCCTTAAAAAATTATTTTATTAAATGATTCCTATTATTAATGTGTATTAATATTTATTGTTGGATAAGATTTTATGAAAGGTCAATTGTGCTCTAGTGATAATAAATTATCTTCAATGGTTTTATAACATCAATATTCAAATCATCCAAATGAACATTCATCCCCAACATTTTAGTACAAGCCTATGTAGCAGTTTCATACTTTTAATTCTCTACGCTCATGGTCACTGAACTCTATTTCATTCTATATAAACTCAGACATCATCATAATGGAAAATTATTCCTCCAGACTTTTATTTCATATCATTTCAATCTCCTACAAAATCAATATCAGAAAAATCGAGAATGTTCATTTCATGACATATATTTTATAACATCACATTGAATTTTTTTCCTTTATAAAATCACAAAATTCTCTTTTCTTCCAAAATATGTGATTATATTGGATCAAACTGATATATTGCACAAAATTTCTCAAATTAAAAAATATATAGTCTTGAGGATGTGATAAAAGGATGAAATCCTATTATATTCTAAAAATAATAATAATTAATGCTTTTTACGGTTTCATATTTACTCAATTTTTTTCTCAATAAAATATATTTTGAAAATTCTTTGGATTTTTCCATACCAAACGTCATTAATTATTCCTTAGAAAGCATTTCTTGAGATTGGAAAATTTATTTTTTTTCCTTTCGTTGAACTTTTAAACAAATAAAGATTGGTAACTCTCACAACCATGACATCTCAAATTTATTTTTTGTTTCATCAAAAAATTATTTATAATATTTTTATTCATTCCAAGTAAAAAAATATCATCCACATAAAAAATTACTATTTGGGTTACATAGGTAACATCACTCAAATATATGTTTCTATCAACATTTCCATTATAAAAAATCATCATTCTCAAACAATTTTCATTTTTGGAATACTAATAATATGGGGATTGTTTTAACACATATAAGGGTTTCATAAATTTTCAAACCCTTGTGATATAATTATCAAATAGAAACCCAAAATGGTACACATTGAATAATTATTCATCAATCTCACCATTTAGAAATTCTAATATTACAACCATATTAAAAAATTTATCTTAGCTATTTAGTCGCTACTAAGAAACATTTTAATAGTTCTTAATCATGAAACAAGGGTAATGGGTTCATCAAAATCAAAACCATCCACATATGTATATTTTTTCGAATGATTCACACCGTATTTCTTGAAACTTATCCATGTTCATTCACTTTTTAATATACTCCCATTTTTTATAACTATTTTTTCATTTTCATGAATTGGAACAAGTTCCCAAGTGTTTTTTTCTCAATCTTGTGAAAATCATATTTCATTACATCATCCAACTAATTTTCTTCAAATTATTCTAAAAATAATTGTTATTCAATTTATGAAATGAGTGATGTCGAATTTTTTTAATCTCAACCTTCTTATTTTATGAACGAAATACATATAATTCCTAATAATATTTTAAGTTTCAACATACTTACATAAATTTCAAAATTTAAAATTTCCACTTCTAGCTACACATTCCTCATCCCATGATTCCTTTGAATCATGAAATTTTCCATTTCATTTTTAATATGGGTATACAAGTTTCTCATTATACATCTAAACATTCTTCCACTATGTTAAAACCTCAACCGATTAAGTGGAATGTTATGCCAATAGTTTTAAAATAGGTTCCTATAAAAACAACAACACTAATAGAAACCATAAAATCTTGGTTCTATATTTAAGTATGATATTTTCAAATGGTAATACATTTTAGGTTCATTACAACTTTCTATTTTATTTTTCTGTAGGAGTGTGATAACATTCCGCTGTGAGTAATTTTTAGTATTTATCGATGTAAAATGTTTTTGACATCTCTTATCAGCCCAATATTTCCAAACACTTTTATTCACCTATAAAATGTTATAAAAATCATATCAAAATATTATTATAGTATTAGTATATTTTACCGAGTTATTAGAGTGATTTTTTCAACAAGTTCAGATAAATAATTTTTTTATATCCAAATCCTTTCCAAAATGTTCTTCATCATTCTTATAGTAAATTAATCCTTTATAAGTTTTTATTTGTTATTTCAAAATTCTTCATCCTTATCTGAAGACATCTTACTAATATTTTCAATTAACTTTCCCTATTAGAATACTCTATGTTTGTATCTTATGATCTCTGGGATGTATTATTCTTTCATCATAAAAACATCATTTCAACCATCAAAATCATTTCATCAATCTTTCTTAATCGTTATTATTTCAATAATTATTGTACCATATTACTCATGAAATGAAAAACGTTATAATATGAGATTACACTCTATGTACAAGTCCTCAACTCCTCCTATTTATTCTTCTATATTTGAATAAATATTTGTTTTATCGACATTTTCAATAAATGCTATATGCTTTTCTAAAATTTCAAATTCCAATAATTTTCATTAGTTGCCTCTCATTCTATAACGACCCAAAGTTTCATCAATGGAAATACCTCTTGATCTAATTAAATTTATCTTTATGTAAAATGTTTATATAAAATGTCAACTTATTTGGTTTTATGTTAAGAATTTTGACTGTTGCTAATATATCCATTGAACAGTGATCACATGAGAAGTATAAATATAGGGTTTTAACAAATCCAATTTACTCAGACAAAAGAAGAGATGGCATCATCCAGTAGAATTGCTCCATACGAAGCCCATTTTTCAGAACTTAGAAAATAGGTGGTGTCCTTGTGTTTTGTTCTTGACCAAGCCGAAGCTGAGCTTCATCATGTCAAGCTTGAATGGGACCGTCTATGGGAAAAGTGGAAGTTGATAGAGATTACCACTCAAGCGATGTTATCTAAGCCACCCCAAGAGTCGGTCACCATCACAAACCTTTCCCTTAAGTCTTATGCGGCTGTTTTATGGGGTTATGTAACAAATATCCAGTACTATGTTCATGTATATTATTTTTGTATATAATAATGAATATACTTTCTTGTCATTATTGATACATTGTAAATAGTTTTTAAAATAGAAATAGTTTTTTTATTTATTTTTTAATTATGAATTATATTTTATTAAATAAAGGTATTTTTGAATTAAATAATATTTAAATAAAATAGTAATATTATTATTAAATTAATTTTTAATAAATATAAATAATCTTATAATTTTATGAATGCAATTGTAACTTTTATTATGGATTGAAAGCCATTTTTGTAAAAACCCATGAATTTTCGATAAATGTCGGTTTTTATTTCAAAAGTGAAAATTAACATATTTAGAATATTATTTAGATAATATAAATGTTATTTCTGGAATCTGCATATCGAAATTATCTAACGGTAAATTTTTCATAATTTTCTAAGACAGTCAAATTTTTGGATAAAAATGAAATACCATTTAAATATATAATGTGTTTTATGACATCATAATGACTCAATAGTGATGTAATAAAATACTATAAACATGTTCAGAAAATATATGCTTTACCATTAAAATTATTTTATTTTGAGTTTGTTTGACTTATTTTACAAAGCATTAATGGACCCCTGAAGACTTATTAAACATCTTGTCTTTTTAAATTATTTTCCATGGGAGTGTGACTCACCTCCACATAAGCAACGCCATTATTTTAAGAAGTTCGGAATTTTGCCTTATAAAATATTGTTTTCCTATCCACTCTTACAAAAACCATGAGAAAGAATTATGAGCTGATTTGTGGTTGGGATTAGATTAATGTAAGGGGTTCCAAACCTAAATAATAAAGAATTCACTCACCTTTCCTATATAAACCCACCCAAGCTCACACTTCCTCCTCACTCAAAGCCTTTGTATTTCGTCCAAACATTGCCCTACTCTCTCTAGAAACTTTCCACGGTGCCCCAAGCTCCCAAAAAGCCTCTCTCAATCCTCTCTCAAGCCTTTGGAAGTACACTTCAAAGTAAGGGTTTTTATTCCTTTCACTTTTTGTCTAATTTTATTAATATTGTTATGCCCTATTAATTTCAATTATAAATGTTGGGGTATGGTTTCTCACCTCCCCCATACTTCCCTATTATTGTTTGTATGATGGTAGAACCCTTTCTCTGTCATTAAATGCCTCCCTTGTACACCTATTACTATGCAAAAATTCCGAAAGGAATTTCTCTCTCCTCATTTACATTCAAGAAATACTTTTGTATCATGAATCTAAATTCCATTACAATTGTTGGGACATGTATCTATATGACCCCAATACCTTCAATTTCATGTAGATATGATGAGACACCCCTTTCACTCTCTTCAACCATTTTTATGAATTCTTATATCATGACGTTACGCTGCCAAAATTGCACCGATTTTCTAAGCCAATGCCATTGTGTAGTGAATACCTTGCCCATTTCTCCATCAACGGTATTCAACTTCATTCACATTTAATTATTGATTATAAAGTTTCATTCCAAATTCTTATGTTGTAGAATAAATTATTATGTTTTATGATTCCATGTTTTAGATCCATGTGGCACACTTATGCATGAAATGAAATGTTTAAGAAGGGTGCACCCTTATAGCGCTCCAATGCATTGGGTAAAGTATTGTATGATGATATGTCATGTGAATTGAGTGTTGACTCGTGATAATTAAACTACAGCAAGGGTTTACTCGTTCATCATTGGCAATGATGGTTTACTCATGCTCCATGTGCAATGAGCCTTGGCTCATGCTAATTCAATGTTAAGTGTTGTTGCCACATTTCCAGGTTATGATTATCATGATTTATCATGCCTTTATGTTCATGTTTCTATTATTCTCTATTGACATTCCTATTTTCTAACATATATTTTACTCCTCATGTATTCCATGTTTATTCCCTTACTGGGCTTTATAGCTCACCCCTTTTTTATGCATGTCCTCAGGTTATCCCATAAAATGCTAAGTATGAGGGAATGTAGTGGTCATGTAAAGTATGTTTTCAATAAAGATGGAGTATTTCATGTTTTAAGTTGTTATGTAATGATCCTAAGCCCCAAATACACAAGACCTCTCGATCATCCATGTTGTATCAAGTGAATAGTTTATGAAATAAATCATGTTTAGGTTTGTAATAAAAGCAGGGATGTTATAGTTGGTATCAGAGGATAGGTTTAGTTATTTTTCGGATTAGGATTAGAAAACCCTAGTAAATCCTTAGACACAAGACTAAGTATAATAAAAACATCCCTAAGTTTTGGTATGTACTGAGTAAGTGGTTTATCAAAAAAATAAATCTGTGTCTGGATACGAGCAGGTTGAGGTGGCTCTGGCACAGATGTATCCTAGGGGTAAAACCAGAAAACACCACATTGAGCTATACTCGAACGAGAACTGGTGCACAACAATGGGCCTTGCTGCACTCTTTGTTACGACACTCCCAGGGGATATTTTTTGATAAATTCACAAGCTTAGTATAAACCGTTATTAAGGGAATTAAAAAATATGCCTCTAAGAATATATGCTGGAAAGTAGATCATGAAAAGCATAGATTGAGGCATGTAGACTCATGAGTTAAGGAAATAAAAGTTTATTTATAAGTCATACACTTTTGACTTTGGATTACCCTTTATTTATTACCCATTAACTTTCCTTTTATTCCAGCCAATGTCCGGTAATAGGAGGGATCAAGCTAACATACGATGTGAAGATCAGTGTGATGACTATACTACTGAGATTCCCAATCCAATGGGAGCGGGAATCACGAAATTTGTCATGCTTCTCTCTCAGCTAACTCTAGATTTGAATAGAAACACAGGTCAAGAGGAACGTCCAGACCCCCCTAAGAAGGAACAAGTCTCTATCGAGAGCTTCATGATACAAAGGCCTCCTAATTTTAGTGGATCATCCAATCCCACGATCGTTGAACAATAGATCAACTCCATTGAAAAGATCTTCTCCATCGTTCAATGTTCTGAACAAGAGAAGGTTCTCCTAGAGACTTATCGTGTGGAGGGTGAAGCTGATCAATGGTGGACATTGATCAATAATACGAAGCCTGAGGAGGAGATCGAGGTGTTGGAATGGAAGGATTTTTGGAATCTGTTTTTCGATAAATATTTTCCCCGCACCCTCTGGATTAAGATGGAAAGGGACATCATCTCCCACAAGGAAAAAAAGAAGAAGAATATGTTGGAGCGTATGAGGAAAACTTCACAAGGCTTGCACAATAGGCCTTCGGCATTGTCGTTACCCTTGAATGCAAGGTTGACCACTTCTTTGGTGGGCCTTCGCCTAGCTTGCGGAAAGCATTAGAGATCTGTGACTTTGACAGCTATGAGGAAATTGTCCGATGTGCCCTGAAGGTCGAAATGGTGATCAGGGAATCAAATGGGTATCATGGGGAGAGGAAGTGTAAGGTCGACTTCAATGTTGGCGGTCCAATGGATAAATCCAACGGTGCTAAGAAGATCCAGCACCCCACTTGTCAAAAGTGTGGAAAGAAGCACCCTCTAAATTTCCTTAATGAGACAAGGAAATGCTTTAGGTGTGGAAGTGAAGGGAACCTAGCTTTTAACTATCGGAAAGAAAGACCCGCGGTTGCGATAGAGGAGAGGAACACTCCGCTCAAACCGCAAAGCGGTGTTTATTGCTACAAATGCAAAGAACTGGGGCATCTTGCAAATCAATGCCCTAATCCAAAGGTTTTCAGAGGTAACCAACAACCTCCAAGGTAGCAAGGAAGAGCATTAGCCATCAATTCTGTCGAAGTGAACCATGACAACAAAGTGGTGATAGGTATGCTAGTTATTCATTCAATAATAGTGAACGTACTTTTTTATTCAGGTTCTACGCATTCTATTATATCCCAAAAGTTTAGTACAACAATCCCAACACCACCATAACTCATGGAAGTGAAGATGTCGGTGAGTACGGTAAATGGGGAAATCATTGCATCCCTTGAATATAAGTCCTCCCTTGTTATAATATGTGGATTGGATTTCATGGAGAACCTCATCATACTTCCTCTGGCGGAATTCGATGCAATTATTGGAATGGATTGGATATACTTATATAGATCCAACATAAATTGTCGGGAGAGGGAAATCACACTCCATATGGAGAATCGACCCCCGATTAGTTACAACTGTAAAGAGGAAGATGAATCTCTTTTAGCTCCATCATCTGAAGAATGGATATTATGGTCCTATAAGAACGTGTATCTGGCTCAGATGATTGAGTCCAAGGAAGAAACCATCCTTGAAGAAAAATCCCTACTATGAGGGAATTCAGTGACGTTTTTCCCGAGGAACATCCTGGTCTTCCTCCTAGAAGAGATGTTGAATTCTCAATTGAACATATACTAGGGGTGCTACCAATATACAGGACTCCATATAGAATGGCTATCATGGAGCTTGAAGAGCTGAAGAAACAACTACAGAAGAATCTGGATAAAGGGTTTATACGCCCATGTGCTTCACCATGGGGTGCACCAGTCATCTTCGTCAAGAAGAAGGATGGGTTAATGCAGCTTTTCATCGATTATCGTGAACTTAACAAAATCACGATAAAGAACAAGAATCCTCTGCCATGGATCGATGACTTATTTGATCAGCTTAATGGAGCACAATACTTCTCTAAGGTAGATTTGTGGTCGGGATATTATCAAGTAGTGGTGAAGAAGGAAGATGTCCCCAAGACTGGTTTTTGTACAAGATACATGCACTATGAATTCATATTAATGCCTTTTGAACTCACTAATGCTCCAGCAATCTTCATGGAATTGATGAATAGAGTCTTTAGATATTACCTCGACAAATTTGTGGTAGTATTTATAGATTATATTCTAATATACTCCAAAACCAAGGAGGATCATGAGGAGAATTTAAGATTTGTACTAGAGACATTGCGCAAGGAGAATCTCTATGAAAAGTACAGCAACTGTGAGTTCTGTTTGAAGGAGGTATCATTATTGGGCCATATCATCACAAGTAATGGGATATCTATAGATCCCTCCAAAATAGATGCAATTGATGGATGGATGAGGCCGACATCGGTAACAGATATCCGTAGCTTCTTGGGGATAGCTGGATATTATCGACGATTTGTGAGAAATTTATCACGATTGTCCAACCCTCTTACCAAGCTAACTCAAAAGGGAGTAAAATTTTATTGGAGTGATGAATGCAAAAAAAGCTTCAAGGAGTTGAAAAAGAGGCTTATCACTGCACCCGTGCTCAGTTTACCCACAAGTGGGGAAATTTTTGTGGTATTCAGTGATGCTTCGAAGAAGGTATTAGGCTGTGTGCTGATGCAGAATGATAATGTGATATCCTATGCTCAAGGTAGTTGAAAATACATGAGCGAAACTATCCAACGCATGATCTAGAGTTGGAGGTGGTGATCATTTCCTTGAAAATCGGGCGGCATTATCACTATGGGGAGAAATGTGCGATATATACTGAACACAAGAGTCTTAAATATATATTCACATAGAAAGATCTTAATATACGCCAGAGAATATGGACAGAGCTCATTATGGATTATTACTGTTCAATAAATTACCACCCTGGGAAAGAGGACAAGGTGGCAGATTCCCTAAGTAGAAAGGACCCAACGATTCTATCAATGATGAGAATTGGGAGGGATCTAATCTTCTTATACTTGATGAAGATGTACCTGGGAATCATAAAGAAATGAACATCATCAATCATTTCACAAATGATTGCTCAACTGTCTCTTTTGGAAAGGTTAAGGGATGATCAAATGGATGATGTGCGAATTCAAGAAAAAGTGGAAGCAATTGAAAAAGGTAAATCCTTGGAGTTTAATGTTAATGAAGAAGGAATTGTGTTATTTGGTAAACGAATATGTGTTCCATCATGTCCGAAGCTGAAGAATGAACTTTTGGATGATGCACATAGTTCAAATTCCTCTATTCACCCAGGGAGCACAAAGATGTATCGAGATCTCCGAAAAAACTTTTGGTTGGATAATATGAAGAAGGAGATTGTTGAATTTACATCAATGTGCCTGGTGTTATAGTAAGTGAAGGATGAGAGGAAGAATTCTAAGGGGATGATGCAACCATTTCCCATAACAGAATGGAAATGGGATAACATCACCATGGACTTTTTCACCAGACTTCTGAGGACATCCAAAGGCAACAATGCAATCTGGGTTGTGGTGGATCGTCTTACAAAGACTGCACACTTCATTGCTATTCGGGAGGATTTCTCATTGGATCAATGGGCACAGATATATATCAGGGAAGTGGTAATGCTGCATGGAGTACCACTATCTATTGTTTCTGACCGAGATCCAATATTCACCTCGATGTTTTGGAAGAGTCTTCTACATGCTCTGGATACTAAACTGAACATCAGTACGGCCTATCATTCTTAAACTGATGGTCAATCTGAGCGGACTATCCAAACACTTGAGGACATGTTGAGAGAATGCTCAATGGACTTTAAAGGAGGACGGGATCAACATCTTCCTCTGGTTGAGTTCTCTTATAATAAGAGTTTCCACTCACGAATCCAAATTTCACCTTATGAAGCCCTGTATGGGAAAATGTTCTGAACACCAGAATATTGGGATAAGGTCCATGAACATAAGATTCTTCGACCAGAAATGGTCATGGAAATGGTGGAGAAGGTGAAAACCATTCAGCAGCATATCAAGGCAGCCCAGAGTCGACTAAATAGTTATGCAGATAATCGCCGATGAGACCTTGAGTTTACAGTTGGAGACAAGGTTTTTCTACTCATATCTTTATGGAATAAGGTCACGAGGTTTAGAAAGAAAGGGAAGTTAAGTACAAGGTACATTGGCCCCTTAAATGTTCTTGATCATGTCGTGGTTGTGGCCTATTGACTAGCACTTCCACCTACCATGGCCAAAGTACATTATGTCTTTCATGTATCCCTCTTATGAAAGTACATACCAGACCCTTCACATGTACTCTCTTCTTAGGTGGTACTATTGTAGGATGGTATTTCTTATGAGGAGCAACCAGTGAAGATCTTAGATCGTAGAGGAAAAGTTCTACGAAATAAGACAATACCCCTCATCAAGGTGTTGTGGCGAAACCACATGTTTGAAGAAGCGACTTGGGAATCGGAGGAAATTATGAAGCTGAGTTACCCACATCTGTTTTAGTGTGGGAAAAGGAAATTACAAGGGCGAAATTTCTTAAGGGGGGAATATTGAAATGACCCAAAGTTTCATTAATGGAAATCCATCTTAATCTAATTAAATGTCTCTTTATGTAAAATGTTTATATAAATTGTCAACTTCTTTGGTTTTATGTTAAGAATATTGACCATTGCTAATATAGCCATTGAACAATGATCACATGATTAGTATAAATATAGGGCTTTAACAAATCCAATTTACTCAGACAAAAGAAGTGATGGGATCATCCAGTAGAATTGATCCATACGAAGCCCATTTGTCAGATCTCGGAAAATAGATGGCATCCTTGGGTTTCACTCTTAATCAAGCCCAAGATGAGCTTTATCATGTCAAGCTCAAACCGAACCGTCTACGAGAAAAGTGGAAGTTGATAGAGATTACCACTTGAGAGATGTTATCCAAGCCACCCCAAGAGTCTGTCACCATCGCACACCTTACCCTTAAGTCTTATGCAGCTGTTTTAAGGGGTTATGTAACAAATCACTAGTACTATGTTCATGTACATTATTTTTGTATATTATCATAAATATACTTTATTGTCATTATTGATACATTGTAAATAGTTTTTAAAGTACAAATTGTTTTTTTAGTGATTATTTAATTTAGAAATATATTTTATTAAAATAAGGTATTTTTTAATTAAATAATATTTTAATAAAATATTATTATTATTAAATTAATTATTATTAATTATAAATGATGTTTTAATTTTATGAATGCAATTTTAATTTTTATTAAGGTTTGAAAGCCACTTTTGTCAAAACCCGTGAATTTTCGATTAATGACAATTTTTATTTTAAAAGTGGCAATTAACATATAAAGAAAATTATTTAAATAAAATAAATGTTATTTCTGGAATCAGGACGTCGAAATTTTCAAACGGTTAATTTTTTATAATTTTCTGAGACATTCAAATTTTTGGTTAAAAATTAAATACCGTTTAAATATATAATGTGTTTTATGACATCATAATGACCCAATAGTGATGTAACAAAATATTATAAGCTTTATGTACGGAATATATATGTTTTAACATTAAAATAATGTGATTTTGAGTTTGTTTGACTTATTTTACAAAGCATTAATGGACCCCTCCAGACTTATTAAACATCTTTTCTTTTTAAATTATCACTATTGGAAAATGTACCTATCGCCACGGTTTTCACCAAAACCGTGGGGATAGGTCTGGGATAAAATACCTATACCCACGGTTTTTCAAAACCGTGGGTATAGGTCAATTTTGTGTCCGCGGGGAATTTTTTTTTTCCGCGGGAAGGAATTTTTTTTGGCGGGAACCCTATACCCACGGTTCTTCCCTCTATACCCACGGGTTTTATAACTATATTTAACTAAATAGATATATATATACATATATGTGAATTTAGGGTAGTGGTTAGACGCGGTGTTTGCAGCGAAGAGGTTGCGGGATCGAAACTCGGCGCGTGCATTATTTTAGGACCAATACCCACGGTTTTGAAACCGTGGGTAAAGGCCGTTGAAACCGTGGAAATTCTCTATGTTTCGGTGACACGGTGGCAGGACACCTATACCCACGGTTTTCCAAAACCGTGGGTATAGGCTGGGGACCTATACCGACGGCGTTCCAGCCCGCGGTTCTCAAAACCGTGGGTATAGGCTATACCCACGGTTTTGGAGGCTATACCCACGGTTTTGAACCGTGGGTATAGGCCGTTTTTCCAGTAGTGTATTTTCCATGGGAGTGTGACTCGCCTCCACATAAGCAACCCCATTATTTTAAGAATTTCGGACTTTGGCCTTATAAAATATTGTTTTTCTCTCCCCTTTTCCAAAAACCATGGGAAAAAACCATGATATGATTTGTGGTTTGGATTAGTTTAATGAAAGGGGTCCCAAACCTAAATAATAAAGAATTCACTCACCTTTCCTATATAAACTCACCAAAAATCCCACTTCCTCCTCACTCAAAGACATTGGAGTTCGTCCAACCTCTGCCCTACTCTCTCTAGAATCCTCCCAAGCATCCCCAAGCTCTCAAGAAGCCTCTCGGAAGCCTCTCTCAAGCCTTTGGAAGCACACTTCCAAGTAAGGGTTTTTCTTCCTTTCACTTTTTGTCCAATTTTCTTAATATTGTTATGCCATTTAAATTTCAATTATAAATGTTGGGGTATGGTTTCAAACCTCCCACATACTTCCCTCTGATTGTTTGAATGATGGTAGACCCCTTTCTCTCTCATTAAATGTCTCCCATGTACACCCGTTACTATGCCAAAATTCCGAAAGAAACATCTCTCTCCTCATTTACATTCAAGCAATATTTCTGTGTCATGAATCTAAATTCCGCTAAAATTGTTTGGACATGTATCTATATGAACCGATTACTGTAAATTTAATGTAGATATGATGAGACACCCCTTTATCTCTCATCAACCATTTTTTTGAATTCTTATATCATGTCGTTACGCTGCAGAAATTGCGCTGATTTTCTAAGCCAATTCCATTATGTAGTGAATACCATGCCCATTTCTCCATCAAGGGTATTCAACTTCAGGAAAATTTACTTATTGATTATAAATTTTCATTACAAAATCCTTTTTCATGGACTAAATGATTATTTTTTATGAATTAATGTTTTTTATCCATGTGGCACACTTAAACATGAAATGAAATGTTTAAGAAGGGTGTGCCCTTATAGTGCTCCAATGAATTGTGTAAAGTATAGTATCATGATATGTAATGTGCAATGAGTTTTGATTCATTCTAATTAATGTGCAACAAGGGTTTAATCATGCTTCATGTGCAATGAGGACTTACTCATGTCCATGTGCAATGAGCCTTGGCTCATGCTAACTCCATGTTAAGTGTTGTTGCCACATTTCCATGTTATGATTATCATGCATTATCATGTCTTTATGTTCATGGTTCTCTTATGCTCTATTGATATGCCTATTTTCTAAAATGTATTGTACTCCTCTTGTATTACATGTTTATTCCCTTACTAGGATTTATAGCTCAACCCTTTTCTTATGCATTTCCGCAGGTTATCCCAGCAATTCTAAGTACGAGGGAATGTAGTGGTCATGTAAATGAAGTTTTCAATAAAGATGTTGTATTTCGTGTTTTTAGTTGTTATGTAATGATTCTATGCCTCGAAGACACTATACCTCTCAATCATCCATGTTGTATCAAGTGAATATTTTATGAAATAAAACATGTTTACATTTTTAATAAAATCAGGGTTGTCACACATTCAATATTCATTCTCAGTATAATTAACTTATTTATAAGGGAATATATTCATATATTTTATTGATTATTTTACTTCTTTAAAATTTTTGTTGTACTTACTCAATCAAGTTTTTGATCAAAAGGATCCCAATATTCTCCAACATTATTCATAGTTAAATTTATACCAATGTGCTCTATTCCTCCACACACAAAACATTTCAGATGATTCTTTCCTCCATATATTCCTCATCTTCTTCAAAAATTCTTATTGATAAGTGTCATAATTTTTTCATTCAACTTATCATCTACATTATCATAAAAATCAAAAGTATCATCATGTTCACCACCGTGAATTTTGAACTTTCACCGAGCTTAAAAAGTATTTTAATCTTTTGTTACCCTTTTTAAAACTATAAAATTTATTATTTCATATGAAATAAGATTTTTTTATACTTCATCAAGAGATAAATAATCTTTACCTTTAAATGTAGATATTTTAGAATCAAACATATCAGAAAATTATCCCAAGAGTTTCCTTACAATTATATAATCTTTTTTCGAAATCTCTAAAACCTATGGAGTTGCAATCAACCTCATTTACCCCAGTGAAGTAAACACAGTTTTATTTCATCTCTCATTATTATGGATTAAAATATTCTATTACGTATCCACAACATTAATTTTGTCACATCAGTATTCCCCAAAAAAATACATTAAAGATTATTCAACATAATATTTACTATTCTGAGAGCCATCACTTTCATAGAAACATATTTTAATAGATAAATTAGAATATAATTTCTCTCATTTCCATAAAATTAAATATTTTTATTATAAAGACATATTTCCGGTGGATCATTCTTATGGGGTGTAAAACCAATTGTATAAATATTAAAAACTACTTTCCCAAGTGATAGATGATATAGAGTAATACTATTTTTCCAGGAATAATAATCTTTTCCATCAAATGTATAAACATAGAATATATTGAATGAATTTATATTTTCTAAGATAAGGGTTTAACAAGGGAACCCCCTTAAGTACTTATTGAAAATCAAAATTATCAATGAAGAACTAAGAGGTGGTGTGAATCCATTGTATCCTTTTTAAGAATATATATAACAAAACTCCATAAAATTTTTATACATTCATCAATATAAAAATTTATATAACAAAAATACATGTTGAAATATATAACATAACATTTCACAAATGATTTATAAAGATCAATATTAGTTTGGAAACCTAAATCATGGTCATAGACACTCCCTTGGGTCTATGAAAAAACACTATTATGAATAAGTGGATAAATATTCCATCTAATTCTATTAGTCACCTTGTTTATTCCAATAGTATCAATAATAAAAACTCCAATTAATTTATAAAAATTTTATTACAAAAAATTAATAAAAATAAAAATAAATAACTATATCCTTTCTATTATAAAATATTTTATCCATAAATATGTGTCCAATTAGATTCTACCTGATCTACAAGAAACTAATAGCCTTCATATGATAATCTCTTTACAATAGCCATATTACTGATATGAACATCTCAAATACAATTATCAAAACATATTGTGATTCACTTAGTATGATTCTATCCCTGAAGTAACCTAAGCATTTAAATTTCTGATATTCTAATAAGAATAATCTGTTTGGAAACTTGTCATCAACTCAAAAAACAAATTGCTTTGAAAAATAACTTCTGAAAAAAAATTCTATAGATTACCAACTTCTATTTATTGGTGAATAATGATACGTACCATTGTAAATTCTTCCTCTATTTTTTGGTTCTCCCAAAATAGTAAATTTTGGAAATTGGAATATTTTACAGATAACAAAAATAAAAATCTATGAATTTCAAAGTCATTATAACTCTATTTTTATAGCTCCAAATATTCTCATATTTTTACTGTATTCTTGAAACCTATGGTTTGGACTCAAATTTCCATCCATTAAACAAATCAGAAAAAATTTGAAAGAATAAAACTTATGTTTAGAAATGGTGACTGGGAATACTCATCATCAGTATAATTCTATTGACCCACATGAAATAAATATCCATTCAACCATCAACCCAAACATTAAAAATGATATGTCCAAAAAAAATTAAAGTCTAGAACAGCTCATTTGGGAATTTTTTTTTATTATGGTTCACTTGACCACAATTAAAAATAGAACATTGATTGAGTCTGACGATATTGAATCAATAGAAAACACTCGTAAATTTATCTAATATAAAATTATGAATAGATAAAATAAATATGTATTCTCTCCAATGCATCATGTCCAATTAAAATGGTCGACTACATAATTTCAATTAATAATGACACCAAAAACTAGCAATCACTATATGTTAAAAACTTCAAACATTATAACATTTTTTTAGTTCCTTTAAATATTTATACTTCTTTCTTTACAATTATTTTGATTCCATATTCATATGATCAAAGGATTTTTATAGAACTATGAATCTGATGACATAATGGTGTCAAATCCTCATTTGAGGTATCAGTATAAAATGTTCATATGATTGATTGATATCCTCATCTCGTCTGATTATGTACACCTGATGCATTTGATCAACTCCTTTGATGTATCGAGTCCGATTAGTTCGTTTTGATAACAGGCTAAAAAATATCTATTTTGAAACATCTTCATCATCCGATCATCTTATATGGTGAAACAACTTCATACATCGTCATTTTTTTAATTAAAATTAGAGACAATATCCACCTTTTTATTTTCCCATCTTAACAAGTACTGATTTATTGAGTAATCGTATTTCTTCAACCGATCATCTTAAAAATTCATAACTGTTCTTTGTTATATGGATTGATATATATATATATATATATTATTCTAGATTGGAATCTATTTCTTTTCCAATATACATAATTGAAAACATTCTAATTTCATCATGTTCAATCTTCTACTTCTATAATAAATTTTCCATCTAGTGCTTCATGGGTTGATAACCCATGTCTGAAAAACATCATATTAAGAAACCAAAAAAATCCATTCTTCATTTCTTCTTTTAACTACAGCTAGAATCATGAAATCAGAATTATATTTCAAGAACATGAAACATAAAAAATTCATCATCTTAATTATTTTATAATCCACTAATTTTTCTCTTATACATGACTAAAAAACATTAAAATATTCATAATTTTTGAAACTTTTTATTTTCATCATGAACTCACTTCGATGAAATGGGTTTGACGAATCATTCAACTGTGCATCTGATTGCAAAAATTAAAAAACAATTTTCTTTATTCAGACCTTTAGAAACATGTAAACAAACAAGTTATAAATAGTAAAGAACACTTATTTCACCTTATTTTGGAAAAAAACCTTTTGAAAAAAATAGTTTTCAAAAATCATTGAAATCATCAAAAATAATCTTCATAATACAGAATAGAACCTCATGAACTTCTTGTCTCGATGTAGTCTGATTATGGTCTCTCGCGACCCAAAGGAGGGGACATAACTGAGATGTTTTGAATAAAATCATGTGGGTCCATACGTTTTTTGGTATAATATACTTATAGTAGGATTTGTTTGGATAGAAATAAATTCATCAATAATTTTGTCAACATTTTATCCACATGTTAAGGAAAAGCTTGATTTTTTACCTCAAATATTGAAAATAATGTAAAAATGAGATGGTTTTTTACATAATTACATGGTTGATTGTTTTATCCTATTCACTTTGTATCACACATTTGAAAGAGTATTTTTAAATTTTTTATATAAATAATAAATAAGTGAACTAATAAAATTAATCCTAATAGAATTTCAAAGATGATTTAATGACTTCGAAAAAATGTAGCATTTCCTAGAAGATTCCATTCAGAGAACTCAGACCACGTCTCACTCACACCCACTATGTTGTAAATATAATTTTAATGAAAACACTACTAGTGTTACAATAAATATACTAAAATTTCCTCTCCATTAACATTGGAAGGTCCTGAATAATATTATTCATCCCAAAGAGTGATAATGTTAAAAGTAAAAACTCGACCATATATAAAGAGAGTTAGGGTCACCCAATATTTGAGGAATAGATGAAACAAATATATTCCTTATTAAATGAAAAGGTTACTTGTTATATCGGCTCAACAAAGAAAAATATTCATCTAATGATATTGGAACCCAAGAATCCCAAAAAGGTAATCCAAATAGACTGACTAGACAATATCCATTCTCATAAGAGAATGGGTCACACAATATAGGATATCTTTTTAATTATATACATCATTGAAATAATGGATTATATTGGACATGTGATATTGAGATAGGCCTCAGAATGGATGACATGTGTGACTGTCACCCAAACAGAATAATTGGGTGACTAGAAATAAGTTCATGCTATGTGTTAACAAAACAACGATAGATGGATGACCCAAAAGTAATTGGAATGAGCTCATACCACCCTGAGGGCATAGATTTAATGTCTAGGAAAGATCATAATTCCTTGTGAGACAATGTAGAATACCCCAAACAGAGTTGGATGTAATTTTCTGATATAGAAAAATATTATTTAGAATGAGTTACACCAAACTCCCCAACACTCTGACTCTTGCATATTTCCTCCCTCAAACATCTGATGAATAGTCACTAACCCAAAAAATAGAAAAATATTTTGATGATGAGATAATTTATCATTCTATTAATATAAACTTATTAATATTTTTCTTTTTTAAATAATATTTATTCCCTAAATAATAGTCCACATACATGACTGGGGAGCATGAGGTTGAGGATATAGAATCTAAGGATGAAATGGATGGATCTAGTGTGGTTAAACCAAGTATTTCATTCATAATCCCATAGAAGCAATATATGTGTTGAAACCCCATTATTGATTGACTCTAAAATACCAATAGAAACATGGATTTTTCTTAGATCCCATTATTGTTTGTTTAAACACAAACATATCAAATTACCAAGTTACAGTGGTGAAATTGTTTGATCATCCTAAAAAAGTGTTTAGACATTAAAACCTATTCCATTTGTAAAAGATACTCTCTCAACCTATTTTCAAGCACCTGGACCAGCTACCATGAACATATCAGCTTCAGAGGTACATGAAAATGAGAACCCCATACCTAAGAATATTAATTATTTGAAAAAATATATGACCTTGTTGAACATTTATCTATTCCCACATTCAAAATATCAATCATAAATGATCTATATCATTAAATAGATCCTAGAGTGGAACTCATTGAACTCATTTGGATCCCAATGTGTTTGATATGGAAGACTCTTCAACTGAGATTTATAAAATGGATAATAAAATATATGAATTTTGAGAAACCTTATCGTTCACAAAATAGTAATTGAAAGAAGTTATCCCTGGACATATATAACCACTCTATGTTTTAGGAAAAATCAATAAAATATATATTTAATGGTCCCTATTTGATAATGGTATTTTTATAAATATTATCTAGATATGGAAAATTCACATCATGGGGTAGAGTGAGGGGGGTTAATCTCCAAATAATTTATTCTATCATGGGTATGATGAAAGTTAGAAAGGGCCTCTTTGAATGATTATAATTAAGCCTTGATTTTGGTATCTGAAATATAATGTTGAGTTCATGGCTATCAATCATGAAAAAATTTATAATTTCCACTTCGATCGACCATGGCAGTATAGGCATGTTGAGGTGTTACTAACATTTCACCAATTCCTGAAATACGACATCAACATAAACATCATTAGACTACATGGTGATGTAGAACCCTCTATGATTTGTGAATCTATGTATGCTGAGGAATGTTTCTATGAGAGGGAAGGAAATAATCTAATATGGGATAGTGATTTTCATGTTTCCAATCCCAATTGATTGTGAACCTTCTCTGTCAATCCTTGGATTATGCTTGATAATAATTTTTTTCCACCCATAAACATGATCAAGGATGTACACTAAGTCCCTTAAAGTAGTTGTGAACCAAAAACATCACTCGTCTATGTCCTTGTGATAGAGATAATGTCAACTAATGTGGATTCATAAAATTTTGGTCTCAATAATACTCTATTGGGATCTATGAATTTCGATACACTATCAACAGAAATTGAGAATACTCCCAGGAAAATATTGGCAACTCTGGATGATCATAGGTCTCTAATCCATGGTATCTGTGTAATTAACGACTCATATCCCATGAATATCTATAAGAATACCTTGGATTTTTATGATATTATTTTCTATTATCGTGGACTCTCCTATCATTAAATTGATATAGATTCCTCAAAATCATCCAGTGTGTCTGAAAATGCCCCCACATATAATGAGATGGAAGAATATAAGGATGACCTCAGGAATCCTCATCTCATATTTTAGGAATGCATACCCCCAACCATTGCTGAGCTAATAAATGTTAATATAGGAACAATTGAAGACCCAAATCCCGTGATTATTATTTCCACCAAGCTATGGAGGAGTAAGAAAAGTATATTTCATTTCTAGTATACTCTTAAAACGAGTTCTCTTGGAATTGTATAGAAATCCCTAAGATGAACCTTGATAAGGCCACTCATCAAATATTCATTCTAGATGACCATCAATGTTTTATGTATATAGCTTTAATAATTAACCAATATCACAATAATAACATAGAATTGAAAGTTAAAATATTTATTAAATAAAACATTTAGTGAGTGGTCCGTTACCTGAAATGGAAATCTAAATTTTTCCCCATCCTGAAACATAATGGATAGATCACTGTCTACATTGATTTCAAAAACCGTAATTAATAATTTTTGTATGTTTATTTCCCATTAAATTTCACAAAACATATGATCCATAAAATTGAAAGCCTCAATTCCCTTTCATTTATGTTTGGGAATTCATAATAAAATATGATAATGATTTCCCCTAAATATGTAAAGCCACTTTCCTCAAAGAGCATCAAGGGATCTTTTTCTACCAAGTCATTTACATTTGATTAAATAATGAATTTACTATGTATTAATTAACAATGGATCATATATTTAAATATTTCTTGTAGAGAACCACAATATTTTCATCCAATGACCTCATAGTTAAATATCTCTAGTGTGGTGATCAACTCTCTTATTTTAAGGAAATATTCAGCAAACAGAAACATAAAATATTCATGAGGAATCCCATAAATTGTTTCTTTGATGTTACATTAGTGATATTAATTTTTTATTATTCCACCTCAGTTTCAATAAGTCAAAGCAATTCCTTTTACATCTATTGGTTCTGATTCCACTAGTAGATGGAAAGTTGTGAATCCTATATATAGCAATTGTGGAAAAATATCATGATTCTCTCCCAATATAGAAAAAAATACGTGAAATAAAAATATAATATAATTTCATATTTAAATAAATCTAAATATTGGTACTTGATATTATAATATTCAAAGAAACTTTTTCACAATCACATTTTAATGGAAAATGTGATTCATTACATAAAGCATCACAAAGTACACCATGTCTTCCATGTATACCCAATCATGTTCAATTTTGGAATACATATGTTAACTGAATGTTTTTCCATATCAATAGTCATCCTATAAAAATATAACAACCTATTCATTTCACAACATGAACATGATAGCCGAGTGCATGGTGATTTTATTGTGGAACATTCCACCCTAGGAACATACCAGGTTACACGAAACATCCAGAGGAATATGTTTTTTATGCACATGATACTTCTTGAATGTGGGAGATGTATTTTGATTGTTCCTATAGATTTAATATGGGAAAGATTATGGAAAACCCAATATTAAAATAGTTTGGAATAGAAATTATATTTTTCTCTCCAGAAAAAGATGTTTAGGAAAATTTATTCTCACCACTTGAACGCTGCACAGACAATGAAGAAAAATATTAAAACATTATTTCCATATTACAACTAGCCATGTATCTATATATATAAATCCTAAATATCAAATGAAAATTGGTGTTAATAATAAAAAATATCTATTGAACATATTCTATCAATAATGAATAATTTTATGCTCATAATTAGTTATAACAGAGGATTAATTGTTGAATTAACATATGAACCTAAATGACATGTTTTCCCTATTTCATAAAACACTCATGTTGATTCCCATGATAATGTAGCCATAGTTTTGGCCGATACTGAATGGGATGAAGTGGTTTTCTATATCATTAACTGAATGGTGGTCTAACCAATCATTTTTCACGAATTGGATACAATCAATCAAGTCAAAACTACCCCAAAACATGATGTGATGACCTCAACCCTCAAATAGCGGGATATGATAATATATAAACTTGAAATGGTTCTCTACCATCAAATCAAGGAAAAATGGAATATATTTAACAAAATCCAATGAAAATCACCCTTTAGAAAGGGTCATATAATAAGATATCCCTTTATAAATTTGTAATCAATAGATACCTCATCACATTCATTACTGAAGGATAGATTTTCTCCACCATGGAAGAAGTCCATGAATACTCTTTCGACTCCCACAACCAACTTATGAGGCGTGATTTAAATTAATAGGAAATGATTAGGGATTACATGGAATTCTCTTGTATATGTCAATTTGTGTCAAATTAGTGATAAATCCATCCATGTACCCCTAGGTTTGATACATTAAGCTTTGTTTTCATGGTATTTTTATTATGGGGAATGGAAATTATGGGTCCATACCACAAGTAATAACTATGATGTTTCAATACATCCTTACTTCCACTAACATCTTTTTGAATGGGATAATTGTTTACCCCTAAATAAATTAGGGTTGAAGAATATTAACAACTTAATAATATAAAATATAATTACTTAATATGCATCACACACATGATATTAATGAAAAGTGGAACAAATTTATACTCTTTAGAGATGATGATATTCCTCCATGAATATAACATAGAGTACAACCATTCATCCCACTATCATATTGCGAAAATGTAAACATGGAGTGTTTCAATAATAATATTTCAAGTATACTCTAATGATTGGTGGATAAAGAGAAGAATTATAGGCTGGAAAAACACATTTATACTTTATAGACCTACTATACCACCATGCACATGTATCCATAAGAGACCCCATATTCAATAGTTTATGGGACTGAATCAATGTTTCCAATAAAATTTTAGTTTCCCATTACATGAATTAATACCTGTAGAAAATGTTCAAATGATAATAATCTAAAAAGTGCTTGAATAAGTTAGAATTTGTTCATGAGTAAAGGTAGCGTACATTACTAAACCTCGATGTTCTTCAAAATTAGAATGAAGAAGACTTTAATAAGAAGGTTCCCCTCTATTAATTCCTTCAAGAAAAATTGATATTTGTTCTTAGAACCTCAATTATACTAGGGAGGCCTTTAATGTTTGAACCAAAAGTTGGATGGTCCATAGATCATACATAAGTTATATTCTTGTCGAGCTTACACATTGTCCCTGGTGGATAGGGAATGTGTTATGTCACATAATAATTCTAGGTATCTTTTGAAATACTTCACATATCTTCCATCATCATATATATGTCTTGGTTGAATGAAGTCAAAACTATAGAGAATTTTTATATCATTATTTAATGATGTTACATAATAAGGATGATATCTATCTATAATATGTTAAATTTCATAGAGGATGTTAACTAATGATTGATTCAATTCACATGAGTTAGGCCTCCCCAGAGAAAAGATTATGTGCCTATATCCCTATGTGTGACTTATATCCTCATAAGTGTGTTTCCATATGAGAACTACATATGGTTTGATTGATTTTGACACATTATACATAATGACATCTATATCTGAAGTCTAGGATCCAACCACCATATAAAGGGGAATATGACTCTTCCAAGCATATGGTCCACAATAATGAAATGAAATTTCTCAAGAAAAATGTGTGTCCTGATTCATGTTTCTACATGATATGTAGTGATTCCCATATGAAAAATATTATGTCCATCAACAATATAAAGGGAAAAATAAACCCTCACTGCATTTGGGTTATAACAACATAGGGAAATTTCATTCTATGACTTATGTGTGGAACGATTTTTTTATCACAATATACATAGTGACACCTAGAACCCAAATATTGGGCCCAACCTAAATATTACTTGAATTCCCTCTCCTAGCATATGAATTAGAATCGTGTTGGGAATATTATATAATAACTATGTTTGACTTGATTCCTATCATCAAATGACATGTAGTGACATCTAGGCCTCAAATACATGGCCTTGTCACAATTAAAAGGGATTAAAGAAAATTAAATACACATCATTATATATATGGTCCAAACATGTGTAGAGATATTTTTCCAGAACAAAATGTGGAATTTTATTTTTCCTTGGGATATGATGTGATGTATGGATCATCCTTTTTATGAATAGTTGTGAAACTTAATAACATTAAACCATGTCCCACCACGGATATTAGATCAACATATACGATTTAGTACACATTAAATTCTGAACACCCCCTCAAATTCTATAGAAAGTGTAATCATTCTTCTTAATTGGGAAACAACTTATCCATTGTTTACCATGCTGAGCATGTTGCATGTGATCTTAGGAGACCTATAAAGCATCTCATACCAATGTGATCATGAAGTTATATGGATAGGGAATTACAGCCTAGTAGAATGATGTTAAACTTAATGAAATATTTCTAGTTTCATGATGTCATACTTGACCACCATTTCCATGTCAAAAATGTTAAATTCCAAAAAAATGTCTTAGATTCATGATGTTGAACTACACGAAGAAATCCCTTATACATGAAGATAAATTGAAAGGAATCATTCTAGTCACATGAAATTAAACACCATGAATATTTTCATATCACGTGATTTTAAACATCCTGATAATGTTCTACATTCATGGAATTTAATTTCATGACAATGTTCTAGTCACATGATGTTATGTTTCATGATAATGTACTACTCGGTAGACATTAAACTGTATAACAACATCCTTGTCTCATTTTGTTAAACTATATATTAATTTCATAATCACGTGATGTTAAACATCATTAAAATATGTCTTCATTCCAAATAGGATTATCCTTGATTAATATATATACAAGAATCACATGTCTTATCCATTCATCACAAAATGTGTTCAATACACACTAGTATATCCTTTAGTGTTCTCAGACCCATTTTTAATTTTAAAAATTCTATGAAAAATCCTCATATCTTCGATATCCAAGTTCATAGAAGGAAATTCTTATAGTTTATGTCCGTCTATTGGAACACTATAGAAGTTGGGCTCCCTTCCTCTTGGTTCCTCCCTATAAAAATCGAGTAACTTGGTAAAGTTATTCCAAATAGACCTGACTATGATTTTCTATTGAATAATGCAATGCCTCAGATATTAGACCTAGTGAATGTCCTCGTACTAGATGAGATTACCACCCTTAAATCTAAGAGATATTGTCTAGAAAGTTTGAAATATATTCTCATGTCATTATTAATGGTTGACATGTATCTAATCGTCTTCATCTCTAATCAACTCAGATATGCATGGTTTATGATTTACATATCCCATAACATAGCTAATCATGTAAATTCAGATACCCTATGGGTTACTCATATATACATCATACCCAATTTGAAATAATCACTGATAAATTTCATTCTTCTGCCCATTTTTTCCTAGAATGTATCCATTTTGGAGTCCTAACTTCTATGATCTTCAAAATCCCTTCAGACACCACCTTTTCCTCTAAAAAAACATCATTCCCCCTTTTTAGGTATTAATATACTAATACCTTGGTCATATTTTCTCTTAAAATCATAAAAAATATAGGAAATTGATACTAAGGGACCCCTCTAGGATTCACTTTTTTATAAAAACACTTATGATCTTGTGCTAGTGAGATATTAGGGTCCTATACGAATGCCCCCCCCCCACACACACTATAATACCGTGACCTATTCCTATAATTTTGTGATGTTGGTCCCAAAAATAATTAAATAATCATCCATGAAATAGGTATTTAATTACATGATTTCATCCATTTTACCCATGCCCAGGAGAAGTTAATTATGAATTAGTCGTTTACTCTATCATATTAATGTCACATTAGCAATACTGTAAAAAATAGAATTATTATCAAAATAATGTGTTGACTTATTTATAATAATGCATCATACATAGAGACACTCGGGTCTCTAATACAGAGTCAAATCATGTCACAATTATAAACTACCCCTTCATCATAAACAATCTCGATCTATGTGGGAGCCTTTATAAAAACAATGTGTGATATGATTCTTTATGTAAAATGATATATAGTAATGCCTAAATCTCAACTCAACAACCAAGTAATAATTTTTATAAAAATTCACCCTTGCATGAATTTGTCCAAAATATTTTAATAACTCATTTTTAACTATTTACCAAAACATAGTGTCTCTTATATGAGAGTTTATTGACACCATAGTACTAGATAATATATATGTTTGGATTAATTCCATCTGTTGGGGAAAAGAAAATGTGTGTCCATGTTAAGATAAACTCCCCCTTAATTTTATATTTACCCTTTACATTTTATTCCCTCCCAAATTTAATGATAAACACATCTTCATATTCCTTTGAGAAATTATAGTACTTCGTTTCCCTTATATGATAATGTATAAAAATAGAATCCTCATTGTCAATCTAAACTAAATCATGGTGGGGGACCTTCAATAAGTTGTATGGGATGTCTTTAGTGGAGGCTGATCATGAAGATACATCCACAATTCCCCAAATTTCTCTTTCAGAAATAATTTTATAAATATATAAGTGATTTAATTTTTCATTGAATTATATTCTTGAAAAACAGCTCCCCTTAAAATTTCATTTATGAAATGAATCATAGTATAAATGTATATTAATCTCGATTGTCAAATTTGATTTGATGAAATATCAATTGAACTATATTTATCATAAAAAAATCAATGGTTTGCGAACATCAATATTAAAATAATGAAACTGAACATTCGTCTCAAAAATTTGAGTACAAGCCTGTGTAGCAGTCACATGTTTTTATTCTGCTATGCTAAATGTCACAAAACACTGTTTTATACTATGAAAACTCAAACATTGTCTTACTAGGAAAAATGTTCCTCTAGGTGTTGATTTTATATGATTATAATCTCCAACCATATCAAGAATAGTAAAACTGAGAATGTTAAATTCATAAATTCTATTTTCTAAAATCCCATTTAATTTTTTCCATTTAAAAAATCACAAAATCAACTATTCTTTTAACATATGATATTATTTTGGATCACTCTGATATCTGGTGCACAATGTAAAAAATTAAACAATAACTAGTCATGAGGAAGTGAGGTAAAGAAGGAATCCAATTAGATTCCAAAAATCAATCCAAATTATAGTTTTTATGGTTTTATATTTACTCATAATTATTCTCACTGACCAAGAATTTAAAATTTATTTTTCTTTTCTATACCAAACATCTTTAAAATTCCCTAACATATATTTATTGAGATGTAAAAATTTATTTTTCCTTTCTATTAACTTATAAACCAAATAAGTCGATGAATTCTCCCAATATTTACATCTCAAATTTATTTATCATTTCATCCAAAAATTATTTTTAATATTTTTCTATATTCCACATAAAAATTATATCATGCAGATTAGAAATTAATATTTTATTTATAGATTTATCATCATCAAAATATATATTTATATAAATATTTAAAATATAAAAATTCATCATTCTAAAACAATTTTCATGTTATGAATACCAATCTTGTGGAGATTGTTTCAACACATACAAACATTTCATAAATTTACAAACCCTTGTTCTATTATTATCTACTAGAAACATATAAGGTTTCTTAATGAAATATTCTTCTTCAATATAACCATCTATAAATTATAATATTACATCCATATGAAAAAAATTATAATTTTGTTGTGAAACCACTACTACAAATATTTCAAATGTTTTTTATCATGAAATGTGTGTGGTGGTTTCTTCAATGTCCACAACTTCATCATGTTCATAGCTTTTTTCAATGAGTAGTGACTTATTTATGAAAATTCTCCATATTAAATCCACATTTTGAATGTAATCCCATTTTTTGTAGTATATTATTTATTTTCATTAATTGGAGTTGCATCCCATGTGTTGTTTTTCTACATCTTATCCAACTCATATTTCATTGCAACATTCCATTATTTATTTTCAAATTCTTCTAAAACTATTTCTATTTAAATTTTTGAAATAGATGATGTCTAATTTCATAATCTCAACCGTATTATTTTATAAACAAGATCTTTCTAATTACTAAGAATATTTTAAGATTCAACATGTTTCTTTAAATTATAATATTTCAATGTTCCTCTACCTGCTGCACATTCCTCATCACAATATTCTTCGGAATCTTGAAATTTTTCATTTCATTCTCTATATGGTGTAGTGAAGTTACTCATTAATATTCCAACATTTCCCTCACTATGTTCAAACATCATTCCTAAATATATAAAATTATGATGATAGTTTTATTCTATGTTCTTATAAATACCACAAAACTAATAGAACCCATAAAATATATATTTTCTATAAAGGAGTGATCTTTTCCTAAAATAATATTCTTGAGGCTCAAAACAACATTCAACATGGTTTCCTATAGGTGTGTGGTAATGCTCCACTGGGAGTAATTTTCAATGTTTTAGATGTGATAGGTTCTTCACATCCCTTCTCATCCCAATATTATGAAACAATTTTATTCACCAATAAATGTTAGAAAATCATATAAATATACGATATTAGTGTGTGTATATTATACCTAATTGTTGGAGTGTTTTTTCTGCATCATTAAATAATTAATTTTTTAACGTCCAAATCCTTACTGAAATTCCCTTCATCATTATTATATTTAATTAGGCCTCAATAAGTTTATATTTAGAATATATAACATCCTATTATTTATAGGAAAACATATTACTAAGATATTCAATTAACATTCCCTATTTTTATATTCATAGTTTTTAACTTATTATATCTTGGATGAATTATTCTTCCTTCATAAAAACATCATTTCCACCATCAAAAATATTTCAACTATTTTTCTTAATCATTCTAATTTCATTATTGAATTTTCTATTTTACTCAAGAAATGAAAGAAGTTATAAAATGAGAAGATAATCTATGTATGATTCCCCAAATCCTCATTCTTATTCTTTATTTGAAAAATAAATTTCCTTCTAAATATTTTCAATGAATGTGATACACTTTTATGAAATTTTATATTAAAAAAATATTCTTTAGTTGGGTTTAATTCAACATTCACAGTCAGTATAGGTCTCTTGTTTTCAGTGAATATCTTAATCTATTTTATAGAAAATTTTTCTTACTAAAAATTATTATTCTACTACTCTTATCATTTTTTATCATCAAAATCATCTTCAACTTCTCCAATATTCTTCTTGGGGAAATTCATACCAATAAGCTCAATTCTGGAACACTTAGAACATTTCATAGAATTTTTCCCTCTATATATTCATTTTCTTTTTCGATAATTCTTATTTATATGGGCCCTAATTTTTTCATTCAACTCATCATCAAATTTATCAGCAAAATAAAATGATCATCATGTTCAAAATTGTGAATTTTCATATTTTAGATATCATCAAAAGTAATTGCATCTATATTTAACTTTATGAAAACTAGAAATGTTTTCATTTTATAAGAAATAAGAATGTTTTATAGTTCATCAATGAATAAATAAAATTTATCTTTAAATGTAGACATTTTATAATCAAACTTATCTGAAAAGATTCCTATGAGTTTATTTACAATTATATAATCTTTTTTGAAATATCAATTACCTATGATGTTCCCATCAACATCATTTACCATGCTGATGTACAGAAGAATATTTTCTTCATATCCCCTTATTATGTGTTAAAATATTCTATTACAGATTCATAAAATTACAATTTTCACCTGAGTATTCATATAAAAAACTACCTTTATGATTTTCCAACATGAATTTTACTATTTTTAATCCCATCACCATCATATAATTTTTTTTAACAGATAAATAAGAATCGAATTATTTTCAATTATATCAAATTCTGTATTTTTCTTGAAAAGAAATCATGGGTAGATCTTTAGAAATGTGTAAAAACCCAATTATAGAAGCATTAAAAAATTCATTCTTAATAGATAAAAGATATAGGATAATCCATTTTTCCAATGCATAATAATGTTTTCCAGCTAATTTGTAAGCTCAAATGACATTCAAAGAAATCATATTTCCCATGATAAGGGTTTAACAAGGGAACACCCTCATGTAAAAATTGAAATTAAAATGGATCAATGAATCACTGATAGGGGTAAATCAGTTGTTTCCATTTTACAAAATTTTGTTTAATGAAACATATCCCCTACAAATTATTAGATATTCATACTCATAAACATTTATTAAACACAAATAAATTATGAAATAAAAAATTTAACACAGCACACATGATTTATATGATTCATAATTACTGTAAGAACCTAAATCATAGTTATAGCCACATTCGTTGGTCTATAGAAATTCCCTATTGTGAATAAGTGGATAAAATTTCAATCAACATCCATTATACACATTAATTATCCCAATATGAATGATTATAATGACTTCCATTAATTTTGAAAAATATTCTTAAAAAAATTATGACTAACTAAAATAAATAACTCTAACCATTCTATACTATAATAGTTTATCCAAAAATATTTTTCCAATTTTCTTATGATCGATCAACAAGAGACCGATGGCCTTTTTCTAATATCCTCATACCAATAGACCAATTACAAATATTAATATATCAAAAAAAATCTCAAGACACTATCTAATTCCCTCAGTGTGATTGTCATAGTGTAGTAGAATAATCATTCCTCTATTTGATTTTCTAATAAGAATACTCACTATAGATACAATTTATCCACTAGAAATAATATTGGTTATAAAACTCACTTCTAAGAAGAAATATAAAAATTATGAAATTCTTTTCATAGGTGATTAATTTTAATTACCACTATACTCTCCACACCTATTTATAGGTTCTCCCATAATAGAAAATGTGGGAGAACTAGAATATTTTTCTTATAATAAAAATAAAAATCTATAAATTTCAGGTTCATGCAACTCTATTTTCACATATCCAAACTTCTAATCTCTCATAGTGTGTTCATGAATCTTATTGATTCTACACAAATTTCAAAACATTAAACAAATCTTAAATTAATTTGAATGAATAAAACATCCTTATGGAAATGGTCACTATGAAAAATCATCATCAATCTAATTCTATTGACCCACATGAAATAAGAATATTATTAACCATCATCCCACACTTTATAAATGCTCTGTCAAAAAAAATGAATGTTTTTAAAATATCATTTTGGAAAAAAAAATTCATCATATTTCACATGAACAATATTAAAAATAGATCATTGATTTAGTCTAATGATCTTGACTCAATAAAAAAACACACAAATTTATCACTTATAAAATTGAGAGAAAAACAAAGAAATTGTTTCTCTCCCCAAGGCACCATTCCAAATGAAATTTTTCGAATAAATTATTTCAATTTCTATTGACACTAGAAACATGCAATTACTATCTATTAAAAACTATATATATTATTACATTTATGTCTATTTACTTTAAAATCTTTTACTTCTGTATTCACATGTCTTCTAAATCTATTTTATTACAATCATACATTTTTTGGTAGAATGATAAATTCAATGTGTTAATGGTGTCAATTCATGATCTGATGGATTAGTATCAAATGATCATTTGATTGATCGATATCATGAGCTCGTCTGATTATCGGAACCTTATTCATTTTATAAACTCAGCAATTGTATCCAGACTGATCTCTTCTATCTGATAACAAGTGAAAACATTTATGTTTTGGAATGACTTCATATTCCGATAATCTTATGTGGTGAACAATGCTATGAAATCGTAATTTTATTAATTAAAATTAGAGATTATATACTCCCTTTTCGTTTCTCAGGTTTACCAATAGTGATTTCTTGAGTAATTTTATTTATTCAACATATCATATTAAACATTCATAATAGTTCTCTATTTGATCGATTGATATCTACATCTCATCTATTAGATTGGTATCTATATATTTTATGATATGAATATTTGAAAAAATTCAAATTTTAACATGTTCATTCTTCAATTGCTCTGATAAATTCTTCATCTGGTGCTTTCGGGGATGAATATCCTTATACGAAAACATCAATTTAGGAAATCCGAAAAAATTTCATTTCTCTTTTATTCATCTAACATCCAATTGAATCATGAAATAATATTATTATTTTATGAATATGAATAAAAAAATTCATCATATGAATTGTTATAGAATTATTTATGTATTTCCACATATTAGTCTAAAAAAATAATCAAAGATTCATAATTATAGAAAAAATTTATTTTCATCAAGAACTCACTCCGATGAACTAGGTTAGATAGATAATTCGATTGAGCATATGATTGAAAACATTACAAAAATACAATATTTATTCATACTTTTAGAATCATGTATAAAAAATGTCATAAACATGCCCCAATACATCTTTCACCTTCTTTAAAAAATTCATTTTACCAAAATAGTTTTAAAAACATAATTGAAATCATCAAAAATGTTTTTTAAAATCTAGAATAGAAAATAAAAAATTTCATGTATCGATGAGGTATGATTGTTGTCTCTCAAAACCCAAAGGAGGGGACAAAACTAATTTGTTTTTAATAGAATCATGTTGATCCAGAATTTATTTTGTATAATATCCTTATAATAGGATCTTTTTTGGTGGGAGAATAACTTCATCATCATTTAAATTATGAATTAATCTAATTTTTATTAAAAATAATTATTTTTTACCTCAAAAAATTTAAACAATGTGAAAATGAGTTGATCTTTACATCATTAAATGATTGAATGATTTAAACTATTCACTCAGTATCTCACTCACTCAAGAGTTTTTTTTAAATATTTTCTATGAATTGTCAAGATGATCTAAGAAATGAACCAAATGAATTTTTTAGTAATGTTTGACGACTTCCCAAAAAATATAACATTTCATAGAAGATTCCATTTGGAGAAATTGGTCCATATCTCACCCACACCCACTACATTGGGAAAAGGTCATGATAAGTCAAAGACTATTATAGTTACTATCAAACTAGTAACAGTTCATCTATAATAACCCAGGAAGTACTAAAATCATATTTCACCTCTTAAATCTTGACAACATTATTAAAAAATCTCAACTAGAGGTAAATATAGTCAAGGTCACAATATATTTGAGGAATAGATGAAGAAGTTATATTCCTAGTTAAATTAAATTGTTCCTTGAAATTTATTCTAATTTATTAATGTTAACATTCCCATGATATTGGAACCCAAGATTCTAAATGAGGTAAACCATATTGACTACCCAGAAAACTTCCCTTTACTTACGAGGATGCATCACACTATATAGAATATCATTTTCATTAAATAAATCCTCTAAATCATGAATTATTTCAGATAAGTGATATTCAGATAGGCCTCATAACAACTGACATGTGTGACCATCACCAAAATATAATAAGAGGGTGACTAGATAAAAGTTAATTATAAGTGTGATTAAATTTTTTTTAATGGATGACCCAAAAATCTTTCGAATGAGATCCTGTCACCATGAGAAAATAACTATAATAATTAAGCATGATCCAAATTCCTAAAAAGACAGTGTTTAAAAAAAATATGTGTTGGATGTTATTTTCAGATATAGAAAATGATTAAAGAGAAACAGTTGCATCCAACACCAAGACACTGTGACTCTGGCATATTTCCTCCGTCCAATATCTGATGATTGGTAAACAAACCAAAACAAAAATACAATTCATAAGATTAGATAATTTTCATTACTATTAATATAGTTTTACTATTATATAACATATTTGATGAGGAATAATCCCTTAAATATGGGTTCCCCATACATGACTGGGGAGTTGGAGGTTGAGGATATAGAATCTAAGTATACATGGGATGACTCCTACATGGTTAAACCCAAAATTTCAGTCATAATATCAAAGAAGACATATATGTGGGAAATACCCATTTTTGAGTTCTTACCCTATACAAACAGAAACATAGAATTTCAATATATCCCTCCATCAATCAATTACACCCATTTATATTAAATGAACAACTTGCGATTGTGAAATTATTTGATTAGACGAAAATATTGTTAGGCCATTGAGACATATTCCATTTCTGAATGATGCTCCCTTGACATATTATCTATCATCGGTACCATATACCTCTACCATATCAACTTCAAATCCAAATGGAATGTAGAACCCCATAGATTGGAATAGTAGACTACTAGAAAAATATATAACCATATATAAAATTTATCTACCTCCACATCCAAAATCTCAGTCGTATATGATCTCTAAAATTTAATTGAACTCAAAGAGGAACTTATTGATGTCATTTCGTCCCCATAAGTGTTTGAGTCAAAGTATCTTCATCAAAGTTTTCTCAAGTGGATAATAAAATAACATAATTTCATACCCCCATATCATTCAAGGAATAGTAATAAGAATAATTTATCCAAAGACATTTCAAACCCCTTTGTGTATTAGGAAAACTCAATAATATATATATTCAATGGTCTCTAATGGATAATGGTTATGCAATAAACATTATCTGGATATTGTAAATTCATTTCTTAGGGTAGAGTGATGGGGATTTATCTCCAACTAAACTATTCATCAATGGGTACGATGAGAATGAGTAAGTGCCTATTTGAATGATTAAGCTTAATTATTAGTTTTGGTATCTCACATATAAGGTTGTGTTCATGTTTGTTGATAGTGACACAATTTATAATTTCCTCCTCAATAGATCATGGATTCTTAATCATGTGGTGACACTATCAACATTTCACCAATTCCTAAATACCACTTCAAACTAAAGGTTAGTAGAATACATGGTGACATAGCACACTCTATGTGTTTTGAATATTTTTACACTAAGGAATGTTTCAACAATAGGGAAGGAAATAATATGATAGGGGATAGAGATATGCAGGTTTCCACTCCCAATGATTTGAGAACCTCCCTTGTGAATCTGGAGAGTGTTATTGACAATAATTTTTTGAAACCTATAAACTTATTCAAGGTAGTAGAATAAGTCCCAAAAAGATTTTTCAAACCAAAAACATCACTAGAACTTGTCCATGTGATGGAAATCGTGTCAACTAAAGTGGATTCATAAATGGTGGGTCTGAATAATCATTTTTTCGGATCTTTTAATTTTCTTATGTTATCAAGGGAAATTGAAAATACTTCCAGGAAAATATTTGCAACTATGGAAGATCATATTTCTCTTATCCTTGGAGTCTATGTAATTGATGATATTTGTCACAAAATTCCCACTTTGAAGAATCTTGTAGTTTAGGATGTCATTTTCTAATCTCATGGAATCTATTATATTGATATGGATAGAGATTCATCAAAATCATCCACCAAGTCTGAAGATGCCCCAAAATGTTATGAAATTGATTAATAATATGATTCCCTCGGGAATTATCCTCTTCATTTGAGGAAAAAATCTCACCGCACATGAGCCTAAACACAGTTGGTGAGGACTCATTAAGTGAATCTAGGAGACCAGAGATCAAATCCAGGTGGATGCTAATTTCTGGTACTGTAGAAGTACTATAGAATGCACAATAGTAGAGACTGTTGCAGAAATTGTGTGGTACTGTAGCAGGTACTATAGCAGGACTGTAGCAGGCAGAGTTTCAGACTGTAGCAACAGGGAATATTCCTCCGTTTGGGCATTCGGGCCACCGATTTGGTCCTCGAGTCCTTTAAGTCATATCACTACAGGAAAGGTAGGCTATACCAACGGTTTATAACCGTTGGTATAGGGTATACCAACGGTTTTCCAAACCCTTGGACATTTATCCATGAGGAAAGACCTATACCAACGGTTTCATTTAAATCGTTGTTATAGGTGTTTGAGAATTCGGGGAAACTCTTTACGAATGGTTCACAACCGTTGGTATAAGTTTTTCCAGAATTCTGGAAAAAGCTTTACCAACGGTTCAGAACCATTGGTATATGTTTTTCCAGAATTCTGGAAAAAGCTTTACCAATGTTTCAGAACTGTTGGTATAAGTTTTTCCAGAATTCTGGAAAAAGCATTACCAACGGTTCATAACCGTTGGAATAAGTTTTTCCAGAATTATGGAAAAAGCATTACCAACGGTTCTGAACCGTTGGTATAAGTTTTTCCAGATTTTAGGAAAAGGCTTTACCAACGGTTCAGAACCGTTGGTAAAGCTTTTCCCAGAGCTGCTACACAGCAGCCCCCAGAAGCCCTCCAGAAGCCCTACCATACACCTGCATAAAAAAACAGTGCACAACAGCCCTCCAGTATACCCTCCACTATACACCTACATAAAAAATATCACAAAAGCCACATACTGACTTCAAACAGTATAAAAAACACCTAAAATAACCCAAAAAACACATATGACAACAATCATCCCGTGGTAATTCACCTCACCCATCAAATTCTAATACGAAGAATAGTTTGATAAATATCTATTAGAGTTGAATAAGAGATTCAAATTGATTCAAATCCCTTTTTTTTGATACTAGGTTTAGGTATGTAATGATTTGTGATGAATTTTGCATTGAACTTGTATTGTTTATAATATATGTTGAAATGATATTTTCTTAGGAGTCTCGTCACTTATGACCCCATGAGTGAAACAACCCAACTCATGAAAAAGAGTTTAAGACTATCGTTGATGAGTGTAAATTTTAGTTGTATTCACTAAAAATGATTTACCTTTGAAATAAAAGAGAGACTTTGAGTGGTGTCGTCCACACCGCGCCTCGGATTGAGGCAGAGTTGACTCGTACAGGTCACAAATGACCCATGGATACATGTCCTAAAGTATCAACAGTATCTGAATGCCTTTGGTCTATTTTCCGTATGTCAGTTGTTGTTTTAACTTAAACGGTTGTCCATTTCATAGAAAAGTGACACACTTTGAGTGGTGTCGGCCACACCGTGCCTCGGATTGAGGGGGGTTGACTCATACATGTCACAAATGACCCATGGATCATTGTCCTAGAGTTTCAATAGAATCCGAAAGCGTTTGGTCGGTTTTCCGTATGTTGGTTTTTTTACTTAAAAGCGCATCCATTTTAAACAAAAGAAAGACACTTTGAGTGGTCTCGGCCACACCGGCCCTCGGATTAAGGCAAGATTGACTCTTCCACATCACATATGACCCATGGATCGTTGTCCTAAAGTTTCAACAAAATCCGAATGCGTTGGGTCTATTTTCCGTATGCCAGTTGTTGTTTTCAATTAAAATAATGTTCATTTCAAATAAAAGTTATACACTTTGAGTGGTTTTGGCCACACCGCGCCTCGGATTGAGGCGGGGTTGACTCGTACATGTCACAAATGACCAATGGATACATGTCCTAAATTATCAACAGTATCCGACTGTGTTTGGTCAGTTTTCCGTATGTGGTTTTTTTTACTTAAAAGCGCATCCATTTTAAATAAAAGAAACACAATTTGAGTGGTACCAGCCACACCGGCCCTCGGATTGAGTCGGGGTTGACTCGTACATGTCCCATATGACCCATGGATACATGTCCTAATTTATCAATAGTATCTGAATACCTTTGGTCCATTTTCCGTATGTTAGTTGTTTTAACTTGAACTGTTGTCCATTTCAATGAAAAGTGACAAACTTTGAGTGGTCCCGGCCACACCGGCCCTCGGATTGAGGCGGGGTTGACTTGTACATGTCACAAATGACCCATGGATCGTTGTCTTAAAGTTTCAACATAATCCGAATGTGTTTGGTCGGTTTTCCGTATGCCAGTTGTTGTTTTCACTTAAAATCCTGTCCATTTCAAATAAAAGTTAGACACTTTGAGTGGTGTCGGCCACACCGTGCCTCGGATTGTGGTGGGGTTGACTCGTAAACATCACATATGACCCATAAATCATTTTATTAATGTTTCAACAGAATATGAAAGTGTTTGGTCGATTTTCCATATGTCGTTTTTTTACATAAAAGTACATCCATTTTAAACAAAAGAAAGACACTTTGAGTGGTACCGGCCACACCGGCCCTCAGATTGAGGAGGGGTTGACTTTTACATGTCACATATGACCCATGGATCTTTGTCCTACAGTTTCAATAGAATCTGAATGTGTTTGGTTGGTTTTCTGTATGTCAGTTGTTGTTTTAACTTAAACTATTGTGCATTTCAAAGAAAAGTTAGACACCTTGAGTGGTACCGGCCACACTGCACCTCGGATTGAGGCGAGGTTAACTCGAAAACGTCACATATGACCCATGTATTGTTGTCCTATAGTTTCAATATAATCCGAATGTGTTTGTTTGGTTTTCCGTATGTCCGTTGTTATTTTAACTTAAATTGTTGTCCATTTCAATGAAAAGTTAGACACTTTGAGTGGTGCCGGCCACACCGCGCCTCGGATTGAGGCAGGGTTGACTCGCACACATCACAAATGTCCCATGGATACATTTACTAAAGTATCAATAGTATCCGAGTGCGTTTGGTCAGTTTTCCACATGTGGTTTTTTTTACGTAAAAGCGCATCCATTTTAAACAAAAGAAAGACACATTGAGTGGTACCGGCCACACCGGCCCTCGGATTGAGGCGGGGCTGACTCGTACACGTCACATATGACCCATGGATTGTTGTCCTACAGTTTAAATGGAATCCGAATGCGTTTGGTCGGTTTTCCGTATGTCAGTCGTTGTTTTAACTTTAACTGTTGTCCATTTCAAAGAAAATTCAGACACTTTGAGTGGTGCCGGCCACACCGCGCCTCGGATTGAGGCGGGGTTGACTCATACATGTCAGAAATGACCCATGGATACATGTTCTAAAGTATCCGTAGTATCCGAGTGTGGTTGGTCAGTTTTCCGTATGTGATTTTTTTACATAAAAGCACATCCATTTTAAACAAAAGAATGACACATTGAGTGGTCCCAGTCACACTAGCCCTCGGATTGAGGCAGGGTTGACTCGTACACGTCACATATGACCCGTGGATACATTTCCTAAAATATCAATAATATCTGAATGCCTTTGGTCGGTTTTCCGTATTCTAGTTGTTGTTTTCACTTAAAATCCTATCCATTTCAAATAAAAGTTAGAAATGTTGAGGGGTGCCGGCCACACCGTGCCTTGGATTGAGGCGGGGTTGACTCCTACACGCCAAAAATGACCCATGGATACATGTCCTAAAGTATCAACAGTATCTGAATGTGTTTGGTCCGTTTTCCGTATGTGATTTTTTCTACTTAAAATCGCATCCATTTTAATCAAAAGAAAGACACTTTGAGTGGTTCTGGACACACCAGCCCTCAGATTGAGGCGGGGTTGACTCGTACACATCACATATGAACCATGGATCATTTTCCTATAGTTTAAACAGAATCTGAATGCGTTTGGTCTATTTTCCGTATGCCATTTGTTGTTTTCACTTAAAATCATGTCCATTTCAAATTAAAGTTAGACACTTTGAGTGGTGTCTGCCACACCGTGCCTCGGATTGAGGCGGGGTTGACTCGTATACGTCACATATGACCCATGGATACATTTCTTAAAGTATCAACAATAACCTAATGTGTTTGGTCCATTTTCCATATGTGGTTTTTGTTACTTAAAAGAACATCCATTTTAAACAAAAGAAAGACACTTTGAGTGGTACCAGCCACACCGGCCCTCTGATTGAGGCGGGGTTTACTCATACACGTCACATATGACCCATGGATCATTGTCCTATAGTTTAAACAGAATCCGAATGCGTTTGGTCTGTTTTCTGTATGTTAGTTGTTGTTTTCACTTAAAATCATGTCCATTTAAAATAAAAGTTAGACACTTTGAGTGGTGCTGGCCACACCGCGCCTTGGATTAAGGCTAGGTTGACTCGTACACGTCACATATGACCCATGGATACATGTCAAAAAGTATCAACAGTATCCTAATGCGTTTGGTCCATTTTCCGTATGTGGTTTTTTTACTTAAAAGCGCATCCATTTTAAACAAAAGAAAGACACTTTGAGTGGTACCGGCCACACCGGCCCTCGGATTGAGGCGGGGTTGACTCGTACACGTCACATATAACCCATGGATCGGTGTACTATAGTTTAAACAGAATCTGAATGCGTTTGGTCTGTTTTCCGTATGTCGGTTGTTGTTTTCACTTAAAATCATGTTCATTTAAAATAAAAGTTAGAAACTTTGAGTGGTGCCGGTCACACCGCGCCTCGGATTGAGGCGGGGCTGACTCGTACACATCACATATGACCCATGGATACATTTCCTAATGTATCAAAAATATCCTATTATTTTTGTTCCATTTTCCATATGTGGTTTTTTTACTTAAAAGCGTATCCATTTTAAACAAAAGAAAGACACTTTGAGTGGTACCGACCACACCAGCCCTCGGATTGAGGCGGGGTTGACTCGTACACTTCACATATGACCCATGGATCGTTGTCCTATAGTTTAAACAGAATATGAATGCATTTGGTCTGTTTTCCGTATGCCAGTTGTTGTTTTCAATTAAAATCATGTCCATTTCAAATAAAAGTTAGACACTTTGAGTGGTGCTAGCCACTACTTCAAAGCACATTTTCCATATCATTTTCCACATGCATAAGCATGAAATACAAGGCTAACTAAGAAATATAAGTAAAAAAAATTGAAAATTGAGTATCAAGTACTAAGGAATACTAAAGGTCTAGGTAGTAGACTAATCATACAATAAGAATCAAGTGCAAAAAACAGAATCCGAATGCAACGTCCCTATGAAGTAGAGGAAAACCCCAAAGTGGAAATCCATGTTCAAAAATAAAGATTTATACAGAATTCAAAAATGTAGTGGATCAATCTGCCTCTGATCACCATCACCATCACCACTATCATCATCAACCTCATCCTCGCCTCCATCTCTGTCCTCATCGTCTTCCTCGTCATCGTCCCCATGCTCATCGTTGGCCTCATCCTCGTCCTCGGCATCATCCTCGTCCTCGGCATCATCCTCACCCTCGGCCCCATCCTCGACCTCAGCCCCATCCTCGCCCTCATCCACATCCTCATCCTCGCCCTCTTCCTCTTCAGCATCCTAGTCATCACCAGGAACATCATCATCTCGATCACCACTAGAGCTGCCGGCTGGTGCATTGGATGATGCACCCATCGACGACATAAATGTCTGACAAGCCGCACTAGCCTCTGGTGGAAGTGATGAAGATAATGCTTCCATCAGTTTCATAAATTCTCTGCCTCTTGTTTGAACATGTACTTCCAACTCTGTGACCCTTTTATCAGACTGTCTTTCATGATCTTTGACCTATTCCAACTCGGTGGTATTAGAATGGATACATGGAGATGACCAATACCTCTTCGGGACTATATTCTTACCAGGTCGGCAGTGTACTTGACCAGAGTTATCATCTCCCAAAACCTGATATAAATGATTGTGTGGCCCAAAATTGTCAGGCTCCTGGGCATCAAGAGCCTCTAAAGCAGCCTGTAAAAAATATTAATAGATTATTAAATTTCAAATTAGATATTAAACTTTGAAATAAACAAATTAAAACTTACAATATTCTCTTGGGTCGGTTTATTTACCACAGTTCCATCTTTTTTTCTTCTACTCGAGCAAAACAATTTTGCTCGAGGGATACGTCCTTCAATATTCATTTTGTTCTTCTGTAATGAAATTGAAACAATTTAAAGTGAAAGTATAATCATATATTCATTATTCAATAAATCACATAATGTAAGTAGGATCCACTAAAAAGGGAAATTCCTAATGAAAAATTATAAACAACTATATCATACCTGCTGTCTCTAATGATCTTCCATAGTTGTGTGCCCCAAAGTGTGGAGGTATTTCTTTGAATCAATGTTTTTTTTTGTTTTTTTAGAAGATTCCTAAATAATGATTAATAATTAATAAGATTATATTAATGAAAAATATGAAAACTCTCATTTAAATAACTCAAATGAGATTAATACGTTAAATTTGGCAGTCGCCCAATGGGTAATCATTTGGCGATATTTCTCTATCGGGAAGTCATCCACGATAGGTAATGTCTCTTACTTCGTGACCACTCTATCACACCAGCCAACATACATCTCTTGCTTATAAGCTCTCCAATGCTCTCCTAGCTCTTTTAAACGCGCTGGTCATGCACCTTCACCATCAGGGAAGTTAAACCGAAGCTGAAACCAAATAGATTAGTTCATTTAAATACAAAAATATACTACATTAAATACAATATATTTTTTACCCATATTTGTGCCCACGCGTTATCCTTGACTTCGGGTGGCAGATGTCTCCAAGAGAGAGGGCTGACCGGAATGATATCGGAGTATTTGGCTAGCGTCGCCAAAAAACCCTGACATTGCTGCCCATATTTCTCAATCATTTGTCCATCATCATTTTATTCAACCATCATCTGTGTCTGGCGGTTTCATACCGCACACAAGAGAGTACGCCCCCTCCCCCGCCTCCTATCTGTAGATGAATCTATTATTAAAGAAAAATAATATCAATACAAGTTATAATAAAAATAAATTTTGGTATAAAAATTTGATAGAGTTATATAAATATACCTGTGGTAGTCGGATCAATGGGTGCAGAAGCTGAAGGAATATCCTGTACATGTGGAGTGTCCCTCAGTGTATGCTCCTCAGCCACATACTGTGTCACATCAGGAGTCGAAGAAGGTGTAATATAATAGCCCGGAGATAATGAACCAGAAGCAAAAGATGATGGAATAGACGTCTGGCCAGCTGGTAGTGTAAACATCGGAGGTCTAAATTTCTCATATGACCCTGAAGACACGCCCGGATCAAAATAGGGCGTAGAAGATACATATGTAGTAGTGGGTCGTCTAACTCTCGCCCCACGAGCCCTCGTACCACCGGCCTCAGTACCGGGACCACTAGATGATCTTCCATCTCTGACACCACCCCCCCCCCCCCCCCCTTCTACAACCAACCTCTATACTATGAGAATTATTAGGCTCCTCGTCAGATATCTATCGTCTAGGGGGTGGATCCTGAAAAAAAGTTTGACAGAAAAGTAAACACATGATATTATAAGTTATTGAAATATTTATATTTGAAATAAAATACTCACAACAGGGATGAGTGGAGGAACACCCATCTGTACCATGCGACGATTATTATCTGTCATCTTTTTCCACCGCCTCTCTTCAATGGGTGTCATTTCCGGCAATGAAAACAAATATAGAAGTAATTAGAAACAGATAACTAATGTGTAACCCAAAAAACAAAATATAGAAAAACCATTATGATAAAAAGAAATAATGAAATAGAATATTTATGGTGTTATGATGGTAAGTACTAGGATACACACTCTGAATGATGTAGGTGAAACATGTAGGTGAGAACATGACTGTATGATTCTATATATTTCCCACCACAACTTCAGGTTCACAATCAACTCTGACAATTGAGTTGTTGGGGTCATCATAAGTAATAAACGTATTGCTTCCAATTGTATTAGGGATAGAGTCAAATTCATCATCACCATCATCAAAAGCATGTCTGGGATTTTCTTTAATAATTACACCGAATTTAGGATGACGATGATCTTTGACATAAAAAACTTGTTTCACCATTGATGCCAATACATATGGTTCATCGGGGGCAAGAGTGCGAGTCATGTCAATAACTCGAAATCCACAATCATCATTAAAGGTTCCTTGACTCGCCATTTAATCAAACCATTGACATTTCATCATCGTGACTCGACCATGCGAGTAATAATCCAAAATTATTATTTTCTCCACGACACCATAATAAGCAACATTTTCATAACGAGGTCTAGTGTCCGATGAACTGGCATAACAGTCTGTTGTGGTAGTTAGCATAACACCATTATGCTGTGTTCTCATGTTTCTTGCTTGTTCAGTGATAATAAATTTTTATCAATTGATCACAAGTGATTTACAAGCACGAACAATGGTATTAGGACCAAAATCCAAAGCTCTTATTTCCTCAGAAACTGAGTCTGTAGGCAAACTCGATACCCGAAATATAAACAAATGGTAAACTTAATTAAATATTATTTTTATTTAGTTATTACAGAAATATTTTTACCTTCAATTTCAACCAAGCAGAAACCCCTTTGTTGTGAAAAGTCTCCTTCTTTCTCAAAGATAAAGAACGATGCGTTCTATATATCAATTCTTTATATTCCCTATAGATAAAAATAATAATAGTTTAACAAATATTTAAAATTACAAGAGATAAGATAAGAGATACATGTACAATTAACTTACTTGATATACTCATCGAACACATCACAATTGAACGACACTATGCGATGTGCCATCGCTCGCTCTTCAAAGCTTAATGTTGTCAATGTATATGATCCCAGAATTCCTCCTGTATGAGGAAGTGATGGAAAACTGGGTTCAATTTGCCCATATTGTTCTTCTTCATTTCTCATTGGTCTATTTATTCTCGTAGTATGATTAGACAAATAAATTGAGAAGAAATCCATACATTCTTGAGCCAAGTAACCATTCACAATAGAACTTTCGGGATAATTCCTGCTCCGAACATATGATTTCATTGTGCACATGTTTCTTTCAGTTGGATACATCCAACGGAAAGAAACGGGTCCTCCAAGAAGAATTTCGGTCGGAAGATGGACAGTCAGATGCAACATGCTTGTAAAAATGATGGAGGGAATATTTTCTCTAACTCGCACAAAATTAATTGTGTCTCTGCCAACAGTTTTTTTACGAGGTATTTGGAAAACCACTTAGCACAAAGATCTCAAACAAATAGCACAACCGAATAACTGAGTCTCTAACATTATTTGACAAGAGATGACAGATTGCTATTGGAATCAACTCATGCAAAAGGACGTGATAATCATGAGTCTTCAAAGATTTCAACATCAACTCTTTTTTGTTGACCCTTTTTGATATATTGCTTGAATAGCCATCAGGAACTTTAATAGTCTCTAGCACTTCCAGAAATTGATTTTTTTCAGCAGGAGTCATCACATAAGATGCACATGGAACTTGCCATTTATTTTCACTGATACAGACAGGATGCAATTCTTGTCTGATCCCCCAATCTACCAAGTCGCGCCGAGATCGTAAATCATCGTTTGTCTTCCCCTTTACATTTAGAAGAATCGAAAGTGACATTTCACATATATTCTTTTCAATGTGCATTACGTCTAAGCAATGACGTAACAAGTTGGTTGACCAATACGACAACTCAAAGAATATACTCTTCTTCTTCCAATTGTAACAGGTATCATTGGAAACATTTTTCCTCTTTCTAGATTTCATTACACTCTTCCCAAATGAATAACTGAAATCTTTCAATTCATTAAGCACATCAGTTCCAGACATACGCTAAGGTGGATCGTCATTCTCCATGGTATTGTCAAATCTTCGACGAATGTTTCTATATGGATGGTTTATTGGAAAGAATCGTCGATGTCCCATAAAACTAAAACTACGACGATATTTCAGTCTTCTCGATCGAGTATTCTTCATACAAACAAGACATGACAATTTTCCTTTTGTGCTCCATCCAGACATCATTGCATAAGCAGGAAAATCATTGATAGTCCACATAAGTGCAGCACCCATCTGAAATATGTCTTTCGAACATGCATCGTATGTGGGAACACCCACATCCCAAAGAAGTTTCAACTCTTATTAAAGGTTTCATGTATACATCTATATCATTGTCGGGATCAGAAGGGCCAGATATCAGTATACTCAAGAAAGTGTAAGGATTTTTCATACAAAACCAAGGGGGAAGGTTATAAATGTGTATGAAAATCGGCCATGTGCTGTGCGAAGTAAGAATCTGCCCAAATTGATTAAAACCATCACATGAAAGACCCAGTATCACATTACGCACATCGATTACAAATTCAGGATATCAAGCATCAAATCTCTGCCATGCAAATCCATCTTCAGGGTGAACCAACTCTTCATTATTCTTTTTTCTCTCGGTGTCATTCCATCGCATTTTTACGGATATTTCATCAGAGATGAAAAGGTTCTGTAATCTGGGGATCAATGGAAAGTGCCACATTACTTTTTGTGGCACATGAGATGGTGTTCCATCATCTTTTGGCTTCCATCGGGAAGTTCCACATTTTATACAGTCATTTCTTCCAATAGTTTCCTCCCAAAATAAGCTGCAATCATTTGGGAAAGCATGAATTTTTTTTTGAGAATCCAAGTTCATCAACGAACTTACATGCCATATAGTGGTTTGAGAGAATATCTGCATCATCTGGAAGTAAGTCCTTCAAGAAGGTAAGAATGTAATCAATTGCAGTATTTGAAATCCCATACATAGTTTTCCCATGAAACAATCGGATTAAAAATTTCAACTTTTTCATTTTATCACATTGCCGATATAATGGATTCGTCACAACATCATTCAATTTTTTCACCCTATCAACATTATCATTTTCATTAGACGCATCATGTGTGCTTGTATCGAAATCTTGTTGGATGGACATCCTTTCCTTCTCATGATGTCGAATAAATGGAAACTAATAATATATCAAACTCTCCAATTCAGTCCTATCATTTGGATCATCAACATTTTGAGAATCCATTTTCTCTCCATTGTGATACCACACATAATAGTTTGTTTGGAAACCATATTTGGTTATATAATAGCTAACTGCTTCACAGCCCAACCACGGTCTTCAAACACAATTAAAACATGGGAAGTGTATGCGACCACAATCTGAAGCCTTGTCAAATGCAAAATCTAGAAAGGTTTTCAAATTTTTTTGAAAATCGGATGAAATCTGATCAGTTTCGTACATCCAACTTCTATCCATTCTGTAAAAAAATCACAATAAGTCATTTCAAAGCAATTCAATAATATTAATGTTTAATCAAAAAAATATTAACGTAAATGACAATTGTTTACTCTATATAAAAGCATAATTGACACATTACTCTATATGAGAATCATATCAAGAAATACAAAAAAATACACTCTATATAAGAAAATAAGATACAAAATTTCTAATGCCTATATTCAAGGATTTACCAGTAAGATATTGGAAGTGGATCAAGAAATACATAATCCTTAAGGGTCTTGTTGGGAGTATATGAGTTTTATACTTTAACTTCTTCAAGTAGATCAGGATGAGGAGTAGGATGAGGATCATGGGAGTGGCGGGACTGTCCAAGGGGGGTGTGGTGTGTCCAGGGGGTGCGGGTGTCTAGGGGGTGGTGGGGCCGTCCGAGGGGTCGGAGGTGTCCAGGGGGTGGGGGGCTGTCTAGGGGGGTCGGGGTGTCCAGGTGGGCGGGCTGTCCGTGGGTGTGGTCAGGTTTTCCAAGGGTGTCGGGGTGTATAGGTATATTTATATGAAAAGAATACCCCCACAATAATCATGCATCCCTGTCATTAGTCTAAACCCCTAGAACACATAAAAGAAGCTACTATGGACATTTACTAAAATATTTAACACCATACGAATGAAAATACACTCTAAATATAGTTTGAGAGGATATAATGGTGTGTGTGAAAATGATATTAAATCAATTTAAATGAATATGGAACAAATGAGGGTTTATAATACACTAAGAGTACCTCAAACAATCCAAAACCACTATAGCACCACATATTCAACTTCATGAAACAGGACTTAGAAATCTTACCTACGTCTTTACTGATGACCACATAATTGGAACACTCTATTTATGGTTCATGAACAAAAGGAACAAACAATGTTTGGTCTCTACCAACTCAATCACCCCCATGTAGATCATAATCTCGTTTCCCCTTATACTAAAATGGTATCACTGGAAGCTACTATTAATACCGGACCTAAACCATTCATTCCCTATAAAACAATGATCAAAGAACCATCAGAGGTATCTCTCATATAACCACAACCATTTTTATCTATGATGTAATGAAATTCACAAGAGTAACTTTTATTCAATAACCTTTTGGTATATAATGTGCATCAACAATGGTTCAATTATATGGTTCACCACATTCCAATTTATTAATCACCCATACATGATAAAAATTGAACATTGACTTTCATTTAATTACAACCATCATATTTCATTTAATTCTTAACAAGAATAGAAGAATGGAAATTGGAATCTAATAACTTTAATTAGTCCCCAAAACATTTTAATAAATTTAACATGAAAAATAAAACACTTTGAAATCTAAATAATCACTATGAAGTAAAATGAGCTTGGAATTATATTGCACAAGTAAAAACACTCAACGATGGAATATATGAAAAGAATATTAATATAAATTATTAAAACAAGATAATAAAGTAACAATGAATTTTAAAACTAAAAATGTGATTGAATTTTATAACATATAATAAAAATTTCTTGGTAATGAAATAGGAAAGGAACATCAAAAAATTAGACAATTGTCTAATGTAATCTATATGGGCTGGAATATGCATGGAATGTAAACAAAGAACAGAAACATAAATTGGGCTGGAATAGAAATTCGGCTGGAATATGAGAATAGAAATCAGTCTCATCCCACATCAAAATCGAAACTAAAAACTAAGAAAATACCTCAGCCTTGGATGGGATAGAGGAAGAGAACCTGAAGCACCTCCAAAATCACCTCCAAATTCACCCAAGCACTCTCGTTTAGGGCTCTGGATCGTGAATGGGGGAGAGGATCGGCTGCTACCAATTTGGGGGAAATTTTTCCCAGCGGTTTTTAAAAACCATTGGTATATAACTCCATCCCAAACCTATACCAACGGTTCAATGAGAACTGTTGGTAAAAGGTCACTGAAATCCCACTTTTACCAACTGTTCTCATTGAACTGTTGGTAAAAACACCCCTATACCAACGGTTGTGATGAACCGTTGGTAAAAGCTTCCAAAAAACCATCTATACCAACGGTTATCAGAAACCGTTGATATAGATGGCTATTCCCAATGGTTTAGTAAACCATTGGGATATAAGTGCTGGGAAAACTCTGTTTTCCAGTAGTGTTTGGGGCACCCAGTCCTTTGGGTCAGTAAGGACTTTGGGCCACCACAAGGCCTTCGGGCCATCTCAAGGCCTTAGGGACACCTTAAGTGCAGAGGAAAAACCAACAACCTACAAGGAACAAGATTCAGAAGGAGGATGATCAAGGATCTTTCACCATAACAGAAGCTAAACGGGTTGTAGGAATGAATGGGTATGACACCTGCCATCAGGACAAGCCTGTGGATGCATCGGAAAGCCTTGCCGAACAACTATGCAAAGGTGGGGAGATGATTTCACGATAAAGATTCCAGTAAGGAGCAGTTCCAAGTAGTTAGTTTGGGTTGTATGTAATGTAGGAAGCCTACATGCATTGAATTTCTCTAAGGCCTATGGGCCATGTAATACCAAAGCCTAAGATCCTTGTAAGGGTTCCACCTCACCCCTTGAAAGGTGTATTATCTAAAATCAATAAAAATAAAAGGCCTTCGGGCCATTGGAGGAACAAATCCCCCCAACCATCGATGTTCTGAAAAAATGTGAATCTAGAAAAAATATAATACTTGAATCCTATTATGATTAGTTCCTCCATTCCAATGGAGGATTTAGAAAAATATTTTTCATTTAAAATGTATCATTAACATGATTTCTCTTGGAATTGTATGGAAATATTTAGGTTGATCCACAACATGGACACTCATCTCCTAGGCTTTCCAGATTACCATCACGTTTTTATGTAGTCTTCTAGATGAATTCACCCCTATAAAACTACTAAAATATAAATATAATTCGAAATATTTATTGAATCCATTATTTCATGAGTGGTCATGTACCTAAAATGGATTTCAAAAATGTTCCCCATCATGAAATAGAATAGACAACTCATTTTATATATTTCCTTTATAAACCTTCATTGATACTTGATGAAGGATGGTGTCCCATTATCCTTCAAAAATCATTTTATATATAAATTTTAGATCCCAAAATCCCTTTCATTTTTTCATGGGAATTCATCCTATTGTATGATAAATATTTCCCCTAAAGATGAGAAATCCCCTTTATTCAGAGTGCCTCAAGGGATATTTTTCTACCAAGTCATTCACATTGGATTAAATAATTCATACACAATGAATCAATGAACAATTAATTATATATTTAAATTTGTTTTTAGGAGAAACATATAATGTTATATTGATGAACTCATAGTCAAATCTCTCATGTGTGGTGAACACCTCCCATATTTTTAAGAAATATTCTATAAATTGAAACCTAAAAGTTTCAAGGTGAATCCCCTAGACTATGCCTTCAAAGTAATGTTAGTGATATTTATTTATTTTTTATTCCACCTTACTATCAACAAGAACAATCAATACCTTCTTCATCCACCAGTTCTAATACCGCAGGTAGATGAAAATCCAAAAAACAATTACATGGCCTCTGTGGAACAATATCTTGATTCTCTCCTGACATAGAAAAATAATATGGAAAATGAAAATTTAATCCACTATCATAGCGAAATTATTATCGATACTAATACTCGATATTATAATATTGGAAGGAACATTCTCACACTCATATTTTAGTGGAAAATCATAGTCGTTACATAAAACATCATTGTAATGACTCAATGTTTTATACACAGATATTCCATTCTTATAAATATGTCATATAATAACAAGAAATCACAACACAATAATCCATCATGTACTATGTGAACTTTATACATAATTTTGACACTTATGTGTCTTTTATTTCTAAAATATGATATGAACTGTAGCGATAAGTATGTTTTTTGGAATATGATAATACAAACTTAATGTTTAATGAATAGTAACCTACCTTTATTAATAGTAACCTATCCTAATGAAAATTAATATGAAACATTTGAATATTACATCATCCAAAAGAATATTGAACTCTCCCTTGAATTTATAAATATAATTTAGGAATCTTTCAAGTGATAATACGACCATAGTAAAAGCATTGGTATTTTTTTATGTCCTAAATAATTAATAAAAATTAATTAATTAATTCAAAGAAAATTTATTTTCCTAAAACATTCTAATAAATTAAAAAATTTATGTCTTATAGTCTTAAGACAATTCAATAAGACCATATGTTATTTTTGAAAGCATTAAAAAATCATTTATAGTTTTAAAATATTTATTTTTCATGTAAATTATGATATTAATTAACAACTAAATTAATTATATATATATAATTATTCTTTAAAAATCGAGTTCATTTTTGGAGATTATGTGTCAAAAAATGGTTAGGGTGAATTTTTCTGGTTTTTCTAAAATACATGAATTTTTATGAATTGTAAAATACGGTAATTCACAATATATGCTAAAACCTAAATTTTTGTGTCATGCTTGAGTCATGGATGATGTAATTGTCCATTGGTTCGATCTCAATTGCACATATTACTTTTTTTTGGTCCCAATAATAGTTACTATTTATTTTATTATGGAAAAATAATAAACTATTGATTAAAATGTTATGAAACCCCTCTTCCCCTCCACTATAAAACCCAATCACACTACCTTCTTCTCTTCACTCCTCTCAAGCCATGTTCCTTCCCTAAATTCTGCCGAAATATCTTCTCAAGATCCTCTTCCATTTCTATCATCCCTTTTTCTACTCAAAAGACAAAATCCTCTCCCCATAAGAGGCTCTCAAGGAATATTTAATCAATAGGTTAATTCTTCTTATCATTTCATTCATTTTCGTTTCAGGTTCCTTTGTTCTCTTTTCATTCAAAACATATCCTCATACAAATGGTAGGAAAAATCCATTACCGTACATGTAATTTAAATTTGTTATCATAATTGGATAATTCATTATAATCCCTCCTTTACCCTTCTTTGATACAAATGAAATGAAAACATCATTCAAGATGTGTTAATTTATCACATACAAGGATGACAGGTTTTCAATTTCTATTACCATATTCAATTATGGTCATGAAACCATTTTTAGGGTTGAAACATACTATTATATATATATATATATTTATCTTATTTGTTGTTTTGGAATCCTTTTCCACACATGATGTACAATAATAATACAAAACAGTTAATTATGAGTAAAATATCCAAATTAATCCTAGAGTTTATCGTTAATGATTAAAATAATGATTCACCATGACTCCATATAACCAAATTAATTTTATAAGCATTTAATCATATATATTTTATCAAATTTCATATAAAATTAATTCAGGAACACCACTCTCATCATACATGCGCATCCTAACATGAATATAATTGAACTGTTTATTAAAACCAAAGAAACAAACTGACCAAAACAATGAAATTGAAAAACATAACACATCAAAAAGGTCATGAATGAAATTAAAAAGGTTTTAATAAATGATTTAAATATATAATAGGTTCTATAATTATTAATCAATGAACCTAATTTTATTATTATTTTCATTAATATCATGTGAATAACACGTCATGCTTAAGGTAAGGGATCCTCTATATTTTGCTTTTATTATAGAATGTCCTCTATGTTATTCCATATTATGTGTCATTCCTAACGATAGGGTATAATTTAACACCTCCCCCATACTTCCCTCATGATTTATAATTGATTATAAACCCCTCCATCTCTCATAAATCCCTCTTAAGTACACATGATACCATGACAACAATCTGTTAGGGATTGTACCCAAACCTCTTTTATTCCTTCGAGTCGCCTCGTCGTTCTAATTAAAAAAATGAAGCTATCATATATTTTTATATAAATTTTATAAATTTTATTTACATGTACCAAATATATCTATCAATACACTTTCATCATTATATTTTTGGGATATACATGTTTTTAAGTGATTCCCTCCTCAAAAATTCTAGATAAGAAAACTTGTTTTAAGGTAACATCCTGATTTCTTGCCCGATTTCAAGTTCACTATATCCTATCTCATTATCCCACATTTTCATTATAACATCATTATATTTATTATTAAAACCTTCTTGGATCACTTCTAGATTTATAAAAAATATCATTGCTTGTTATATTTTAAAGGATCTATAGAATTTTCCTTAAAACCAAAAAAAAACTATTAAAGATAATATTTATAAAAAAACCATTCTTACATGTTGTCACTTCTAATTGGAATAACATTTTTTGAAACCTTGATTTATTTATAATTAATTTCAATGTATATTTTAGTTCTATTCATTCATGGACACTTTTATGATACCCCAATTGTTTATGATTTCTGACATGATTGTGGAACCTAATTTTTTCTATGGGTAACACTTATGTTTATGTAAGTTTGATTATGAGTGATTATTTATGAGGAAAACATATTCATGAAAATTTATTATGGGTGTTCCCACATATCACTCCAATGAATTGGGAATATTTGAGTATCATGATATGTTACGTGCGACGGTCTTGGTGGTTAGCCTCACCTTGTGCTACCATGTGCAACAGTCTTGGGGTAGCCTTGACTCATGCTAAAATCATTTTTTATGTTGTTGCCACATTATTGTTACTACATGTTTATATGTTATGATTCCATATTTTACATTCCTTTTCATATCATCATTGAATTCCTTCTATCATATATGTTAATGATTTGTTCTTATTGTTATTCCCTTATTGGGATATTTAGGTCATCCCTATGATCATGTGTTCCCCAGGGCACCGTATGCAGATGTTTGATCACAATGAAAGTTAGGAGATCAATTTAATGATTAAATAATTTAATATTTTATTTATTTACTTGTTTTCAATTTTATGTACTTAATCCTCCTACACACTATACTTTACGATCCTGGGACTATACTCAGATGTATAATTATGCATAAAATCATGTAATGTTGTATGTAAATGGAAAGGGTTGATGTAGATAGTATTAGATGATGGTCTAGTTATTTTTGGAGATTATTAATAGAGCACATTAGTAATAACCATAAGGATGATACTATGTAAAATAAATCACCACTAATTTTATTTCACATAGATTGAGTGGTTTATCAAGAAAATGAATCCTTGTCTAGATACAAATAGGTAGAGGTAGATATGGCACATATGTATCTAGGGTTAAAACCTGAAAACACCACTTTGAGCTAGACTCGAATAGGAATGGGAGCACGAAAATGGGCCTTACTACACACTTGTTTTGACACTCCTGGGGGATATGCTTTGGTAAATTCCTGATCATGGTACAAACCATTATTAATGGAATGAAAAAAATAATTATGAATTTATGTTATGAAATAGACAAAGGAGAACCTAGATTGAAACATAGGTAATCACAAGTTAGGATATACTTATCCTTTACATGTTTATCCTCTAATGTTTAAATTTTAATTTTAATTCCCAATAGCTATGTATTAAAGCCCACTAATTGTACGTTCATTTTTTGTCAATATTGGGAAATTGAAAAACACTTTACAACAATCAATGTGATAAGGAATGTTATGATTTCTATAATGATATTCCTGATATGATTCGATCAAATTCTCTAAACTTCATGATAGTACATGCTCAGCTGGATCAAGTTATAACTGATAAGTAGAATCATGTAGAACACCCTCCTCCTCTATGGAAGGAGAATGTTTTTGTTGAATCCTTCTTGTGAAAAAGTCCTCCCATGTTTATTGGATCTACAGATCCTCTCCTCATATAATTGTGGATTAACTAAATTGAAAATATATCCTATGTCCTATGGTGATAATAAGAAGGGAAATAGTTTAGATGGTGTATTTTTTTGATGGGAAAGCTAATCAGTGGTGGACACTGATATGGAATATGAAGCCCTGGGAGGAAATTGATTCCACGGGTTGGGAAGAATTCAAGTGATTGTTTTTCAATATATATTTTTCCAAATCCCTCAATATCAAGATGGAAAGAGAGTTACTCATACTCAAGTATAAGGAAGATGCATCAATCGGGGTGTATGAAAAAAAACATTACCAGTATTGCAAGTTACGCCTATGGCTTTGTTATGAACAATGAATTCAAGGTGGATCACTTCTTTAGAGAACTAAAGCCGAGTCTACAAAAAATGTTGGATATTTGATACATTGATTGTTATGAGGAGATTGTCTTTTATGACCTCAAAGTTTAAATGGAGTTCAGAGACGCTCAGTGGTATCATGGGGATGATGAAAAGAAGACGAAACGATAATCTAATGTGGGTGGTCCCATAAATAAATTCCATGATGGAAAGAGTCATGATCATCCCATATGTAAAAATTTTAGGAAGAAGCATCCTAGGAACTATCTAATGGAAAAAGGAATTGCTTCAAATGTGGAAAGTTGGGACATCTGGCTAAAAATTGGCAATGGGATATCTAGAATCTCTCTAATGTGGAAGAAGAAAAGAAGGTTCAGATCGAAACTCATTAAATTGTTCCATGTTACAACTTTAATTAGTGTGGTAATTATGTGAAAAAATTACCCTAAGTCGAGGGTTGTCAGAGGCAATCAACAACAACCTCCCTGGAAATATGGAAGGGCTTATGCTACCAGTATTACTGAGGTGGAGCTAGACAACTATGCAGTGATATGTATGATAGTTATTCATTACAGAATAGAGAACTTACTATTTGATTATGGTTCTATGAATTATTTCATATCATGAAAGTCTAGTAGTACTATTGAAATATCTCTTAAAAAATTGGAGGATGATTTATCTGTGAGAACATCGAATGGTGATATTATTGATTCCATGGATTATAACTCCTCTTAGGTTATTGTTTGTGGACTGAACCTCAAAGAAAATATCTTCATACATCCTTTAGTGGAGTTTGACACTATTGTGGGCATGGACTATCTAACTTTATAAAAATCCAACATCGATTGTTGGGAAAGGTAGATCTCTCTTAACATCAAGAAGCATCCTCGTTACAACTATAAAGAGGAAGATAAATATCCTTAAGAATCATTGTATCAAGTGAGGATTTTAATTCTTAATGAGAAAGAATTTCAAGCTAAAATGATATAGATAAAGAATGGAATCATGCTTGAAGACATGCCCATATGTAGGGATGACACTGATGTATTCCCTAAAGACTCTCCTAGTCTTCCTCCAGATCGAGAGGCTATGTTCTCATTTTAACATATTCTTGGATCTCTACCTATATCAATTACATCGTAGAGAATGGTCACCCTAGAGTTGGAGGATATGAAGAAGCAGTTACAGAAGAATTTGGATAAGAGTTTCATATGCCTGAATACTTCACCATGGGGTTTTCAAATCCTCTTCATCAAAAATAATGATGAATGAATGAAATATTTAATTGATTATATTGAAATTAAAAATATAATTATAAGAAACATGTTTCCCCTACCATATATATATGACGTGTTTGATCAGATTCTTGGGGCTAGTTATTTCTCTATGGTGGACCTTCGGTCGGGATATCGCAAATTAAATCTGTGGAAGGAAGATATTCCCCAGATTTCCTTTAGAATGAGGTATGAACACTATGAGTTCATATTGATTCACTTCAAAAAATTTAATGGATTTAATGAATAGAGTGTGTAGATATTACCTCGAAAATTTTTTGGTAGTATTTATTGATGATATCCTGTTATTATCCTTGAGTAAGGAGAAACATGAGAAGCATTTGAATAATGTGATAAATACTTTGTGAAGGCAGAAGCTATATAAAAATTACAATACATGTGAGTTCTGTATGGAGGGATTGTCATTCCTTGGGCATGTTGTCACCCTAAAAGGGATATCTATAGACCCATACAAGACAAAGGAAATTGAACATTGGGATAGGTCAACATCTCTAATGGATATATGTCTCTTTCTGGGTCTATATGGGTATTATGGAAAAAAATTTAAGAACATAAAATGATTTTCAAACCCAATGACCATGCTAACACAGAAGGGAGTAATGTGTTTCTGGACTCAAGAATGTGAAGAATGTATTAAAGAGTCGAAAAAAGGCTAATAATTGTGAAAGTAATCATGATATCAATAGGTGGAGAGTGATTTATAGTTTATAGTTTTGCTTCAATTACTGAATTAGGAAGTGTACTAGTGAAAAATGATATAGTTATATCTTACTCCTCAAGGATGCTAAGAATAAATGGGAAAAAATATCCTACGTGTGATCTGGAGTTGGTAGTTGCAATCTTTGCATTAAAAATATGGTGGAATTATATCAATGGAGGGAAGTGTGGGACATATACTAATCAAAAGAGATTCAAATATATATTCACACAAAAATAAATCAATATTTTCTAGAAAAGATGCATTGAACTCTTCAAATATTATGACTACTCAATCAACTACCATCCCATTAAGGTGAACTAGGAGGAAGATGCTCTGAGTAGAAGGGATCCACCATCATTTTCAATGATGATAATTGAAAAGGCTCCTATTATCTTAAATTTGTAGAGGATGGAAAAGAGAATTATTAAGGGAGGAAAACCATCACTCCGTATATTAGATTATTACTCAACCATCCCTCATAGATAAAATAATGGATGCTCAAAGAAAAGATGTGGAAATTCTTAAAATGGTGGAAGGTGTTAGAAATAGGAAATAATATAATTTTAAGATTGATGAGGACGGAGTTGTAATATTTATGTCATGGTTATATGTACCATCCGATCCAGAGACAAAGAAATAGATTTGTAATGAATTATATAGCTCAACCTTCTCTATTCACCTAGGGAGCACAAAGATGATATTGAGATCTCCAAGAAAACATTTGGTGTGACAATATGAAGACTGATATTTCTGAGTATACATAAGAGTTCATGTTATGTCAATAAGTTAAGGATAAAATAAAATAGTCTAAGGGTATGATGCAACCCCCACCCATACCTACAAGGATGTGGGAGAACATTACAATGGACTTTTTCATTGGACTTTCAAGGACATCTAGAGGAAAAAACGTTATATGGGTCATTTTCAATCATCTTAAAAATACAGATCATCATAATTTGAGCGGACTTCCAATTGGATCAACATTTACATATATATATCAATGAGGTTGTATGGATTTATGGAGAATTACTCTCTATTGTATCTGATCGAGATCTGAGATTCACCTCAATGTTATGGAAAATTCTCTAACTTGTTCTAAGAACTAAAAAAATATTTAGTATAGTCTATCATCATCATAATGATGTCCAATCTGAGTGAACAATTCATAACCTGGAAGATATGTTGATATCATGTTCTATGGACATCAAAGAAGGAAGGGGAAAACATCTTCCACTGGTCCAATTTTCATACAACAATTGTTTCCACTCGAGCATCTGAATGGAACTATATGAAGTCCTTTATGGGAAAAGGTGCATAACATCGTCATGTTGGGATGATGTCAGAGAAAAAACGATTCTTGGACTTGAAATGGTCAATGAAATGGTGGAGAATGTGAAAACCATTTAGTAGCACATCCAGAATCCCAATGTCAATAGAAGATTTATGTAGACAATCATAAACAAGACCATGAGTTCAAAGTTGGAGACATGGTATTTCTATGAATATCTCCATTAATGAAGTTCAGGATGATTGGGAAGAAAGGAAAGCTATGTCCTAGGTACATCATACCCTTCAAGATTCATGACTATGTCAGGGATGTGGCCTATCGACTGGCACTTTCATCTACCATGTCCAAAGTACACAATGCTTTTCATGTACCCCTATTACAAAAGTACAAACCATATCTTCACATGTACTCTCTATAGAGGTGTTATAGTTAGAGAATGAACTTACTTATGATGAGAAGCCAGTGATGATCAGGGATCATAAAGAAAAAGTTCTACATAAGAAGACTATTCAACTATTCAATGTACTGTGATGGAACAATAAGTATGAAGAGGCATCATAGGGGCTGGGGGAGGAAATGAATGAAAAGTACGCACACTTATTTATGGATTAGAATGTAAAATGAAATTTTAATGGTGAAATTTCCTAAGGGGGGAATAATGTAACGACCCAATGTTTTATCAATGTGTATTCATTACTTATAAATATGTCAAATAATCACATGCAATCACAACGTAATGATCTACTATTTACTATGTGATCATTAAAATAAAATTTGAAACTTCAGTATTTTGAATTTAGAAAATCATACATACACAGTTGCAATATGTAAGATTTTTGGAGTCTGACAAGTTAAAAGAATTTTTCGGTGAATAGTAACCTACCCTTATGAATAGTAATCTATCCTTATGAATAGTAATATGAACCTTATGAATTGTACGTCATAAAAATGATTAGTAACCTCACCCATGAATGTATAAATATTATTTAGGCATCTTATAAGTGAAAATATGACCATAGTAAAAGTGTTGGTATTTTTTAAGCCATAAATAATTAATTAAAATTAATTTTTAATTTAAAATAAAATCTTTTTCCAAAAAGGTGTTCATAAATTAAATATTTAATTTCTTCTATTTTTAGGATATTTATATAAGACTTTATTTAATTTTTTAAAGCATTATAAAATCAGTAATAGTTTTAAAATCTGTATTTTTCAAGTAAATTAAGATTTGAATTAAAAATTAAATTAATAATATAAGGAAAATTCATTTTTAAAAATAGAGGTCATTATTTATTCTACACATTGATAAATGGTTAGGGTGAATTTTTGGTATTTTTTGGAAATACTTTAATTTTTGATGGATACTATAATACAATAATTCACAATATATGCTAAAACATGAATATCTGCAACATGCTTACGTCATAGATGATGTAATTGAACATTGGTTCAAAATCACATGCACATATTACTGTTTTGGGTCACAATAATCATTACTATTTCTTTCATTATGGAATAATAGTAAACTAATGATTAAAATATTATGAAAACCCTCCTCTCCTCCACTATAAAAATTTCCTACACTCCACTCTTCTCTTCACTCCTCTCAAGCCTTCAGCCTTCCCAAAATTTTGTCCAAAAATATCTCACCAATCTCCTCCCTGAAGACTAGAATCCCTTGGTCTCCTAAAAATAGGAAATTCTATCTATTTAAGAGGCTCTCAAGGAAGATTCAATCAAGATGGAAATTCCACTTTTCTTCTCATTCATTTTCTTTTCATGTTCCTGTGTTCTCTTTTCTTTCCAAACATATCCTCGTCCAAATGTTATGAAAAATATATTACAATAAATATACATGATTTTTTTATGCTAATGGTATGATTTATTATCACCACTCCTTTCCCATTATTTTATATTAATGAATGTAAAAGACCTTCTAAGATATGTTAATTTATCAAATTCATGGACGACAGGTCATAAATTTATATTACCATCTCTAATTATGATAATGAAACCATTTTTATGGTTGAACTGGACTATTAAATATATATTTTATTTAATTTTATTTTCATTAATGCTTTTTCACACATGTGTAAAATAATAATACAAAACACGTTAATTTTGAGAAAAATCTCTAATTTATTCCTAGCATTTCACATTAATGATTTAAATAATGATTCCCCTTCACACCAAATAAACAAATGAATTTTATAACCATTTTATCTTATGGATGTTCACTATTGTAATATAACTACACTATTGTAAAACCACTATCATTATACATGTCTATCCAAACATTAGTATAAGTGAACCAATCATTAAAACCAAGGTAAAAATTTTCCCCAAACAATGAAATTGAACAACATAACCCATAAAAAATTTCATGAATGAACATAAAAAGGTTATAATGAATCTATTAAATATATAATATTTTATATAATTTTTAATTAATGATCTAATTTTATTATTCAGGTCATTAGTATCAAGTGAAGAACACCATCGGACTTAAGGAAATGGATCCTCTCTATTTCGCTTTTATTGAAAATGTCATCTATGTTATGTCATTTAATTTGTCATTACTATTTATGGGGTATAATTTATCACCTCCCCCATACATACATAATTATTTATAAGTGATTAAAACATCTTTCTCTCTCATTAATCCATCATAAGAACACCCAATACCATGTCGATAATCCGTAAAGGATTCGACCCGAACATCCTTTATTCCTTTGGGTGGCCAGGTCTTTATAATTACAAAAATTAATTTATCTTATATATTTAGGTGTATCTTATAAATTATGTTTTCGTGTACCAAATTCATTTATCAATTACCTTTCATCATTTTCTTTTGGGGATATTCCTTTTTTAAGTGAATCCTGCCTCAATACTTCCTGATAAGAAAAATTGTTTTAAGGGAACATCTCGAATTCTTACCCAATATAATGTGCACCCTATCCTATGTATTAATCCACCATTGTCTTTATAAAATTTCATTTTTTATTATGAAAACATAATTTTATAACTTCTGGTTTTATATAAAATATTGTTCACATTTATATTTTAAAGGATCTATATTATCATCCTCTAAAAAGAACAAAAATTTTCAATTGCTAAATTTCATACATAATTTTCATACATGTTGTCACTTATAATTTACATAACATTAAATTATACATTCATTTTTTCCCTTATGAATTTCCTTGTATTTTTTAGCTCATTTATTTCGTGGACACTTTTTTGATATGCCATTTCTTATGTTTTATGACATGATTGTGGTACCCAATTCATTCCATGGGTAACCCTTATGTTTATATAAGATTGATTATTATATGATTCTTTATGTGGGAAAAATATTAATGAAAAGTTATGATGGTTGTTCCCAGATAGTTATTCAATGCATTGGATAAATTTCATTCTGATGATACGTTATGTGTGATGGTCTTTGCGGTTAGCCTCGACTTGTTCTACCATATTCAACAATCTTGGCGTTTAGACATTACTCATGATAAAGTAATGTTATTTGTTTCTACCACATTATAAATACTCTATGTTTATATGATTCAATTTTTATAAGTTATGATTCCATTTGCTACATTCCTTTTTATATCATCATGTAATGCCTTCTATCCCATGTTTTAATGCATTGTCCTTATGGTTATTCCATTACTGGGATATTTAGCTCATCCATTTGTTCATGTGTTCCCCAGGGTACCCTATGTAGATGATTGAGCACAATGGAAGTTAAGAGATCAATTTTAAGAATAAATAAATAGATGTTTTATTTAGTTTCATGTTTTATGTTTTATGCACCTAGTCTTCCAAGATGCTAGACATTATTATCATAGTTATGTACTATGATGTATAGTTATATGCAAAATCATGTAATGTTATAGGTAAAATGATAGGGTTTCTATAATCATAAATTCCACCGTGTCCCCCATGGACACCTACTCATATACATTTTTGGTATCCATATGTTAAATGTACCTTTTTCCCAATCGTCATATTTCCTATAATAATAAAAAATCCTATTCATTTCACAAAAATAACATAATGTCTAGTCTCTAGGTGATTTTATTGTGGTACAAAACACCCTGGAAACCCCCCAGTAGACATGAAACATCCAGATGATTATGTGTTTTATGCCCATCACACTCCTTGAATGTGTGAGATGTATTTTTATTGTTCCTCCATATGTATTATTGGAAAGATGATGAAAAACCCATTATTCTACTATGTTGGTATAGGGATATTATTTGATTCACTGGAAAAAGACATTTTTTCAAATTTATTATCACAACATAAAGGTTTGAATAAAAATGAAGCATAATATCGACACCTTATTTCCATCTTAGACCTTTCCATGTAATTGTAGATAGAATTCATAAATATAAAATGTAAACATGTGTTAATAATCAAAAATCTAAATGGAAAATATGAATTCAAAATAGAGAAATTTTAGGCCTGTAATCAGTTATGATTGAGTATTAATTTTGAAATTAGACCAACACTACTTGTTGTCCCTCATTCATTAAACACTAATGTTGATTCCCAAGCAAATATAGCCCTTTTCTGAGCCGATCCTAAATAGGATAAAGTGGTTTTCAAAATCTTGAATAGAATGCTGGTCTCAACCATCATTTTATATTAAATTGATGAAATCAATCAGGTCAACAACTCCCCAAAACATGATGAGATGAGAAACCCACTCATATGGAAATATCTTAGAATATATAACCTTTAAATGGAACCCTTCCATTAGATCACAGGAAAAAAGAATATATTAGACAACATTCAATGAACTTCAACCTTCAGAAATGTTCATACGATTAGATATCCCTTTATAAAGGGGGATTTGATAGAGTTCTCATTAGATTCATTACTTAAAAAAGAATCATGTCATCATGGAAGAATTATATGAATAATTATTTGACTCCCAACATTCTGGAACCATTCTCCCACCACTAAAATTAAGAGGCTTGGTTACTACTGATAGGAAATGATGAATGAATACATGGAATATTATTATATGATTCAATGAATGTCTGATTAAGGTTAGATTCAACCATAAACCCCTAGAGTATATATATAATGCAATGTATTCAAGGCTATTATCATTGTGGGAAATGGATATTGTGGGTCCGTATGCCCCGTCTATAATAAAGAATTGCAAATACATCCTTGCTTCCACCAAAATCTTTTGAAAATGGGAAAAGTCCATACCCATCAAGGAATTAGGGTTCATGAATATTATCAACATAATAATGTCTAATATCATTACCCGATTTGGCATCCCACAGAAGATATTAACAGAAGGTGGAAAATTCCAATTCTTTAGGGCTTAAGAGATTCTATTGAGAATAAAACTTCGAGTAAAACAATTCATCCCACTATCTTGATGTAGAAGATGTACTTATAGAGTCTCTCAAAAATAATATTTTAATTATACTCTAGTGAATGGTGCATAAGGATAAGAATTATTAGATGGAAAAACACATTCATACATTATGGGCCTACCATTCCACTATGCACACTTCCAAACAAGATACCCCATATTCAATAGTTGTTGGGATTGAATCAATTTTTTTAATAAAATTCCAGTTTCCATTTCCCTGAATTAATACATGTAAAGAACATTAAAACAATTAATAATCAAAAAAGAATTGGGGTATGTTAGAATTAATCCACGGGTAAAGGTTTCATACATTACAATACCTTGATATTCATCAAAATTGGAAAACATAAGACTTTAATAAGAAGGTTCCCTCTATACATTCCTCCAGGGATAATTTCTATTGGTTATTAGAACATAAATTGTACTAGTGGAGAGGCCTCTGATGATTGAAACCATGTGGTAAGGTCCATAAATCATACATAAGATATATTACAGTGGAGCTTACTCATTGTCCACGATGGATGGGGAATATATTATGCCCTATACTAATTCTAGGTATCTTATGAAGTACATCACATAGCTTCTTTCATCATATATATGTATTGGTTGAATGATTTCAATCAACATTGAATTTTTACTTTCTCAAATATGATACACAATAAGGATGAAATCAATCCACAATATGTTAAATTCCATGGAGAACATTAATTCATGAGTGATTCAATTCACATGTGTTAGGCTTGCATGAAGGAAAAGATTAAGTGGTCATATCCGTATGTGTGACTTAGATCCTCTTAAGTGTGTTTCCATATGAGAACTATATATGGTTTGATTCAAGTTGACCCAGGATACACCATGAAATATAGATTTCAAATCTTGGATCGAACCACCACAAAAGGGAAAAAATTCCCCTTCCATGCATATGGGCTAGAACTATGCAAGAAACTCTATCAAGAACAGTGTGTGTCTTGATCTATGTTTCTACAGGATATGTAGTGATTCACAGATGATAAATATTAGGTACATCTATATAATAAATGAAAAAATAACCCCTCACTACATTTGGGTATGAACTGTGGAGGGAAATTTCATTCGACGATCTATGTGTGTCATTATTCATGTTATCACAACATACATAGTGACACAAAGATCCAAAGTATTAGGCCCAACCAAGATATGATATGATTTCCCACTCCAGATATAGGAACTCCAAATGTGTTTAGAATCTTATATAATAAATATGTATGACATCATTCCAATAAAAAATGACTTGTGGAGATATCCAGATCACAAATGCATGGACATACCACAATCACAAGGGATTAGAGAAAAATAAGTACACGTCCTAATGTATATGGGCCAAACATGGGTAGAGATACTTCTCCAGAACAACATGTGGAATATTATTTTTCCATGGGATATATTGAGATGTCTCGATCCTCCTTTTCAAGACTAGTTTTGAAACATCATATCTCTCAATAATGTCCTTCCATGGGAGTTATATCTTCATAGATGATGATGTACACATTAAATTGTGAACACCCCTTATATTCAATATCACGTACCATCATGATTCTCAATCGGGAACCTAATTATCCCTTCTTTTTCATGTCTAGCACGATGCATGTGACCTTCGAAGTCCTCGAAATCCCCATGCCAAATGTGATCAAGAAGTGTTCTGTATTTGAAATTACATCCTAGTAGTATGACATTAAATTCCATGACAACACCCAAGTAGCATGATGTCATGTAGGAAGAAACATTCCTAGTCACAAGATGTTAAAATCCCATAAAATGTCACAGTTTAATGATGTTAGAGCACACAAAAACATTCCTGTCAGATGAATATAAACTACAAGGAATCACCCAAGTCACATGAAATTAAAATGCCTGAATATATCCTTATTGCAATATGTTAATCTTAATGACAATGTCCTAATCCCCTAATATAAAATTACATGATAATGTTAAAGTTTCATTATGGAAAATTTCATGATAATGTACTACTGACAATACATTAAACTTCATAACAACATCCAAATCGCATGTCAGTACAATACATATCAATTTCCTTATCACATGGCATTAAAAGGAATGAAAATATGACTTCAGGCCATATAGGTTTCCCCCTATTGACTGTTTATTCCAGAATCAAATGTCTTATCCCTTCACCACAAAATGTGGTCAATGAAAACTGGTGTATCCTTTAGATTACTCGTATCCATCTTAAATTATACACTCTCTATAAACCCTCTTTATATCATTGATATTTGAATTGATAGAAGAAAATTCATAAACTAGATGTCCTTATCTTCTAACCCCATTGACCGTGGGATCCATTCCTCTTGGATCCTCCCTATAGAAATATGGTAACATGGATATGTCATTACAAAGAGATGTGAATATGATTTTCCATTGAATAATACAAGGCCTCAAAGCTAACACCCAGTGAATTTCTTTATTATAGAGGAGATTACCACTTCAAATCCTAGAGATACAGTATTGATAGTCTCTAATATACACGTATGTCACTATTAATGGTTGGCATGTATCCAACAGTCTTTATCTCTCATTGACTCATACATTTATGGGTTAGGATTTACATATCTCATAACACAACTATTCAAGCATATTCTGATACACTCTTCATTAATTATCTATACATTATAACCATTTTAAACAAATGATTGATAAAATTCATTCTTCTACCCATTCATTCATGTATGTATCCCATTTGGAGATGTAACTTCTATGAGCAACAAATCCCTTTGGACAAAACCGTTTCCACTAATGAAACAACATTCCCCCTTTTTATGTATGAATTTCCTAATACCTTGAGATCATTTTCTCTTAGAATCTCACAATATATCGACAGTAGCGACTAAACAATCATAATGGAAAAAATTGGTAATTGAGACTGGTTGTTTGCGACAGGGAAGGGTTTCGTTACAAAAGGTCCATAGGGATGGACTATTTGTGATGGGACCCTTTTCCCACCACTAACACACTTTGGTAGGTTTTTGTGTTTGTGACGACACTCGTCGCTAATACACTTCTGTGGTTTATAGTATTTACGGCGGCTACCGTCACAAATTGCCTTTGAGTGATTTTTGTATATTTAATGGGACTAGTCCCAAATATTATTCAGTGGTTCTTAGTATTTTCGATGGGTCCCATCGAAAATACCTTTTTTACCACCACCCCTAACTAATAGGGGATGTAGCATTTCTGATGGTTCCCGTCACAAATACTATGTCCGCAGGTCGGTATTTGCGACGGGTCCCATCACAAATACCTTTTTAACTGCCACCCCTCAATAATAGGGGGTTACTATTTTCGAGAGGACCCAACACAATTAATGTAACCTATATATACCCCTATTTAGTTTTTCATTTCACACCTCTCTCAACTCCTCTCCCCCTCTCTACTCTCATATTTCTTTCTTAAAATTTTTGAATGTTCAAAATTTTAAATCAAAGCGATTTCCAGTCATTCATTATACAAAAGATTTTGTTTTAAGATATTTATCTATTACTTTTTGTTAGTTAATTCATTTAGTTTTATATTAGTTATAATTGATTTCAGTTTGAAGCAATCAAATTAAATTATAAATAGATAGTTTTATTTTTCATTATATATTTTTAATAATATGTGTTTTCATTAATAATAAATACTAATGAAATGTAATAATTAGAGGTAACAAGTAATAATTGGTGCTATTTTTTAATAATTAATGGTAATTAGTAATAATTAGGGGTAATAAGTAATAATTAGTAATAATCAGCGATAATTAATAAAAATTAGCGGTAATTAGTAATGAATAGTAATAAATACCAATAATATGTAATAATTTGCAACCCTTAGGTATTGTTTGTAATAATCAGTGTTAATTGGCAGTAATTAGTAATAAATAATAAATATCTGTAATTAGTAATAATTAGCAGTAATTATAAATAATTAATGCTAATTACCAGTAATTTGGAATAATTAACAATAATTAAGATTAATTGGTAATAAATAGTAATAAATAACACTATATAGTAATAAAAAGTAACGATTACAAATAAACAGTAATAAATAGGGCTAATTAGTAATAAATAGGAAAAATTAGTAATAAAATTGAATAATAAACACTAATTACTAATAATCATTTGAAAATAGTAATAATTATTAATATATAGTAATAAATTGGTAGAAATAGTAATAAATAGTTATATATGGAAATAAATTGTAATAAATAGCAATAAAGAGTAATAATTGGAAATAATTAATAAAAATAGAAATAAATTGTAATAATTAGAAATAATTTGTAATAAATAGTTCTAATCTAGAATAATTAGTAATAATTAATAATAATTAGGCATAATTAGAAATAAATAGTAATAAATAGTAATAAACAGTAATAAAAAGTAATGATTAGTAATATTTAGGACTAAATAATTATAAATAGTAATAATTAGTAATAATTAGGAATAAATGGGAATAAATGGTAATAATTATTGATAATTAGTAATAATTAGTAATAATTAATAATAAATAGTAATAAATAGTAAAAATAGTAATATTATTCATTTATTGAAATAAAAATTAATAAATAGTAAACAATTTGAAGAAATAGAAATAAATAGTAATAAAGAGTAATAAATAGGAATAAATAGGAATAAATAGTAATAAATAGTAATAATTATCAATAAATAGTAATAAATTGGATTAATTAGTAATAATTAGTAATAATTATTAATAATTTGTAATATATTTTAATAATTTTTAATAAATATTATAAATAGAAATAAATTGTAATAAATAATAATAAACATCATTAAATAGTAATAAACAATAATAATATGTAATAAATAATAATAAATATGAATAAATAGCAATAATTATTAATAATTAGTAATAATTATTAATAATTGGTTATAATTAGTAATAATTATGAATAATTAGAAATAATTAATAATTATTATTAACAAATATTATTGAAAATTAATAATAATTACTATCTAGTAATTAATTGTAATAATTAGTAATAAATAGTAATAAATAGTAATAAATAGTAATAATTATTAATAATTAGTAATAACTAGTAATAAATAGTTTTAATTAGCAATAATTACAAATTAATATTAATAAATTGTGGTAATTAGGAATAATTAGAAATAAATAGTATTAAATAGGAATAAATGGGAATAATTAGAAATAATTAGTAATAATGTGTAACAAAGAGTAATAAATAGTAATAAACTAGGATAATAAGGAATAATTAGTATTATTTATAATTAAATAAAAATAATTAGAAATGAAGATGAATAAAGTGAAATAAATACGAATAAATTAGAATAAATATAAATATTTAGGAGTAATTAGTAATAATTAGTAATAAATCATAATAAATTGTAAAAAATATGAATAAATAGGATAAAGAGTAATAATTAGTAACAATTAGTCATATATCTGAATAATTATTAATAAATAGAAATAAATAGTAATACTTATTAATAATTAGAAATAATTACTAATAAATCATAATTAATAGAAATAATTTGTAATAATTAGAAATAATTGGTAATAATTAGTAATAAATAGTAAAAAATATTAATATACATTATTTAATAGTAAAAGTTAGTAAAAACTAGTAATAAAGTGTAATAATTAATAATAATTAATAATAATTAGTAATAATTAGTGATAAATATTAATAAATAAGAATATTTATTACTAAATAGTAATAAATTGTAATAAATTGTCATGAAAGCCATGTTATAATGGAAATAATTTTGGTGAATGTAATTAGAGGTTTTTTGAATTCATTGATTTGCGATAAGCTAACAGACATATCATATTTTTCTGAGACATTTGTGCAGTGGAAACAGATTAAAATTCACATAACAGAATGCAAGAAGATGTTGTTTTAATTTTATATAAACTGGAAATATCATCCAATGCGCTTTTTTTGACTCAATGAAACATTTGACATTACATTCTCATCATAATGAAAAATGTGGAGAACTGGTATAGTTTCTGTAGATATACCCATTCGAGACATGCATGAAAAATTGAAGAAACAACTACACAACAAAGAATCAGTAGAAGGATCAATTGTAGAAACATATTTTTAAAAGGAAATTTATTTTTTTGCTCTCTTTATTTTTAATATGAATACCCTTCATAACAAAACCTCATGTGTCGTAACAATGGAAATATTGATAATGAAATTAGAAATAATTATCTATTTTTGATCATCCATAACATGGAATTGATGGAGTTCATAAACAATAGCTTTTAGATGATGAACGTCATAGATCTCATACAAATGTTCTTCTCAATTGTGAGGAAATGAAACCATTTGTACTCTGAGTTATCAAATCACTTATTCTATATTATTTTTAATAGTAAATTAATATTATTTTATTTTAAGATTATTTGATTATCATTTCAAGAATAAAATTTCACAAATTAAAGTTGCAATATAGCAACCCAATCCTTTAAGATATAACATAACAAGATTTTAATAAAAATTATACATCATAGTAAAATCCAAGGATCTATAAGACTGGTGTCTTGGAAGACTAGGTATGTAAAACCTAAAACATGAGGCTAAAAACATTTCATTATTTAATCTCCATAAAGAGCTATGAACAACCTTTCAGACCTTACATTTTCCTAGGGTACCCTAGAAAACACATGAATAAAGGGATGTGCTAAAAATACTACTAAGGGAATGAACATAAGGATACATCTTAGGAAAATGACTTTGGAGGCATGAGATAATGATATCCAAAGCATGGAACATATGAAATCATATTGTATAAGAACGAGATCATATTAACATGGAATCATATAAATATGGAAGAATCATAAAACAAGTCTTTAGTATGATTCAATGCTAACCGCCAATCCTGTTTCCGAATTTAGTATGAGTCAAGGCTTACCACCAATCCAAATTCCCATTTATGTATGAGTTAAGGATAACCACCAATCCCATTTCAAATCACATCTCTAGAGACATACCTTTACACAATGAAATGGAGAACTGTCGAGGCTCACCCAACATCAAATTTTCATTAATATTATTTCCACATAAATAATCATACATAATAAACCATACATAAATGTAAGGATACCCATGCGAAGAATTAGGTACCACAATCATGACATAAAGCATATCCAATGAGTGTATCATGAAAGATTCTACGAAAGAAAGGGATTAGAACATACATGGATGTTTATAAGGTAACATTGGAATATAAAATGGTTTTTGTTTTCAATCATAAGTGGCTTCATATAATAAATGTATTTGAGAAAAATTATATTTAAAACATTTTTTGTGCGGTTTTAGGGAAAAAACAATAGAGATTTTAAAATAGAAAAGAGGACAGTCGTTTATATAAAACAAGAATTGAACCAAGATGGTTATAATAATAAAAAGACTGATTTTATAAATACAATAGTGGCTTAAAACATAGGATAGATGGCACTTGAAATTGGGTAATTATTCAAAAAGTTCCCTTAATACAAGATTTCTTGTCGGAATGTTCTAAGGATGGAATATTTTAAAAACATGTATATCCCCCAAAGAGATAGATGAAAGGGACTTCATAAATTAATTTTGTACAACTGAACATAATTTGAATGATTTAATTAAACATATAAGATAACTCATTTTTCATATAACAAAATATAAGGCTACCTCAATGAACAATGATGGTTTGGGTGGAATTCACTGTGGTTTATCAGCATGGTGTCAGGTGTAACTAAGAGGTATTTAGGAGAGAGAAAAGGGGTTCCCATCACTTAGAAAAAATGAGGTCAGTATGGGGGAGATTAAAAAACAAACCCCATAATTTGGGATTACACATAAAAAGTCATAGCATAGAGGACAATCTTGATTAAGAGATAAATGGGGAGGAAACATTACCTTAAATTCGTTGGAGTTCTCCCCTTGTTATTAATGACCTAAATAAGAAAATTAAGTCTATTAATTGAAAATTACAGAACTTCGTCTAAATTTTATTTTTTATTATAAACATTTTAAGTTCATTTATAACCATTCTCATTGGTTTTGAGGTTCAATTTCATTGTTTGGGCTCGTTTGTTTACATGGTTTAAATGACCAGTTCGATTATATTCATATTTGGATGAACATGTAAGATGAAAGTGGTTGTACAAAATTGAAATTTTATTTTTTCATTGATCTTCTAGGTGATTACATGGTTTAAAATTTAATTTGGTTACTTAGATATAATTTTAATTATTATGTAAAACCATGGTGACAACCGTTTTTATTAATCGGTGGATTTGATTACAAAAAACATGTTTTTCATTATAACATAATACCATTTTTACAAAAAAGATTATAGAACAAAAAATAAAATCTATTAGATACATAATAATATTTTTGAACCATAACACAAATGGTTTCAAGGCCAAAATTAAATTTGATAATAGGAATCGATAAATTGTTGTCCTAGAATGTGCTAAATTAGTGCATCTCAAACTGTGCTTCCATTTCATTCAAATAAAAAGGTAGTGAATGGCGAGAATATAAGGAATATCCCATTAGCATAAAAACATTCGAGTACATGTATGTTATAGGAGTTATCATACTATCTGGGTTAATAGAGGTGAGGAAGGAAACAAAAAGAAAAGAACTTAAAAGAATTGATGGAATTTGAATGTAGAATTTACCTCTTGAGACTTCCTCCTTAGAGAACCTCTTTTGGTAAAAGGTTTTGGTATTTTGAAGAGGCTAAGGGATATTGGATGTGGGGGAGGATCTTGGAGAGATATTTGGGGAGAATATTTGTAGGGCACAAGGCTTGAGAGTAGTAAAGAGAAGAGGGAGTGAGGGGGGTTTTTATAGTGGAAGAGCAGAAGGATTTATTAATATTGTAATCATTAATTTAATATTTATTCACAAGAAAAGGAATTGTAAGTATTCACTAACCATGAAGAGAAATAGATGCTTGTGATTTTGATATTTGGGTGCTTATATCACTTATGATTTCAGTAATAGTGGATTTGAACTATAATGTATTTATAAGGTAAATTAATATATTTTACTATTCACTAAAAATTTTAGTATTTCATAAAAATCTCAAAAGTTCACCATAACCATTTTTCGACGTGTAAAATCTAAAAATGACGTCCAATTTTCAAAAAATAGTTTTATATTTATTATTAATTTAATTTTTTTACTATCATTTTTATGGTTAATATTCATTAGGGTGTATCACTATTAATAATGCTATATTACAATTTATAAGGGTAGCTTAAAATTCACAAAAAATTATGTTTTCCATACTAGACTCTAAATAATTTATAGATTGCAATTGTGTATGTCAGATTTTTTAAATTCTAAATACAGAAGTGAAAAAATTGTGTTTAAGGGTCACTTAGCACTTATTATTTCATTATGTTGTGTTTTAGTGTGATTTTATGACATATTTATAAGAAGGATATTTCTATTCAAAATCATTGGGTAGAAACATTTTTTCCCCTTTAGGAAATTTCTCCCTCGAAATTTCGATTTAAATTCTAATCCATAAATAGGTGGGGGTACTTTTCCTTCATTTCATCCTCTAGTTCCCTTGTTTCCTCTTCATACATATGGTTTCCCCATAGTACCATGACCAAATGAGTAGTATGGTTGCATAGAAATTTTTTTCTATGATCCAAGATCATCACTAGATTCTCCTCATAGGAAGGATCATCCTCCAATTATCCCTCCTATAAAGAGAGTACATGAGAAGGTTCTAGTATGTTCTTCTTTAACATTGATACATGAAATACATCATGTACTTTTGACAAGGTAGGTGGATGTGCCAGTCGATAAGACACATCCCCGACACGATCAAGAATCTCTAATGGGCCGATGTACCTGGGACTGAACTTCCCTTTCTTTTCGAACCTCATGAACTTCATCCATGTAGATAAGCATTGAAATACCATGTCCCCATCTTTAAACTCAATGTCTCATCGACAGTTATCTATATAACTCTTCTGTTGACATCGACCTTCCTTGATATTATGTTGAATGGTTTTCTCCTTCTCCACAATTTCTTCAACCATTTTATGTCCTAGAATATTACACGCACTGACTTCATCCGAACATGCTGGTGTTATGCACCTTTTCCCATAAAAGGATTTATATAGTTCCATTTGGATGATCGAGTGGAAATTTTTGTTGTAGGAGAATTCAAATAGTATAATATGTTGGTCCCATCATCCTTTGAATTCCATAGAACACGCTCTCAACATGTCTTCGAGTGTATGAATAGTTCTCTCAGACTAGCCATCAGTATGAGGATGAAATGTCATACTGAAGTTCAGTTCAGTGCTTAGAGAATCCTGGAGAGTTTTCTAGAATATCGAGGTAAATCTTGGATCCAGATCATATACAATAGATAGTGGTACTCCATGTAGCCTTACCACTTCTTTGATGTAAATTTGTGCAAGTTTATCCAATGAGAAGTCATCTCGAACTGTGATAATGTGAGATTTCATTGTAAGACGATTCATAATGACCCATATAGCATTATTTCCTATAGATGTCCTTGAAAGTCCAGTGATAATGTCCATGGTAAGGTTCTCCCACTTCGATGTTGATATGGGTAGAGGTTTCATCATCCCAATAGACTTTTCCCCTCATCCTTCACTTGCTGACATACCAGGCACATTGATGCATGTTCAACAATCTCCCTTCTCAAATTGTCCCACCAAAAGTTTTCACAGAGATCACGATACTTCTTTTTTCTCCATGGGTTGATAGGGAAGGTTGAGCTATGTGAATCATTCAATATATCCTTTGTTATCACTAGATCGGATGGTACATATAATCATCTCCCTAATCTTACAACTCTTTCCTAATCAATTTTAAAATCGGATGATTTCTTATTTTTAACATATTTCAACATTTTCAGAATATCCACATCATTTCTTTGAGCATCATTTATTTTCTCCATGAGGAATGGATGAGAAATCATTTTAGAAAGGATTGATGATGTTCCTCACTTAATTATTCCCATTTCCATACTTTTAAAATCAATGAAAATCATATCCTTTTCAATTATCATCATTGATAAAGATGCAGGATCCTTTCTACTTAGATCATCTTCCGCCTTGTTTTCTTTAGCAGGATGGTAGTTGATTGAGTATTCATAATCATTGATGAGCTCTATCCATCTTCAATGGTGTATATTAAGTTATTTTATGTGAATATATATTTTTGTCTCTTATGGTCAGTATATATCTCACACATCTCCCCATAGAGATAATGCCACAAGATTTTCTATGCAAAGATCACAACCACCAACTCTAGATCATGTGTGGGATAGTTTTGTTAATGGATTTTCAGCTGCCTTGAGGAATAGGCTATCAAATTTTCATTTTTCATTAGCACAAAACCTGAGACATTCTATGAATATTCTCTATACACCACTAAGAGTTTTCCACTTGTAGGGAGTCTGAGTACTAGCGTAGTGGTAAACCTCTTTTTCAAAACCTTGCAACAGTCTTCACATTTTTGTGTCCAAAAAAACATTAATCCAATCCATGCAAGTTTGGTAATTGGGTTTGAAAATCGTGAAATTTTATCCACAAATCATCGATCATACCCAGCTAGACCCAAAAAACGGCGGATCTCCATTACAGAAGAAGGTCTGGGAAACTATTCAATTTCTTTTGTCTTGGAAGGGTCTATAGATATCCCTTTGCTGGTGATAACACGCCACAAGAATGTTACTTTCTCCATCTAGAACTCACATTTACTATACTTTTCATACAAATTCTCCCTTCGCAGCGTCTTTTACACCGCATTCAAACGATCCTCATGTTCCTCCTTACTCTTGGAGTATTTCAGAATATCATCAATAAAAACTACCAAAAAAAATTCAGGTAAACTCTAAAGACTCTATTCATTAAATCCATGAAAATTTCTGGATAATTAGTGAGTTCAATGTGCATCAATATGAACACATAGAGTCCATACCTCATTAAAAAGGCAGTCTTGGGAATATCATTCTTCCTAACCATTATTTGGTGATATCCTAACCGAAGGTCCCCCTTAGATAAATAACTAGTCTCGTGAAGATGATCGAACAAGTTATCTATCCTTGAAAGAGGATACATTTTCTATATCTTTATTTTAGTAACCTCACAATAATTAATCCATAGGTGCATTGATATTTAGTTCTTCTTAATGAATACGACTAATACACCCCACGGTGAAGCACCCGGGAATATAAAACCCTTCTCTATATTCTTCTATAACTGCTTCTTCTGCTCTTCCAGCTCTACGGTGGCCATTATATATGTTGTCTTTGAGATAGTCAGAGATCTAGGGATACGTTCAATTGAGAACTCATCCTCTCAATTAGGAGGAAGACTAGGAAACTCTTCAAGGAATACGTGAGTGTAATTCCTCACGAAGGGCATGTCTACAAGCACGATTCTCTTCTTTGTCTCAATCATTTGATCTAGATATTCCTACTCACAATGCATCAATATCCACACATGAGATAATGATTTTAAAGTAGATTCTTCTTCCTCCTTACAATGTAATCAATCGTAAAATGCTCTGGGATGTGAATAGGGATCTCCCTTTCCCGATAGTCGATGTTGTCTTTCTAAATATATTTTCAATTCATGCCCACAATAGCGTCGAACTCCACTAAAGGAAGTATAACTAGATTTTAATGGGGGGTTTAGTCAACAATTATTAACCAGGTAGGATTTATAAACCATGGAAGCAATAATTTCCCCATTATCTATTCTCAAAGATAAATTTTCCTCCAAATTTTGAGGTGGTGTTAGAATAGTTCAACATAACTTGAAATATATGAAAGAATGTGTAGAACCAAAATGAAATATTACATCCGCAATTCATGAATAACTATCTATCATTACTATAACCACATCATTTTACAGCTCCACCTTAACAGTAGTGATATAATAATCCCTTCATTATTTCCTTGGCAGATTTTGTTGATTTCCTCCAAAAAACCTAGGATTAGTGCAATTTTTCCAATAATTCCCATGCTCCTTGTAGTTATAACACTGAAATTCATGCTGAGTGTTGATTTGAAACATCCATTCTTCTTTAGCATTGGTGGGATTCATCTTATCCCAATGGAAGTTCTTAGCTAGATGACCAAACATTCAACATTAAAATCAATTCATGGCTACCTTCAGACAGTTACCAGGATGCCTAATCCGACCATTTTTACAAAGGGAAGATTTTGGCTATGTTCCATAATGTGATTTTTTTATGAACCACCCATGTTGTTCTCCATTTTCCATTCTTTGTCATAGGTCCCACTAGGCCACAAAGAGTCTCCAATAACCATTTCATCCTTGGGGTAAAAACAGACGATATCCTCATAATTGTCAAAGTATTGAATCACCAACTATTTTTATAGACTAGAGATTAGTCCGCTAAAAAAGCGATCCAACATGCCTTCAGCGTTCATGACAAAGCCAGAGACATACCTTCCATTCCTTGTAAATTTTGCTTCAAAATCCACGATGGACTCATCTTCCATCAGATTCAGTCCGAGGAACTCTCTTTCCATCTTGATACAAAGGGTTTGAAGAAAATGTTAACTGAAAAAACATCATCTTGATTTTATTCCACTCAATGGAATCAATTTACTCTTAGGAAATTGAATTCATGATCTATTTCCATCACTAAATAGATTCTCCATAAAAAGCTAGACTACCAGTACATCATTCTATTCTTCCAATCACTTGAGGATGGAGAATAACTTTTCCATGGAGTAAATACATTGTTCTGAGAGGAGGGGATCAGAAGATCTACTGAACATGAGAGGCCTTTTACACAAGACAGATTGTATGGAAATATTCTCATTCATTGGAGGAGGAGGGTGTTCCTCATAATTCAAGTTATTATTCATAACTCGAGTTAGCAGATCAAGTACTGTCCTGATGTTTTGAGCACCCTCTCTAGTCACATAAGGCATATCATTATGGAAATATTCAAATTGCCTATCACATTGGTTGTTATAACTTCTTCTTCTATTTCCCTCCATTAACTATGAAAAATAACATATAATTAGAGTTATTGAATACTTAGCTATTGAGGATAAAAAGGAAACTGTGAATATAAAAGGATAAACTTATAAAGAAGAAGTATATCCTAACTTTTGATTCATCAGTTTTAAATCTATGTTATCTTTGATCTATTTCTAAACTTATTTTTTTATTGAATTTTTTTTCCAATAATAGTTGTTTGTACTAAGATTGAGAATCTAGTAATGCATATCCCCTGGGAAGGTCGTAACCAAGAGTTCACTAAGGCATATTGCCTTCTACCCGGATACCCTAGGTCAAGCTTGAAACTCCATGTCAGAGTTTTCACTCTTAGGTACAATTCTTTAAGATCTAACTCTACATTATCGTATCTATACAGGGATGTATTTTCATAATAAAACACTTACCCAATACTCACCAAAATTTAGGAATATTTTCCTAAAATTATTTTCATCTTTATTGTTCTCACTAAGGTGCTCTATTCCTAATATCAAAAAAATAGGCCATGCCTCTAATACCAACTATATTGACCCATGTCTTTTACATATAACATTACATGATTTTATGCATAATTATAAATCAGAGTACAATCCAAGGATTGATAAGTCTTATGTCTTAGAAAACTAGGTACATAAAACATAAAAATGGGGGTCAAAAAAATTTCTTTATTTAATCTCTATGAAGATATCCTAACATCCTTTTATCCTTATACTTGGATAGGTTACCATGGAGAACACACGAACAAAGGGATGAGCTAAAAAGCCTAGTAAGGGAATGAACATAAGGATGCATCATAGGCACGTGAGTTAGGAGGTATGACATAATGATATCCAAAGCATGGAACATATGAAATTATATCATAGAAGCATGGGATATTATAATAATGGAATCATATAAATAGTTCATAATTATAAAACATGACTTTAGTGCTGGTCAAGGCTAACCGCCAATCCCGTTTCCCATGTTAGTATGGGTCAAGGAAAACCCCCAATCCCGTTTCACATCCCATCTCATGAGACATATCTTTACCCAATGCATTGGAGCACTATCTAGGTTCACCCATCTCACCATTTTCATTAATATTCATTCCACATAAATAATAATACATAATCCACCATACATAAATGTAAATATACCCATGGAATGAATTGGGTATCACAATCATGACATAAAGCATAAACAATGAGTTTACCATGAATGTGTCCAAGAAAGAAATGGATTAGAACATACATGGACTTTCATAAGGTAAAATTTTTATATAATATGGTAGGTGGTGTTAAACAGAAGATACAACATATAAGAAATGTATTTTAGAAACAATAGCATTAAAACATTTTTGTGTGGTTTTAAGGAAAACAATATAACGATTTTAAAATTGAAAAAAGGACAATATTTTATATAAAACCACAATTAAACCAAGATGGTTTTAATAATAAAAATACTGATTTTATAAATACAATGGTGTATTAAAAAAGAAGATTGGGTGCACTTGAAATTGGGTAAAACTTCAGAAAGTTCCCTTAATACAAGTTTTCTTGTCGGAAAGTTCTAAAGCTGGAATCATTTTAAAACATATATATCCCCAAAAGAGAGAGATGAATGGGTTCTCATAAATTACCTTTGAATGACTACACATAATATATAAGATTAAAATAAACATATCTGGTAACTCCTTTTGGATATAATGATATATAAGGCTAGCCGAAATAACAAAGAAGGTTTTGGTGGAATTCGTTACAGTTTTTAGCATCGCGTCAGGTGTACCTCAGAGGAATTGATGAGAGAGAAAAGGGTTTTCTCATCCCTTATAAAACATGAGGGCAGTATGGTGGAGGAGATAAAACATACCCCCATCATTTGGTATTAAACATAAAAAGGCATAGCATAGTGGAAAATCTTGATTAAGAGAGAAATGTAGAGGATCCCTTACCTTAAATCTGATGGTGTTATCCACTTTTTATTAAAAAACAGAATCAAAAATTAGGTTTATTAATTAATAATTCCATAACCTCTTCTATATTTAATTGGTTTGGTATAATAATTTAAAGTTTATTTATAATTGTTTTTATTGGTTATGAGGTTTAATTTCATTGTTTGGGCTCGTTTGTTTACTTGGATTTAATGACTGGTTCGCTTATATTCATATTTATATAAACATGTACGGTGAATGTTTTTGTCCATAATTGAAGTTTAATTTTATTAGTGAACATAATGGTGATTACATGGTTTCAATTTTAATTTGGATACCTATATTGAAGTCTAGTTATTATATGAAACCATAGTTACAACCGTTTTTGTTAATCGTTGGATTTTTTTACAAAGAACATTTTATCTTTATAACCTAATACCATTTGTACAAAAGGATTACAGAACCAAAAATAGGATATATTACATGCATTATAATCTGTCTCATCCATAACACAAATGGTTTCCTGACCAGAATTAAATATTATAATATTAATTGATAAACTGTTTTCCTTTAATGTGCTAAATTAGCGCATCTCAAATGATGCTTCCATTTAATTCGAATAAAATGGTGTGGAAATGGGAGAAGATAATGAAATATACCATTAGCATTAAAACATTCGAGTACATGTTTTCTTTGGGAGTTATCATAGTATTTGGTTGAAGGGAGGTGAGTAACGAAACAAAAAGAAAAGAACTAAAAAGAACTTAAGGAATTTGAAAGAGAAATTTACCTCTTCAGACTTCCTCCTTTGAGAACGACTTAAGGGAAGAGGATTCAGTTTTTTAAAGAGGATAGGGGCTTTTGGAGAAGCGGTAGTAGCCTTGGGAGATATTTTTTAAAGACCCATAAATTCCATACAATTTTTTTAATTGTATGGAAATATTCGAGTCTGTACTTTCTGAAGGTACATGATTCCGAGGCCTGGAGAACTCGGAATGTTTTTCTGATGTTTCATAAGAACTTTTTGTAAGTGCGTGAGAAGGTTTTTGTAACATTTGATCTGGTGCTTGAAATTGAAATCTGAATGCACCATTGATTTCATAGTGCCAATATTCACTTAAGGAGACCTTCACTTCAACCGTAGTATGTCAAAGGTGGTTTTTAGTTTTCGGACTTATCATGGGAGAAAATAAAATAAAATATAATTATTTTATTTTTTAATTTTAATCCTCCCAATTTTAATTTTTTGATGGGGGCCACCCGACCCCTTGAACTCCCTCTTTAATGAGGGAGGTGACTCTTGGTTTTTTTCCAATTAATATTTCCAACTACAAAATTAATTAATGTGACAACTCTAGTTAAATTTATTAAACATAATTTAATAAGTTGGCTCCCCTTTTGTTGAATTGGGGGAGTGTTGGCATAGGGAGACTCAGGGAGAACATTAGAGAAACACTTCCTCCAAATGATGAACATTTCTCCAATGGAGAACTCCGTCGAAGGATCTCCAACGAGGAACATCTTCAACGACGAAGAATTGGCGTCCGTGTTTCCCTCTCCTCACTGACATCAACGAATCATTGAGGTAGGGATTGTTTCTATTGTACACCCCATACACGTTCTTGTCTTTCTTCACAATTCATGAAAAAATATGATTCTTGCTATATCTCTAATGCGGAGAATGAGGGATAAATGAACACAGCCCGACCTCCCCACAACCCTTTTGGATTTTGGTGTTCTTCAAAGCTCATTTTTGGGTTGATAAATTTCCAAATACGGTGGTCTTGAAGCGATGGTGACATCCTGAGATCAGTGAAGAAGTCCACAGAATGATGAATGGGCCACCGAGGTGCACACAGTGACACAAGGAACGTCGCCAGCAACCGGGGTCGATGACCATTGCTGGATGGGCTCCGGAGAGGCGGAAACCACTCTGGTCGACCATGACAACAGTGACGGCACGACCCTGCCACCGAGAAAGGGTCATGGCTCATCATCCACGGAAGAGCAAGGGAGGCATCCAGCACTTAGCTGGCCACGTGAAGGGGGTGACAGTGCACATCTGTGCCCTAGGCGTGCATGGGCCACTACATGAGGCCACGATGACGATTGAGGGTCGGCCAGCTCGCTGTTGGCCTCCAGTGGTGGCATGGCACTCGACTGCGCCATGCAAGTGGGATAGATTTCCGGCCAGCTGGGAAGCCGAGCGAGACCCTGGGTCCTGCGTTCCAGCTGCCAGGGCCACATGGCACCGGCCGGTCGGCCACCAACCCGGACGACCTAGTTGTTTTGGTTACCCAGGGGTGCCTCCCCATTGGGTGGAGTGTAGGGAAGACCCCACTGTGGAACCACCCAGTTGTGGGCCACAGCGGGCCGCCCCGAGCGAGCTGAGCCATGCCGGTAGGCCGAGTCACACCGGTGGTCTGGGTCGGTCCGACCAGGTCAGAACGAACCTTGAACAGCTTTGACCCCTTTTCACACTTTTGGCTATAACATGACCTATGGGAATGCATTTGATGAACCGTCTATGGAATTGGAAACCTTGGATCGAAGTGTCCCTTTTAGAATACATGAAATGAGTTTTTGATAAAGTTGTATTATGTCTAGGTTGGATCGAACATGAATTAAACTGGGCCCTCAAGACTAAAAGACCAATAACGTGCAGACCGGGCTTCCGATTGACCCACTGTCTGTTCCGTTGGAACCCCTTTTATGTTGCGGTTCATTGGGATTCCTATTCATGGGAATTCATGGTAGTTGGAGTATAAAACTATGGCTTGAGGGGTGGACTCTCCCAGAATCAAAAAAAACATAGTGCGTGAACCCTATGGCTGGCTGTAACATGATAAAGAGATCCTACGTGGGTCTCTACATTGGGATCCTATGTGGATATGTGTTCTAAGATCTCACATTGATCCTCTCTAGGAATCCACATGGTAATACTCTAGGATCCTATGTGGGTCTTCTGTACAAGGATCCTACGTGGGTCTGATTATTTAGGATCCTATGTGGGTATGCCTCTCAAAAGAGTAAGATGATTCAGTAGTTAAATCTAATCATCTTTAATACCGTACCTAAGTTATACCTGGTGTGATTTGAGTTCTAATGTTTGTGGTGAAACCATTGTTGTTCTTCTCTGTGTGATGTTACCTAAGAGGTACTCACCCGTGTAGTGTTACCTTCGTGGTGCTTTTCTCTTCATGGCCAATTGTGCTTTTGGCTCAAGAGATGGAGCTCAGGGTAATCTTGAAAATTGATGTATATATATTGGAATACACCTAATTATGGATTTCTGTTATTCGTACATTCTGATTGTACTCTTAATTTTGTGGTTTAACCGTTTTAGATTTTGTGAGACCTTCGAGGGTCTCGGGTCCCTACTGAGAATTGTTATACTCACCCATGCATGGGCTACGCCCGAACCTTGTTTTGATTGGTGATGACGAAGTACATTGTTGACTGAGGAAGAGAGTACCAAGACTGGAGGTAGCTTGGAGGTGGAATTTATATGAGGTATACCATATAGATGGATGTTCGAGAGCTGTACCTACACTTCAGTTAGTATCCTTGGCAGTTTTTTACAGGAGCTGTTTTCAGTTATACTTGTAGTTTTCATTTTTATTGTACATTCTAGTTTTACTTATTCTTTTTAGATGGGCTTTTATTTTGTCCCCCTATACTTTCTATACACACCCTATTTACATTATAGGTTAATTTGTGCTTATATCTAACTTTGGTCTTAGTTGTGTGAGTTTACAGGTTAAAAAGGAAATTCCTTCCCAGTTTTTAGGGAATACGCCTTTCGGTGCTAGTCTCCAGCCCCTTGCCTATGGAAGGCAGGCTTGGGGTAGTCACGACACATGCCTCTGTGGATGGGTCATGAAAAATTGGTATCAAAGGAGTCGGTTCTACCGTAGAACATTGGACTCTAATATTCTAATGGAAATAATTTTAACTATTATGAGTGTTGTTATCAGTTTAGGGAATCCAAGGTTGGTGTGGTGGCCGACGTATTCAATGACCAGTACCCTGACTTTTGATTTCTGACTAAGTTCACAAAAACATTAATTGCGTGTGTGTTTTGAATAGTTTTTTTGTGATCTCTTTATGTCAGCTCACCAGGTATGACATATTGTCCATGTTTTAGCTGTTTCATTTCAAGATTCCTCCACGTAGACAACCAGCACAGGTTCTGGGTAGAGCATGTCATGATATCCCACTGAGTGATGATGCCTCAGTGCAAGGCCATTTTTCAGTAGAGGTACTAGTGGAGGAACTAGCAGTACTGTTACCTCCTAGGACACCGGTGCCACCATCCCCAAAAGTAGAGAGGTCAAGCTGCTTGAGCGCATTGCAAGAGTTTTAGCACAAGAGTCCACCCACGTTCAGGGGTGAGATGAACCCACATGCAGCTATGTATTGGCAGGAGGCCGTGGTGAGAGTCTTCTGACTAGTAGGGACACCAGCTGATCTCATGGTGATCCTAGCCACCATTCTTCTGCATGAAGTAGTAGGAAGATGGTGGTGTTTGATTCTCTAGGTTCACGCCGAGGTGACACATCTCTGGGTAGACATTTAGATCTTATTTCGGGCATAGTTTTTCCTAGAAACCCTTCGCACAATGCACATACAAGAGCTTCTTCATCTACACCAGGGAAGCATAACTGTGGCTCAGTAATCAGCAGGGTTCATCGACCTCTCGTGATACTCCACTGATACGATGCATGACCCATTTTTCGTGGCCCATACCTTTGAGTATGGAATCCGGTGGGAGATCAGGGATTCGATGATTTATCTCAGCATCCCGACACAAGCGGAAGTGATAGACCGCACCCTCTCAGTGAAGAGTTTTTTCTTCTGAGAAGTCCCTTGCAGTGAGACCCACCACCGGGAATCATGTAGCAGAGTCTGCTACAGCTGGTAGAAAACAGTTGTCCCAGAGGTCTAAGAGGACTAGACCAATAGGTGGATGACCGTAGGATTCAAGGTCAGTTGTGCGGGGCAACTGAGACAGAGTCGGTCAAGCGAGGAGCATGCAATATTACTCATGCAGCGAGAAGGGTTACATGGCTCCTAACTACCCAACCCATTGTATGAATGATTAGTAGACAGTAGAAGGACCATCCATAAAGATTCATAGGATTGACCGAGGATGTCCGTAGGGAGAAGGAATACGTGGCTGAAGAGTAGGCTATGTAGTTGGTGGTGTGCGACGATTCGAGGTGTTACCACCACCACCACCAGGTGGTCTACCCGACCATAGGGAGCATGTGGATAGGGGCGAGCTCAGATCAAGGTAGTTGAGGCCTACGATCACGACAATCTGGAGATGATATGTGGTATGATCTTTCTTTACTCCACCTTATCTGCAATTCTAATATACACAGGTTCCAGTCATTCTTTTATTTCAATTGTCCTCGTTTGGAGCATGGTGCTTCCGGTGGAGCCATTTGCTCGATCATTACGACTACAGACTTCTACGGGAGAGAATTTGACAATTACACACTAGTGATGGCTATGTGAGATTAATATAGGAGGCGAGAGCTTCTATTAGGGTCTTCTAGTAGTAGAGTTGAGGCCTTACGATGTCATCTTCAGTATGTATTGCTTATCTACAGTTCATGCCCTGATTGACTGCATTAGGAGAAAAGTGTGGTGTATCTGCGAGGATAGGACTATTTATAACATCACTGGTGAGAAGGGAGCCTTTGAAGAACAGTATGGACTTAATTGGAGGAGAGTGTAGCAAATAACTCATCAGTTGGCAATCCTTACCCTCATAGCGGTTGATGTGGAGAGTCTGAGCTATCCTGTAGTGGTGGACCAGTACGTGGATGTCTTCCCTGATGATGTTTCGGGTCTACCTCTTCACAGAGAGGTGGAATTTTACATTGACTTATACCCCGAGACGATACTGATAATTACACCAGTGTATCAGATGGCCCCCGCAATGATTCATGAACTGTATGTACAGTTGGAGGACTTATATGGGAAGGGGTTTATCCGACATAGTGTTCAACAGGGGCAGCCCCAATTTTGTTCGTGAAGATGGCGGATGGGAGCTTGAGACATTGTGTTCACTATCGGCGCCAGAACCAGTTTATCATGAAGAACAAGTACCCACTTCCAAGGATTGACAACATCTTTCATCAGCTGAAGGGAGCACGGTGGTTCTCGAAGATAGACCTCAGTGCAGGCTATCACCAACTTAGATTATGAGATGAGGATGTGCAGAATATGGGTTTCAGATGTCGGTATGGTCATTATGAGTTTTTCGTCATGTCGTTCAGCATGACCAAGGCTCTATCTCTGTTCATGGAACTCATGAACACAATCATTCAGCCATACCTAGATCACTTTGTAGTAGACTTCATCGAAGACATTCTGATCTACTTGGCTACTGAGGAGGAGCATGCCTATCATTTTCAGGTAGTTCTAAACACACACTGAGAGCACCTGCTTTATGGTAAGCTCTCGAAGTTCCAATTATGATTCTGAGAGGTTAACTTTCTAATAAATGTCATCTAAGAGGCTGGAGTTGTGGTGGATCCGGCGAAGATTGAGGTGGTACTTTATTGGGAGCCACCCAGGAGTGTGACGGAGGTACGTAGTTTACTAGTTATGGCTAGATACTACCAGATATTTGTGCCATATTTCTCCAGAGTTGAAGAACCTTTATCAGTGTTCACGAAGAAGGGGAAACCCTTCGTGTGGTCGAAGAGATGCCATCAGAGTTTTCAAGAGATGGGGTAGAGGCTGACTAGTGCACCCATCATGAGGCTTCTGAAGGAGGATGTTGGGTATGTGGTCTACTGCAACTTATCAGGGACTGGGATTGGATGTGTCCTGATGCTAGACTGAGAATTTATCGCATATATTTCTTAATAGGTGAGAAATCATGAGCAGAACTATGCTACTCATGGCCTCGAATTAGTAGATGTGGACTTTGCTTGGAATATGTGGTGACACTATCTGATGGGTGAGCGTTTTATGGTCTACTCTGATCACCAGAGTCCCATGTATATCTTCTCCCTAAATAACATGAACCTGAGACAACGACATTGTCTTGAGTTCCTCCAAGACTATGAATTTGAGATAGTCTATTCTCCTTGGAAGGGGAATTTTGTAGCAGATTCACTAAACAGAATATCTGGTATACAGCTGCTAGGTGAGGAGATAGAGCAGTTGGCCACTATGTAGATATCCTTTGTGGATCGAGATGGATTATATTTTCTTCAGACTCTTATAGTCATTACCACACTCCATCAGTGATTCAGGGAGGCACAACGTGGGGACACTGACTGTGAGGCCCGATGTGCTTAGATATCCACAAGACATGCACCTGATGGATTTTATGTAGGTGGGGAGCACATCATCCTTATCAGAGGACGTACCATGGTACCGGTGTCTCTTCATGAGGAAGTGTTGAGGGATTTACACAAATCCCCTCTAGAGGTACATCTAGGAGTGGTGAAAATGTACCAGGGCCTCTGACGATATCACTTCTGACCGGGAATGAAGAAAGCAGTAGTAGAGTTTGTCTCCCGGTGCCTCACTTGTCCTAAAGTGAATGCAGAGCATCAGGTACCAGCGGTATTAGTTCATCCTTTTTAGGTCCCAAAGTCTAAGTGGGATAGACTATCCATGGACTTTGTATAAGGCCCCAGCCTTAAACATTACTTCATCTTGTGTTATTAAAATATTACACATTGAGGATCTTTTCGAGATTAGAGTTTTAGATAATTAGATCATAAAACATGAATTACATTCCACATATAAACAAAGTGGTTACATAAAGATAATATTCTTTTTTCCCATCAATGGAAACATATTTAAAATAAAACATGGATTCTTTCTTGACACTCCCTTGACACTATCTTCATATCATGTACCTTTCCCTTGACCTGTGAAAAACATTTCAAAAAAACTTGGGATTAGCATAAAAAGCTCAGTAAAGGATATAAAAATATGGAAAGGAAACATGGGTACATATATACATAAGAATGAAATCATACTTTACCCATAAAACATAAGCACTTTAACATACCTCATCAAATCATGAATAAATCATAGAAATCATAAGACATAAAGGTAACTTGAGGCTTTCATAACATTCTTACATAGGGAGTAACCCTCTTGGTTACGTTTGGAATACCCATCATAGTATATTCTCTAAATCTCTTCAGAGAAACCTTAATGTTTCACTCCTTTTTGTTACCCAATGCATTGGATAGCTATATCAGGCTCACACGCCCTTACTTTATCACGGAACCACCCGTCTTCATAATAATTCCCAAGAACCATAACATAATCGTATCACATAAAACATGCATAAAGGAAACATAACATTTCCACATTTCAATCACAAGATATCAATACAACACATTGATATAATAAAAAAATTATGAAAAACATTTTCAATACAAAAATAAAACAAAAGTAAAACATGGTATTTATTTTTCTTTTAAAAAGAAGGTACGGCTTGTAGAGGAAGCCAAAACTCAAATAATGTTCACGGCGGCGGAGAAGTCGCTGTCGCCGCATACGTACGACAAAAACAATCCCTTTTGTCATTTAGTAAATGCTTCATATAAAAAAGATTCCTTTTGGCTAAATTTAAAAGTCAAAGGGGCTTATACACCGTATAAAAGAAGGTTGTGTATAAAACAAAATATGCCTCAATGAAAGGAGATTGAGACGAAGTCCCATACCTCGGGTCCGACTTGACTCGGTCGTTCTTTAATCTCCTGAATAATAAACTTGATTTAATTTCTACTTGTTTAAGAACCTTTTTCAAGTTCATTATTCCTTTTATATCACTTATTGTCATGTCATGAACACTATGTAATTATTTACGTTAATAACGGTCGTTTTAACGATCATTGGTACTTGAGTCCAAAGTAAACCCTTTATAATTACATGTTGTTCATGTATCCATTATATCCAGAATTATAATAATGATGTATATATCATATATATCATATATATCCAGTAAATTCTTGCATTTATAATATTACATAACATTTAGAGGTAAGAAATGAAATGCACCGTTCATGGAGACGGTAAGCCGTACGTACGCATGAACGCTACTTTCATTTCTATTTCATATTTTATAGAATGGAATCATAATGATATAAAGGTATATTATAATTCCAGTATAATATCATATATTATATCATAGTTCCATCCTTTATACATCCCACATATGTTATTTAACGAATCAAATCACTTTGAGGGGGCGGTAGTCCGCACTTCCTTAAATGAAGATATCGCGTTTACCCATAATGGAAACCATAAAGGAATGCCCAAAATGAAAAATAAAGAAGCTTAAGGAAAACATAAACATATTATATATCATATATAAATATAGTGACATCTTAATGACCACCTTTTAAGGTGTTAAAAGAATGTTGAACAATCATCGTTTCGGGAGGCATAAATTCACCATCCACGGAAACAATATGTCCTTTAACCATTAGATGTAGGTGTGTGTAAGTGTAGCTAGAATCCTTCTTATAAAAAAATACTAGTATATTTATTATACTGGAGTTGCTACAAAAGTAAATAATAAAAATAATTTAGGGGGTTGGAGAAGCAAAATCAAACAAAAGGACTCAAAAGAAGACATTACCTTAAAATTGGGTAACTCTCTTAGATTTGAGCTCAAAGGCTTCCTTGGGAAGAATTCTGCCCAATGTGAGTCTTCAAAGAGTAAGATAGGGATGTGGAAAGCCAAAATGGGAAGGGGTTGTCCGAGCCAAAGGCTTTGGGAGTGTGGGTAAGGAGGTAGAGGTGGGGGCCTTTTATAAGAGGAGAGGAGGGGCACTCTTGGAAGGTAAAAAAAGTCACTTTATTTTAAAATGCTATTCGGATTTAAGAGGTCACAAATTGATGTGTTTCTAGGATAAGGTGATAAGGGTTCTAAATCCACCCATCCAATAGGTTTTGGCCATGTTTAGGTCTTAGATTTTACATTATAATTCCATTTTATTTAAATCGTTAAATAATGAGGTCATCACGGCATCATCATGATGTCAGAAATAATTTAATTTATTTAAAGTCTAAAAATTATAAAGAAAATACTATGATGTAGGAAATATTTTTATATTTCCAATGATTATTTATAATCAAATATCTGATCTTTATAACCCCATGTAAAAATTGTTTTAGTAAAACATCTCATGTTTGTGTCATTTTTACTTTTACATTAAATAAAATGTTATTTATGTCATTTCCCAACCAAAGTGGCTCCATGGGTTCCCCAAGTTAACCCATGGATTTTCTTGGTCTGCCATGACACATCCAATGAGGGTAGGACATGTGTCAAGCTCATCTCATTTCATTAAAGCATTATTTTTACCTTAAACTACACTAATTACCTCTAATCGCGATTAAGAACAGAAGAGTTACTATTCACCAAAAAAAATTAATCTCATTGAACCAAATTTTACTTCTTAATTACAGCCATGTATTTAGGATTTTTGAAATTCAAAACACATAAGTGGTAAAATTTCATTTAAATGAAAAATCATTTTTTATAAGTACCACTTAGTGGTTTCACTATTCATCAAAAATTGATGTTTTTCAGAAAAATACCAAAAATTCACCCTAAGCTATATTTGATATTCCGAATTCAAAAATGAAGTCTATTTTACAAAATTAAAAACATATAAGTCACATTAATTAATTTAATAATTAATTCCCACTGTCATGACAAATAGCGTGTTTTTATGAAACAATAAGTATCAAAAGATTGACACCAGTTTAAGTCCAATTTCAAAGTGAAATTGATTCCAATGACCACAATTGGATTAAATGGTAAAAATATATTCTAATTTCACTTCAAAACCAATTCAAAAGATAATCTAATCATATAAATAAATTAGATTAAAAAGCTGTTTTGATGTAAAATGCAGTATTTTTCACTATTCATTAAAAAAATGAACATTGTCTGAAAAATACCAAAAATTCGCACAAAGTAAATTTTTATGTACCAATCATAAAGAATAGGTTTAATTTGACAAAAAAAGCTTATAAAATTGTCAAAATATAGATTTAAAAATGGGTTTCCATCAAAAGGAAGTAAACAATCTTTTAAAAATAATAGTGTCTTACATGCTGGAGATTGGATTTATTTTCATTTTAAGCCTCTAAAACACTATCTAATTCATTAATAGACATAGATAAAAATATCTATTACTCATTACTTACTTGGGATGTTACATCCTTCCCCCCTTTTTAAAATTGTGCCCCCGTAATTTATTTACTTATCGAATAAATGGGGGTACTTATCCCTCATTGCATTTTCAGATTCCCATGTTGCCCCATCCATCATGTGGTTTTTCCACAAAACCTTTAACTGATTAGTCACCTTATTCCGTAACACTTGCTCCCTGTGGTTAAGAATCTAGACCGGTTGTTCCTCATAAGATCGGTTATCTTCCAGCTGAACTACATCTGGACTCAAAACATGAGATGGATCTGGCATATACTTTCTCAACATCGAAACGTGAAAAACATTGTGTACCTGAGATAAACTCGGAGGTAAAGCCACCCGGTATGCAACTAATCCAACTCTCTCCAGAATTTCATATGGTCCAATAAACCATGGACTCAGATTTCCTTTCTTACCAAATCTCATCACACTTTTCTAAGGAGAAAACTTGAGAAAAACATGATCACCTACCTCAAAAGATATATCCTTCCTCCGGTTATCTGCATAACTCTTCTTCCAGCTCTGAGCTGTTCTCATGTGCTTCTGAATCAGCAGAACGTTTTCTACCATCTCTTCTACCAATTCTGGTCCCATCAAATTCCTTTCACCCACTTCATCCCAGAAAGCTGGAGTTCGACACTGCTTCCCATATAATGCCTGAAATGTTGCCATCTGTATACTAGAATGAAAACTGTTATTATATTAAAATTCATCCAAAGAAAGATGTTGGTCCCAACTTCCCTGATAATCCATAGTGCAAGAACGTAGCATATCCTCCAATGTCTGAATTGTTCATTCTGACCGCCCATCTGATTGAGGATGAAAAGCTGTGCTAAAATTTAATTCTGTACCCAACGACTTCTGAAGGCCTTTCCAAAAGTTAGAAGTGAACATGGGATCATGATCAGATACAATGGAGAGGGGAACTCCATGTAACCTGACTATCTCTTTAAGCTATAAATGGGAAAGTTAATCTAGGGAAAAAGTATCTCGTATAGCAAGGAAATGAGCAGATTTAGTCAAGCGATCAACAATAACCCAGATTGCATTATTACCTCGATATGTCTTCGGTAATCCCACAAAAAAGTCCATGGATATATTATCCCATTTACACTCTGGCACTGGTAAAGGCTGAAGCATCCCTTTCGGTAACTGCCGCTCTACTTTAACCTGTTGACATGTCAAACACTTCACAGTAAAATCAGCAATATCTGTTTTCATTCCATCCGACCAGTAATACTCCCACAGATCATTGTACATCTTAGTACTGCCAGGATGAACTGAAAATGGAGAACTATGAGCTTCACATAACAACTCTCTCTTCAACTGTGAATCACAAGGCACACACAATCTCTTCCAAAATCTCAAAATGCAATCATTATCAATGTTGAATTCAGGCAACTTACCTTTCTAAACTAGCTCTACCTTTTTCTGCAACTCACTGTCTTTATTTTGTGCTTGCTTGATTCTATCTGATAGAGATGATCTCACTGATACCTGAAACAAAACTGAAGAACATCCTACACCAACAACTTCTATGCCAATGTTCATCAAATCCTTAACCAAAGGATCACGTTCCAAACACAACATTGCTAATGAAGCATTACTTTTTTCCCTTAAAGCATCAGCCACTTTATTTGCTTTTCCCGGATGGTAATGAATTGTACAATCATAATCCTTGATTAATTCCAGCCATCTCCTCTGTCTTATGTTTAACTCTTTCTAAGTGAATATATATTTTAAGCTTTTGTGATCAGTATGTATTTCACACTTTACTCCATACAAATGATGCCTCCAAAATTTTTAAAGCGAAAACAACAGCAGCTAATTCCAAATCATTTTTAGGGTAATTTACCTAATGAGTTTTCAACTGTCGTGAAGCCTAATCAATTAACTGATCATTCTGCATTAGGACGAAACCATGTCCTTTTAATGAAGCATCACTGTATATAACAAACCCACCATTCCTGGAAGGTAGTGCCAAAATTGGAGCATTCACCAATCTTCTTTCCAATTTCTGAAAACAATAATCACATTCTTTTGTCCAGATAAACTTAACACCCTTCCGAGTTAGCTTAGTCATTGGACTAGATAACCATGAAAAATTTCTAACAAAACTTCGGTAATAGACTGCCAAACCAAGGAATCTACGAATCTCAGTTAGATTTTTGGGTCTTGGCCATTCTTCAACAACCGTTGTTTTTGCAGGATCAACAGTTATCCCATCTTTAGAAACAATATGACCAAGGAAAGAAATTTGTTGCAACCAAAACTCACACTTGCTGAATTTTCCATACAGTTTCTTTTCTTTTAAGGTTTGCAAGATAACCCTTAAATGTCTTTCATGCTCCTCTTTACTTTGAGAAAACACCAAAATATCATCAATGAAAACCACCACAAACTTATCCAAGAACTCATGGAAAATTATATTCATTAAGTCCATTAATACAGCAGGTTAATTGGTTAGCCCAAAAGGCATTAATACAAATTCATAATGGCCATATCTTGTACAGAACGTGGTCTTCGGAACATCTTCTTACTTTACCTTCAGCTGATGGTACCCCGATCTCAAGTCAATCTTTGAAAAATACTGAGCTCCCTAGAGCTGATCAAACAAATCATCAATATGAGGCAAAGGATATTTTTTCTTAACAGTGATGTTATTCAAGGCTCTATAATCAATGCAAAGTCTCATTGAACCATATTTCTTTTTATCAAATAAAACAGGAGCACCCCATGGTGATGTGCTAGGTCAAATGAAACCATTCTCTAATAAATCTTGAAATTGCTCCTTCAACTCTAAAAGTTCAATTTGAGCCATTCGATAAGGGGGTTTTGAAATTGGCTTAGCATTAGGAACTAAGTCAACAATAAACTCAACTTCCCGATCTGGTATTATTCCAGGCAACTCATCAGGAAAAACATCAGGATACTCATTTACCACTGGAACATCATTAATTTGAACAGTTCCTTTAATTTCAACGATGTGTGCAAGGTAACATTAATTTCCATGTTTTACAAGTTTCTTGGCCTCTTGATAAGTTGTCAACGGTAAGGGTTCATTCTTGTACACAAACTGAAAGTCTTTCTGAAAAGAAACTTCTTTAGCTCTACAGTCAATCTTAGCATGGTAAATAGAGAGCCAATCCATACCCAGGATAACATCAAACTATACTAGAGGTAGAACAATTAGGTTTTCAAGTAGGTTCTTTCCACAGATAAGGATAGGAAGATTCTTATAAATTATTTTTTCCTCAACATTTCCCCCAGGTGTTTTTACCAAAAGTTCAGGATTCATTTCTTGAGATGGTATTCCCATTTTAATAGAAAAGGTTTCAGAGAAGAAAGAATGTGTAGACCCCGAATCAAACAACACACTGGCATAATCTAAAAAAACAAACAATGTACCTGATACAACTTCATTTGATGGCCCGACATCTGCTGAAGTAGTTGCAAAGGATTTCACCACCCCTTTCTTCTTGTAGTCTAACTGCTTCCCATCACCCAAGCTATTTGTCGGACACTCGTTTGCATAGTGACCCATTTCATTGCACTTATAACATTTCACTAACAGTAAATCAAATTTGGTCTTACCATCACCCTGATCTTTTCCAGTGCAATCACAGGCCTTATGTCCCATCTTACCGCATCGGTAGAACTTTCTAGAATTCAGAAGACATTCCCCAGCATGCCTTTTCCCACATTTATCACAAACTGGAAACCTAGATTTCTTATCGTCAGACTTTTTTGAAGAATTCTTACCTTTCTCCTGCCACCTCGGTCTCTTCTTCTGTTGGTTTTTATAGAACACTTGATCATCGGAAAACTCCATTTCCACCTTCTCATCACATCGAACAAGCTTTTCATAACTATTAAACTCACGAAAAGATAATTCCCTTTGATATTTTGTCTTCAATCCTGAGTAAAAACGATTGATTTTACTATCAAGGTCTCGGATAAAATTTGGAGCATACCTTGCCAATCGAGTGAACCTTTCTTCATAGGAATCCACTGAGTTTTCCTCTAGCCTCAATTCCAAGAATTTATTTTCCATCCTAAGTCAAAAAGACTTAGGAAAATACTTCTCAACAAACATACCTTTGAATTCATCCCAGTCGAGATCATCAATCTCATCAGTGTCCATGCTATTTTTAACCATCGACCACCACTGATATGCTTCACCCTCCAAACGATAAATAGCAAGACTAACCTTTTGATTTTCTGAACACCCCATGACATCAAAAATCTTCTCCAGTGCTTTAATCCACCCTTCAGCTAGCACAAGGTCATATGATCCTCTGAATGATGGGGGATGTTGCCTCATGAAATGTTCCACCACTGACATGTTCCTCTGCGGTTGATTTGGCTGATCTCGTGTATAGATACCACCGCCATTTATCGCTTGATTCAACTACACCATTATTGAAAAAACTGTTCAGTTCCAATTCCGACCATCTCAGGATGCTGATTCGGAAGGTTATTTCCTTCTGCATGCCTTCCTAGCACTGCTTCCCTGTTTCCTCTGCGGAAAACCATTCTGAACAAACTTGTCTTAGATGAAGCAACATGGTAGTCTCCAACTGCTATATCATTTCAATTTGACCATAAAAAAATATTTTTGGATAATCATTTAATATAATTCTATCTCCTAAAGTTATCTAAACCTCCCTCTGATACCAACTATAAGGCCCCAGCCATAAACCTTACTTAATCTTGAGTTATTAAAAGATTACACATTGAGGATCTTTTCGGGTTTAGAGTTTTAGATAATTAGATCATAAAACATGCATTACATTCCACATATAAACAAAGTGGTTACATAAAGATAATATTATTCTTTCCCATCAATGGAAATATATTTAAAATAAAACATGGATTATTTCTTGACACTCCCTTAACACTATCATCATATCATGTACCTTTCCCTTGACCTGTGAAAAACATTTCAAAAAATATTGGGATGAGCATAAAAAGCTCATTAAGGGATATAAATATATGGAAAGGAAACATGGGTACATATATACATAAGAATGAAATCATATGTTACCTATAAAACATAAGAACTTTAACATACCTCATCAAATCATGAATAAATCATAGAAATCATAAGACATAAAGGTAACTTGAGGCATTCATAACATTCTTACGTAGGGAGTAACCCTCTTGGTTATGTTTGGAATACCCATCATAGTATATTCCCTAAATCTCTTCGGAGAAACCTTAACGTTTCACTCCTTCGCGTTACCCAATGCATTAGAGAGCTATATCAGGCTCACCCGCCCTTATTTTATCACGGAACCACCCATCTTCATAATAATGCCCAAGAACCATAACATAATCGTATCACATAAAACATGCATAAAGGAAACATAACATTTCCACATTTCAATCACAAGATATCAATACAACACATTGATATAATAAAAACATTATGAAAACCATTTTCAATACCATAATAAATGAAAAGTAAAACATGGTATTTATTTTTCTTTTAAAAAGAATGTATGGCATGTAGAGGAAGCCGAAACTCAAATAATGGTCACGGCGGCGGAGAAGTCGTTGTCGCCGCATACGCACGACAAAAACATTCCCTTTTGTCGTTTAGTAAATGCTTCGTATAAAAAAGAATCCTTTTGGATAAACATAAAAGTCAAAGGGTTTTATACACTGTATAAAAGAAGGTTGTGTATAAAACAAAATATGCCTCAATGAAAGGAGATTGAGACGATCTCCCATACTTCGGGTCCGACTTGACTCGGTCGTTCTTTAATCTCCTGAATAATAAACTTGAGTTAATTTCTACTTGTTTTAGAACCTTTTTCAAGTTCATTATTCCCTTTTTATCACTTATTTCCATGTCATGAACACTATGTAATTATTTAAGTTAATAACGGTCGTTTTAACGATCATTGGTACTTGAGTCAAAAATAAACCCTTTATAATTACATGTTGTTCATGTATCCATTATATCCAGAATTATAATCATGATGTATATATCATATATATCATATATATCCAGTACATGCATGCATTTATAATATTACATAACATTTAGAGGTAATAAATGAAATGCACCGTTCATGGAGACGGTAAGCTGTACGTACGCATGAACGCTACTTTCATTTCTATTTCGTATTTTATAGAATGGAATCATAATTATATAAATGTATATTATAATTCAAGTATAATATCATATATAATATCATAGCTCCATCCTTTATACATCCCACATATGGTATTTAACGAATCAAATAACTTTGAGGGGGCGGTAGTCCGCACTTCCTTAAATGAAGATATCGTGTTTACCCATAATGGAAACCATAAAGGTATGACCAAAATGAAAAATAAATAAGCTTAAGGAAAACATAAACATATTATATATCATATATAGTTATAGTGACATATTAATGGCCACCTTTGAAGGTGTTAAAATAATGTTGAACAATCATCGTTTCGGGAGGCATAAATTCACCATCCACGGAAACAGTATATCCTTTAACCATTAGATGTAGGTGTGTGTAAGTGTAGCACGAATCCATCTTATAAAAAAATAATAGTATATTGAGGATACTAAATTTTTTACAAAAGAAAATATTAAAAAGAGTTTAGGGGGTTGGAGAAGCAAAATCAAACAAAAGGACTCAAAAGAAGACATTACCTTAAAATCGGGCAAATCTCTTAGATTTGAGCTCAAAGGCTTCCTTAAGAAGGCTTATGCCCAAAGTGAAGCTTCAAGGACTAAGAGAGGGATGTGGAGAGCCAAAATGGGAAGGGGTTGGCCGAGCCAAAGGCTTTGGGAGTGTGGGTAAGGAGGTAGAGGTGGGGGCCTTTTATAAGAGGAGAGGAGGGGCACTCTTGGAAGGTAAAGAAAAGTCACTTTATTTTAAAATGGTATTCGGATTTAAAAGGTCCCACATTGACGTGTTTCGAGGATAAGGTGATAAGGGTTCGAAATCCACCCATCCAATAGGTTTTGGCCCTGTTTAGGTCTTAGATTTTACATTATCATTCCATTTTATTTAAATCGTTAAATAACGAGGTCATCACTACATCATCATGATGTCATAAATAATTTAATTTATTTAAAGTCTAAAAATTTTAAAAAAAATACTATGATGTAGGAAATCATTTTATCTTTCCAATGACTATTTATAATCAAAAATCTGATCTTTATATCCCCAGGTAAAAATTGTTTTAGTAAAACATCCCATGTTTGTGTCATTTTTAGTTTTACAATAAATAAAAAGTTATTTATGTCATTTCCCAACCAAAGTGGCTCCATGGGGTCCCCAAGTCAACCCATGGATTGTCTTGGTTGGCCATGACACATCCAATGAGGGTAGGACATGTGTCAATATAGTTACCCGACCTTTTCTTACATTACTATTACATCATTTCAAAGATAGTATTACACATGGAGGATCCAGAGGTTTAGTGTCTTGGGAAAACTAGGACTACACATAACAAGTACAACATCAAGCATAAAAATTCATTTAATCTCTTCTTCTATAGCTTCTTAGTAGCACTTGTCCTCTCCTTAGTACATGTAGCCAGCTGAGGATATACATCAAAAGGGGTGAGCTAAATGCCCAGTAAGAGGATAGATAAGAACAATATATCATGGGGTGAGCAAAATCATGAAGAAGATCTTGAACATGAGAGGAGCAGAAACAATAAAATTGAAATGTGGCAAAGAATAAAAATGAAACATCATGTCTTAGTGGTTAACTACCACACATACATGTGAACAAAGCTAGCATCATGTTCACGCATCATTTCAAATTTACTCATGAGATACATCACTTTAACCAATGCATTGGAGCGCTATATAATTCAGGGCGCACCCGTCACATTTAAACATTCATATTGCGCTATATAATTCCGGGCGCACCTGTCACATCATAACATTATCATTATCATACTTTCCACATAGAACAAATATCAAACATCTAAATAAATAACCAATGGAAAGTAATGGGTTTCATCTCATAATAACACATTCATAAGCTTTGTGTTCCCAAAAGAAAGAGGGAACAACATACTTGATATAAAAACCATCAACCTTGAATGAGAGGTAAAAGTTGAGATCTTGAAAGAAGAGTTCTTTTGGAAAACATTTAATGGACATAAAAACCAGTGACAAACATGTATATCCCAGAAAAAGTCAATTAAATGATGAAAAAATGTTCTTTTATGAGTAACCACATCAAAAATGGAGTGAAAGAGGGAGAACCTGAAGGAAGAAAATTGGGTTCGAGATTTCCCCTTACCTTGTACTCGAATGCCTCCTTCTCTTTAATGTCCTATATAATGACATTATATTCATTAATTAGAAATTCCAGAACCTTTTATACATTAATAGGTTTCATTCTGGTTCCATTATTTCATATTATGTTCCTTTGGATGACTTATAGAGTTTAAAAACATTGATCGGGGATGTTCGTTTTCATGGTTTTCTTGAGCGGTCCACTTGTATTCTTAATTAGATGTTTGGGTAGATCATGGGAAAACATACAGAACTGATATTAAATGTAATTAATGATATTACAGAAGATTTAATGATTTTATAATGAGTTATATTAGATCCATGTGGCTGAATCATTAGATAATAATTAAATGAAGATTATTTGGGCTAATTTGAGCGGTTTTTTGATCACAACCAACACATTTTAACATTTCACTTAGTAGTATGGCCATAGGTTATTTCCAGAACATAAAAGAGAACATAATACATTTACAACATTCTAGTTCAGTCATAAAAATGGTGTCATGACCAGATTGAAGGTATAAATGGAAGAAGAGAGCATGTTGTTTTTGAAGGTGATAAATTATCACCACATGAACAACGTTCTATTTAATAAAATAAAAGGAATGGGGAAAGGGTGTGGGGTGATATAATATAACATTAGAATCATAATATTACAGTATATATAAAATACTGGATTTACAGAACAATTTGGATGAAGATAGATAGAGAGAGATCAAGAAAGGAACTTGAGCTTGAAAGGAAATTAAAGGAGAAGAGAGAGAGAAATTACCTTTAGAATCCTCCTCCTGAGATCCTCTTTAAGGAAGCTAGGCTTGGTATTGTGATGAGACCAGAAGCTTTAGGACGTGGGGGATGAGCTAGGGAAGGTGTTTGGGAATAATTTAGGGAAGTCTTGGAGCTTGAGAGGTGTGAGGAAAAGAGGGAGTGAAGGGTGGCTTTTATAGTGGAGGGGAGAGGGGTTTCCTTAATATAAAATTGATTAGTTTATTAATTTCACCTAAGACAAGGAATAGTGAGTCATGGATGACTAAGAATAGTAAATTAGACTTGGGAATTCGGGATTTGGTTGCTTACATCACTTGTGATGTCAGGAATAGTGGGTTTTATTTAAAATGTATTTATATGATAAATTAATGTATTCTACTATTCATCAAAAATTCATGTATCTCAGAAAAATCCCCAAATTTTACCCCAACCATATTTCGACGTGTAGAATTCAAAAATGAAGTCCATTTTTCAAAAATAATTTTATAAATATTATTAATTTAATTTTTAATTAAATTCATAATTTACATAAAAAACAGTTTTTAAAATTAAAACGGATTTTGCAGTTCTTTCAAAAATTACTTAGGTTCTTATAAACTTATCTAAAAACTATTAGACATTGATTAAATAATTTATGAATATATTTCAGGAAAATAAATATTCTTTTAAATTAATTAATTAATTATAATTAATTATTTATGACTTATAAAATACGAAAAATGTTTACTAAGGTCAAATTGTCACTTTCTAAGATGTCTAAATTTTATTTTATTATTCATAGGTAATGTTACTCTTATTTACTATTTATAAGGGTCATATTACTATTCATAAGGGTAGGTTACTATTCACCAAAAAAAAATTTTGTTTCATTGGACTCCAAAAACTATCTTGAACACAACCATGAATGTTGGATTTTTCAAATTCCAAACATAGGGGTGAAAAAATTATTTTTAAAGGTCACATATCACTTAGTAGTTCATTATTTTTTGTTTTTATGACATAGATATAAGAAGGGAATTTTCCATTGAAAAATATTGGGTCGTTACATTCTACCCCCCTTAAGAAATTTCGCCCCCGAAATTTCACTTTACACAAACAGGTGAGGGTACTTCTCCTTCATTGCCTCTTCCGGTTCCCAGGTTGCTTCCTCAAACTTTTGGTTCTTCCACAACACTTTGACAAGGCGGGTTGTCTTGTTGCGTATAACCTTATCACTTCGGTCCAGAATTTTTACCGGTTGCTCCTCATACGAGAGATCATCTTCCAGCTGTACCACCTCTGAGTTTAGTACATGTGAGGGGTCTGAAATGTACTTCCTCAGTAGTGATATGTGAAACACATCATGAACTTGAGCCATATTCGGTGGAAGTGCTAGACGATAGGCCACGGCTCCTATACGATCACGGATCTCAAAGGGGCCAATGTACCTTGGGCTTAGCTTCCCTTTCTTCCCAAATTGCATGACTCTCTTCCATGGAGATATTCGAAGGAATACTTTATCTCCAACGTCGAACTCCAAGTCCCTTCGACAATTGTCATCATAACTCTTTTTCCGACTTTGAGTAGCTTTGATATGTTTCTGGATGACTTGAACCTTCTCTGTCATCTCTTGAACAAGATCGGGACCAAGTAGCTTTCGTTCTCCAACTTCATCCCAACAGGTTGGAGTTCTACATCGCTTCCCATAAAGAGCTTCATACGGAGCCATCTGAATACTCGAGTGGAAGCTATTGTTGTATGAGAACTCAACCAATGGGAGATGCTGATCCTAACCACCTTTGAATTCAAGAGAGCAGGATCTTAGCATATCTTCAAGTGTCTGAATAGTCCTTTCAGACTGGCCATCAGTTTGGGGGTGATAGGCCATGCTGAAATTTAATTCAGTACTCAAAGCATGTTGAAGGATCCTCCAGAATTTAGAAGTGAACCATGGATCACGGTCAGAGAAAATTGAGAGAGGAACACCGTGAAATCTCACTACTTCCTTCACATATATCCTTGCAAGATGTTCAAGTGAGAGGTCTTCCCAAATAGGGATAAAATGGGCAGTCTTGGTGAGTCGGTCAACCACAACCCATATCGTATTATTTCCACTTGACGTTTTTGGGAGACCCATGACAAAGTCCATAGTAACATTTTCCCATTTCCACATGGGTATAGGCAATGGATGCATCATACCTTTGGACTTTTTCTGCTCATCTTTAACTTGCTGACATACCAAGAAACTTGTTATATATTCCGCAATCTCCTTCTTTATGTTATCCCACCAGAAGGGTTCTCGGAGAACACAATACATCTTTGTACTTCCAGGATGAATAGAGAAATTTGAGCTATGGGCGTTATCCAATAGCTCCTTCTTTATTCCGGGTGATGAAGGCACACAAAGTCGCGTTCCAAACTGAATCACATCGCCGTCGATATGGAACTCTTGCATCTTTCCTTCCTTTACTGCATTCACCCTGTTTTGTATCTTCATATCATCCCTTTGTGCTTCCTTAATCTTCTGTTGGATGGATGGATGCACAGTCATTTGGGCAAGGTAGGATGTATCCCCTGCCCTTACGATTCCCAAATCCATCCTTTGCATATCCAAGAAGATAGGGTCTTTCTCAATCCTCAACATGGATAGAGTAGGAGGTTCTTTCCTGCTTAGAGCATCAACTACCTTGTTCGCCTTTCCAGGATGATAGTGAATAGAGCAATCATAATCCTTGATTAGCTCTAACCATCTCCTTTGACACATGTTGAGCTCCTTTTGTGTGAATATATACTTTACTCTCTTGTGGTCGGTGTATATGTCACACTTCTCACCATAAAGGTAGTGCCGCCAGATTTTCAAGGCAAAAATCATGGCTTCCAGCTCTAGATCATGCGTCGGGTAGTTCTGCTCATGGATCTTCAACTTTCGTGAGGCGGAGGCTATCACATTGTCATTTTGCATGAGTACACAACCCAAGATTTTCATTAAATCGTCATTGTATATCACAAAACTTTCTCCACTTTTCGGTAGTGTGAGTACGGGTCTAGTGATTAGCCTTCTCTTTAGCTCCTTGAAGCTTCCCTCACATTCATCCTTCCAGACATACTTTACCCCTTTCCTTGTTAACATAGTTAGCATGCTTGACAATCGTGAGAAGTTTCTCACAAAACGTCGATAGTACCCAACTAATCCAAGAAAACTACGGATTTCTGTAACACTAGAGGGCCAGGGCCATTCCTTAATTGCCTTTGTCTTTGATGGGTCCACAGAAATTCCCTCTCTTGTGATCACATGTCCCATGAACGTGACTTGATTCATCCAAAAGTCACACTTGCTGAACATGGCGTACAACTTCTCCTTCTCAATGTCACCAACACAAGTCTTAGAAGTTCTTCATGTTCCTCCTTAATTTTGGAGTAAATGAGAATATAATATATAAACACTACCACAAATTTGTCGAGGTAATGTCTAAAGACTCTATTCATCAAAACCATGAAGATTGCAGGGGCATTAGTAAGTCCGAAGGGCATCACCAAAAACTCATAGTGCCCATACCTTGAACGGAAGGCATTCTTCTAAATATCTTCCTTCTTCACCTTTACTTGATGATATCCAGAACGAAGATCCACCTTTGAGAAGTATTTATCTCATCTTAACTGATCGAACAAGTCATCAATCCTTGGTAGAGGATACTTGTTCTTTATGGTGATCTTGTTGAGTTCCCGATAATCGATACACAGCAGCATGGTTCCATCCTTCTTCTCCACAAAGAGCACTGGCGCACCCCAAGGTGATGCACTAGGGCGTCTGAACCCTCTGTAAAGATGATCTTGCATCTGCTTATTTAAATCCTCCAGTTCGATAGGAGCCATCCTATATGGGCACTTTGAGATAGGACTAGCTTCAGGTATGAGTTCAATTGAGAACTCTACCTCACAGTCCGAGGGAATTCCGAGTAACTCTTTGGGAAATACATCGTCGTATTCCCTTACGATGGGAATTTCCTCAAGGTTGGAACCTTCCTTCGACTCAAACATTTGGTCGAGGTATGCTTCTTCATAGGGAATCATCACCCAAACCATTGAAGGATTTATCAAAGGAGATTCATGATCTTCCATGCATTTTTAGAGGAGCATGGGATGGTTCGGAATATGAAAATATATTTCCATTTCCTGACAGTTGATATGTGCTCTATATAACGAGAGCCAATCCATTCCCATTATAGCATCGAATTCCACCAAGGGAAGTATTACGAGATTTGCCGGAAGAATCTTCCCACATATGTCAACAGTAGAAGAATCACACACTTGGGTTGCAATGATTGCACCACTTGGTGTTTTTATAGATATCTCTACTTCAAGGTTTCGGGGCTTCGATTCTATTGTTCTAGCAAACTTGAAAGATATAAAGGAATGCGTAGAACCAGAATCAAATAAGACTTTTTCCATTCTTGAGTGAATAGGAAGTGTACCTTGTATGACTTCATTATCATGTTCCACATCCGTAGTAGTGATGGCATAAGGCTTCCCTTGTTCCATTGGCTTTGGTGCTTGTTGGCGATGATTACCCTCGAGAGATCGAGGTTTAGTGCACTGGTTTGAATAGTGCCCTAGCTCCTTACATTTGTAGCATTGAACCACGAGTGGTTCTCTCCTTTCATCGGATACATTATCCTTCCTTTTCTTGTATCTTCGACACTCGTGAGCTAGGTGTCCTTCTTTCCCACGCTTGAAGCATTTCCCCGTCCCTTTGAGGCAATTCCATTGTGAAACATCCCACATTTTTGGAAAGTGGGTCGTTGTGTTTTCTTCCCATCTTTATCACTAGATCCACCAGCTTGAAACTCCATCTTTCTTTTCTTATCACCATAGCCATGGGACCATTCTCAAAACTCCATCTCCACCTTGAGATCACACCGAACAACTTCTTCATAACTCCCAAAGTCTCTAATTGCAAGAGCTTTTCGAGGATGTGGTTTTAATCCACTAAAGAATCTATCAATTTTTCTATCATTGTTGATAAAAAAACCCGAAGCATACCTTGCGAGCCTTGTGAAATTTGCTTCATAGGTTGTGACAGATTCTCCTTATTTTTTCTTGAGCTCTATGAATTCTCTCTCCATCTTCGTGCGAAGAGTTTGTGGGAAGTACTTATTAAGAATCATTATCTTAAAGTCTTCCCATTCCATCTCTTCAATTTCATCCCTTGGCTTGGTGTTCTTAATCAAATCCCACCATTGATCAGATTCTCCGTCTAGATGATAAACGGCTAGAGTCACCTTCTCCGTCTCAGAACATTGAAGGACAGAAAATATCTTCTCCATGGAGTTGACCCGCTGTTCCGCAACTAGTGGATCAAAAGATCCACAAAACATCGGTGGTTGTTGCCGCATAAAACATTTGATAGCTAGCTGCTCCCTCTTTGGTGAAGGAGGAAGTTCCCCATTATTATGGTTATTATTCATAACCCGAGATAACTGGGTAAGAATCACCATGATGTTTTGAACTCCACCTCCAAAATCATTTGGGATGTCGTTCGGGCAATCGTTGCATTGGCCTTCGCAAGAGTTGTTGGCCTGATTTCTCCTGGTTCCCACCATTTTCTAAAATAGAAAAGGTTATAACAAAACATAAGTAAAAAAGTCATGAATAACTTATCCTTTTAAACAATTATACCAAAAACATAACATATGGGATCTCTTGGTAAATATCCTTGTGTGCATATTTGTACTTAGTCTCAGGCTAGAGATTTTCTTTATGGTTAACTAATCCTAATTCCCAAATTAACTAAACCTTTCCTATGATACCAACTATAGCGACCCAACCTTTTCTTATACTAATATTACATCATTTCAAAGATTTTATTACACATGGAGGATCCAGAGGTTTAGTGTCTTGGGAAAACTAGGACTACACATAACAAGTACAACATCAAGCATAAAAATTCATTTAATCTCTTCTTCTAGAGCTTCATAGTAGCACTTGTCATCTCTTTAGTACATGCAGCAACCTGAGGATATACATCAAAAGGGGTGAGCTAAATGCCCAGTAAGAGGATAGATAAGAACAATATAGCATGGGGTGAGCATAATCATGAAGAAGATCTTGAACATGAGAGGAGCATAAAAAATAAACTTGAAATGTGGGAAAGCATAAAAATGAAACATCATGTCTTAGTGGTTAACAACCACACATACTTGTGAACAATGCTAGCATCATGTTCACGAATAATTTCACATTTATTCATGAGACTCATCACTTTACCCAATGCATTGGAGCGCTATATAATTCCGGGTGCACCCGTCACATTTAAACATTCATATTGTGCTATATAATTCTGGGCGCACCCGTCACATCATAACATTATCATTATCATGCTTGCCACATAGAACACATATCAAAAATGTACATAAATAACCCATGGAAAGGAATGGGTTTCATCTCATAATAACACATTCATAAGCTTTGGGTTCCCAAAAGATACAGGGAACAACATACTTGATAGAAAAACCATCAACCTTGAATGAGAGGTAAAAGGTGAGATCTTGAAAGAAGAGTTCTTTTGGAAAACATTTTGATGGACATAAAAACCAGTGACAAACATTTATATCACAGAAAATTCAATTAAATGATGAACAAATGTTCTTTGAATAGTAACCACATCAAAAATGGAGTGACAGAGGGAGAACCCGAAGGAAGAAAATTGGGTTGGAGATTTCCCCTTACCTTGTACTCGAATGCCTCCTTCTCTTTAATGTCCTGTATAATGACCTTATATTCATTAATTAGAAATTCCAGAACCTTTTATACATTAATAGGGTTCATTCTGGTTTCAGTATTTCATATTATTTTCCTTTGGATGACTTATAGAGTTTAAAAACATTGATCGGAAATGTTCGTTTTCATGGTTTTCTTGAGCGGTCCACTTGTATTCTTAATTTGATGTTTGGGTAGATCATGGGTAAACATCCAGAACTGATATTAAATTTAATTAATTATATTATATAAGCTTGAATGATTTTATAATGAGTTATATTAGATCCATGTGGCCGAATCATTAGATAAGAATTAAATGAAGATTATTTGGGCTAATTTGAGCGGTTTTGGATCACAACGAACTCATTTTGGCTTTTAACTTAGTAGTATGGCCATAGGTTATTTCCAGAACATAAAATAGAACATAATACATATAAAACATTCTGGTTCAACCATAAAAATGGTTTCATGACCCGATTGATGGTATAAATGGAAGAAGAGAGCATGTTGTTTTTGAAGGTGATAAATTATCACCACATGAAAAAACGTTCTCTTTAATAAAATAAAAAGAAGGGGGAAAGGGTGTGGGGTGATATAATATAACATTAGAATCATAATATTACAGTATATATAAAATACAGGATTTACAAAACAATTTGGATGAAGATAGATATAGAGAGATCAGGAAAGGAACATGAGCTTGAAAGGAAATTAAAGAAGAAGAGAGAGAGAAATTACCTTTAGAATCCTCCTCTTGAGATCCTCTTTAAGGAAGATAGGCTTGGTCTTTTGATAAGACCAGAAGCTTTTGGACGTGGGGGATGAGCTAGGGAAGGTGTTTGGGCAGAATTTAGAGAAGGCTTGGAGCTTGAGAGGTGTGAGGAAAAGAGGGAGTGAATGGTGGCTTTTATAGTGGAGGGGAGAGGGGTTTCCTTAATATAAAATTGATTAGTTTACTAATTTCACCTAATACAAGGAATAGTGAGTCTTGGATGACTAAGAATAGTAAATTAGACTTTTTAATTCTGGATTTGGGTGCTTACATCACTTGTGATGTCAGGAATAGCGGGTTTTAATAAAAATGTATTTATATGATAAATTAATGTATTCTACTATTCATCAAAAATTCATGTATCTCAGAAAAATCCCAAAATTTTACCCCAACCATTTTTCGACGTGTAGAATCCAAAAATGAAGTACATTTTTCAAAAACAATTTTCTAAATATTATTAATTTAATATTTAATTAAAATCATAATTTACTTAAAAAAGCAGTTTTTAAAATTAAAACTAATTTTGCAGTTCTTTCAAAAATTTCTTAGGGTCTTATAAAATTATCAAAAAACTATTAGACATTGATTCAATAATTTATGAATATATTTCAGGAAAATAAATATTCTTTTAAATTAATTATTTAATTATAATTAAATATTTATGACTTATAAAATACCAAAAATGTTTTCTAAGGTCAAATTGTCACTTTCTAATATGTCTAAATTTTATTTTATTATTCATAGGTAATGTTACTCTTATTTACTATTTATAAGAGTCATATTACTATTCATAAGGGTAGGTTACTATTCATATGGGTAGGTTACTATTCAACAAAAATTATTTTTGTTTCATTGGACTCCAAAAACTATCTTGAACACAACCGTGAATGTTGGATTTTTAAAATTCCAAACATAGGGGTGATAAAATTATGATTAAATGTCACATATCACTTACTAGTTCATTATTTTGTGTTTTTATGACATAGATATAATAAGGGAATTTTCCATTGAAAAACTTTGGGTCGTTACAGTCAAACTCATCTCATTTCATTAAAGCATTATTTTTACCTTAAACTACACTAATTACCTTTAATCGCGATTAAGAACTTAAGAGTTACCATTCCCCAAAAAATTATTTTAATTTCATTGGACCACATTTTACTTCTTAATGAAAACCATGTATGTCAGATTTTTGAAATTTAATAAACAGAAGTGGTAAAATTTCATTTAAACGAAAAATCAGTTTTTATAAGTACCACTTAGTGGATTCACTATTCATCAAAAATTGAAGTTTTTCAGAAAAATACCAAAAATTCACCCTAAGATATATTTGATATTAAGAATTCAAAAATGAAGTCTATTTTAAAAAATTCAAAACATATAAGTCACATGAATTAATTTAATAATTAATTCCCGCTCTCATGACAAATAGCGTGTTTTTATGAAACAATAACTATCAAAAGATTGACACCAGTTTAAGTCCAATTTCAAAGTGAAATTGATTCCAATGACCACCATTGGATTAAATGGTAAAAATATATTCTAATTTCACTTCAAAACCAATTCAAAAGATAATCTAATCATATAAATAAATTAGATAAAAAAGTAGTTTTGATGTAAAATGCAGTATTTTTCACTATTCATTAAAAAATGAACATTGTCTGAAAAATACCAAAAATTAACACAAAGTAAATTTTGATGTCCCATTCATAAAGAATAAGTTTATTTTGACAAAAATATCTTATAAAATTGTCAAAAGATAGATTTAAAAACGGTTTTCCATCAAAAGGCAGTAAAATAATCTTTTAAAAATATTAGTGTATTCCATCCTTAAGATTGGATTTATTTTCATTTTAAGCCTCTAAAACACTGTCTAATTCATTAGTAGACATATATAAAAATATCTATTACTCATTAATTACTTTGGATGTTACAATTTGTGACATGACTTCCACGTATATCCATGGGTCATGATTCTATCTAGGTGATCATCGACTGACTCACCAAGTCGGTCCACATCCTATCGATCAATGAGTAGGGTTTAATAGATAACATGGGATGACTTTATATGCATGAGATTGTGCAGCTACATGGATTACTCTATATTATTGTCTCTGATTGTGATGCACGTTACACTTCACGGATATAGAAGGGGTTGCAGGAGGCTTTCAGGATGCAACTTCGTTTGAGTACCACAATCCATCCTCAGACGGATGGCTAGACTGATTAGACCCTAAAGACCCTCGAGGTCATGCTGTGTTCTGGAATCCTCAACTTCATTTGTAGTTGGGAGGATCAATTTCCTTTGGTGGAGTTTTCATACAACAACAACTACCACTCGACCATTGGGATGGCACATTATGAGGCTCTGTACGACCGACCTCACTGATCACCTTTGTGTTGGACTGAACCAATGGAGTCAACACTCAGGGGACCATAGATGGTATGCGAAACCATAGAGAAGGTTCATATTATCCTGGAGTGGATGAAGACTACACAAAGTAGGAATGAGTCTTTGTCCAACAGGAGACGGAGACCTCTGGAGTTCGAGGATGGTGACCATGTCTTTCTCAGGGTCTCACCTTGACGAGGTTTTTAGAGATTTTTCTGGGGTAGAAAGTTATCTCTAAGGTTCATCAGACCCTTTCAGGTTCATAACAGAGTTGGCAAGGTGGATTTCTATTTAGCTCTTTATCCTCAGCTGCACCGGGTGCACGACGTCTTCCATGTATCCCAGCTTAGGAGATATATGCATGACCCATCTCATGTCATCAACCACGGAAAGCTAGACATCAATGATGGGGCGACGTTTATGGAGGTTCCAATAGAGATTGAGGATATACAAGAGTGGGTCTTCATGGGTGGTCGATACCTTTAGTGTATGTACGTTGGCGTCACGGGAACCTCCAAGAGAGAAGGTGGGAGCAGGAGGCTCAGATTCGTGCTCAGTACCCCCACTTGTATTCTTAGTTTTTTGGATGTGGATTTCGGGGACACAAAGCCCTTATGTGGGGAGAACGTAAGGACCCAAAAATTCCATGTAATTGTTTTTAAATTATATGGAAATATTTGAGTCTGAAGTTTCTGACGGTACATGAATCCAAGGCCTAGAGGTCCCAAAATGTTTTTCTGAATTTTTTTAAATACTTTCAGTTAGCGTGTGAGTGGGTTTTTGTATCTTTTTAACTGGTGCTCTGAATTGAAATCTGAGGGCACTGTGGATCTCGTAGCATGAGTATTCTCTTAAGGAGACCTTCACTTTGACCACAGTTGGTCACAGGTGGTTTTTATATTTCAGGCTTTTCGTGGGAGAAAATAAAATAAAATAGATTTATTTTATTTTTGAATTTTAATCCTCCAAATTTGAATTTTGTGATAGGGACCTCCTGACCCCTTGAACTCCCTCTTTAATGAAGGAGGTTACTCTTGGTTTTTTTTCAATTAATTGTGCCAACTTCAAAATTAATTAATGTTCCAACCCTTTTTAAATTAAAAAAACATTATTTAATAAGTGGTCTATATTTTTTGAATTTGGGGTGTGTTGGAAAAGGGAGACTTGGGGAGTGATTTGGAGAAACACTTCCTCTAAATGATGTGCATTTCTCTAGTGAAAACTCCAACAAATGATCTCTAACGAGGAACGCCTTCAATGAAAAAGAACTGACGTCTATCATTCACTCTCCTACCCAATGTCAACAAATCTTTGATGTAGGGATTATTTCTTTTTTATACCCCATACCCATTCATGTCATTCTTCTTGATTCAAAAACAACTATGCTGCTTGCTACCATTTTAACGTAGAGAGTGCGGGCCAAACGAACATGGCCCGACCTCTCTGCAACCATTGTGGATTTCAGTGTTCTTTGCGGCTCATTTTCGGGTTTCGAAATGTCCAACCGTGGTGGTCTTGAATCCATGGCGATGTCCCGACATGAGTATGGGAGTATATGAAATGATGAACATGACACAGGGGCACGACAAAGTGCCCGAGGAACGTCACCAGCTACTAGTGTCGGCGACCGGCACCGGGAGGGCTCGGGAGTGGCAGCCGACACTCCAGCCGGCCGCGACGGCGGTTGCAGCGTGACCTCATCACTGGGGAAAGGCCGTAATCTGTCAACCACAGCGGAGAAAGGGTGGCGGTCGGTGCTCGGTCAGCAGCGTGAAGGGGCTGGCGGAACACGTCCGCCCCGCTGGGCGTGTAGGGGCCACGACTGTGAAGGAGGGGTGGCCGACATGCTGTCAGCCACTGGTGGTGGTGCGGCACGCGACCACTCCGCGCTGGTGGGCTAGCCGTCCGGCCAGTCGGGGTGCCAAGCGGGACTTCGGGTCCCACGTGCTAGCTGTCAATGCCACGTGGTGCCGGTCGGTCAGCCACCCAAACCAAACGACCCAACAGTTTGGGGTACCCAGGGGGCGCCTCCCTCTTGGGTGGCGCTAGGGCGGACCCCACCACAGGACCACCCGACCGTGGGCCACAGTGGGCCCCCCAGATGGTCAGGCCGCTCTGCCAGGCCTGTTCATGCCGGTGGGCCGGGCCGGACCCAGTGGGCTGGGTTGGACCTAGGGTATGATCCACGATGGGCTGGGTCGACCCAAACTGGGTCGGGTTAGCCCGACTAGGTCGGACCGGACCTGGACCATCTTCGACCGTTTTTACTCATTCAGCTATAAGTTGACCTACGAGTGTATGTATGATGAACTGTATGCATTTCTAGAAAACATGGAATGAGATGGTCCATTTTTTATACCCAAAATGAGTTTTGGATAATGTTGGGGTATGACTGGGTTGGATCGAACACGAATCCAATCAGCCCCTCGGGACTAAAAGGCCAATAACTTATAGACTGGGCGTCTGATTGATGCACCGTCTATTGCATTGGGACCCCTTTTATGTAGTGATCCTCTGGGATAAATCTTCGTGGGAATGTGTGGATGTTTGAGGATCGACATGTGGATTGAGGAGCGTACACTCCCAGAATCAAGAGAGCTTAGTGCGGGAACCCTATGGCTGGCTGTAACAGGATAAAGGGATCCTACATGGGTCGGTGCTTCGGGATCCTACATGGGTCTGTGTTCCAGGATCCCACATGGATCCACTCTAGGAATCCACTTGGGACTACTCTAGGATCCTTCGTGGGTCTACTATACTTGGATCCTACTTGGGTATGATGATTTAGGATCATACGTGGGTCTGCCTCTCAATAGAGTAAGATGATTCAGTAGTTACATCTAATCATCATGACTACCGTACCTAAGTTATACCTTGTGTGAGATCAGTTCTAATATTTTTGGAGAAACCATTTTGGTTCTTCTCTGTGTGGTGTTACATAAGAGGTACTCACCCGTGTGGTGTTACCTTTGTGTTACTTCTTCCTTTGTGGACAGTTGTGCTTTTGGCTCAGGAGATGGAGCTCTGTGTAATTTTGACAACTTAGGTATATGTATGGGCATACACCTAAGTAAGGATGGTTGTTATTCGTACCATTTGATTGTGCTATTACTTTTTTGGTTTAACCTTTGAGGATTTTTTTAGACCTTCAAGGGTATCGAGGTCCCTACTGAGTATCGTTATACTCACCCCTTCACGGGCTACGCCTGCACCTTGTTGTGTTTGGTGCAGACGAAGGACATCGTTGACTAAGGATGAGGGTACTGGGACTCGATGTAGCTCAGAGGTAGACTTTAGGTGACACATACCACAGAGACGACTATTTGAGATCTGTACCTACCCTTTCGGTAGGATCCTTGGTAGGTTCTCACAAGAGTTGTTTTCAGTTATACTTGTACATTTCACATTACTTGTACATTCCAGTTTTACTTGTACCTATCTTTTTGGCTTGTATTCTGGCCCCCTTTACATTCTGTACACACATTGTTTACATTATCGGTTACTTTGTGCTTGTATCCTACTATGTGCTTAGTTTTATGATTTAAAAGGTTAAAATGGAAATGCCTTCTTGATTTTTAGAGAAGACGCCTTTTGGTGCTCGTCGCCAGCCCAGGCCTATAAAAGGCGGGCTTGGGGGTAGTCACGACTCGGGCCTTGGGGGATCTGTCATGACATATTTGGGCAGAATATTGGCAAGGAATGAGGCTTGAGTGTAGTGAAAAGAAGATGGAGTGAGGGGGTTTTATAGTGGAAGAGGGGAGGGATTTCATAATATTATAATCATTAATTTTTTATTTCATCCCAAGAAATGAAATAGTAAGTATTCTGTGACCAAGAATAATAATAAAAGCATTTTAATATGATATTGTGTGCTTACACCACTTGTGATGTCAAGAATAGGTGATTTGGACTATAATGTATTAATACTGTAAATTAATGTATTTTACTATTCAAACAAATTCTCGTATTTCAGAAAAATCTCAAAACATAACCCTAAAAATTTAACGACTGGTAAAATACAAAAAAGAATTCCATTTTTTCAAAAATAATTTTCTAAATATAATTAATTTAATATTTAATTATACTCATAATTTATTATTAAAAAATGGTTTTAAATCATTCATTTAATGATTCTAAAATATAGGTACATCATACGTTCAATTGAAAATTATTTTTATACTACCATAGGTAAAGGTAATATTCACTAGGGTATATCACTATTCATAATGGTATGTTTCTATTCATACTGGTAGGTTACTATTAAACAAAAAAATTATGTTTTTCTTATCGGAATCCAACTAACTTACTGATTGCAACCGTGTATGTCATATTTTCAAAATTCAAAACGAAGAAGTGGACAAATTATGTTTAAACGTAACACAGCACTTAGTAGTTCATTATGTACAGTTTTCAAGTGATTTTATGACATATTTATAAGAAGGTAATTTCCATTGAAGTCATTTGGTCGTTACATGCTACACATGAAAAATGCCGGCAAAATGATTTTTCCATCCAATTTCAAAATTGGTAACAAAAATTATTTATGGTTTAAAATATATAATCAATTTATTAGTTGTTATATTTATAATTGTTTTAAAAAAATTAGTTATATCAACATGGTAATAAAATTAAAAATTGATTCTGTGTATTGAGTATCTAGCCAAACAAAATGGTTAAATCATATAACGCATATGTGGTGAATGGTTTTTGATTTCATATAGGTGCATATAGGGAATAAAAAAATGAATAGTGGTGTTTTCCAGAGAGGATATCATTATAGAATAATTGATGTTGACTCTTGTGGAATGCTAGGAGAAATTATTGAACTGTGTTATCTGGACCATAATTACATAATGATGTTTAAATTATAGTGGTTGGATACTGAGAGAGGCATGTGTGTTCATCCGAGTAATGGAATCATTGCTATTAAATATAAAAACATTTCTTGCAGTAAATGAACCATTTTTATTAGATCATCCAGAAAATCCAATCTTATTATGAAACTTATTGTGCAACATTAAGAGAGATGAGAGACTGTTAGAACATAATAAAACTACAATCTATGTAAAATATCTTTATTTAATGTAAATGTGGTTCTTCTGAAGTGCAAGAAATTGATATTTTTCAAGAGACTAATTCAAAATAATCTTTTGCATGAAGAGACATAAATATAGTTAATGGCGGCCCATAGTTAAGGGTCGATCATGCTGATGATGTTATTGATGTAACAAATGAATTTGAAATGACAAGAGAAGATGAAACAAAAACACCTAAAGAAATTGATGATTCTGAGGAGGAATATGAAGATATTGACATCATCATATACGAAGATGAGGATAGAGATGAATATTGACATAGTTAAATGCTGGTTATAATCATATATAATATATATCTATATATATTAGTTGTTTTAAACTATTTTCTAACAATATTAATTTCATGTTTTAGTTGGAATCATTTCTATTTCCTGTGTTCGAGGGTTATGATCTACCTAGTGACATGCAGGATATTAGATCATCTGACACACAGAATACAGGTGGTGCTATGAGGAATCTGAGGGGTCGTGGTCTTGCGAGGTTAATGATTCCAGGCCCTATACACTAGCAACGTCCACGTGTTTGATTTGATCTATGCATGCAGAGTTATATTTACATGTTTATTTTATTTAGTTTTCATTAATTATCATAAATTTATTTTTATAGTAACTTCTTGATTATTCTTTATTTTTTTCACATCATTTCACATATACCTATTAGACCAGGGAGTACTATATTGCAAAATTATGTTTATAGAGTGTGGGTTCCATGGGATCATTTTCCCATAGATGTTTAGAACCACATGTTTGATCATTTATTGATACGTAAATATACAATACTTATTTTGAAATTTTTTTAATTAGTAATTAGATATTATTAAGTTGTTTGTATGGTATATTGTATCCCATCAACGATAGAATTTGTGACACTATTTATAAGGAATGTGAGGGTTGTATGTGTGATCATTTCTATTAGTTTTTCCTCATTTTTAGGAGAAAACAATGATGAAAATAGGAGTCACATATCTTGATGAGTTTTTTGTGCCCACCATTTAGATTACATTTCATATTAGGTTTGGTATGGATTATGTTCACACTTTATGGGTGGTCTTTTTTAGTGGAGATCATTAATAGGGTGATAAAACTAGTAGATATAGGAGGTGACACATCAAGCTGGTTGTCATACACTCAGTACACATAAGGAAGATATGTTAGGTACCTTTTAAAATTTATTTATATAACAGTAAATGTAAAATGTTTATTTTATATTCATATTGGTAGTCAAACAACCTAATATTATAGAGTTCAATGTTTATAGGAGGATTTATAGAAATTCTATCTCTATAGATATAAGGGTTGATCGCTAGTGTTAGATTGTGGTCAGTATATTTCATTTTTGAGTTTTTTAATTAACTGCAAAAAATTTTTTAACTGTTTTAATGTTAATTTGAAGTTAAAGGAGTCATATGAGGTTGCGAAGTCTCAGAAAAGGACTGAGAGTTAGGCTAATACTAAGGATCAGACCATTGCAGTTGGATTTGATGAGGTAACATGGATTCAAGCGACTTAGTATGCCCTCGAGAAAAGTGAGTTGTTGGTATCAGATCTCGATTAACCCATGTCAATTATTATGGTACTGCTATGATGTCTGCGTGAAAGTCGAGAGGTGATCATAGAGATTCATCATCATCTTCTGCATAGTGTGAGGAGAAGCTGTGAGCTCAGAGTGAGCTTATTGAAAGCCTGCATAGGGAGTAGGAAGAGCTCTATCAACAACACCAATAGAAACAAGACGAGATGCAATGATAGTAGTAGTTGTAGCACCAGTAGATGATGAAGTATATGTGATGTCTGAATCATGGTTTAGGGGTGAAGTTACATCCAACATCTCCTCTTGCTCCTCTAGAAGACCATCCACATAGTGATGAATATAATTTTTATGGTACAACATTTGAACATAATTTTTTTTTTCATAATGTATATTTACATTTCTTTATAGTGCTTATTTTATATTGTTGGGAATATTATGTTTATTATTATTATTTATTTATTTTGTTACTTATTATTTTATTACATTAGTATATATTAAAATTTCCCTATATTTATTATTTTATTATCATTATTCTTTTATTATTATTTTTTTTACTTTTAAATTTTTGCAAATATTTTTTTTATTTTATAAATTATTTTTATTAATAATATTATTATTAATTTTAATAATTTTATTTTACTGTTATTATTTTTATTATTATATAATATTATCTTATTCATATTATTTTATTAATATAATTATTAATATTTTTTAAAACTTTTTTAATAATAGTTTTTTTATTTTTTATAGTTTATTGATGGGTCATTGCAATAGTGTTTTTTAAAATCTTGGAGAATCTATTTTTAATGGGAAAACATCCCATTCTAAGAATTGTTTTTTGTGACTGATTGTTGCAAAAAAATTCATTTTTCAATGTTGTTTTCTACAACATGGAATTTTCCACCGGACCCCATCGAAAATACCTCATCAAAAATAACTCAATTTATAGTAGAATCATAATGGAACCCCGCTTGGGTTCACTAGTGAATAAAACAACACCAAAGATCTTATACCTTGAAGGTATTATGGTCCTTGATCAAATCCCCCCTATAATCCCAAGAGTTATTCTTCTAATAGAGTGATGTTGGTCCCCCAATCATTGAACAATCATCCATGACATAGGCATTAAAACCCATGATTTCAACAATTTTCCCCATGTCTGTGAGCTATCAAGAATTAATTAGTTGTTTAAGACATCATATCTAATTCACATTTTCAAGACTCTAAACAGAATATAATTTATATCAGAACAATTTGTGGATTGATTTTAGTTACGACATTATTCATATAGACACATAGGTCTCTAATATTGAGTACAACTAGGTGATAATTATAAACTAACCCTTCCACATAAATGATATTCATCGGTGTGGGGAGCCTTTATACAAACTATGCATGATATGATTTTGGAAATCACATGATATATAGTAATTCCTCAATCTTGAATCATTTACCCATATATAGTGTTCATCAAAATTCACCACTCCATGAATTTTTCCAAGACATTTTAACAACTCATTGTTGACCATTTACCCAAACCTACTATTTCCCAGATGAGAGTTTCATGAAAACACAGTACTGGATAATGTACCTTTTTGAAGTAATTTTTTCACTTGGTATAAAGTAAATTTGGGTCCCTGATAATATAAACTCCGGCTTAATTTTATCATCCCCCTCAATTTTCATTCCCTCCCAAATTTAATAATAACCATAACTTCATATTCATTTAGGTAATAAATGTACTTCCATTTCCCTTATTGAATATTTTTTTTTTCAAAAAATACCCAATGTGTACATAATCCAAAGCATTGTGGGGACCTTCCTTATGTTGTTTTTTAAAGTCTTTAGTGGAGGATGATCATTAATTTGCCTCCAAAATTCCACAAATCTCTTATTAAAAAATATTTCTTTGAATATATCAATAATTTTAAAATTCATTGAACTGTATTTCAAAAAAACAATCTATTTAAAAAAGTTAATATTATGAAATGATTCTTAATATCAATGTGTATATATTTTGAATGTTGGATAAGATTGTATGAATGATCAATTTTACTCAAATTATTATATATTATCATCAATGGTTTTATAACATCAATAATAAAATATTCTAATTACACATTTATCCCCAATATTTTAGTACATTCCTGTATAACAGTGACATGTTTTGTATCTTTAATGAACTATGAAATCGAACATTATTTCATAATATGAACACTAATACATCATATTTCATGGAAAATGTACCTATAGAAGATAATTTTTTTATCATTCCAATCTCCAACCCATTCAAGATCAGTAAAACTGATAAAGTTTATTTAATCAATTTTATTTTATAACAAACCATTTAATGATTTTTCCTTTAAAAATCACAGAATTATATTTTATTACCAAAAATGAGATTATTTTTTATCACACTAATATATAGAAAACAATGTCACTTATTAAAAAATATTTGGTATTGAGGAAATGAGAATAGTTGAAATCCTATTATATTCTAAAAATAATTTTATTTAATAGTTTTTATGGTTCCATATTTACTCAAATTCATTCTCATTGAAATTGAATTTTGTTTTTTTTCATTCATTTCAAAAATCATCAAAAATTCCCTTGAATAAATTTATTATGGTATGAAAATTTATTTTTCATTTCTTTGAAACTGTAAACCTAGGAATATTGTGAATTTTACTTACATTAAATCACCCAATTTATTCTTCATTTCATCAAAATAGAATTTTATAATTATTTTCTTCATTCCAGGTAAAAAATTTATCACCGCCATAAAGAATTTATATTTTGGTTTTAATGTCATCATCATTCAAAAATATTATTCTATTGACATTTCAATTAGAAAAATCCATCATTATCAAAAAAAATCTTGTTTGGAATACCCATAATCTGGTTATTGTTTCAACACATATAAGCCTTTAATAAATTTACGAACCCATATTCCATAATTATCAAGTAGAATCCCACAGGGTTTCTCAATGAAATCTTATTCTTCAATCTCAACAATTATAAATTCTAATATTTCATTCTTATGAAATAATTATAATTTTTATTTACAGCAACTACTAAATACATTTTAATAGTTTCTAATCATGAAATGAGGGTAATGGATTCTTCAAAATCAACACATTTCACATGTGGATACATTTTTTGAACGATTCATACCATATTTTTTAAATCTTCTCCATGTTCATTACAGTTTTTAATATACACCAATTTATGTATAACAAAATTTTTATTCTCTTGAATTGCATCCAATTCGCAAGTGTCTTTTTTTTCAATCTAATCCAAATTTTCTTTCATTAAATCATCCCACTATTTATAGTCAAATATTTTCTATAAGTTGTTGTATAGAATGATAACTAGAATATGAATTCATCATATGTTCCCTACGTGCCTACCATTTTTTAAAATTACCAACCTGTTACTTCTGATCTTCCCTCAGAGGATCCTCTGCCTCCAACTTTTGTGATGGAGAATGGCCTCATTTCTCCCTACACTACTCATGATTTAGGGCTCAGGATGTTGGACCCGATTGATGTTGTGTTTGGATCCTTTGGGGGGGCTTCCTCGGCCACCCCAGTCAGAGTATCCCTAGTCTCCGTCAAGGTCTACCCTATTAGAATAACTCTTTTGTATTTATTTAATATTATAATAATTTTATATTAAGGGATAAAATTATCAATATGTGGACTTTGACAGTTAATTAAGTAACCACCCATATAACTGTTTTATGCCTATTTAAAGGGTCCAGTACTTTCCAATTAAGTCTCAATCAAGTTTTTGTATGTTCCATCAATCATGTTCTGGTACGTTCTCATACCATACATGAGCATGTCATTGAAATGAAAAATATTACAGTAAGACTAATGTCTTTTGGAATGGAAGTGAATGAATGTTTCCATATAAATTTCATCCTAAACTCATTACTGTCTGAGAATGGACCATTCCAAATGAACTAAAGCACTGTGAAAGATAAATGAAATGAGCATGAATTGAACAGTATGTTAGTTCATGAGGAAACTCGTTTAAATAGTCATGTTATCCACTCTGTCCATTATGTGCATCATCAAGGAGGAAAGAAGCATGGAATACAGAATCATTGAAATGGAAAGAGACCATTGAAGGTTAATGAGTCTTTTAGAAAGACCAATAAAAACACAAATATAGATAAAGGCCGTTTCAATTGGAAAGTAGGACATTTCCAAAAGGATTGTGTAAAACGAAAGGATTAGTTTGAAATGAAATGTAAGATAAATCCTTATACATGTTATGAATCAAACATACCTGAAGTTTCACATAAAACATGGTGGATTGATTTAGGTTGTTTGAATCATGTTTCTGATACAACTATGGGATTCCTTTAAACCCAAATAACAAGCCCAACATGAAGGTTTATCATTATGGGAAATAGAGTGAAGTTTCCAGTTGAATTTTTTGGTTCTTATCGTTTAAACTATGATAGTGGATAGAGTTTTCAATTATGTGAAACCATTTATATACGTAGTATATCTAGTAATTTGGTTAATTTGTAGACACATGATGTTGTTGGATACTTTTATAAATTTAGGAAAGAATATTTCACTTTCTTTAAGAATACAAAAACTATTTGATCTAGTTTCTTGTAAGGTTGTTTATATAAACTGAATATTGATAATATGTGTGAAGAAACACATCAAACCGTGTGTCATAATTCTGGTACTAAATGTGGTTTAGTAAATTAGAAGTCATCTTATTTATGTCCTAATCGTTTTCGTCATATTTCCAAAGAATGACTAGAGATGTTGATTATGTTTGAAATACTGACAAAATTGGATTTTTCCGACCTAAAAATTTGTGTGGATTGTATTAAAGGAAAACAAAAAAAAACACACAATGAACGGTTTCATAAGAAGTACTCAAGGCCTTGTGATCATACATATAGGTATATGTGGACCTTTTGATGTCAATTATTTTGGCGAAGAAAAAAAAAATTTATCGCCTCTATTGAAGATTTTTCACGTTATGTATATGTATATTTATTGCATGAGAAATCTCAAGCAATAAATTCCATGGAAATTAATGTAAATGACATTTAGAGGAAATTATACAAAAAGTTTAAGGTCATTAGGTCGAATAGGGGTGGTGAATATGATGGAAAATTTGATAAATTCGGACAATACCATAGTCCATTGGAAAAGCTTCTAGAATGTCATGGAATATATGCATAACACACTCAGCTGGGTACACCATAAAAAAATGGTGTAGCAGAAAGGAGTAATAGAACATTAATGGATATGATAAGGAATATGTTAAGTAATTCTTCTATACCCTTATATTTGAGGATATATGCTTCAAAAACTGCTAGGTATTTACTGAATAGGGTTCCTAGAAAAGCAGTTCTAATGACTCCTTTGTATCATTGGACAGCTAGGAAAACCAATTTAATACACCTACCTCTATGGGGTTGTCCGGAAGGAATAAAAGCATATAATCTACACCAAAGAAAACTGTATGCATGAACAATCAGTCTACATTTAAATGGTTATACATATAAATAAAAGGTGTATAGATTTTATTATTTTAACAATATTATGAGAGTTGTTGAAAAATGAAATGATAAATTTATCGAGAATGGTGAATCGAGTGGGAGTGATGTTCCAAAAAATTTGGAAATTAAAGAAGATATAATTTCAGTTACATTTTGTTGTATTCCAACATCACATGTTTTTGTTCCATAAATTATTACAACACAAAATAATCATGTAGAACCAAAAATGAATATTTCCCAAACTCACAATGATGAAATGGATGAAGAACCATAAGAAATAGTGATAAGAATATCCCAAAGGGAAACAAGGTCAGCAATTTCTTACATCTATATGGTATATCTTCATGAAATATAAAATGATATTGGCATTTATAATGATCCAATATCATATTCTCAATCCATCAATGTGACAATTCGGATAAATGTTTAGATGTCATGATATGTGATTTTAATTCCATGGTCCAAAATAATGTGTGGGACCATATGGAATTTCATGAAGGATGCAAGAGAGTTTGGTGTAAATGGGTCTTTATAACCAAATATGACTCTATTTGTAACCTTGAAAATTAAAAGGCCATAAATGTTACTAAATGATTCACTCAAAATGATGGTATAGATTATAAGGAAACCTTCTCCTTGACATATAAGAAAAATTATTTCAGAACTATGATTGCATTAGTACCTCGGTATGATGTAGAGTTATATCAAATGGATATTAAGAACAACCTTTCTAAATGGAAACTTGATGAATATTTATACATGGATGAACCAATGGGTTTTTAAATTTAAGGAAAGGAACACATGGTGTGAAAATTAAAGAAGTAAATATATGGACATAAATAATATTCCTCATAATGGTATATTAGGTTTAATGATACCATTGTATCTTTTGGATTTAAGTAAAAAATCATTGATTAGTGTATATATCAGAAGACATGTGGCAGTAAATTTATATTCATGATTCTATATATTGATTATATATTGATTTCTTCAAATGTCTATTATTCAAGACCACGAAATTACTCTCTAATAATATTGTAATGATAGACATGGGAGAAGCCATATATGAGATTGGAATAAAAATATTTCGTAATAGACCACAAGGTAAATTGGGATTATCTCAAAATTCATACATCATTATGATTTTATAGTGGTTTAGGATAGAAAAATGTTCAGAATCCTTGGTTAAAATTTATAAAGGAGATAAATTTAATCTCAATCAATGTCCTAAAATGATTATGAATGAAATCAGATAGAAGTAATTTCTTACGCATCTGTTGTTGGAATCATGATGTATACTCAAACATGTATAAGGCCAGATATTATCATTGCAATTGGTATGTTGGGTAGATACCAAAGTAATCCTGGACGCAATCATTGGAGAGCTGTAAAGAATGTTCTGTGAAATTTTCATGGAAGAAAAGATCACATGCTTACATATAAAAGATCCAATCATAAATATGTGATTAGATAATCTCATTCAGACTTTACTGCTTGTTTTGATTCAATAAATTCCACATTTGGTTATTTGTGTCTTCTAGCCAAAATATTAATATCATAGAAATGTGAAAAGCAATCGGTAATAACTGCTTCAACCATGAAATCTGAATTTGTAGCATGATTTGAAGCTACAATTCATGGTGTGTGGTTAGGGAACATTATTTTTGGAAATGGAATTGTCGAAAGTATCTCCATGCCCTTGTATCATTATTTTGATAATTCTAAAAAAGTATTATATTCCACGAAAGACTGAAATTCCAAATTTTTTAAACACATGGAATTAATGTACATTGCAATTAAAGATGAAGTTCAAAAATGTAAGGTGTCAATTGAACATTTTAGAACATATCTTATGATTGTATGCACTTTGAAAAAATTGTTTATGCCCAAGAAATTTACTGGACATTTTGAAATTACGGGCATTATTACTAAGTTGGTTTCATATTATGTATTGAATGTTATGATTATTTCAGTTAACACTTGAACTTATAATAGTTTTGATCATGTCGCATATTTTTTCAATAAGTATACATGATTGGATTAAATAATGATAGAAGAGACAGTCATTAATAATGACATTATTATTGGACCATATATATTTATATATATACCATTTTAATTTTGATATAGAAAATGATCATAATGTATTACAGGGAAGGGAGTATATTAATATTGAAAATACGACCTCCATGACTCATGTGGTCATTATCACATATTATGATGAATTTTTTATACATATTTTAATAGATATAAATGTGCATAAATTATCGATTCATTATTAAATATCATAATGAAATATCTCCTGAGTTAAGTAGGAGAATGATAGAATAACTCACATGTATGTATTTAACATTATTATAATGTGATTTTAAGGGACAAAATTGACACGTAATGGACTATGATAGTTAATAAAGTAACCACCCATATAACTATTTTATTCTTATTTAATGGGCCGTGTCCTTCCCAATTAAGTCTCAATAATGTTCTGGTATATTCCATCAATTTTGTTGTGGAAGAGAGGCAAATGATAGAAATCCTTTCAATTGGGATAAAATAAAGAAGATTCAAATCTAGAAGATCCCACAGATCAAGGTGCATCTTATCTTATTTTAAATTGTATTTATCTATGTGATAATAATGGATTTTAATGATACTAAAATAAATGAAATAAATTTACAAGCCCGGACCCTGGATCAACTTCAGCGCAGTCTCAGCCTCCACCTAAAGGTTAGACCATACCATCCATGAAGAAGGTCCTTCTACATCATCTTCCCCCACTGTAATCCACCCCCTGCTCTCATCGACCATCTCCTTTTATATAAATTATGCTCTAGGATGTCGAAGCATCTTCTATGGATAGTTCTACAATGCTAATATTTTCATAGGCAGCCTATGATGTGGCTCTAGAACAGCATAGTTGGACCCTGGTTTCCGGTTTTGGTGTCAAAAAACCTCCCCTTTCACTTTTTCAGAATTTTGTGGCCTCATGGGGATTGGAATCGGCTGTGAAGGTATCAAAAATCAACCAGATATTCTTTTGTGTGGTTTTTTCCTCTTGTGAAGACTTTGTAAAGGCATGGTCAATTTCTCCTCACACAATTTTGAGGTGGCACTTCAAACATTTCTGTTGGTTAATGAACATTAACTTTGACCATGATTCAGCTCATGCAAGGATCTAGATTATCCTCCATAGCTGCCCCTTCCTTTCTATAACATGGTATTTCTTCACGGCATAGGTAAATATCTTGGATCCTTCCATTGTGTGGATAGATGAATACTTCAATTTCAAAAAGCATGGATCACCCAAATTTGTGTGGATATGGACTTGTCCTTCCCCCTTTCTTATTGCATCCTCCATAAAGTAGGTGATGCCCTCTCTTGGTGGCATCCTCTGGTTTTTATTTCTCCAGTCTGGTTTTTCTCAGAATTTGTTCTACAAGGACACTTGCTTCATGTCTAGAACAATTCTCAGTCAATAGAAAAACCTTGAAAAAATGCTTCTTATGCTGATGGAGAACACTTTTCTATGGAAAGGTTGTGTTCTTCTTGGGGATTTGGTCCTTCTGAGTGGCCTAGTGAACTTCCTTTGGAGATATCCCCCTGTAAGGCTTCCCCGACCCCAAGGTCTCCCTCACATCCCCTACATCCCTATATTTCAAATTTTTAAGGCTTATATCATAGAAATAGTAGTCTCAAAACACCAGCAATGTCCTAGACATGTGGATTTTGATCACTCCATCATTGAAGAGAAGGGATTTGGTTAGGATTCTAGTGAGGAAATGGAATTTCATGCTTTGGATTGTTCTGTTTCTGATGCTCAACAACCTTATTCTTCACATGGGAAAGTGGTTTCTCTCCTCCCACGTCCAGCTCCAAAGGCTCTTGTCCTCTCTACATCTTCTCTATTCATCTTGGACCCTCACCATGTCATATAAGTTTCTGACTGTCTCTCACTCCCAACACGTAAGGAGACTTTTCTATCTATTTATTCTATCATTCCTCTTTAAAATTTCTCTAGTTGGTTATTTCACACTAACCAGAACCTATAAGTTACTGTGGTTTCCACTCTTCTTAGAAGTTCACTTCCAAGGGTCTCTTCCAAAAGGGAACAACTCTCATCATCAGTCAGAAGAAGGGCTTCTTGAAGCCTGGGGACAAATCCAGACAACCAGATATCTAGTAATCAACTTCTTCATCTGAAACTCCTGGGGCCTTGGTGCCCAGGTAAAACATAAATTTATCACTTCTGAGATTCATCATAGTCAAATTTTTCTTGATTCAATCTTCTAACATATGATTGTCCCCTCTAAATTTTTTGAGTTTTCTCTAAATATTGGTTTCAAAAACTATTTGCAATGTGAACCCGAAAACCAACACATATGGATTTTTTTTTGGAATGAATCTATCCCAATGGTCAAGATTGCATCCTCCAACCAAAAAATTTCTCCAAAGGTCAGCTCTGCTAATTTTAACTCCATCGTCTACATTGTTTAAGCAAAGTGCATGGCCAGGGAGATGGAGGTTCTTAGAAAGGATCTATGAAACATCAACTATGGTGATTATACATGGTTGGTCGAGGGAGATTTTAATTCTATTATTGATATAATGGAAAAGAAAGGTGGAAACACTTTCCAAAGAGGAGATGGAAGGGTATTTTCAAATTTAAAATCTCACAATGGAGTCATTAACATAGGACATTCTTAAGATATATTTTCCTAGAGTTATAATCGAAAGGGAAACTTCCACACATTGTTCCTCCTAGATAGTTTCATAGACAACCTCCATGCTATATCCTCCTTCCTAATTGCAATTTTCGAGCACCTGGTTCAGGAAGTCTCAGATCAGTCCCCCCTCCTCATCAGGTCCGGAGGCCCTAACATGGAATCATACTAGTTCTTCTAATCTAGAATGTGGATTATGGATAAAAACATTTTCTATCAGGTTCGTTTTTCCTATTCCAGAGTGATGGAAGAGAAATTATGGGTGAGTTTCCATAAGAAGTTATAACGATCGAGAGATGATTTGTAGATGTGGGATGGTAACAGGACTTCATGATTTTCTAACCTAGATGACATTAAAATGGACATTGAGGAAAAGGAGTTGGGCCTAGAGACCGATTGTGTGATGACCTTTTTGGATCTCTGGTTATCTTAAAAGGATGTTTGGAAGAACTAATTCTTGTACATGAGAATGTTTTTAGGGTACAGTCATGGGCCACCTAGCTAGAGGGAAACACTACTTATTTCCATGATAGCATCAATGAATTTAAAATTTCATGTGTTTCTAGAATCCTTCATGATGATGGATCCTTAGCCAATGACCTCAATGAGGTTGGTGGTACATTTGATTCTTTTTTCTCCTCCCTTATTCCAGGTGTTAATCCTCGCTGGAAAAATGGAAATCTAGGGGACTAGGATGAATTCTTTAATGCCTTCCCACAGGTGATACCTCACATGATCAATATATTCTTTCAGAATAGTCCTAAAGAAGATAAAATTTGGGAGACATTCAATGCTCTTAATCCTTGAATTGCTCCGGGACCCAAAGAGTTCCTATGTTCTTTCTATATTACTACATGGGACATTATCAAAGGTGAACTGATGGAGCTCATCTGTGATTTTTTCAGGGGGTGGGGGGAATATTCCAAGATTGTCATGTGCCACCACTTTAATTATCATCCATAATGTCTGAAAACCCCCCTCCCCCAAAAAGTACAGGCCCATTAGCATGTTAAATTTCCCCTTCAAATTCCTTACTACTATTATTAACTAGGGGCTATCTGTTCACTTGCATATGTGGATTTCAAGGGAACAACATGGATATAAATAGAGAATCTGAAACCAAATGGAAATTGGCTTGTCTTGGGAGATGGTAAATGATAGTGAAAAAAATTCGATGGTTTCTAATATTTCAATAAAATTTGATATGGAAAATACATACGGAGTTGAGTTTTATTATTAAATTTATATCGTGCAGGGGATTTTCTGAGATGGTTATTTACCTATTCATTTGATTCATATGTTCTCCATGGTTTCTAGTCACATTCATCGTCATGATCTATGGTTTATTCAAGTTAGTTATTGGTCTTCGTCAAGGGGATCCATTATCCCCTAGTATTTTTATCATGATTTTGTACAATTTCAGAAAATATTTGAATAAATACATTCATGAGGGACAAATTTAGCATTACCATTAAAGATCAAACATTACTTCTATTTCTCACCTATTTATTTAAAAATATATTATCTTCCTTATCAATGGGAGTAGATGGTCCATTCACGATCTCAATCACATTTTGGAAACATAATGAAAATGGAGTTGGAAAATTATATGCCTAGAGAAGATATATCTCTTTACATCAATGAATTTAGTGGATATTAGGAGGAAGTGGATTGTGTAATGGCTTGGATTCCACAGAATATACTTTCCCATTGTTTATCTAGGGGCTCTGCTCTCTCCTAGTAGAACACAAATCCATCATTTTAATGGTTTAGTGGAAAAAATATTTTCTCATGTCCTAAAATGGAATAATCTCTTCCTTTGTTTTGGAGGAATCATTATCCTTATTAACTGTGTGCTGACATTGATACCAATGAATGTCTTATCGGTATTCAACTACACTAAAATAGTGATCCGGAATATTGAGAAAATCCTTTCTGGCTTTATTTGGGATTTGTATGGTGAGGGAAGCTTCCACCAGGCATCATGTGACTGCATGACCAGGGATGTAGAGGATTAGGGTATTAATCGTTAGAATTTCTAGGAAACTATGAACTTCTGGAAAGGTAAACAAGAGTGGAACATCATAGAATATAAATCCTTGCGGGCACATTTCATCTGTTTAAAATATAAAACAAACACTATTGACTCAGGGAGGAAATTATCGAAAGCATAGGATCAAATTGGGTGAAAAATACTTGCTATTAGGAATCACTCGTGATGGATAGTGTGGGGAAGGACCCATTTCCTTTGGGAATGAAAAATGGGTTGGTCATGTCTTCAGTTTTCCAAGATTCTCAATTCATAATATTTCCATTTTTAATCCAGTAATTTTCTAGGGTTCATAAACATAGTTCAAAACCCCTGTCAACTAGAGATCATTCAATGTTTTTTTTTCAAATAAGATCCTGGGAGACATATATTTAGAGATTCAACCTCAGGTCTATTCATGGTAATGACATATCAACAGTGTTTTCATGCAATCCCCATCCACGATACATGGGGTGCATCTCTCGGGTGCAAGGAAATCCCATCAAAACTCAACATCCTAATCTGAAATTTGTGCATACATGATCTTCCAACATATGATGGGGTGCGGTGAAAGGGAATATCGATTTCTTCTAAATACAATTTTTTACCCATCCCATTAGAATAAATTAATTTTTCACTTGTATTTAATAGGATAATGGGCCTCTATAATCTGGAGTTGCTTTTGCATTTTTAATGTTTTTGAGCTCCCGGATCATTCTAGTGATTTTTTCATTCTCTCGTGGTTTCATGTAATAGTGGATACCCACAGGAAAATAATTCTCAAGCCTTATTTTTTCATTGGATTTTGGCACATTTGGAATTACCCTAAAAAGGAAAATCATGACGACACTGGGATCCCATGAAGGGCCATGGCGATCTAGGTGAGGTCCATGGCGGTGAAGCTTGGTCTTCTATTCAAACAATGGGATTATTACCCTTCCCTCCAATCCCTAATCCAGAATGAAATGTTTATACAAAGCTCTCTAATACATTAAAACTAGGTGATATGGAATCACCTAGACAAGGGTATGATGCTTAATTGTGATAGCTCATGCAGGAGTGGTGTTATACATCGAGGGGGTGATTCACGATCAGTCTGGTTCTGTCATGCTGGCCTTCAGTGCTTTCTGCAAAGAAGGTGAATCTCTTATAGAGGATGCCATGTTGAGGTTCATGTGCCTTGAGATATTCCATGCCCTCTGTATACCTCTGGATTGGGTGTAAATGGACTCTTTTACTCAGTATAAGGCCATTTGAAATGATATTTTCACCCCATGGGAAATCACCTATCGCATCTACAAATTCAATGGTCGGCTCTGTATTCACACAGAAATGTCACATATATAGTGGTAGATAAACAATGTGGCAGCCTTATTGGCCTCCTAGATACTCTTGGATACCTCATGCACCATTTTTTCTTTCCCTGGATCCCTTCCCTCTAAGTGTTTTATCCATGTAGAATGTGATGCACATGGTCATCAATACTTTATGTCACCTTGAACTTTTCTGGCTCTTCCATTCTATTAATAAAGAAGTATCCATGATTGATGGATGGTAAAATTCTTATGAAACTAGCTCTACTTAAATTTTTTAAATTGGTGTTATTTAATTTTATAGTATCTACCTTTCTTATTTCTTAAGAAGATCATTCTCATTCTGAAGAATATCTTTGGTTTCAACATGCTTCTATAAATTAGAAAATATCAATGTTCCTCTTCCTGATACTCTTTCCACATCAACTGATTCTTCCTAATCCTGAAATTTTATTTTTATCATCATTTGGGTTATCAATGTCACTCATTCTACTTCAAACATTTCTTCAAATGTGTTAAAAACTTATACCTATAAGTGGCATGTTATGAAAATAATTTTATTATATGTGCCTATAAACACCACAACACTAATAGAACCCATAAAAATTTGGTTTTATATATAAATATGATATTTTCATGAAATAATATCATTAAGGTTCATAACATCATTGTACTTTAGTTTCCTATAGTCATGTGACCACTTTACAATTTGCGTAATATTCTAGATATATAGATGTGCTTGGTTTTTTTCGCATCACTTCTCAGTCCAATATTTCTAGCAACTTTTCTTCACATGTAAAATATTAGAAAATTATTATGAACTTATGATTTTAGTGTGTCTATATTTTACTTAATTCTAGGAGGGATTTTATACATCTTTAAATGATTCATTTTTTTAAATCCGAATCCTTGCTAAAAATACCTTCATCAATAAAATTATAAATTATGCCTCAATAATTTGATTTATAATTTCTAACTTCTACTTCCTTAGGTGACAAATTATTACTGAGATATTAAATTACCTTTACTTATTTTAATATCCTCATTTTTTAACTTATGATCTCCTTGATGTCTTATTCTTCCTTGCTGAAAACATCCTTTACAATATCAATAACATTACATATATCTTTCTTCATTATTTTTATTTCTTTATTGATAGTCCTATTTTAATCAAGAAATGAAAAAAGTATATCCTGAGATGATGATATATGTAATATTCTTAAACACCTTCTTTCATATTTGAAGAATCATTTGTCTTCTAAACATTTTCAATGAATGATATCTACTTTTTAGAAATTTCATATTCAAATAATTTTCATCAGTATATTCTAATTGAACATTCATACATAGTATACTTCTCCTATTTTCAATGAACATATTATTATATTTTATAAATGATTTTACTTTAGAATTATTGTTCCACTTCTTTGATCATGTTTTTTCATCAAAATCATCTTGATATTCTCCAAAAAATATCTTGGTGAAATTCATTACAATGTTATTGATTCCACCAAACTCAGAACGTTTTAAAGGATGTTTTCCTCTATGTATACCTCTTCCTCTTCGCTAATTCATATAGATAAGGGTCATAAATTTTTCAATCAACTCATCATCATCTTTATCTTAAAAATCAAAAGTATTATCTTGTTCAACCTGATGAATTTTAATCCTTCACATTGTATAAAAAGACATTTCTTCTTTCAATATCTATCTAAAAAGTTGAAATTTTGTCATTTTATATGAAATAATAATGTTTTATAGTTCATCAAGTGATAAAAAATCATTATCTTTAAATGTATAAATTTTAGAGTCAATCATATATGAAAAGTTTCCCATAAGTTTCTTTATAATTATTTAATCTTCTTGGACATTCCCAAATCTCTGATATTACAATAAACATCATTTACCCAGGTGAAGTACACACAAATATTTATTTAATCTCATATTTTTATATCATGAAACATTCAATGCTAGATTCATAAAATTACTTTTTCATGTCATTATTACCATAAAAAATTCATTCATGATTTTCCCACATAATAATTTCTATTTTGAGCCCAATCACTTTTATATAAATATTTTCTAACAGATAAATATGAATTGAATTTCTATCATTTACATCAAATTTTATATTTTTCTTGTAAAAAAATTTCATGGCTTGATCTTTCTCAATGAGTGTAAAACCAGTGGTAGTAGAATTAACTACTTCATTCCCAAGTGAAAGAAGATATAGAATAACCCTATTTTTGGACCATATTAATTTTTGTACATCAATTGTAAGAATTCAGATGACATTGAAAAAATTGATATTTTTCAGTGATGAGGGTTTAATAGGGTATCCCCCTCAAGTACTAATTGAAATTATAAATGATCTATTAACATCTGATAGGGGGTGAATCAGTTGTTTCCTTTGAACAAATTTATACTTTATAAAACATAATGAATGAAAATTTTTATGGATTCACCCTTATAAATGTTTATTAAAAAGAAATTCATGATGAAATAGAAAATTTAACATTGCACACATGATATATAAGGTTCAGAATCAGTGTGAGAAACTAAATCATGGTTATATCCTCTACCATGTGTTTATGGAAATTCACTATTATGAATATGTGGGTAAAAAATCTATCAACTTCCATTAGACTCCTTATTTATCCAAATTGTAATGATTATATTGACTCCAACTAATTTAGAAAAATATTCTTACAATATATTATGGGAAAAATAAATAACTCTATAATTTATTCTCCATAATAGTATATCAATAAATATGTGTCTAATTATATTATCCCGATCTACAGGGAAATGATGGACTTCATCTAATAGCTTCATACTAATCGAACTATTCCCATTATGAACATATAAAAAAATTTTAAAACATGTTCCGATTACATCATTGTGATTATATTTGTGTAGTAACCTAAATATTAACCTTTCTGATATTCTGATAAGAATACTCTTCCTAGAAGCTCTTGATCAAAATGATTTACCTTAGTTTAGAAAACTAACTTTTGAAAAAATTCTATAGATTATCAACTTTTATGCATTGGTGAATAATGTTAATTACAATTGTACTTTCCTCCACAATTTATAGGTTCTCCCTACATATTCAATGTAAGAAACTGAGATATTTTCATAATAACTAAAATAAAAGACATTTAATTATAAGTACATTAGAGCTCTATTTTTATAGAACAAAACCTTATCATCTCTTCTATTGTATTCTTGAAACTTAGGGATTCTGCTTGGAATTCTATAAATTAATGAAATTAAAATAAAAATTGAAAGACTAAAACACCAATCTTGAAATTGTGAATGTGAATACTCGTAATTGAAGAGATAAAAACCTTATCATAATGATCTTTTATGTTCATATGATGAGAGACCCTATTTGATCTGTTCAATTCTGTATTTTGAAGTTTTAAGTGGCGTCGTTAGGCTGGCGAATTTTTAAGGGATTCTTTCACCCTTCTCGTTTTCAAGATCTATTTTCATGTCAATTCTTTTATGTTCATTTTTATTATGTTGGGGTATGATCTCTATTTCTATCATACTGATATTTTATGTTTATATGATGAGAGACCATATTTTACCTCATCAATTCATTTTTTTATGTTTTAATTGACGTCGTTAGGCTGCCGAATTTTCATAAGAGAAAGCTTATTTTTGTCTTCCTTTCATGTTCTTCATTTCATATGGTATATCTTTCAAATTTCATTACCATGTTCTTAAATCCTCTATATTATGTTCCCCGAATGTTTTATGGATCATTTATCAGTGGTTGACCCATGTCCCATCTCTTTTCAATGTTTTCAAAAACCGTGTAACATAGTCGTTATGCTGCAGAATTTTCATCTCAAAATGTCTCTCTCTTATTCTCAAATTCATTTATTTTATTAAGTTAATACTAAAATCTCATTCTGATAAAGGTGTATTCACATATATACCAAAATTTTCTATTTTAAATTCTTGGATTTACATACATAATACCCGCTTTCCCATTCCGTGGGTTTAAAGTGACATAAAGATCATGTCTTTAATGCAGTTTTTAAAACGTTATGATTATGAAATGAGACCCATTTATTTTATTATATATGGGTTGTTTATGAAATGTTTCATGATGATATATGTGGATCACATGATAATAAAGGCGAATTTAGGGGTGCGACCTGATAGCGCTCCAATGCATTGGGTAAAGACTTAATCTCTAGAGATGCCCATTTTGACTGATACCTTGGTGAATAACCTTGGTAATTTTTATTGACACCTTGGGGATGGAACATGGTGAAACAGAAATGATTGTCTTTATTAAATGTTGTATCCACATATTTAATTAATGAAATATGTTATTTTTATTATGATATGCCTCATGATTTCATTCTCATGCCTTAAAGTTCTTTTCATGAATTTATTGATGTATCTCAAGTTCACATGTTAAATGTTTCCCTTGTTTCCCTTACTGGGACTTCTACTCACCCATTCTTTTGATGTATGTACCCAGGTTATGATATGCAGCAATGAACCTAGGATGAACATAAGGAGAAGCCTTTCAAGTGTTGAAGAAGAATGTTTTTTTTGTTTCATGTATTAAGTTTCTGGTTTCTAAGACACTAAAACTTAAAGATCCTCAGTTTTGTATAATTAAATGAATGTTTATGTGACAAAAAGGCAGGATTCTATAGTTGGTATCAATGTTTGCTTTAGTTATTTGTGGAAATTAGGATATGAAAACTCTAGGAAGAACCCTATAGAAAAGTTTAAATATAGGAAATCTTCATGGTATTTTGGTGAGTATTGAGTAAGGGGTTGCCAAGAAAATACCTCCCTGTCTGGATACAAGCAGGCAGAGGTGGATTTGGCACAGATGTACATAGGGGTAAAACCCGAAAACACCGCTTTGAGCTAGAATCGAACAGGAACCGGTACACGACAACAGGCCTTGCTGCACTCTTGGTTACGAAACTCCCGGGGGATATGCTTTGGTAAATTAATAAGCTTAGTATGAACCATTATTAAAGGAACAAAGATAAAATAAAATAAAGATTCACATAAGAATATATGATCATGGATAACCTAGTTTGGAACGTAAGGGATCACAAGTTAGGGTATACTTTTCTTCTACAAGTTACCCTTCTATGCTTTATGTTTCCTTTTCATGATTATTGGCTACGTATTTAAGCACCCTAATTATACTTTCTTTTCGTTGTTAACGACGGGAAATAGAAGGACATGTCCCAACAACCAATGTGATAGGAAATGTGACGATTTACCTATTAAAAGATGATTATTATTTTGGAAGACGTTCACTATTTTGGGGACCCTATATGATAGATGAAAATAGATTACTACGATATTTTATTTGAGGAGTAAAGGTTGACACATGTTTTGAATAATCGATGAATTTAAGGTGGAATTATAGTAATTTAGGTTACTTATTGAAATGATTACCCTATCTTGTGTAAAATATGATTAGGTTAGCTACTTTTGTTATAAGATGTTACGAGTGGTTGATGTTGTTTGTAGATGAGCAATGAAGTTTGTTTTGGAAGTCTATGTTATCAAATCCTTCTTGTATATGGGTTTGAATTTTAGTTTGGTATATTTTGGGGAATTTTAAGAACAGTTATTTATGGAATGGTCTATGATTAAAATTGGGTAGTATTGTGGAACTTTGAAGATTTAATATAGTTTCCCTTCCTCTAGGGTTCTTTCTTTAGGAAGAGTCATTTTATCTTACCCTTTCTGTTTTTGGGAAAAATTTTAAAGATATAAGAAATAGATAGTTAATCTTTGGGGGATTATGTGATTCTCTATAAGATGATTCTTGTGCTTTGATGAGACCAAGTAGTTTTGAATTCTCATCATTTGGAGAAAAGATTAGTTTTGGTAGAAACTTATTAAAGTATGAAACTCTATTGGAAGGTAGGTATATTTCCTTATGTTTTTATTCTACGTAGTAAATGAATTCCTCAAAATTATTAAAAGGAACGTAAAACAAAAACGTTGTTGGTTTATGTTACCTACTAGGTAATAAAAGACCGTTTACACACATCATATGTTTGTGATTTTCTTGGGGTTAACTTTCTCCAAATCATGTTTTCTATCACTCTCCCTCAGAACATGACCCTTTTTTTTCTTCCATATCCATGTTTTCCTACATGGAATCCTTGTATGGGTTAACTCGGGTGACCTTTGTACTTACTTTTCTTTCATTTAAAGTAATAGTGTTACTACATCTTTTTACGACGTGCGACATTCAATGAAATTTCAAAACCCAATTTTAAAAATTGCGAGGACGCAATTTCTTAAGGGGGGAAGATTGTAAGAACCCGAAATGTTGAATAAATCTTGTTTCCTAATTTTGTGTGTTATTTTATTTTTTATATTCAAAAAAATGTTTCATTTGATAACATGAGTATAATTCAAATGAGACTATTGGGTTTTGACTATTATATAACCGTTAGTCAGTATGACCATTGAAAACATAATGTTGCAACTTTTTCCTCTAAATACATGTGACCTTGGTTAATTATTATAGAAAGGAGAATCTATGGCCTCATCCAGTAGTCTCGGGAAAATCGAAGCCCATCTAACGGAACTTGGGAAGGAGGTAGCACCATTGGGCTTTACATTGGACCAAACCCAAGCTGAACTTCATCGTTTGAAGCTAGAACAGAATCGCCTTCGCGAGAAGTTCAAACTGATAGAAATTACTACTCGTGCGATGTTGGCCGAGCCTCCCTTGGATTCTCTCATCTTATCACACCTTACACTTAGGTACTATGCTGGTGGGATATGAGGCTGTGTAAGGAGACCATAACTGCCTTGTGTAATCCTTTGTTTTAAATAAAAATTTTGATTCCTTCTTATGTTGAAGTTTATGAATTTTCAAATGTCCGGATAAATATAGTATGCATATTTTTTATGAATTTTAGAGAAATGATATTTTAAAAATGTTTATGTAAACATTAAATAATTAAAAATGTTTAATGATTTTCAGAAAATAGTCTTCTACAATTATGTTCAGTATGAAATTTAGAGTCTAATAAGATCAAATTAATTTTTGATGAATAGTAATTTATGAATAGTGATTTTATGTTTAAGATTAGTAATGAGACAAAATGGATTAGTAATATCACTTAAATAACGTATTAATATAATCTAGGAACCTTGATTAAGTAACGTGATTCAATAAAATGGTTAAATAACGGTTTCATAAATTATTAGTCAAGTATTAGTTTTTTCCGGGGGAATAGTGTTTTTTAATTAAAAATTAAATTAAAAAAAATTAGGAAATTGTTTTTATAAAATGGATTTCATTTTTTAACTCAGAGTATCGATATTATGTTAAGGTAATTTTTGGGGACTTTTCTGAGAAAAATGAATTTTCGGTGAATATTGTATATAATTAAATAATAAATTAAAAATATTTAGAAAATTGTTTTTATAAAATAGAGTTCATTTTTGAAATCAGAGCATCGATATTTGGTTAAGGTGAATTTTTGGGATTTTTCTGAAAAAATTGAATTTTCGATGAATAGTGAAAATACAGTTTTAGGGTTTCAGTATGGTTAATGACATCATAACTGTGTCATGATGATTTCATGAGATATTTTAAGGGTTGGGCTACCAAAGGTGATGAATTATTGTATGGGGGGACCCATGTGGCCAATACCATGGGCAAATACCATGGGAAGTCCATGGTTTTTCCAAAACCACCAATGAGGTGTCCCTTGGCCATTAATGCCTTGTCCCCTCACTATCTCTATAGATACCAACTCATCCTCTCATAAATTCGACTCCCAACTCTCCCCCAATGAAGCTCTGGTCTCATCACCTCCCATGGAGTCCTCCCAAGGTTCCCCCAATCCCTCAAGGTCCCATCCATTGAGTTTTAAGAGTTACGTTTTAAGATAAGGGATCCTACCTCTCTCTTTCTTTTCAAGTAATCTCTTTTATGTCATTTATTTTATGCTCCATGCTCTTATGTTGGAGGATATTATTTTATATTACACTTATTTCCCTTTTCATTTTCATAGGATTAGAGACACCCTCTTTCTCTCATCAATTAATTTTGAGAAATTTTATGTGGCGCCGTTAGGCTGCCGAATTTTTAAGGGATTCGTTCACCTTTCTAATTTTTCAAAGTTATACTTTCATGTCAAGTATTTCAAGTTACTTTTTATTATTTTGGGGTATAATATCTATATCTATCATACTGATATTTATTGTTAATATTATGAGAAACCCTATTTGATCTCGTCAGTTCATTTTTGTTGAAGTTTAAGTGACGTTGTTAGGCTTCCGAATTTTTAAGGGATTCTTTCACCTTTTTTTTAAGTTCTACTTTCATGTCAAGTATTTCATGTTCCTTTTTATTATGTTGGGGTATGATCTCTATATCTATAATACTGATATTTTATGTTCATATGATGAGAGACCCTATTTGATCTCTTTAATTCAGTATTTTGATGTTTTAAGTGGCGCCATTAGGCTGCCGAATGTTTAAGGGATTCTTTCATCCTTCTCGTTTTCAAGATCTATTTTCATGTCAAGTATTTCATGTTCTTTTTTATTATGTTGGGGTATGATATCTATATCTATCATACTGATATTTTATTTTCATATGATGAGAGACCATATTTGACCTCATCAATTCATTTTTTGAAGTTTTAAGTGACACCGTTAGGCTGCCAAATTTTCAAAAGAGAAATTTTATTTGTGTCTTCCTTTCATGTTCTTCATTTCATATGGCATATATTTCAAATTTCATTATCATGTTCTTAAAAATTTTACATTCTGTTCCCCTACTATTTTATGGATCATTCATGATTGGGTGACCCATATCCCCTCTCTTTTCAATGTTCTCTAAAACCTCATAACAGAGTCGTGATGCTGTAGAATTTCCGTCTCAAAATGTCTCTCTCTTATTCTCAAATTAATTTATTTTATTAAGTGAATACTCAAATCTCAGTCTTCTAAAGGGGTATTCACATATATACCAAAATTATCTATTTTAAATTCTGGGATTTACATAAATGAGACCCGCTTTCCCTTTCCGTGGGTTTAAAATGACATAAAGATCATGTCTTTAAAGCAGTTTTTAAAATGTTATGATTATGAAATGAAACCCATTTATTTTATGCTATATGGGTTGTTTATGAAATGGTTGATGATGATATATGTCTCTCACATGATAATAAAGGATAATTTTAGGGTGTGCCCTGATAGCGTTCTAATGCATTGGGTAAAGACTTAATCTCTAGAGATGACCATTTTGACTGATACCTAGGTAAAAAACCTTGGTAATTTTTATTGACACCTTTGGGATGGACCTTGGTGAAACGAAAATGACTATCTTTATTAAATGTTGTAGCCACATCTTCAGGTTATTAAATACGTTATTTTTATTATGATATGCCTCATGATTTCATTCTCATGCCTTGAAGTTCTTTTCCTGACATTATTGATGTATCTTAAGTTCACATGTTAAATGTTTCCCTTGTTTCCCATATTGGGCCTTATGCTCACCCTTTCTTTTGATGTATGTACCCAGGTTATGAGATGCAGTAATGAACCTAGGATGAACAAAAGTAGAATCCTTTCATGTGTTGAAGAATAATGTTTTTTTGTTTCATTTATTAAGTTCTTGGTTTCCAATACACTAAACCTTAAAGATCCTCAGTTTTTTATAATGTAATGAATGTTTATGTGACGAAAAGGCGGGATGCAATAATATTGATTTTGTAATGTCATTTATTAGTGGTGAATGATGGGTATTTATCTTCATCAAAACTATTCAATTATAGGTATAATGAGAGTTATCAAGGGACTCGTTGAATGATTAATATTTTGTCTCATATTTGGTTTCTCCCATCTAAGACTGAGCTTATGGTTATAGAGCATGAATCAATTTAAAATGTCTTCCTTGATTGACCTTGGATTCATAGTCATGTCGTGGTACTGTCAACATTTTATCAATTACTGAATCACCACATAAACATAAATTTTAGTATAATACAGTTGACATATCCCCTATCGGTCTTGTAAATCGTTGTATGATGAGGAATGTTTCTATAGGATGGAAGGAAAGAATCTGATAGGGGATGGTGATGTGTATGTTTCCACTCCCAATGGACTCGGAACCTCCCCAATAAATCTCAAGAGATTTATTGAAAATAATTTTGTGCCACCAATTAATATGATCAAGTAAGTAGACTTAGTACCAAAAAATTTTTGTAAACCAAAAACATTAGTCGACCTTATCCATGTGATAGAAATCATGTCATATAGAAAGGATTCATCAAAGGGCAGAATGAATAATCCACTATTCTGATCTAAGAATTTACATATTCCATCAAAAAATTGATAATATTCCCATGAAAATATTTTCATCTTTGGACGATCATACACCTCTTATCCTCAGTATCTGTGTTATTTCATTAATCTATCCCATGAATATCTCTATGAATACTCTAGTTGTTTAGTATGACAATGTCTATTCTGATGGAATCTCTTATCATAAAATTGATATAGATTCCCCAAAATCATCAACCATGTTGGAATATTCCCCTACCTGTATATAAATAGATGAATAAGAGGTTGACTTCAGGAATAGACATCTCCCATTTGAGGAACAGATCTCTGCGACCATCGATGTGCTGAAAAATGTGAATCTGGGAACAATATAAGACCGGAATCCTATGTTGACCAGTTCCACAATGCCTATGAAGGAGTATGAATAGTATAATTCATATATAATGAATCATCAAAATTATTTCTATTGGAATTTCATCGATATCTGTAGGATGAACCTCAATATGAACACTAATCACCTAGGCTTTCAAGATAAACATCAATGTTTTAAGCATCTAGATAGAATAATTAACCCCTCTCATAGTAATTACATACAAAAAGAATTTTAAATATTTATTGACCCAAAATTTAATGAGTTTTCCAGTACCTAATATTTATTTCCAAAATTTCCCCCATCATGAAACAGAATGGCCCGATCCAGGTCTATAATAAATTCAGAAACCACAATTGATACTTCATGAATCCTGATTTCACATTAATGTTCACAAAAATTTTGATCTATAAAATTGAAATTTTCAAAGACCTTTCATTTATGTATGATAATTAAGGATATAATATAATAATTATTTCCCTTAAAGTTGATAAATACACTTCCTTCATTGAGCCTCAAAAGATATTTTTCTTCCAGGTCATTTACATTGCATTAAAAAATAAATTCAATATGTATCAATAAACAATGAATCATATATTAAAATACTTACTACGGAGAACAATAGAAGGTTAGAATGATGAACTAGTAGTTAAATATCTTAATTTTGGTGGTGACCTCACTTATTGTCATGAAAACATCAGCAAATTGAAACAGAAAAGTTTGAAGATAAATCCTCTAAATTGTACATTCAGTGTAATGTTAATGATATTTATTTCAGTATTCCACCTATGTTTCAAGAAGTGAAAACAAAACCTTTTTCATCCATTGGTTCTAATTCCACTGGTATATAGAAATCCATGAATCCTATAAATGGTATCTATAGAACAATATCTTGATTCTCTCCAGAAATTGAAAAATATTATGGGAAATGAAAATTGAATTTAATATCACAGCTGAATGAATATCGATACAGATAATTGATATTATGAAATTGGAAGGAACTTCCTAACACACGTATTTTAGTAGAAAAGATGAGCTATAACTTAAATCATCACAAATTCCACATTTTCTCCCATGTACAACCACGCATATACATTTTATGTATCCATATGTTAATTGGAAGTTTGTCCTAATCATCGGTTATCCTATGATAGTATAAAATCCTACTAATTTCACAAAAAGAAGTTAATGGGTAGACTTTATGTGATTTTATTATGGTACATGCCACCCTATAAACACACTAGTTGACATGAAACATCCTGATTAATAAGTTTTTTATTCCCATGAAACTCATTGAAAGTGGGAAATTTATTTTTTTGTTCCTCCTTATTTACAATTTTAAAGATGATGAGAAAACCTATATTCAACATGGTTGGTATAGTGATTCTATTTTTCTCAAGACAAAGATTATTTTTAAAATATATTATCACCACTTGAAGGTTGTACTAAAAATGAGTAGCAATATCAAAACTTTATTTCCATCTTAGATTTTTCTGTATAACTATTTATAACATTCCTAATTATCAAATGGATACTGGGGTTCATAATTAAAAATAAAAATTGAAAATATTCATTCAAAAATGATGAATGGTATTCCTATAATTGGTTATTTTAGATGATTAATTGCATAATTAAATTTAAAACCAATGCAAAATCTTCTCGCTCATTTGAAAAACAATCATGTTGACACCCAAGCTAATGTAGCCATAGTGTTGTCCAATCCTAAATTGGATGAAGTGATTTTCCACATCATTAACTGAATAATGGTATCACCATTGATATTTTACGAAATTGATGAAATCAATTAGGTCAAAACTGCACCCAAACCTGAAGAGATTACATAAACCCTTATATTGATGGATCCTAAAATATATTACCTTGAAATGGGACCCTATATTTAGTTTGATGAGAAAAAAATATATTTCACAATATTCAAGGAAATTCACACAATAAAAAGGGTTATATGAGCATATAACCCTTTATAGAGGAGGATTTGATAGAGTCATCATCAGATTCATTACTGAATGAAAAATTCCTTCAATGATGGAAGAAGTCCATGAATACTCTTTCGACTCCCACCACTCTGGAACCAGACCCCCCCTCCAAAATAGGAGGGTTGGTTACTACTAATATGGAATGATGATGGAATACATGGAATTCTATTAGAAGTGTAAATGAAAGTATGATTAATGAGAAATTCATCCATAACCCATGGAGTTGATACATAAAGCTATGTATTCAAGGCTACATTCATTTTGGGGAATAGATATTGTGGGTACATACCCCTCAACTATAACTAAGATGTTTAAATATATCTTTACTACCACCAACATCTTTTTTAAATGGGATAAGTCCATGCCCTACCACAAATTATGGTTGAAGAATACTGTCAAATTAATAATGTACCATATCATTACCCGATTCAGTGTTCCACAGATGATATTAACTGAAAGTGGAACACATTTAAATTATTTAGAGCTGAAGAGATTCTATCAAGAATATAACATAAAGTACAACAATTCAACCCACATTCATTATTTGGTAAATGTATATATAAAGGATTTCAAAAATAATCATTCAAGTATACTCTAGTAAATAGCGTATAAGTATAATAATTATTCTATGAAAACACACTCATACATTATAAGGAAACCATAAAACCATGCACACATCCACACAATAGACCCTATATTCAATAGTATATGAGACAGAATCAATTTTTCTTATAAAATTATATTTTTCTTTTCCCAAAATTAATACCTGTAGATAATATTAAATTGACTAATTATCACAAAAGTTCCTGGGTAAGTTGGAATTAATCGATGAGTAAATGTTTCATACATTAAAAAACTATGATGTTCATCAAAATTGGATTGCAGAAGACTTTAATAAGAAGGTTCCCGGTTTTTCATTCATCTAATGAAAATTGATATTGGTTATTAAAACATTAATTATACTATAGGAGATGACTCAAATGTTTTAAAACATGTGGGAAGGACAATACATCATACATAAGGAATATTCCAGGGGAGATTACTCATTGTCTATGATGGATGGGGAATATGTTATGCCACATACAAATTCTAGGAATCTTATGAAGTAATTCACATAGATTTCATCATCATATCAATGTATTTGTTGAATGAAATCAAAATAAGTATCAATTTTACATCCTTACATAAAGATGATACACTATAGGGATGACATCAATCCGTAGTACGTTAAATTGATTGAAGGACGTTAATTAATAAGTGATTCAATGTACATGAGTAAGACCTGCATGGAGGAGAAGATAAAGTGCCCCTACCCCTATGTATTACTTAGATCTTCAAAAGGGGATTTCTATATTAGAATAACATATTTTTTGATTCATAGTTACATCATATACATAGTGACATACATATCTCAAATAAAGGATCCAACCACTACATAAAGGGATAAATGACCCTTCCATGTATATGGGATAGAACTATGAGAAAAACATTCTCAATAAAAAAGTGTGGTTTAATTCTTGTTTCAAAAAGATATTTAGTGGTCATCGTATTACAAATTTTAGGTTCATATACAAAATAATGGAATAAATAACCACTAACTAAATTTGGGTTTGAATTTCATTGGAAAATTTCATTTGATGATCTATGTGTGGAGTGATTCTTGTTAACACATGATAGATATTGACAACCTAATCCCAAATATTGGGCCCAACCAATATATCATATGAATTCCATCTACAAACACAAGAACTCCAAAAGTGTTATCAATATTATATAAGGACTATGTATGACTTGATTTTTATCACTAAATGACATGTAGTGATATGTAGACCTAAAATACATGGTGCATACACAATCAAAAGGTATGAGAGAAAATTAAATATATGTCCCTGTTTATAGGGTCCAAACATGTGTTGAGAGATTTTTCAAAAACTATGTGCGGAATTTTCTTCTTTTGTTGAGATTTCTTGCAATGTCTGGATCTTCATTTTCTAGACTAGTTGTGAAAATTCATAAATCCCAACGATGTCCCTCCATAAGAGATAGATCTTCATAGAGTATTTCGTTCACATTATGTTAGAAAGACTCCCTTATATTCCACATCATGTACCATCATGTAGCTCAATTGAGAACCCAATTATGATGTAAGTGAGCTTAGGAGACCTAGAAATCCTTTTTGACCATTGTGAACAAGAAGTGTTTGGGATAGGGAATCATATCATAGTAGCGTGCGTTATACCCCATGACACCATCCTAGTTATATGATGTCAAACTAGAAAACAATTTCCTAGTTTCAAGATGTTAAACTGAAAGAAAATGGCATAGATGCATGATGTTAAACTACACGACAACATCCCAGTCACCTATAGATAAACTGCAGGCATCACCCTAGTTAGATGAAATTAAAAATCATGAATATTTATTTATTGTATGATGTTAATCCTCATGAAATTTTATCGATTGCATGGAATTGAATTGCGTAACAATGTTCTTGCCGCATGACATTAAATTGCATAATAGTGTACTACTGACAAGCCATTAAACTGCATAACAACATCCCAATCGTTTGCCGTTAAACTAAATATTAATTTCCTAATCACATAACGCTAAACTAAAATAAAATATGTCTTTATGCCAAATAGGATTCCCTGTGATGAATGTGTATTCAAGAATGACATGTCTTATCCTGTCATAATAAAATGTGTTAAATACACATTAGTGTATCCTTTAATGTACTCTAGACCATCTTTGATTTTACACTCTCTATGAACCATCTTAGTATCCTTAATTTCCGAGTTGATAGAATAAAATTCCTAAAGATGGTGTCATTCTCTTGGAACACCATAGGCCTTGGGATCCCTTCCTCTTGGTTCCAACCTATAGAAATACAGGATCATGGACTAGTAATGCCAAAGAGGCCAGAATATGATTCACTGGTCAATAATGCAATTCCTTAGAGAATACAACTAGTGGATGTCCTTGTACTAGAGGGGATGACAAGATTAAATCCAGGATCTATTGTCTATATAGTCTAGAATAAATGCGTATGTCATTATTAATGGTTGACATGTATCTTATTGTCTTCATCTTTCTTTGACTCAGATATTCATGGGTTATGATTTTCATATCCCATAACGTAAGAATTCAAGAAGATACACATGCCCTTCAGGTCACTCATCAATACATCAAATCCATTATTAAATAATAATTTTCAAATTTTATTCTTATACCTTTTATTTCATGGAATACATCCCCAATGAAAACCTAACTCTTATGAGCTTCAAAATCTATTTGGACACCACCTTTTCAACTAAAAAAACAGGATGCCCCCTTTTTAGGAATTAATTTCCAAATACCTTGAGCACATTTTTTCTTAGAATCTCATGGAATATAGGTAATAGGGACTAACCGATCTGTATGGGAAAAATGGTTAATTGTGATGGGGAAGGGGCTCGTCACAAAAAGCCTTTCGGGAGGGACTATTTGCAAGAGGACACTTTTCCTATAGCAAATAACTAATTATTTGAGATGGGGATATTTATCTCATCACAAATACCCTTCGGCAGGTTTTAGTATTCCCGACTGGACCCTTCATAAATACCCTTCAATAGTTTTTAGTATTTATGACAACACTCATCGCGAACAACCTTCAGTGGTTTTTAGTATTTGCTATGTGTCCCGTCATAGATATCAATTTAACCACCGCCCATAATTCTAATTAACAGGGGGTGTATCATTTGCGAATGTTCATGTCGTAAATACAATGCTGGTAGGTAGGTATTTGTGTTGGGTCTCGTTGCAAATGTCCTTTTAACTACCACTCCAACATTAATTGGGGAGGTTAGTATTTGTGACGGGACCCATCGCAAATAAAACTATATGTGACGGGAATCTCATGAAAAATACTCCCTTCACAAATAATCTATCCTATATATACCCCCATCACTTTTCCCCATTTCATACATCTCTAAACTCCTATCTCCCTCTCAACTCTCCTATTTCTCTCTTCAATTTCTTTGAAGTTTTAAATTTTACATCAAATCGATTTTCAAGCAATGCGTTTTACAAAATATTCTGTTTTAACGTATTTATCTATTTCTTTTTTAGGAAATTCATTTTATTTAATATTAGTTATAATTATTGTCAATCGGTGACAATTAAATTAAATTGGAATTAGATTGTTTTATTTTGGAATATTTAATTTTAAAAATATGTTGTTTCATTAGTAATAAATATTAATAAATTGTAATAATAAACAATAATTAGTAATAATTTGCATTAATTTGTAAAAATTAACTGTAATTATTAATAATTAGAAGTAATTAACCATAATTAGTGTTAAATAACCCTAATTAGAAAAATTAGCGACAATTAATAATAAATTGTAATAAATAATAAAAAATACTAATAACTAACAATAATTAGAAGTAATTAGAAATATTTAGTAATAATAAGAGGTAATTAGTGGTAATTAGTAATAATTATCGGTAATTCATAATAAATAGTTGTAGTTAGTAATAATTAGTGATAACTATGAATAAATAGAAGTAATTAGCGGTAAATTTGGAATAATTACAAGTAGTTTGGAATAAATAGTAACAAATACTAATAAATATGACTAAATAGTAATGAATAGTAATGAATAATAATACACACTAACAAATAGGAATAATTCGTAATAAATTCGAATAATTAGTAATAAATAATAATAAGTTTGAATAAATAGTTATATTTATTAATATATAGAAATAATTATTAATAAATTGAAATAAATAAGCTTAAATAGTCACAAATAGGAATCAATACTAATAAATTGGAATAAATAGTAATAATTAGTAATCATTTGTAATAATTTGTAATAAATACTAATAGATACTAATAAATACTAATAATTAGTAATAAGTTGTAATAATTACGAATAATTAGAAATAATTTAAAATAATTAGTAATAATTAGTAATAACTAGGTATAGTTAGTAATAAAAAGTAACAATATTGAATAAATTGTAATATATTGTAATAATTAGTAATATTTTAGAATAAATCGGAATAAATAGTAATAAATAGTAATTATTACTAATAAATTAGAATAAATAGTAATAATTAATAATAAAAAGTGATAAATAGTAATAAATAGTAATAATTATTATTAATCATAATTAAATATAAAAAATAATATTAAATCAGAATAAATTAGAATAAATTAGAATAAATTGGAATAAATAGTTATAAAATATGAAACAAATAAAAATAAATAGAAATAAATATGAATAAATACGAATAAATAGTTTGAAATAGGAATAAATAATAATAAATAGCAATTACTTGTAATAATTATTAATAATTATTAATAATTAGTAATAATTGGTAATGAATATTAATAAATATTAATAAAGTGTACTGAATAGAAAGAAATGGTAATTAATAGTAATAATTATTAATAATTAGTAATAGTTAACAGTAATTAGTAATAATTAGCGATAATTTGAAATAGTTAGTAATAATTTTTAATAAATAGGAGTAATTAGTACTAAATAGTAATAAATAGAAATAAATAGAAATAAATAGAAATAAATAGAAATAAATAGTATTAAATAAAAATAAACATTAACACTTTGTAATAATTAGGAATAAATAGTAATAATTAGGAATAAATAGTAAAAAATTGAATAAATAGTTATAAATAGTATAAAATTATAATAATTAGTAATATTTAATAGTAAATAGTAATAAATAGGGATAATTTGGAATAATTATTTATAATTAAAAATAAATAGGAAAAATTAAGAATATATAGGAACAAATAAGATTAAATAGAAATAAATGAGAGCAAATAGAAATAAAGAGAAATAAATTGGAATAATTAGTAATAATAAGTAGTAATTTGTAAAGGTTATAAATAATTAGAAATATTTATTTAAAATCAGTAATAATTAGTAATTATTTGGTGTAATTAGTAATAAATAGTAATAAATAGAAATAAATGGAAACAAAAAAGGAATAAAAAATAGTAATAATTAGTCATAAATAAGAGTAATTAGTAATAAATCCGAATATATACTAATAATTAGAAATAATTTGTAATAAAATCTACCAAATAGTAATAAATAAGAATAATTAGTAATAAATAGTAATAATTAATGATAATTATGAATAATTAGTAATAATTATTAATAATTAGAAATAATTAGTAATAATTAGTAATTAATAGTAATAAATTGTAATATTTAGTAATAATTATTAATAAATACTAATAATTAGAAATAATTAGTATTAATTAGTAATAAATATTAATAATTGGACGAATAGTTACTAAATAGTAAGAAATAGCAATAAATAGTAATAATTAGTAATAATTATTAATAATTAGTAATAAATAGTAATAATTAGTAATAAATAGTAATAACTAGTAATAATTACTAATAACTTGTAATAATTAGAAATGATTAATAATAAATAGTAATAAAAAATAATAAATAGGGATAAATAGAATATATTAGAAATATTTTGTACTAATTAGTATTAAATTATAATAATTAGGAAAAAATTTATAATAGATTGTAATAAATTTCAATAAATAAGAACAAATTAGAATAAATAGTAACAATTCATAATAATTTGTAATAAATAGTAATAAATAGGGAAAAAGAGTAATAATTAAAAAATAAATTGGAATAAATTGGAATATATAGTAATAATTAGGAATTATTAAGAATATTTTGTAATAATTAGGAATGATTATTAATAATTATATATGATTATGAATAATTAGTAATAATTAGGAATAATTAGTCATAATTAGTCATAATTAGTAATAATTAGTAAAGAATATTATTAATTATAGTAATAAATAGTAATAACTAAGAATAATTATTAATAATTATTAATAATAATTAATAAATATGAGTAATTATTAATAAATTGGAATAATTATTAATAAATATAAGTAAATCGTAATAAATTGTAATAAATAGTAATAAAGAATAATAATTAGTTATAAATAGAAGTAAAAAGGAATAAATAGTATTAAATAGAAATTAATAGTAATAAGTAGTAATAATTTGTAATAATTTGTAATAATTAGTGGAAATTTGCAATAAATAGAAATAATTTTGTATATTTAGTAATAATTACTAATAATTTGGAATAATTAGGAATAATTAAAAAAAATTGGGTCATGTTTTTCATGTATAAAATTATTCATAATAAATTTTTTTTTTCATTTTTTAAAGAAATATGGAACTAGGATGTTGACAATAGTCATTAATAGATTATTGCGCTTGGATTAATTAGTGCATGAATCCAAAACGTTTTGGTATAAATCCTTTATATGTAAAGGGTGTTGAAACTTTCGTATCATTTGCATAATCAAAACCAAAATTTGTTTCAAAATGGAAAATTAAGTATCTATATAAAAATTGTGTTGTGATGATGCTTGACACATTTGACAATGTTTTGGATCACCTTTAATGTTTTGGTTTTCAAATATGTTATGGTTTTTAATCGACATGGTGAACACAGTTCCAGATAAAATACTAATAAGTTGGTTCTAGTTCCATCACTATTTCAGAATTTAGTACATAATGTCGCAGGTCCATCTTTTAAAAAAACTAGAACTCAGGATGATATTGATTTTCCAATTGAGTTAGAACATTCAGAATTTTATGAGTTTCTGAGGTATGTTGATGATTCCTTATACTCTCATTGCACGAAAAGATAATTTGAAGTAATTGAAAAAAAATATGGATTTTAAATTAGATAATAGAATGTTAAATACCTATTATGATCAGATATTCTCTTTGGTTAAAAAAATTGTTACATAAAGGTAACGTGTTTTCTAAAAGATTCTATAAGTTCAAGAGGTTGGTTCGTAATCTGTTTCACGGTTATTGGAAGATTCATGCACGTTCAAATGATTGCATCTTAAATTATAGTGAAAATCAGTCATTGGATAGTAGACCTACATGTTGAAAATTGAGGTATAAGGAGGCTCGAATATGGAAATTTGGAAGGATTCCTGTAAAATAGATTACATTTTTCCAACTTACACTATGATTACAATGTTTATTTATTTCTCAAAACATAATGCTATTGATGTCATGGAAGAAAACCAATATTTCAATAGGTAAAATCTTAAATCATCCCTTTAATGGCATGTTAGGGAATTTTTTTTACCCTATACATCCATATTTTGTTTCAGAATCCCAAAACGTGTAATTGGGTCTTTCTACGGACATTTTCTATCCATTGGGTTCTTGTGGTAGTCAATATTATAATTGGTCTTTCATTATAAATATGTACAATTTACCACCTCATATTTTGATGATGGAGCCTTATAACTATTTTTCCTTATTAATTACAAGACATCCAAAAAAATATTTATGTTTATTTGAAGCCATTGATGGATGAGTCAAATTTATTACAGAGTAATGGGGTCTATACATATGATGTTGTGGGAAAACAAAATTCTCTACTAAATGTGGCATTGATGTGGACAATTAGTGACTACATAACATATTTCATTTAATATGGATAGAGTAAAATTGGTCAAAAATCATGTACATACTGTATGAGAGACAGAAAATCATTTTTTCTCATCAATAAAAGAAAAAAGTGTAATTATGACTATCATCCCAGATTCCTTCAAACTGATCACCCATTTCGGAGGAACATTTATCACTTAGAAAAAGGATAAATTGATAGAGTTGAACGTACAACAGGGATCGTGGGTATGGATTTAAAACCATTTTTTTCTTCCTTACTACCACTATATTTGGACCAACTATAAGCCAATAAAAACTTGATGGCTTTGGGAATGAACATAATTGGATAAAACAGAGTAGTTTTTGGGATCTTCCATATTGGTCTGATTTGTTGGTCAATCGCAAGTTGGATATCATGCATATTAAGAAGAACTATTTTGATAATATATTTTATAAAATTTAGGACACACCATGTAAGTCAAAAGATAATCTAAAGGCACGATTAAATCGTGCCAAAATTTATGGGCCATAACAACATGAACTATTTGAAAATGTCAGATCATGGAAGTTAATGCATTTAAAAGTTGCTTATAAACAATCAAAATAAAATATATCATTATTCTATTAGTGTATCGTAGATTTTAGACTTATGTATGGTTATATTTCAAATTTGGGAAGATTTCTTATAAATGGTCAAATTACCAGATTTAAATGTCATAACTTTCATGTTATAATGTAAAGACTTATACTAATTGGATTAAGTGGTTCATAAAATTATTTTATTTAGGGGTTTTCAAAAAATATATCATATTTTTATTCCTAGACATTTGTTTGGTGAAACAAAACTATGATGACCTATGTCGACTATAAGATGATGTGGTTTTAATTTCATATAAACTGGAAAACTCTATTCCCACTGAATTTCATTGACTCAATCAGACATTTTATATTACATATTTTACATGATGAAAAATGTGGAGATATGGTATAATAATAATTTTTGAACCCATTCGAGAAATGAATATTGAAATTGAAGAAAATAGCATGTTGCAATGCATTGTTAGAATGATTAATTGTAGAAGATTATTTTCTGGAGAAAAATTCTTTTTTTCATCTCTCATTATTTTCAATCCGAATATAACTCAAAACAAAACCACATGGTCCATAGTAAGGGAAATTTTGATGATGAAATTAATATTACATTATATATTTATAATTATCCATAACTTGGATTTAGTTGAGTTCATGAACGATGGACTTCAGAAGATAAACATCATAGATCTCATACATATGTTATAATCAATTGTGAAGAAATGAATTCATTTTTACTGTGAGATCTCCTATCACATATTCTATAATTTTTGTAAGTGTTAATTAATATTATTTTATTTTTAGGTTATATGATAATCATATTAAGAAACAACTTCCACAAATTACAACTACTTCTGTTGAAGAACATTAGAAAAACAATTTTCTTACTGGTTTGAAAAACATGTATCAAAAATTATTAATGGTTTAACAAATAAAATAAATTTATTACATGTTATACTGATAATTGTTTTAAAAAAAATTAGGTTTCTCAATATTGTGATAAAATTCATAATCGATTATGCATGTTGAAAAACCCACCATCCAAAATGATTTAATATTATAATGCATGTGTGATGAAGGTTTTTAAATTTCAAACACATGTATATAGGGAATAAAAAAAATTAATAGTTGTGTTTTACTCGAAGGATATCATCATATAGAAATTGATGTTGTCTTTTATGGAATGCAAGACGAAATTGTTGAACTATTTTATCTAGGATGGAATTACATAATGATATTTAAATATCAGTGGTTGGATACTGAGAGAGGCTTTCATGTTCATATGTTCCATGTAATCATTTATATTAAATATAAAATCAATTTTACAGAAAATTAACCCTTTTTATTATATAATCGAGAACACAAAATTTATTATGAAAATTAATGTGCCGCTTCAAGGGAGTTGGTTGATTCGTGGAGCATAATAATGATCAAATCTTTGGAAATTAGTTTATTAAATGTGAATGTGGTTCCCCTGAATTGCATGGAATAGAAATTGTTCAAAAGACTAATCCAAATCCTTCTTTTCATTGATAAGATAAGAATATTGATGATGACATGACCTAATTAACGGTTGATGGTGTTGATGATATTATTGATGTATCAAATGAATTTAAGACAATAATAGATGATGAAACTAAAAATCTTATAGAAAATAACAACACAAAGGAGGAATATGAAGATATCCAAAACATCATATATTAACATGATGATGGAGATGAATATGGACAAATTTAAAAGATTTTTTTAATCATAATACACATATATATATATAATAGTTGTTTTCAAATATTTTTAAACTATAATAATTTCATATTTCATACGGACTTAGATCTATTTCTTGAGTTCAACGGTGGAAATCTGCCTAGTGATGACCAAAATGTTGTATTATCAAACCCTCATATTTTTTTGGTGCTGGTAGGACTTGGAGGGGCCATGGTTATGTTAGATTGATGATTCAAAACCAAATCTTTGAGCGATGTCCATATCTTGGATTTGATCAGTGCTTGCAGAGGTATGTTTACTTGTGAATTTTATTTAGTTTCCCTTAGTTATCATTAATTAATTTATAAATATATATTGTTGGATTATTTGTTCATTTTGTTCACAACTATTCATATATAGGTATTGGACATGGGAGTTCTATATTTCAAAATTATTTTTTTGGATCATGGGTTAGATGGGATCAAATTCTTGTATTTGTTCAGCACCACATATTTGATCATTGGAAGGTGCATAAATAAATATTATTCATTTTACAATTTAATTAATTAATAATATGATATTATTAATTTTTGGTATGGATTATGGTATCCAGTCAATTAGAGATTATGTGACTCTATATTAAAGGCATGGGAGGTTGTATGCTCGATCATTAACATCATTTTTTTATAATTTGTGGAGGACATCAATGAGGAATGAAAAAGTCACAATGTTTTAATGAGTTTTGTTATTACCATCGACCTGATTACTTTTCATTTCAGGTTTGGGATGGATTATGTTCACACTATATGGGTGGTCATTTTAAGAGGATAATATCAGTAAGTTGAAAAAACTATGGGAGAGAGGATATGACACATCGAGCTGGAAGTCATATTGTCCATATTCATAGGGACCATTTGGTAAATACCTTTATTTATTTATTTATATAAAATTAAATATAAAATATTTATTTTATATTCATATAGCCAGTCGAACATCCCAATATTATGGAGTTCGATGTTTATAGGAGGATTTACAGATATCCCATCACTTTAGAGATTAGAGGTGATCGCCAACATCATGTTATGGTTAGTAAAATTTATCTTTGAGTTTTACAATGAACTGAAAATTGTATTTTTTCTATTTTAATATTAAATTTTCATAGAATGAGTCACATGAGAATGTGACGTCTCAGACATAGAAGTAGAGTCAAGACAATACCGTAGATCAGACTAGTGTTATAGAATTTGATGAGGCGGCATGGATACAAGAGACCCATTATTCCTTTGAAAAGGTCGAGTTATTGCTATGAGAACTTGATCGATTATAGTCATTTGTTATGGTATCCCTAAGATGTCTTTGTGCAGCTCGAGAGGAGCTCATAGCGAGTCATCATCATCTTCTGTACAGTATCAGGAGCATCTATGAGCATAGGATGAGAATATAGATAAAATTCTTAGGGATCCTGAAGAGCTATATCGACAGTAGAGGGAGGAGGAGGAGATGTGTTGATGACAACAACAGTAACACGAGAAGATGATAAAGTACATGTGATGTTTGACTCATGGTTTGAGGATGAATTTCCTTCAATATCTCATCCAAATTCTCCAGAAGACCATCCCCCGACAGTTATGTATATAATTTTTATGATAAAACATTTTAATGTAATTTTTTTGTGATATTATATATTTATATTTCTATATAGTGAATTTTTAATATTAATGCCAATATTGTGTTTTTTAATATTTTATTATTTATTTAAGTTGTTATTATTTTATTACATTATTATTTATTTATTTATTTATTATTTTTATTATTTTAATATTATTATTCTTTATTATTAATAATATTATTTTTATATTTTTTCTAATATTGATGGTTTTATTATTTTCTATTTTTTATAATTAGTTTTATTAATATTAGTTTTTCTATTATTATTATTTTTATATTAATATTATATATAATAATAATATTATTATTATTTAATATTATTTTATTAATATTATTTTATAAATATAATTTTATTATTATTTTTAGTATTTTTATTTTACTAAATTTTATTGATAATAATTTTTTAGTTATATTTTTATATTTTTTTATGATAGGCCCACCAGAACAGTTGTTTTTAAAAGCTCGAAGAAACAATTTACATTTGGAAAACATCTCATCATAAATTCCCCTTTACAAATAACATAATTTCTAGTACTAAATCATTAAATGACCCCACTAGGGTTAACTAGTGAATACAACAACACCCAAGATATTGTTCCTAAGAGATATTATGGTCCCCGAAGAAATCCCCTCTCTATAATCTCATGATCTATTCTTATAATAGTGTGATGTTTTTCCATCCAATCATTTAAAAATCATTCATGACATATGAATTTAACGACATGATTTAATATAGTTTCCCCATGTTCATGAGGGATCAAGAAAGAATCAGTGGTTTACAACTTCATGTCAAAGTCACATATGAAAGATATTAAACAGAAATGAATTTATATCAGAATAATGTGTAATCCATTTTCTGTTACGACATCATACATAGAGACACATAGGTCACTAATACTAATTCCAACTATGTCACAATTATAAACTACCCTTCTTCACAAACAATCTCTATCTATATGGGGAGCCTTTATACAAACTATGTGTGAAATGATTCTAGAAATATCACGATATATAGTAATGCCTATATATAAAATCATCAACCTATCCATAATGTTTACAACAATTCACCCCTCAATTCCATTGGCCTTTACTTATGTACAAAACTACATCAAGAACTACATATGTCATGATTTATATTCATACAAGATAATAATGACACTTGGATCTCAAATCTAGGGTCCACCCACAAATAAAAAGAAAATTTACCCTCTCTATATATGGGTCATAACTACATGGGTAATTTTTGAAACTATAACTATTTTGTTGATTTATTCCTATTATTATAGGATATTTAGGTTAATATAGATCCTCAAATCATGGGACTAATCTCAATACTTTTACAAAAAAATATAAAAAATACCCTTTTCCTATTTAACAATATGATATACATAGAGGCTATATATATGAAAAATACGTGGATTGATTTTCCACCACTATAGTTTTTTAGTTGAACATGGATATCACATTCATACTAATCCATGAACTATTCCATACATAAAAACATGATCAATGCTGAAGAATTTTCCAAATGAGAAACATGCTCTTAAGAGTGATAATGCCCCTTCCATGAACACAATCTTAATCTATGTATACATTTTTCATTTTAAGAACAGTATGTTGATTTATATCCATAATATCATATACATATTGATGCATAGATCTACCCATCTTCCCCACCCACAAATTCTCTTAACATGAACAATACCCCTCAATGGGAATCATATTTTTGTGGTGATTCCTGATCACACCAAAGTATGAGAACCCCCATTAATTCTACACCACGAAATCATGAATAGATCAATTTAATTCCCTTTCGTCTCCTATATATGAATATAATAATGACTCATGTGATCTAAGGGAACCTTGAAAGTCACTTTGACCAACATGATCACAGTGCATTCTTTCCAATGATATTGAACCATTTCCTTGTAACATGACATTAAAATATCAGACAAGGAATATTCACATTGAATGGGTAACCCCCTCAGATGACTATGTACTAAATAATTTCTTATTTTATCCTTTATAAAAAAATAATTCAATATGTATTGTAATGACCCTTTAGTTAGTCGAAACCTTCTTGAATAATATATTCTCTTTGAACCAACTTCTAGAGTTGATGCCTTTGAACCAACATCATTGTACTTAATTATAAACTTATATTCATGGTTTTTTATAATAATAAATTTTTTATCGCATAATGATTGTTCTTCTACATAACATTTCATGTGATAATGTTCGAAGAGTAGCTATCACACTAGAAGGTTATAACAGTTTCCCACTATGAAGAGAACCTGGAAGTGCTTTATCAATATTCAGGAATAAATGTTCAATGGTCGGATGATATAATTTTAAGGGGCACAAATGATATATGCTATCGAGATTAGAGACTCATTGATTATTGACGGACCATCTCATGGTGTACGTCCCAGGTAATATAGAATAAGATATTTTCTAAACAAGACCCAACAATATATACTCCACATTATCAGTGTCACTAGATGTTCCCATATGTGGACATGTGTAATGGTTTGTAGAATTTATGATTATTATTAATTGATCATATGAGTCATTCACTTTGATGTATTGGTGAAAACCATGATGACATATGGTAACGGAATGGAGTGATATGTTGGGTGTGTCATGAGTAATATTACATTAATGAATAATATGAGAAATGATTTATCACATCTATTCATTAAAAAAAGAAAATATCTAAAGCCCTTTGATGAAAATGATATAGTCTAAATAAATCCATGGACATGGTTTTCTCTAGGCATGTTATATTTCCAGAAAGTCAAAGAATGGGTTATTGAGCATATAGGTTGATAATACTTGCATGCAACCTACTCTATTAGAGATATTGTTATCAATAGATTATATTACATGATAAGCATTCGTATGAGGTGAAATGTCGTTGCGACAATAACTTCATTCTTCATGGGTGCATTGGAATATTGATAGATGTTATCCTAGGACATTAGGAATTCTCAACTAATGGTACTATTATAGAGGCCCAGAGGGTCACACAATATGTGTATCCAGAATCTCAATTAAATAATTTATTATTTAAAAATTGAATAAAAATTATTCATGGTTGTGGTTTATTAATTATTTAGGTATGCCTGATAACATTTTAAATATTTATCATTGAATAATGTTGGTATATTTATTTATTTTATTAATAAAAAAATAGTCATTATTCAAGGTCTGGTAAATATTTATGAAATGGGAGCACTATGTTAAAGGGTCAAGTGAGAAGATAATATTAAATATTATTTAATATTTAATTGTAACTTGCAAGATAATAACCTGTCATGGAAATAACGACATTTTAATTATTATTTGATAAGGGGGTTCATGCTGAATAATAAAATTAGTAACAACACTTGGGTAATTATTTATTATTACCTAGTGAATTAAATTCATAGTTGCATATTCTTATATTATTCTGCTAGGGGGAAACCCACTAGCTATAGAGACAATTTTTTTGTGTACAACATTTTGGTGAAAAATCTCCCATGCCTTGAGAGATTTTTTTCTCCATGAATTCCCTCATGAACGGGACCATCCATCATCCATTGGATCAGATAATGCTTTGGAAGTGGCTCTGATGGTGATTGAAGGAGGACAACGCATGCAAATAGAACCTTCTAGGCTAGCACCCATAGACTAGTTTAGTGACTTCCAAAATTTTAGGAGAATGTATGCATTACCACAAATGGAGATCTACTCTTGATATCTACAAAGAAAAGAAAGGATCCTTGAAGATCTTTGGCCAGAAACATCAATAATGAAATAAACCATTGATGTATTTTATTAATTTAATTAAATTAATTACAAAAAAATAAGTAAATCCTCTCTCTAGGTTTTAGGCCACTTTCTTCAATATATAAATTGTTGATTTTATTTCAGGGATTCTAGTGTTCATCGTCGTATAGATCTGAAAATGATCAATTATCATGGTAAAATTTAATGTTGGGTGCCGGTCCAATCGCGGTTTTTGGACCCGAAACCTACAAGTGGTCTCAAAGCAGTTATATTTTTGTTTATAATTATTTAAAAAATTCATTTATTATTTAAAATTTAATAATTTTGTTTTTTAATTAATGTTTAATTTTTCTGTTAATATGAATTTTTAGATTTATTCTTCTTCTTTTTCTTCTCACAGATCTAACATAAATGAATAATTTTATGATTAAAATTAAATTGAGGATCTCATTAGGATGTTTTGATGATTATGTATAGGTAACAAGACAATAAATGATATGTATTTGGAGTAACACACCATGTAATCTTCCATAAATGACGTGTAATCTTGATCACATACCCTGTAGTTGTGTTCATCGCATCCGAAGTAATTTGAAAATGGCTCAAGCTATGAGAATTAATGAAACATGGTGTAGTTAATTCTTACACCGCATGTTGACCAGGACAGACTGGCAGACATTCAGTTGAAATACATGATGTGTGGTCCACTAGACACGGCGGGTAGTCCCTTTGGGTTAGGGTTATTTTGTGTATCCCATATATGGATTACCCGACTGGTGATCATGTAACGCATAGTCTAGATGGTGTGTGGACCACTAGACATGCCATTTACTCTGAATATTTTCAATTTAAACCTCACATTCCATTTTTTCAGGCGTGTACTTAAGATGGATGGTCACAAGCGTACAATCCTTGTAGACAGATCTACATGCCATGTACTTTTTAAAGATTATACAGATTTAAAATTTAGTATTATATTATGTAACCCTTGAGACATGTATCTTCGTGTGGGAATAAGGCTGGCCCACAAAATGTGATAGGTGTTTGATATATATATATATATGTGTATGTGTGTGTGTTTAATTAAAATCTACATAATGTTCCAAGATCTTAACATCATGTATGAGTTATATTACAATTATAATTCTACATGCATGATACATTTGATAATGTACAAAGTGTATACAAGTTTAATATATGTTGGGTAGATTTTTATGGCTATTCATCGGGTTACCAACAGGGTAAAATTAATGTACATAGTTGATTTTTATTAAATTTGTTAATTTTTGTAAAATTATAATGGATGAGGATGTTAAGTAAATCCATAAAAAAGATTAATATAGATGGATTTATTTATTAAATATAATAATTAATCAATTCGAGCGTTCTTTTTATTAATTAGAATGATTAAATAATTGATTTCTAATTTTATTAAATGTGTAATTCATTGATGGTTTATGGATGATCATGAGATAGACTAGAAGATTGTATTTTATTGGGTTTTTATTAATTTCATTGTTAAATTAATATTGATGGTCTACCTTCCTTCTCCTCATAAATTTGTAGGTCATTGAGGCTTGTGGTTTATTTTATGTAAACCCTCTTTTACCCCTAACATGTGTGTGAGTTAAAATCATATGCAATGGATGGATCTTCCAAGCTAGTGGAGGTGGTTCAAGTTAGGATCCAAGGGGAAACCAATCCATGGAGGTACAAAGGTGGATAGGTGGAAAGCTATAAACACGAACCAGAAAAGGATCAAGGTTTCCCCCCTAATTAAGGGTTATTTTATCAATTTTTAGATATACTAACAATTAGAAAAGATCATGATCACACACATTATTTTATTTCTATCAGTTTCATGTTTATTAATTATAGATGTATTTTCATGATCACATAATTAATGAATTAACAAATCATGTAAGAAGGGAATATAATAAAATGGATTATGAATATATATTATCAAGACATGGTAATTCACTTAAGTATATCCCACATAATATCCACAAGAATGTGAAAACCTAATAAGAGGAAATTTATAAATAAATGATAAAATCCCCTAACAAAATGTTACGTCGGTATAGCCTTCCATTATATTGGTTAGAGCCAAACGAATAGCTCAATGTGCCTGGCCAGAAATATTTGGTGTGCATTCAATTATTGGGGAAATCTAATTTGAGGTTTTCGGTTAAAATAACTTGTTTACATCAAGGGTTGACAGCCAAAGCCAGACATGGTGTAACTGAGAGCCAAGGGTTGAGGAAATAAAAAATAATGATTTCAGGATTGGGGAGTCAACTCAATGGATCAAGGAGCTACAAGTTAATATTTTTGGAATTTGAAATTCCTACCTAAAACAATTCAAGTTGTTTGACAAGAGAATGTTGGGGTGATGAGAACGCAATATGGATCATTTACACTAAAATATCCAAGAAACATGATATTCCAAATCCAATGGTGATGGAAATTGGGTTTTGATAAAATTTTGGGAGACTAATTAATATTTATATATTTATTTTATTAATTTTATCCTATAATGTACTAATAATTGGTTCACCTTATTTGTAGAAATGTCATTAAAATGGCATAAAATAAGTTGTTGTGATCTATAATAAAGAAGAAAAACCTTCTAACCTGAAAAATTTTACAGGTGTGGAGAAGGCGCTTTCGGGTCATCGTTCACCATGATAGGAAACTATACGTGACGGAAGTACCTTTACTATTTTCTCCTGGGAATGAGGTGAGTGATAAGGAGCTCTCTATGTATGAGAAACATCTAAATTATTCAAAGGATTTTTATTACCTCATGTTATCATACATGAAAATGAGGACATAAAACAACATGAGGAAATATATTCCTGTAGAATTATGTCACTCATTTGTGATATCAATCAAGAGAAGATCAGAAAACAATGTAAAGAGATCTCCAATGCTTTGTTCACTTATAATCATGGCGAGTATGTGCCATCTGGACCACATGTAGTCTAGATTATTGTCTATATTGAGCGTATAGACATCTTAGGGATTAAATAATTGGATGAGTTTAATAAAGAACAAATATTATCATCACTACCCAAGGCCTTCACTAGTCTTATTGTGAATTATATTGTGATCAATAATAAGATGTTCTTATCAGATCTTCAGACCATCATTCGGCAAGTGGATAAGGACATGGGGTGTGAAAAAACCACAGTCCTTATGGTGAATATGAAGAGGAATGACAAAGAAAAGGGGTTTAAGATTTATAAACTGTCTAAAGAAAATGAGACCATATGACCAATAATATGAAGATCCAAAGGTAGGGAAAGGGAAAGGAGACAATATTCTTTGAATGTGGAAAGCCAGACCACTAGAAGAGAAACTGCACCCATAGGAAAGGGGAAGCCAAAGGTGCCCTCATTATCCAGTGAAGTATTTCCATTTCTATACACTGCGTATTAGATACAGCTTGTGGTTATCACATCATATTCAAATGAATGAACAAAATAGATTTCATAAAATTTTTAGAGTGGTGGATCTGTAAGCTACAAATGGTTCACAACTAGACACCCTTTCCTTTGGTGAATACCACCATTCATTGACAACTGGGAAGATTATGGTTTTATGAGATTTATATTATGTATTAATTGGTAAAAAGAACATAATTTCTGTATCGAGTTTAGATAAAGATGGATTTAATTTCATTTTTAGAAATAAATTTTGTTTCTTTTGTAATGAAAAAATATTTTATGGTATGTTATATTTAAATAAAAACTAATATGTATTAAATTAAGAAAACCAAATGTTGGTAATAGATAACGAAACTAGTTCACCTGAATCACATAACACCACGTTTTGGCATCACTATATTTGTCATGTAAATGGGAAGAACCTAAAAAATATATATCAATATGGTTATTTTGACTCTTCCGATCTAAAACCACGTGATAGTTGTCACGCTTGTTAACAATGTAAAATGACCAAACATCCATTCAGGGGATGGGGTGAAAAGGATAAAGAGCTTATAGTATTTGTTAACACTAATGTGTGTTGACCATTTCTAGTAGAAGCTATGACTATACATTCTTACTTTATTACTTTTACTGATGACTTGAGTAGATATTCATATGTCTACTTAATGAGGTATGAGTCAAAGTTCTTTGAGAAATTTAAGGACTTCAAGATGAAGTAGAGAATAATATTGATATGATGAAAAAGAAACTTCGATCAGATCGATGTAGAGAATTTCTTAAACAAGAGTTCATCATAATTTTTCTAGAGTTTGGGATTCAATCACAACTCACTCAGCCTTATACACCATAGATGTATGGTGTTACTGAAAGGAGGAACCATACCATTTTGGACATGGAAAGGTCAATGATGAATAATGAAAATTTTACATTATCCTTTTAGGGATCTTCATTACAAAATGAAGAATACACATTAAACTCACTACCAAATAAGGTGGAAAACGGAATCCCCTTTGAGTTATGGATTGGAAAGAAACTTGTTTTGTCGTATACATGTGTAAGGGGATGTGAGGGATTTTTTATGGATTTATCACGAAAAAACTAGTACCTTAGGGTTTTAGGTTTATCGTTATATGGAATCCCTTGTAAATAGAGGGATACTACCTATACAACCCTACAGACAAGAAAGTTATTGTTTCCAGAAATGTAATAATTCTCGAGAGGGAGCACATCCTCAAAATGTATAGTGGTATCAAGATTTAATTTGATGAAGTTGATTCTCAAGATACCTAAGAGTTCATACCTGAATGAGTTCCACAGTTCCGTATGGAATATGTAGTTCTTGAAATTCAAGTACTACATAAGAGTGTAAGAGAGGTATAGGAACAAGGGAGATACAGTTTTATTTTTAACAAGGATGGTTACTCATTATTGTTAGACAATGATGAACCTATCTTCTAAAAGGTGGTAGTAGATATCTCATATGAATCCAGACTGTTAAAATCTATGAATTTTTAGATGGATTCCATGTACCAAAACCATGATTGGGTTCAAGATGATGCACTAGTCGATATAAATATTTCAAGATGAAAATGGATTTTCAAGAGGAAGCATGACATAGAAGGTAAAGTAAGTATTTTTAAAGAATTTCTAGTGTCTAATGGGTTTAAAAATGTAAAGAAATTGAAAAAAATGGGACCTTTACATTAGTTTACATATTTAAATCCACCTGAATCATATTTTGCATGTCAGTATACCATGACTATGATATTTAGAAGAAGGATTTAAAAACATCATTCCATAATGGGAAACATTAGGAAGATGTCTATATGACACATCCGGAAGTGTTTGTGACACCAAGTGATTCCAAAAGAGTTTGAATGTTGTACATGTCCATTTATGTATTAAAGCAATAATCCATGTCATGGAATATTTGATTTGAAGAATCCATAAGGGAATTTGGTTTCATTAAGAACGAATGTGAGCCATTGGTTTATAAAAGGTTTCATGGTAGTGCAATCATTATCATAGTAGAATATGTTAATGAAATATTAATTATTAGAAATTACATACCAATATTAAAATCTATTAATCACCAGTTTAATAGGTGATTCTCCATGAAAGACATAGGTGAGGAATCCAATATTCAGAGGATCAAGATCATTCGAGATATAACCAAGAAGATTTTTGGGCTATGTTAGAGTACATACATTGACCAGATACTAAAAATACTTTGTATGAAAAAATACAAGAGGGTATTAGTTCCAATGACACATGGAGTACATATTTCTAAGAAATTGTGTCCCTTGAAACAATAGGGGAATGACAGAATGAGTAAAATCCAATATGCTTTGGTTATAGTATCAATCATGTATTCCTTTGTATGTACTAGAATAGATGTTTGCAATGCATTAATCAAGGGATGCAGATATCAAGCAGATCTATCAGAACAACATTTGACTGCTGTTAAGGCCATGCATATGTATCTGATAAGAACTGTGGATTTGTTCCTGGAGTATGGGTGAGGTGAAGAGCCTTTCGTCATAGGGTATGATGATAATGGTTTTTAGACCGACTAGAATAATATATAGTCACAATAAGGATATCTTTTTAATATCACAGGTGGATATTTGAGTTAAAAGTGTTCAAAGTAGCCAGTTGTTGCTAATTCTACATTGTAGTTTGAATATATAGTGGCTTCTGATGTATCCAAGAAATCATTATGGATTCCAAAATTTGTTCAAGGGCATGATGCAGTGCCTATAACTATAGACCCTATCACATTTTATCATGATAATACTATAGTGTTGGATCGTGAAAAGGATCCAAAGTCACATCAATAGACAAAGAACATACTCTGGTAGTTTCACCAATTGAGGTATCTTCATCATAGTGGTGATGTTTCCATGGTAATTGGGTCCATGAAAGAGAACCTGGCAGACCACTTGACTAAATACCTATCTTAGTATATTCATTAATATCATGTGAGATATTGCGGATAGAATGTCGTTAGCAGTTGTCTCTTGTACATGTGGGACTCTATTGGAGTTGGTTCCCTAGAAAAAACTAAATTTTACTTTATGATAAATGTATATTCATGGTATTGAATATTAATAAATTCCTTATTATGTCATGATTGTTCTTCTGCATAACATAGAATATAATAATGTCCCAAGAGTAGTTTCTCACTAAAAGGTCATAGCAGTTCCCCGCAATAATGTGAACCCAAAAGTGTTATGAAACTATTCATGAATAAATGTTCTAGGTCCATATAATATCATTTAAAGGGACACAACTAATACATGATATTAAGGGTGGAGACACATAATACTTTGAGGTACCTTTTCATGGTGTATGCCCCTGGTAATATCCAGTATAATATAATGAGAACGGGACCAAACAGTAGGAAATCCACATAATAAGTGTCACTGGATTTTCCTATCTATGGATTTGTGTAATAGAACTTATAATATAAGATTATTATTAACAAGTATTATGAGTCATGTACATTTATGTATTGGGGAAAATTGTGACGACATATTCTCGCAATGAGGTAGAATACATTGGGTGCGTCACGAGTAATATTGCCTTAATGAATAATGTGGGAAAGGATTTATCCCTTCTATTCATTAACAGAAGTAAATATATTAGGACCTTTGATAGAAATGAAATATGCTAAATAATTCTATGGGTATGGTGTTCTCTATTCATGTTGTATTTCTATAAATTCAATGAATTAGTTTTCGATCATATTGGTTGATAAAACTGGCATGCAACATGCTCGATTGGAGATATTTTGATAATGGTATTACATTACACGGTAAGTGTTCATATGCAGTGACATGTCGTTCAGACACTAACTTATTTATATATGGTTACCTTCATGTGTTTCCAGATACTAAACTTTGAATTTAGGCATTTCAGCCTAATGACACCGAGAAAAAGGACATGAGGGTCTCACACTAAGTGTATCCTGAATATCAGTTAAATAATTTATTATTTACCAATTAGAATAAATATTATTCCCGACATTGGTTTAGTAATTACTCAGATATGCTTGATCACATTTTATTTATTTATCGTTGAATAATGAAGTTATATTTATTTGTTTATTTAATAAATAAATAGTTATTATTCAATGTCTGGTAAATATTTTGAAGGATGGACAGACCAAGTTCAAGGGTCCAATGAGAAAATAATATCAAATATTATTAAATATTTAATTTTACCATTCTAGATATGTCACATAAATGACTTATTTTGATGTTAAATTTCATTTATTTTCCTTTCATTCTTTGTTTTGGATGGTTTCCAAAAGTTTTATGGAGAAATAGATGAGTTTTAATGAATTGGGCCAAACAGTGAGCCCAATTCCAGATTTAAAAATAAATTGTGTTTCCATTATAACTTTTTAATTTTTTTTATATTTTTTCCTCATTCCAATTCCTAAATGGTCTCCTCTGACCTATTAACACCAAAATATAAATTTGGAGCCTTTATAATTCCATAATCATAGAGGATATTGGTTTTTATTTAAGATATTGGTCCTTCCCGAAGGCCCATTTCCTGCATTAAAAATAATTTTTAATTTTTATATATCTCCTTCACTATTTGCATTGTTTTAGTGATTCCACCTCCCCTAGACCCTAAGACACCCAGTAGCACTCCCATTTCCTTTCCCCCCTCCTTGGAGCTCGTTGAAATCGCGAATTAGGTCTGATCTTCCTAGGGTGTCTCAAATCGGCCAGAATTGAAGAGGTAACTTCATCCCTTATTAACTCTCTCAATTCTTACTCTTTTCCCTCCATTCCATTTCTTAAATTACGTCATAAATCTTTTTCAAACAGTCCCTGAATTTTGGCTATTTTCAATTTTAGAAACTATTGTTTTTGGAGTGATTAATTCAGGATACTTCAAGTAGGTGAGTCTATTTCTTTCCTCTTTTAAATTGCTTAGGGTTTCATCCCTAATTCTTGAATTATAAAAATTCCAGAAGGTAGGGTTAGTGCCTAGGTTCTAAATTACTGTATTTTGGGTGAAATATTGAGGTTTTAGGTTTCTTTTAACTTCCTTGAGTTGCGGCGGTCGTGCTGTTGATGTTTCGCCCCAACATTTGAGGGTTTCGACACATTCGGTAGGTGATTCTGTGGGTAACCATTTAATGATGAATTAGTTTGCTTGATTAAATAATTTTACATGTTTCTAATGTGCTGCGCATTATGAGAAAACCATTTTTGGTAGTAATAGTAAATCATATGTTTTTAATGTTAAATTTTTTCTTAAAGTGCGTATTTTTCAAATGTATTTCATGTGTTATGTCTTGTGGTAGTTTTGTAAAATGTGGAAGTGATTTATTAGTTGTTGAAAGGGGCTGCCAATTATGGTTGGGTAATGATATAGTCCCATGTGGGCCTAAAAAATGGGGTGTATTTGAATGGTTTTATTTTTATAACCTTGTTATACTCCTTGAAAGTGTTTTATGGATTTGTGTGTTCTCATGGGTATCTTTTGTGATATTATTCAAGGTGATTATATAACATTTGAAAGTGGATTATTACATGTTTATTGGGCTGCCAATTCTGTTTTGGTAGGGTCTTGGTGTGCTTTTGGCTTAAAAAGAGGTTTCTGAAATGGATTTTATGTGCAAAGTTTGGGTATATACTTTATAATTGGTTTATGAAAGTTTTGAATGGTTTATTGGGTTGTGTAATAGGTGAAACTATATCAGAAAACTGTTTTGGTAGGATTATACTTTTAAAAGGTCCATTTCATTTGTGAAATGGTATTATGTGATATGTATCTTCTTGGAAATATTTTATTAAATTGTTTGAAGCAAATATTGAGGAGTGAAAGTGATGTGGAGTGTTTTGTGTGAGTGTGATGTGAAAAATTGAATTTTTTATTATGAAAGATGTTTTATATTCCATGTGTGTGGGATGTTATATGAGTTTAAATATCTTATAATTGTTTTATAAAATTGTTTAATGGTTTTGTGGAAGTGTTGAAGAAATGTGAAATGTGTTGTGGGTTATTTTGGTGTGATTCGGATTTCAAAATCATTTTTAATGAAAAATGGATTGTTGTGACTTTTGTGGTATAAATATGGGATTTTTGGTGAATTTTTGATGTGGAAATGATATTTTCATGTTCAATGTATATTTCTTGACTTGTTGAACTTGTTTGAGCACAAGGGGAAAACCTGGGTATCTAGGTGGGTGGACGTGTACTAGTACACTAGTGAATCCGCGAGGTTTGGCCTTAGTTTCACTTAGCAAGATTGACACTTAAAACTCTAAATAAACTATGATTATGATGATTGGGGACCACTAGGTTATGGGTATGTTCCCTACTAGTGGCTCGTGCATGAGAATGGATATTTGTGGTGATTACTTTCACCGAGATACGAGGTACCTGGGACCCACAGCTAGCTAGTGCCTATGGGTTATTTCCTATTTCTTGTGCTCATTATTTACATTGTACTTACCGTCGGCATACAGTATAGTTGGCTGGAAAATTCACTAGTGTTTACATTATTTTTAAAAGTGTTTATTCTTAATGATAGCCCACTTGAAAACTATTTTTATTCAAAGTTGCATCTTTTAGAAATTGCAACTAGCTTTTCATGTTTTTGAAAACATGCATGCTTTTCATCATTAAATGTTTATCAAATGGAATATTTTAGTGGTGGTATCCTACTGGGAATTGGATCACACCCTACTTACACCCTTGGGTGTAAGTAGACTTGGTTATTTTTTGTTGTCGCAGGTTGGGTACAATTTTGTGTTCCAGTGGTTCGGGTTTCTAGTAGGTCCTTGGTGGTGAAGTCTTGTGGATGTGGATTGAGGGCGATGCCCCTTGCCATGAGGGGTCTTGGGCTGTCCTCATTTGGTTTTGTACCTTTGGTATAAATCTTTTTAGTTGTTTTAAGCTATGTAATTCAGTTCTGAATTTTTTTAAAAGATTGTTTGGTTTGAAAAACCATGATTTGTTTCATTGGATTCTTTTGTTGTTTTATGTTTATAAACTTGGGTAAATCGTTCCCAATTATCATTTTATGATACCCGGGCACTTGTGCCAGCCCGTGGGGATTGGGAACGCCCTTCGGGCCTTATCATGGGCTAGGATTGGTGCCATTTTTGGTGTAGATTGATTCGGTTCATGACAAGATAAAAACATGTCATTGAAATAATGGTATTTATATTATTATTTGATATGGGGGTTTTACAAGGAATAGTACAATAACTAACAAAACATGTTCTAATTATTTATCATTACCTAGTTAATTAAATTCACTGTTATATATTATTCTCTTATTAGCCAAGGGGGGAAACCCGAGGCTATAGAGCCAATTTTTATTTTTCACAACATTTTGGAGAAAAATATTTCAAGCCACGACGGATTTTTTGTCTCCAAAAATGATCTCATGAATGAGAGAATCCATTCTCCGATAGATCAGAGAATGATTTGGAAGCAGTTCTCAAGGCGATTGGGGGTGGACGGTGCATGTTCAAGGACCTTCAGTGCCAGCTCTCAGAGACTCCTTCGACGACGTCTAGAGATTCATGAATCATTTGTGGATTAATGATAGGGGAGATCTACTATGTATCTCTACAAATTAAAGGATGTCTCACTGTATATCTATGGTCATGCACATCAATGACGAATGAAATCATTGGAGGCATTTCATTAATTTAATTAAATTAATTATAAAAAAATATGGTGATCCTCTCTCTAGGTTCTAGGGAACCTTCTTCTTTTTTTTAAATCATTTATTTTATTCCATGCATAATGGTGTTCATCATCAGATTGATCTGAGAATAATAATTGGTCGTAGTTAAATTTAATGTTGGGTACCAGCACGACTGCGCTTCTACTGCACCCAGAACCTACACAAATATCATGTATTTGATATATGAGATGACACAACACATTCCTTTTGTTAATGAAGTACTATTGTAATACATTATTATTGAGTTATTTCTCATAGTTATTACCTATAATGTATTGGTATAGGGATATTATTCTCTAAAAGTGCCCCACTAGGACACACTAGTGTAAAAAATAGTAACATGAAGCAAGTGGTTTTAGGATGTTCTAGGCCCAAAGGAAACTCCCCCTAAATATGGGAGCTATTTTCCCAACTGCGTGGGATACAAGTTCTCTAAAATTATTAATGTTGGAAATATGCCATCTTATCTCCATGCTCTATTAAACCATATATTATCAGGTATCTTTTTCACTTCCCATGAGTAACGTTTCAATTGGATTTGGTTATCCTCGATGTTACACTTAGATTTTTCCTACCCATTATCAATCCAAGATTATAATATCTTATTTTTATAACACCCCATCCTGGTGTATGAATATCCTGTAAAGACCCTATTTACCTATGTTAGTTTTTCTACTCAGCATTACAATATAGTTTCATGATATTAAATGGAATAAATATTTACTAGTCACATGATATTTAACAATAAGAAACCAATATAGTTAGAAGACATCAAAGTACATGACACATTGAAACTATGAATGGAATAAAATTTACTATATTAGGTAATTAAATATATATATCTATTTTAGAGATGAATATTTTGTGCCTATATTAGATTGAGATGTTGATATTCTACTTACATATGGATGATCACAATAAATGTAGAGGGAACCATTGTTGATTATGATGTTAAGGCTCACTAATGGGAGATAAAAAGTAACCCTGCCAGTAGATGAGATATATCTATACAAGGATTATCTTTTTATAATAATTACATTTGTATTTAATTCTAATCTATTAGAATACATAGTGACACATGGATACATTATTCTCAGCCCAGACACTAGTTTCCCATTTTAACAGCCTTCCCATGTTCTTGATGAATATTGAATGTTTTCAACATCATCTAGTCATGATAATATAGAAATTCCCCCAAATTGTATAATTTGTCCTCATGCATATCTATCATAATTTTACATCAATTTCTACTTCAATACCACATGTCAATAAACTACAAGGACGATGTCCTTTTCTCATAATGATAAACTTGAAAATGGATTTGTTCCCACTATTTGATGAAAAGTATTACAAACCATCACCATCACCACACCTTATCAATGGTCCATAAAATCCAGATAATGGTCAAGACAATATTGGGGTTCTTATATAATATTTTTTAACACCTCATCTCATAAATTAAAATTCATTCCATGACTTCCACAGATTAACAAAAAAACCTCTCTGACCATTGGAAAAGTAAACCCATATTTAAGGGACCATTTGATTGAAAATTAATTTCTTCTAATATATTAAACATATGATTTCTTATCCTTTCAACAAAATGTGTATTTTCATTTCAAAAATGGATTCTGATCCTTGTGACCCCCAAAGTCATCATAGAAAAACTCATCTCCATAGAGTTGTTCAAGATTATCCTCATAATAACATCATCATATCATCAATTATTATTTAAGAACACTTGGACACAAGTTTCCTCACCTTTTTCCATTATTAATCTAGTTTGTGTACTCTTGACCTTATAAATCCTAAATAGGTAGTTGTGTAACAATCCCGTGATACGAGGTCCAAATCAAAAGAAAATAAACTGATCATAGAAGGGACATAAAACTTGTTATGTAGAAACCCCACATATGGATGTATGAGGAATAGGCTAGTCTCTACTCCCTAAACACATAATCTCAAGAATTAATAAAAGTGTTAGAGTGAAATTAAAAAAAAGCATAAATCTCAAAGGGCCCATCTTATGGCTCTAGTATATACCATGACATGCTCCTTGGACACCGTTGGTCTAGAAAAAAGTATGATTATTAGTTTTTTAGATATCCTAATAGAAATAATTTGTTAACATGGTGGAGGCACCAATTTTAGCATGCTCAAACTATTCTTGAAAATTTGATTTCCAAAAAATCACTTTTATGTATTTAAATTCTAAGATGACCCTCACTAATATCTTGACTTAATACTCTTCAATTAGAACCCCATTAACCTTGAGTTATTTTTATTGGTTCCTATATATAGTATATTTTTAATAGGGCCTGACTTATTTAAAGAGATCACACTATGATTCTATGGTGAATAACACAAATCCCTAGAGAATATTCTTAGTGGATATATTGGTCATGAAGGAATGATCCCCCTTAATCCCATGATTTATATTCTTAGATACATGTGATAATAATTTTTACCATAACTTTTAGTCAAATTGAACCCACTATACACCATTTTATATTGACTCAGATAATCAAAGAACATGATTTACAATCCCTGTAACCAGGCTACTCAATTGGATTCTATATCCTCGATGTTATAACATCATATATTATGCCAATTCTTAAATAATTAAGGTGATATTCCATTCTAAAAAACATTCATGGCTCTCAATACATTAAAATAATCCTTCTTATATATGTATCAAACTTCACATCAATATAAAAAACTACCCTATGGTTCAAGAAACCTCATTGGATAATCATTATTCCTTACTCAACATTATTTCCCATGTATTTGAATCATTATAAATATGTATTTTCCATTAGAAAGTAGTGGCGACCCCTATTTATCTTGGAAAAAATCATAGTGTAACTCAACACATCATAGTAATTTTCAATAATACTTAATGTTTCTTCTATATTCCTTCATATTCGGTTCAAACCCCTAGATACAACATTCACACATCACAAATTCAAAATATCTAGGTTTATTTGGCCTCAATAACATTACGCAACCATATACCAATTTATATTTCAGCACGAATGTGGTGTGTCTAAACCCTTCCTAACTACCCATCCTTCATCTTCATATAAAGGATGTGGGGTGTTAGAACACTTCATAAATATCCCTCCTTCATCATGAGAATAGTTATGTTGTCATTATTAACCCTTCACAAATACCCATATTTTAGCATCACATAAAGGATGTGGGTTTTTTAAATAATTCATGAATACCCATAATTCATCAATGAATCAAGGATGATGGGTATCAAAAAACATCATGAATATCCATCCTCCGTCATTATAGTAAATATGTGGGGTTTCAAAACCCTTCACGATTACCTATCCTTCACTAGTAGTGAAAGGATGTGGGGTGTTTGAATCATTTGTGAATTCTCATCCTTCATCATCATTAGTACAATTCAGAATGTGTAAACCCTTCATAAGAACCCATCTGTTACCAATTATATGTCATAGAAATAAACTATAATAGAATGTATGAGCTAGAATACCCTAAACTAAAACAAAAAAAAGGACATATTATAAAGAACCTAAACTACTCAAAGATAGTGGTCTAGCTTTCAATGCCATTAAAATAAAATTTAAATAGACACAATTATCACAATGTTGGAATCATGAAAATTGAATCCTAGAAAAAATTTGACTATCTACTTGATTGATACAAACATTTTTTTATTCATGAAACATTGATTATTTATGAAATTGAAATTGCATAAAACCATTTAGGCTAAAAACCCGTAAAGGGAATCTTAAGAAAAGTATATGTCAATTCGTGCTAAGATTTCCCCATAATAAATTTTGGAAACTTTTAGAGAAATAAAATAACATATAAAAATAGTTTAGTTCTCCTTTTCTATCTATATAAAAATTTAATGTGTGGTCACAATGTAAAGTATCATTGGAAAATTTTAGAACACTTTCCCCCATGAACATATTTACAAAAATTAACTGTAAATCAATTGGTCTCCAAACAATTATACATCAATTTGTATCTGTATGTGATAATCAGAAATGGGAAATTTTCATGATTATTCTATTATGATTTTTGAATTTGAGTTCATGTTTATGGTTTTACATGGTATTATAAGAAGTATTTCTGCTTTGGGAAATCAATATTTTATTGATCAATAAAAAATCCATGCACACATTGGAAGAAATAATTCATGATAACAACATGTAAATTTGGAAACATTTTCTCATTGATATAATGAACATGATGGAATAATATTTTTCTGAAGTTTATCCCATAGTTTTAAGAAAAGGGTACCTGTATTTACATAGTGATAATAGAATAGAATCTACTCAGTTGGTTTTTCTAAATATGAGAGATTCTGGTATGTTTTTTTAGTTGAATGCTGAAGTGATATCCATTCCATTTACGCTGCCTTTTCCGATGGATGAAGTTTCTCAATCATGTAAGAAAACAATTTATTTCCATTATGCATTGTGTCAAATAGATAAAATACATATAAATGTTCAATCCTTTCATGAGTTATGATTGCTTTATATTCTACTATTCGTGTGGTGAAACCACTAATTTGAGTAAACAAATAAGAGACTTTATGATGTCCTTATTTCAGAAACCCTAAATATTCTCTCATTGATTGGACTTGTGAACTTCTATCATAAAATATACCCATGTTAATCTTGTATTTGGATAGTTTCTACCAACATTGGTTAATCTCTTACAAGAATTCAAATAATTTTTATCACATTAATCCACCTACCCCCAAATCAAAAAAGAACTTCGGAAGTTGTTCCTACTGGACATGGATATCATCTAAGGGTCTATGAATTCAAAGCATTGATTTTAATCCAAATTATCCTTTATTATTACTATATCTCAATGACATAGACGTGAGCATTCTATAGGAAATAATGGATGGTTTTGTATACCCAGTTATGGAGTTCGGCTGAGTAGATGAGGAAGTGGAAGAAGAAGCCTCATGAATACAACCGCAAATTGTAGCATTGTCTGCCACTAGTTATGAGGGGCTATAATCCATAGTAAAACATTCCCTATTGATTAGAACTCATTACCGCAATAAGAGTGAAACATACTAGGATCTTTGAAGTCATGAATAAGATCCATCACAGCCCTACAGAAGGGGCTCTAGAACCCATATGGTGTTTCGACTAGATAAACTTATTGATTCAGTACCCCAAAAGATTAAGCCTCCACTAAAGCATGGGAATGGTAAAAATGTGAGGGGAAATAGATATTAGTACGTAGAATAATGATTTCTGATTCAACAACATGAATTTTTTTAATTCACACATGTGGAGATCGAATTAAAATTCATTTTCCCAAACTACACATACTATTAAATAATACTAATGATGTAGTGTGGGGTCAAACCCATGAAGATCATTGGAAGGTCAGCTACCAATAAAAAAGAAAATCGTTGCAATGGATTCCTAAAGATCACTCTTCAGGATTGGTTTTTACTAATTTTAGGTACTTTGGATTTATTCAGATAATAATGGAAGGGATAAATATCAAATTTATGGACATAAATAAGATAATCTTAGATTTATCATGGGAAAGTCCTATAGTTTAAGTTGTGAAATAAAGAAATGGCCACTAATAGGTTTTGGTAAAACTATTTTGAACAAAATATTGAGCTACAATAGAATGGTTAGGTTATAGATGAAATCCTAGGATCATTACATATAGAATATATATATATATATATAGAGTTATAGGACAATGGATATTGTCTTGATCCACTCCAATTAGGTTTGGTTCATTAAATTTCACCTTTTGTGATCATGGATGTGGAAAATAATGTTATGAACTATATTTATTAACTTAATTACTATACATTGTATTTCAAAATTTTAATTTAATGATTCATTAGACATATAAATGCCCATACTCTAAACCCATAAGACTAGGTGGATTCTCCACAGTTAGAAGTGATGATCAAAAGAATAAATACGACACATGCTATACATAATCAGGAAATATATGATATAGATTAAATATTAGAAAAAAACAATTAATAATAAATATCATACAATTGTATGTAATGTTAATCCAATAAAAAACGCACTATGAATGAAGAAAAAATAATGAACTTTTGAGGTGTTGTTACAGATTGTATAGAAGTGATGAAATAGATTCTAAAAGAAAAACCAATATTAAAACGGGTGTGGGATGGTAGTATAATGATTAATAACAAAAATTAATTTTCAAAAATAATAAAAGAAATAAATTTAAATATTTTTAGAATGAAGAAAAAGAAAACATTGAAAATTTTTGGAGAAAAAGGGAGAAAAATAAACATTGGATAGCGTTATGACCACAATGGGTGCTCAAAATATTAATGTACATAAGAATTACATAATGTGTATGTCAGGCATGTCTTATTCTAGTTTATGTGACATTTTTCACAAAATAAATATTTCATGTAAGCCATATCCACATCAGGTTCTTGAGATCCACAATTCCCTCCAAATAATCGGATAGTATCTTTGAAAAAGTGAGCCTTCTAACATTTCACATTGTGTAATATCAACAAGTTCTATATGTGTTTCTTGTTAGATTGATTATGATACTTGGAATCTATATATAATTTAATGTATGAACATAGTGTGTACTAGCTTCACATCAGATAAAGACTTCACAGGCTGATATGTGACTCTACATGCAAGTTGTGAATGAGGTCTACACATCATGTATGTAATACAAAGAATGTATAGTCTACTTTTGGAACTTTTCATCATTTCTCCATTTTTGTATATAATTCATTATCCCTAATAGAAAAACATGAAAATAATGAATTATTTAATAAATCAAGAATAATATTTCAATAAATTTATCAAGTATTTATTTATAATCAATGATTATTAAATTCTACTACCCATGATCAATTTATTTTCCACAAGAAAAAAACATGTCAACAAAGATTCTAAAGAATCAATTTTTAAAAAAAGAAATATTCATTTCGAAAAGGAAAATAAAAATATGTCTGTGTAGAATATGTTTTTCCTATAGAACCAAACATGTAGATAAAATCAGTCATGAATCATGTTTCACTTCATTAAATAGATTCCACATTCTTTTAACTAAATTTTCATAATTGTTCATTAATTCTATACACATTATTCAATTTAATTCACAACTATTTGTCTCTCACCATTCAATGTAATATGTAAGTGGGATATTTTTCAAACCCCAAATACTTGTTCATAACCATAAACTTGTATTTGATCTAACATATCCACTTCATAAATACAAATTAGAAATCAATCATGATGACTTCAGTAAAAAGTTTTTGAAATACTCTCAGGCTATGTGTGGGTGGGTAGAAATAAAATATCATGCTCAAAGGGATGGTAAGCTATAAATTATTACACATAATAACCATAAATAATACAATTAAGTGACACATCCAAGATCAAATGGTGTCCATGATCCAACATCTCAAGGTGGTACAATGAGTATTTCAAGTACGTATAAAAAATGTACAATGTTACATTATTTTTAATTTTTGAAATTCATTTTTAGGCCATGACCCACATCCATTTTCTAGCCACATAAGATCCATTATTGGATTAATTGGTTAGGAAATGGTGATTATTTTCCATTACAATACTATAAAACATTATATTTTCTATTCCTATATATTTGTAAATGGAATAAGGTAGGTGTAAGTAATTGCAAACGAAATCATGGAACACACCATTTCTATCTGAGGAAAGTTACACAATACATCTCCTTAAAAATATATCCCATGTACATGAGGAGTGAAAATTTCCCCATACATGAACAACATATTAACATGTACAATACCAAATGAAGGTTATGAAGTGATAATAGGCTTCAAATGGATCAATACAAAATATATTACTCATGGATACTATGGGATAAAGAATGAAAAATATACATATGTGTCAGAGAAAAAATTATCTCAACAAATATTTCCTCAATCATATTAAAATTATATATGTTCAATCAAATCTTGTATAATATTTAAATTCATGATCAAATAGTTTTACATGCATCGGGTATATCCCCATATAAATTCTAAAAAATCAAATGAATCAATGGGTCTAAAATCTCCTTGAAAAAGGGAATATGAAAAAATAACTTGAAATCACCCAATCTATAATATAGAATAATAAGAAAATCAAAATAAATTTATTTTTTTGAATTTTAAATAAATTTCCAAACTCAAAATCATGATAAAAATAAAAAAATATGTAAAATATGGAATTAAAAAATCCAAACTAACATTATCTTTTATTTAAATGGGTGTAAATTATTTTACATTTTAAAGAATTATTTTAGTTAAAAATATCTCTTATATGAGTGAAAATAAGAAATAGTCCAGTTGTATCAAACAGAAAGCATAATAATGAAACCCACAAACTTAAAATGAGATAGTGTCCAATGATTTCTAGAAGGAATATGATGAGAGAAATAAATGAGAGAATTATCAAAAATTAAATTCTAATTGAAATTGAAATTAGGGAATTGGGAGATCTTTATAGTATATGTAATGTTGTAGAGAAACTGGTTGGATTTTCAATCGAGTTTCTATAATGTTAAAAATTTATTAGACAGAAAAACATACACAAGATAAAAAATTAATCCATTGGGATAAAGTTTTAGAAATTAGAAAAATGGGAAGATTCATACACAAAAAACAAAGAGAAATAAAATTAGATAAATGCTGTAATGAAGTACATTGGTGTTCAGGTGAACCTAAAAAATATAATTCTACTAAAAATAAAAAAAATTCTAATAACATGACTAAAAATAAATAAACATACTGATTATGGTCTCCTACCATATTGTGATAATAATTCTTCTTTAGAAGTACTCTTTTCTTTTTTCATATTATTTTGAGAGTGACTAAAAACCCATCTTGGATGACTCCCAGGTAAGTTCTTAACCTTTTTCAATTACCCATTAATATTTTTTCTTATCATTTTTTATTCATAATATATCCTTAAGGGAAAACTATAATGACTTGATAAGGACCCTTGCATCCTGATTTTAGATTTATATGAAATAATCTCATTAATGAATTTAATAGAAAAAACATTATCCCCAAGAGTGAAGATTCTATGCATGACTCATTTCTCTTGAAAATTTATTGGATTTTCATTAATTATTCTTGCATAATTATATGAATCCTACCTAATTTATTATATTTCATATATTTGGAAAAGTATGACCTATCTAGATTTCTGATCATCCATGTTTAATTTTTTTCCCAAAAAGGTTGGTTTTCTATTTCCAATAACATATGTAAGGGAATACCATACATTAGTTAGAATGGAGTAGTGACAATTTGTGTTTTGTTAGACATGTGATATGCTCAAAGTGTATTATATAGTTTGAAAATACAATAATTATTACTGTTCTTCATTATCTTCTCTCTGATTTTCATTAATTTCAATGACTAATCTTAAACATTACTACTTATTTTCTAGAGGCAATGAGTACTAGTTTTTAAATGAATGCCAAATATTTGATGAATTATTTTCCTTTCATTATAGGTGTGGTGAGTTCCTCAATCACTATTGAGTATTCCTATAAATACAAATCTGGAAAAGATATTTTTATTTAAAAGTTTCAATACCACTTTTTTGTGTGTGATGACTAGTGGATTCGACTTCAACCCATATTGAGACATATTCATCACAAAATAGGATGTAAAACAAACTATGAGTATTAGGAATAGATCAGGTGAAATAAATCCCCCATAAATCCAAGATCTCAACTTATAGAAAGGGATTTTGGGGCATTTAATTTCAATTACATATACTCAATGTCCATTGTAATAGATCATAATCAAGAGGAACATTACTTGTATCTTGATGAATCATAGGAAAAAATAGAACAATTTAATGGTTTTTATTCCTAGTGTGCCCATTTCAATGATTCCAACCCACTGGTGCTGTATTCGTTTTTAGAACACATTTATTTTTCATGTAGGATGTAACACCACATTAATCCATCTCCACAACACTTAAAAATTAGTGGCTCACACCATTAGTAATGTGAGGCTTCATCTGAAAATATCATACTTTGTTTGTAGGTTAGGCCAGTGTAGATTGATCCTATGACGATATTATTTTCATTATATAAAAACCAAGATCAAGAATGGGAATTTATCATGAAAATGGTTTCATCAGGGAATTCATCATTGTTTTCAATAGTATCATCATTATTGATGATGGATAGTGGGGGTTGGGATATGCAGTCCAAAATAGTGTTTTCATTTCCATCTGTGTCCATTATTTTGATGTTAAACTATTACACCAGAATAATCTGTCATATTAGACATGGTTTGGGGAAATTTTGTTCACAATATATTTATGTTCTTCATGATCAAATAGGACTACTACTTTAGACAGTTCATGTTATGATCGAATCTTTTTCAATGAAAAACATTTCGGATAGAAGAAATTTTTTAGTTGTTTTATAGTTTACCATAGAATTATTTGGTATGTGACGAGAATTGTATATGGTAAAAATATATATTTCTATCTAAATATCATAAGACAACTCTACCAAAACATTATCTTTCATTTCACATCAATTCATTGTTCAAGAACCTATATAGTGACATAATTATAGGAGTGACCAAAATAATATTAATTTGGTTATAGTTTGACAATTAAAATTATTTTGTTATCACAAAAATAATGTCATTAGAAAATAATTGTTTCAAGGGGTGGACTACATTCATAAATTTTTTAATTATATGATGGTAGAATATTTCATGGCTCAAAAATATCTTTATTCCATTCAATATAATAGGATCATGTATTTCCTTTATCTCATTTATCTATATTGGTCCACTTCCATTCATTTTATATATTTTATGTATGAGGAAAATAAATCTATGAACCTTGTAAAGTGTGTTTCTCTAATTTAAAATTAGGAATTTTTCTCCCTAGTATTTTAAAGCTATATCCATATTACTAGAGCACACCACAATTTATTTTATTTATACCAAATATTCATCCATGAATATTTTCAACATATTATCAACCATATAATGTAATATATGTGTGTTTCTCCATTGAAATTTCTATTTTGCATTACACATTCTCACCGATATACATCAATAGGTGATGGTTCTATACAGAAAAAGTGAATTTAGTTTTTTAGTGGTCATCATTATTGACAAAAATTTGATGGTATCCTAAATATGATTCTATTAAATAATATAATTCATGAACTGATGGTATTTATATTATTTGATCCATAAAGTGTATTGGAAAATAATACTTTTGGGATGTTGTATTGAGGTTATGATAATAGAAAAATAATATTTATTTATTGAAGGTTTTTTGTAGATATCTACCCATATTAATCATTTTTCTCAACAATTATGATATCCATCTTTGGAATGACATATAGTGGGCTCACCCATTTTCTATCAAATTTTAAAAATATTATTCCATCATCTATGAGTTTCACCACTTCTTTCTTTGCCACCCCTTTCATTAGAGGGGTGATTCTGCTTTTCATTTTGTGTTTGTATTTGAAACCTTCTTCAAATAAAATTTTGTTGGAGAATATTATGATCTATGTCTCTTTAACGTTAGAAAATCCCAATGCTATTATGTTTGTGTGTCTTTAAGGGAAATTGATGAACATTTCCTCTTTTTTATGTTTTCTCTATTCATATAATGACTAAAACATATTCTGGTGTATGAAAGAATGTGTACCTGAGTATTATTAGTAAATGATTTAATTCCAATGATGGTGGATTAATGATATAGGGTGTTTATTGTGGGAAAGTGTCCCATTAAATGGTTGATTTTATTTTTTATTTTCATGATCACTGTATTCCACATAATTAAGGGATTGGGTCTCTCTATCACCCTCAATGATCATAAATTCAACTCTTTCATCAGTATGAAAGATGAATTTAAATTCAAAAGAATCATTTCCTTTACTAGTATCATTTTATTATTAAAACAGAAATTATTCATCACCATCTATGAATATCAATATCACTTTTTTTGACATCTATAAAATCCTTCATTATAGATAACAATTTACATCCAATAATGATTGGAAAGTCTCCTTTATCTCTTATGACTAAAATAAAGAAAATTTCAGGAATGATAAACCTTCCAACATAAACTAAAATATCCTCAAGAATTATTTGACGATACTTGACTGATCAGACAACTATTTGAAGTTCCACACGTTTTTGATTTAATTCTCTTTACAATATCTTCTTGAATACACTCATAGGCATGATATTTATACTCGCTCCTAGATCGCATGATGCTCTCTTAATGTTGCCAGAACCTATAGTTTATGGAATTGGGGAAATTATTGGTTATCTCATTTTATAATGAAGTTTATACTAAAGGAAAAAAAGATAAATATTTATTTAAATAAATGAAACCAAATTCTTCAATATCCCTCATTTCAAAAATAAATAATATCAATAATTAAGAATAGGGATGCATGTCATTGATGACCTCAGAGAAGGGACTATTGATATGTAATAGTTTGAACATTTCAATGAACATTTCATTATGGTTTCCTATCTTTTCTGGCCTCATTCATTCTTGGAATGGAAGTGGGGGTCTATATTCTGGTGTTCCTAAAAAATATTCATTTTTTGGATTCTCTTATATTGGATATTTTTATGTGGATTCTAAATCTTGACTTTTTCCATTAATATATTCCTTTTTTCTATCATTATTATCCTTGATGAATAAATTTTCCCATTTCTTAGGTCACACCAACATTTTATCATCCTCTATGCATGGTTTCTAGAAGTATAATATTTTCCCATTCATAAGAATCAATAACGTTTACTCTTCTTTATTGTGAATTTCAGGGTTACCGTGAACTGTATGTAGTATTTGTTCTGATAAGGACTTTGATATTTGTACGATTTGGTGCTTAAGATTTTCCATTGTCAATATATCATTTTTAATCTCATTGTGTTGAGTTTTCACCTATTGTTATATTTTATGAATGAAGGCAATGAGAAGTTTTAAAATATTTATATAAAGAGGTTATGCTTATTAAGAAGGTCTTAAATAATATTTTTGGAACAATTACATATGTGACGGTTGTAGATTTTTAGCTCTAGAAAATTGTCATTAGAATATTTACTGAGGTCGAGGATCTAGACCTTGTAGTGGGTAACCATGTGGTACCCAATTCTTTGGGGGTACTTAACAATTCCTCTACTAAAAATTTTGTAGTTTTTGTAAGAGATTTGAAGCTAGACATTTCAAGTATTTTTATAAGAAAAATTTTGGGGATAATAGTACTACTAATTTTATTGATTGCAATTTAAATAATTACAATATTTGTAATGGGGATCCTCTAAACCATACTTGTAGTCATTGTAATAGTGTGGACCTCAACACATATACTAGGATTGAAATTTCATTACATGAGCTGGAGGGGGTGGTGGTGTAGCTATTAATTAAAAAGAATAATGTTTTTTAGAATAATACTATACTAGATATTTGTGGTAGGTAGTATCTTACACATGGTGGATTCCACCCTGAGGTAGTATTTTATTACATTTCCACAAACTATAATAGTGTTTCAAATCATCTAGAATTTAATGGATAATTTTTTGTGTCTTTAGTATGAGTCCTACATCAGTAGTGACGTCTCCTATAGTTCTTGCAGCTAGTCTATGTCCTAGGTAAAATGTTTATAATTGCAACCACACATCCATTTTGTGGTGTAGGACTATTCGGGTTATCTCCATAAATATATCCCATTCTTCCCACACTAATTCTTTATCCATTCGGGTGATGTCTTGACTTTCATTCCTTAACATACATGTATAGATTGGTTGAAAGTATTTGTCTATAAATTTATTTTCTAATTCATCTAATGTCATGATTTACTTGGATGTTTTAATTTTTATCCAACCCATGGCTCTATCATTCAATGATAATGGAAAAACTCAGATTCCTTTTGCATCTTCTCATATTCCCAATTTATCGACCCAAACAGTCATTAATGAAAATTCCTCTAGATCTAATTAAATTTCGTATTATGGTTATATAAAATGTGAACATCATTGGTTTTATATTTTTTTATTTTAAAATTCCATAATTAATTGTGATCATTGCTAATATTGTCGTTGAACAATGATCACATGAATAGTATAAATATAGGACTTTAACAAATCAAGTTTACTCAGACAAAGGAAGCAATGGCCTCATCCAGTAGACTTTCCTCATACGAAGCCCATTTTTCAGAGCTCGGAAAGGAGGTGGAATCATTGGGCCTCTCTCATGACCAAGCCTAATCTGATCTTGAACGTGTTAAGTTTGAGTGGAACCGACTACAGGAGAAGTGGAAGTTAATAGAGATTACCACATGAGCGATGTTATCCAAGCCACCCCAAGAGTCTTACACCATCGCACACCTTACCCTTCGTTCTTATGCGGGTGTTATAAGGGGTTATATTACTAGACCTTATCACTTTGATTATGTGCATTATTTTTGTATATTATAATGATTATACATTCATTTTATTATTGTTACTCCGTAAATAGTTTTTAAAGACCAAATAGTATTTTTAGTTAATATTCAACTAAGAAATATATTTTGATGAATTAATGGATTTTTGAATTAAATAATATTTTAATAAATTATTGATAAATTAATTTTTATTAAATATAAATGATCATTCAATTTTTATGAATACAATTGTAATTTTTATTATGGTTTGAAAGATGTTTTTTTCAAACCCGATGAATTTTCGATAAATGTCGGATTTATTTTAAACGTAAAAATTCACGTATTTTTAAAATTAATTAGATAAAATGAATATTATTTTTGGAATTAGGACGTTGAAATTATCCAACAGGGATTTTTTCATAAGTTTCTGAGACAGTCAAATTTCTGGGTAAAAATGAAATATCGGTTAAATATATAATGTGTTTTATGACATCATAATGACCCATTAATGATGTAATAAAATTATATAAACAATATGTTCAGACAATATATGTTTTACCGTTAAAATAATCTGATTTTGTGTTTGTTTGATTTATTTTACAAAGCATTCGTGGACCCTTGAAGGCTTATTAAACATTTTGTCTCTATAAATTGGTTTCCTTGAGAGTGTGACTCACCTCCACATAATCAACCCTTTTATTTTATGTTTTTCAGCCATTGGACTTATAAAATATTATTTTCAACTCCCCTTTGAAAAAAACCATGGGCGAAAACCATGGGCTGCTTTGTGGTATTGATTAGTTTAATGTGAGGTGTCCCAAACCTATATAATAATGAATTCCCTACCTTTTCCTATATAAACCCACCCAATCTCCGACATCCTCTTCACTAAAAGCCTTTAGAGGTTAAAAACCCATTAACTCAACTCTCTAGAATCCTCCCAAGGTTCCCCAACCTCCCAAGAAGCCTCTCTCAAGCCCCTATCAAGCCTTTGGGATCACATTTCTAAGTAAATGATTTATTCCTTTCTCATTTTTGTCAATTTTTCATTAACTTGTTGTGCCCTTTTTTTCAATTAAAAATGTTTGGGTATGATTTCAAATCTCCCCCATACTTCCCTCATTTTGTTTGGCTGATGGGAGACCCCTTTATCTCTCATTAATGTGTCCCATGTACACTTTTTTCCATGCCGAAATTTCATGAGAGATTTCTCTCTCCTCTTGTACATCCTAGTAATTCTTTTGTATTATGCATCTAAATTCCATTAAGTTTGTTGGTACATGTATCTATATGACACCATTACTGTCCATTTCATGTAAATATTATGAGACACCCCTTTCTCTCTCATCAACCATTTTTAGAGTTATTATTTCACGCCGTTATGCTGCTGAAATTGAACTATAATTTCTCCAAGCCAATGTCATTGTGTAGTAAATACCATGCCCAATTCTCTAACAAGTGTATTCAAATTTATTATAATTTACTTATTGATTATAAATCGTCATGTGTGGATTCCACATTCCTTTATAGTGGAATAATTTATGATGGGTGATTCCATTTTGTATGATCCATGTGACACGGATATCTATGAAGTGAAATGTTTAAGAATGGGTGCACCCTGATAGTGCTCCAATGAATTGGGTATAGTATTGTATCAAGATACATCATGTGAAATTATTGTTAACTCATTATAATTCAAGATCAACAAGGGTTTACTCGTGCTTCATGTTCAATGGGGGTTTACTCATGCTCCATGTGCAATGAGCCTTGGCTCAGGTTAATTTCATGTTAAGTGTTGTTGCCACATTTCCTTTTTATGATTATCATGCTTTATCATGAATTTATGTTTATGTTACTCTTTTTCTCCATTTATATTCCAATATTCTAACATGTGTTTTATTCCTCATTTTATTCCATTTTTATTCCATTACTGGGCTTTATAGCCCGCCGTTTTCTTATGCATTTCCTCATGTTATCCCATGCAATGTGAAGTACAAGGGAATGTAGTGGTAATGTAAAGGATGTTTTCAATAAAGATGTTGTATTTCATGTTTTAAGTTGTTATGTAATGTTTCTAATCCCAAAATACACTATACCTCTTGATATTTCATGTTATATCAAGTGAAGAGTTTATGTAATAAATCATGTTTACACATGAAATAAAGAGAAAGGTTTCCGTAGTTAGTATTAGAGGATAGGATTAGTTATTTTGGAATTAGGTTCCGGAAACCCTAGTGAATCCTTAAATACAAGTCTATGTATAAAAAACATCACTATTTTTTGGTGGATTTTGATTAAGTGTTCTATCATGAAAATACATCCCAGCTTGGATACGAGCAGGTAGAGGAGTCTCTAACACAGATGTACCTAGGAGTGAAAAAGCAAATAAGGATTCTTGGGATTGAACCGTGGTATCCTGGTACATGAAAATGGGCCTTGTTTCACTATTTATTATGACACTCCTGAGGGATATTCTTTGGTAAATTCACAAGAATAGTATGAACCCTTATTATTGGTATTAAAAAATGCCCCTATAAATATATGTTAGAAAGTATATCATGAATAGCATTGACTGAATCCTATGGATTCATATGTGAAGGAAATAACATTTATTTATAAGCCATCAATTTTGTCCTTGGATTACCCTTTACGTGTTACACCTAAAATTCCTTTTATTACATCTAATGGATGATAATAGGAAGACTCAGGCTAACAACTGATGTGAAGATCAATGTGATTACTGTGCTAATGAGATTCCCAATCCAATGGGAGCAAGAATCACAAACTTTTTCACACTTATATCTATGTTAACTCAAGCATTGAATAGAAACATTAGTCAAGAGAAACATTCAACCCCCTTAGAAAAATAAAGTCGCTATCGATAGCTTTATGAGACAAAGGCATCCAACTTTTTATGGATCATCATCTCCCACAAACTCCGAACAACGAGTCAACTACATTAAAAAGTTGTTCTCCATTATTCAATGTTTTGAACAAGAGAAGGTTCTTCTGGATGCTTATCTTATAGAGGTTGAAGCTGATAAGTGGTGGACATTGATCAAAAATACAATGCTTGAGGAGGATATTGAGGCATTTGAATGTAATTATTTTCAGAAGATGTTTTTTCGATAAATATTTTTTGCACACCCTCCGACTTAATATGGAAAGGTACTTCCTTTTCCTCAAGAAAAAAGATGACGAATCTATTGGATCATACGATGAAACCTTCACAAGGCTTGCACAATATGCATATGGCTTTATAGTTACCCCCAATTTCAAGGTTGACCGCTTCTTTGGTGGGATGATACCGAGCCTACGGAAATCACTGGAAATCCGTGACTTCGAAAGATATGAGGAAATTTTCATATGCGCCATCAAGGTCGAAATAGAGATTATAGAATCTCAGGGGTATCATGGGGATAAGAAGCATAAGTTGGACTTCAATGATGATGGTTTAGTGGATAAATCCAATGGTTCTAAGAAGATCTAACACCCCACTGGCCAAAGGTGTAGAAAGAAGCATCCCGGAAATTGCCTGAAGGGGAAAAGTAAATGTTTTAGGTGTGGAAGAGAAGGGAACCTAGATGTTAACTACCAACATGAGAAACCCACGGCTAAAACAGAGGGGAGGAACGCTCCATTTGAACCTCAACACGTTGTTCATTGGTAAAATTGCTAGGAAACTGGGAATCTAGAAAATCAATGCCCTAATACAAGTATTTTCGGAGGCAACTGACCACCTCCAAGGAAGCAAGGGAGAGCTTTTTCCATAACTAGTGCTGAAGTGAACCCTGAAAACGAACTGGTGACAGGTACGCTAGTTATTTAATCAAGAATAGTGAACATACTTTTTGATTCAGGTACTATGCATTCTCTTATACCCCAAAAGTTCAATAGAACAATCCCAGAACCACTAAAAATCGTGGATGTAAAGATGTCGAGGAGTGCGAAAAATGGGGCAATCAATGAATCCCATGAATAAAAATCCTCCCATGTCATAATCTGTGGACTGAATTTCCCGATGAACCTCAGCATACTCCCTCTGGTGGAATTTGATACAAGGAATGTATTGGATTTACATATATAGTTCTAGTGTAAATTGTCGTGAGAGGGAAATCACACTGCATGTAGAGAATTGACCCTAGATTCTATACATGCGCAAAGAGGAAGATGGATCTTCTTTAGCTCCATCATCTCAAGTGTGGATATTACTGCCCTATGAGCATGCGTATCTGGATCAGATGATTGAGTCTAAGAAGGAAACCATCTATGAAGACATGCCTATTGTGAATTAATTCTCTAAAGTGTTTCATGATGAATTGCCTGGTTTTCCTCTTAGAAGAGGTGTTGAATTCTCAATTGATCTTATACCTAGGGAATTTAGAATATCCAAGACTCTGTATCTAATGGTTGTTGTAGAGCTTGAGGAGAATAAGAAACAACTACAAAGAGAATATGGATAAAGGTTTTATATTCCCATGTGTTTCACCATGGGGTGCACCAGTCTTCTTAGTTAAAAATAAATATGGGTCAATGAGCCTTTTAATCAATTATCATGAGCTTAACAAAATCACGATAAAGAACTATTATCCTCTACCACGAATCGATGACTTGTTTGATCAGCTGTGTGGATCAAAATACTTCTCCAAGGTGGATTTGCGGTTAGGATATTATCAATTAAGTGTGAAAAAGAATGATATCCCCAAGACTGCTTTTCATACAAGATACATGCACTATGAATTCATATTAATGAATTTTGGACACACTAATGCTCCAACATTCTTTATGGAAATGCTGAAAATATTCTTTAGGGATTATCTCGAAATATTTTTAGTAGTATTTATTGACTATATTCTGATATACTCAAAAACCAAGGAGGATCATGAAGATCACATAAGAACTATTCTAGAGACCTTGTGGAAGGAGAATCTCTATGCAAAGTACAACAAGTGTGAGTTATGGTTGAAGGAGGTCTCATTATTGGGCCATATCATAGCAAGCAATGAGATATATACGGATCTCTTTAAAAAATATGCAATTAATGGATGTCTAAGTCCAACATCGTTAATGGATATCCATAGCTTCTTGGAGTTGGATGGATATTATCAACGATTTGTGAGAAATTTCTCATGATTGTCCAACCCTCTTATCAAGCTAGCTCGGAAGGGAGTAAGGTTTTCCTGGAGTGATGAATGTGAAGAAAGCTTCAAGGAGTAGAAAATGAGGCTTATCACTGCACCCATTCTCACTTTACCCACAAGTGAAAAACTTTTTGTGGTATTTAGTGATGATTCGAAAAAGGTATTGGGATGTGTGTTGATGAAAAATGAAAAAGTCATTTCCTATGATTCAAGGAAATGGAAAGTTCATAAAAAATTATCCAACACATGATCCGGAGTTCGCTGCGGTGATCTTAGCCTAAAAAATTTGGCGGCATTCTCTCTTTGGGGAGAAGTGTGAAATATATACGGAACACAAAAGCCTCAAGTATATATTCACACAGAATGTGTTTAACATGCTCCAACGAATATGGTTAGAGCTAATCAAAGACTATGATTGCTCAATCAATTACCACCCTGGGAAAGCAAACAAGGTGGAATATCATCTAATTAGAAAGGACCCAACGATTCGATCCATAATGATAATTAAAAAGGATCCAATCTTCTTAGATTTTATGAAGATAGATATGGGAATCATAAAGAAGGGAACATCATCAATCCTTTCACAAATTATTGCTCAAACATCTCTTTAGGAAAGGATAAAGGAGGCTCAAAGGGATGATGTGGGAATTAAAAAGAATGTGGAAGCTATAAGAAGAGGGAATTCATCGATATTCAATGTTAATAAAGAAGGAAATGTGATATTTTTTAAAATACTATGTGTTCTATTGAGTTCAGAGCTGATGAATAAACTTTTGGATGATGCAGAAAGTTCAAATTTCTCTATTCACCCAGGAAACATAAAGATGTATCAAGATATACGAGATCATTATTTGTTAGATAATATGAAGAAGGATATTGATGGGTATACATCAATGTGCCTGGTGTGTCAGCAAGTGAAGGCAGAGAGGCAGAAGTCTAAGGAGATGATGCAACCACTACCCATATCAACATGAAAATGGGAGAACATCGCCATGGACTTTATCACCTGAATTATGAAGAAATCCAAACGAAACAATGCAATCTTGGTTGTTTTGGATAGTATTACATAGTCTACACACTTTATTGAAATTTGGGAGGATTTATCATTAGATCAACTAGAACAAATATCTATCAGGGAAGTGGTATGGGTGCATGGAGTACCACTATCTATTGTATCTGATCGAGATCCAGGATTCACCTCATAGTTTTAGAAGAGTCTTCAATATGCTATGGATACTAAGCTGAACTTCAATACATCTTATCATCCTCAAACTGATGGCCAATCTGAGCGGACTATCCAAACACTTGAGGATATGTTGAGAGCATGCTCAATGGACATTAAAAGGACATGGGACAAACATCATCCATTGGTTGAATTCTACTACAATAATAGTTTCCACTCGAGCATCCAAATGGAACCTTATGAAGACCAATTTTGGAATAGGTTCAGAACACCAGCATGTTGGGATAAAGTTAGTGAGCGTAAGCATCTAGGACCCGAAATGGTCGAAGAAAGGGTAGAGAATCTGAAAACCATTCAGCAGCATATCAAGGCATCCCAGATTCGATCGAAGAGTTATGCAGATAACTATAGATGAGACCTTGAGTTTAATGTTTGAGACAAGGTATTTCTACGCATATCTCCATTAAAAAGGTCATGAGGTTTCGAAATAAAGGGAAGTTAAGTCCTAGGTACGTCATCCCCTTCAATAATCTTGATCATGTTGGGGATGTGGCCTATTGACTAGAACATCCACCTATAATGGAAAAATTACATGATTTCTTTCATGAATCCCTCTTAATGAAGTACATATTATACCATTAACATGTACTCTCTTCATAGGTAGTACAACTAGAGGATGATCTTTCTTATGAGGAGAAACCAGTGAAGACTTTAGACCATAGGGAAAATGTTCTACAAAATAAGACAATGACCCTCATCATGGTGTTATGGAAAAACCACATGTTTGAAGAAGTGATGTGGGAATCAGAGGAAGTGATGAAGCAATGTTACCCACATTTGTTTTAGAGTGGGAAAAGGAAATTTCGAGGGTGCAATTTCTCAATGGGGGAGATTGTAACGACCCGAACATTCATTAATGGAAATTTCTCTTGATCTAATTAAATGTCTTATTATGGTTATATAAAATGTCAACTTAATTAGTTTCATGTTTTTGGATTTTAAAATACTTTTATTAATTGTTACCATATCTAATATAGTCGTTGAACTGTAATCACATTATTAGTATAAATATAGGACTTTATGAAATCCAATTTTCTCAGAAAAAGGAAGTGATGGCGTCATCTAGTAGAATTGACTCATACGAAGCCCATTTTTCTGAGCTCGGAAAGGAGGTGGTGTAATTGTGCTTCACTCTTGACCAATCCCAAGAGGAGCTTTAACATGTTAATCTTGAGTGGAAATGACGATAGGATTAGTGGAAGTTAATAGAGATTACCCCCAAAGTGATGTTATCCAAGCCTCCACTAGAGTCTGTCACCATCTCACACCTTACCATTTTATCTTATGAGGGTGTTATAAGGGGTTATATAACAAGACCTTAGCACTATGATTATTTTCACTATTTTGGTATATAATAATGAATGTACAATCATATTAATATTGTTACTTTGTAAATTGTTTTTAATGCGCAAATAGTATTTTCAGTTAATATTCAACTAAGAAATATATTTTGATGAATTAATGGATTGTTGAATTAAATAATATTTTAATAAAAAATTTATAAATAAATTTTTGTTAAATATTAATGATAGTTCAGTTTTTATGAATACAATTGTAATTTTTATTATGGTTTGAATGCTTTTTTAATCAAAACCCATGAATTTTCGATAATTTTTTTTGTTTTATTTTAAAAATAAAATTTCACATATTTAGAAAAAAATATGGTAAAATGAATATTATTTTTGGAATCAGGACCTTGAAATTATCCAATGGTGATTTTGCATAATTTTCTAAGGCAGTCGAATTTTTGGGTAAAAATTAAATACCGTTTAAATATAGAATGTGTTTTATGTCATCATAATGACCCAATAGTGATGTAATAAAATACTATAAACAATATGTTCGGCAAATATATGTTTTAACATTAAAATATTGTGATTTATTATTTGTTTTATTTATTTTACAAAGCATTGGTGGACCCTTCAAGGCTTATAAAACATTTTGTCTTTTTTGATTGATTTCCTTGAGAGTGTGACTCACCTCCACATAAGAAACCCTATTATTTGAAAAAGCTCATCCATTGGCCATATAAAATATTATTTTCCAATCCAATTTGTCAAAACCCATGGGAAAAACCATAGTCTGTTTTGTGGTATCGATTAGTTTAATGTGAGGTGTGCCCAACCTAAATAACAAAAAATTCCCTCTCTTTCTATATAAACCCACCCATGATCCTACTTCCTATTCACTAAAAGCCTTTGGAGTTTGAACTAACCCTTCCAAAATATCTCTATAATTATCTCAAATTGTTCCAATATTCCATTATTCCTCTCTAAAGCCTCTCTAAAACCTTCCAGATCACACTTCCAAGTAAGGGTTTTTTCCCATTATTATTTTGTCAAATTTTCTTCAAGTTGTTGTGCCCTTTTTTTAATTAAAAATGTGGGGGTATGATTTCAAACCTCCCCCATACTTCCCTATTTATGTTTTGATGAGGGGATACACCTTTATCTTTCATTAATGTGTCCCATGTACACATGTTACCATGCCAAAATTCCATGAGGGATTTCTCTCTCCTCTTTTACATCCAAGTAATTATTTTGTATTATGCATCTAAATTCCATTAGGATTGTTGGGAAATGTATCTATATGACCATTGTACTGTGAATTTCATGTAAATATGACTATTCACCCCTTTCACTCTCATCAACCATTTTTTTTTTGAGTTATTATTTCACGCCATTATACTGCCGAAATTGCACTACGATTTTTCCAAGCCAATGTCATTGTTTAGTGAATACAATTTCCATTTATCTATCAAGGGTGTTCTCCTTTATGAACTTTTATTTATTTATTATAAAACATCATGTATTTATTACACATCCCACTATCATGGAATAAATGATGATGATTGATTCCATGTGGATCACTTATGCATGAAATAAAATGTTTAAGAATGGGTGTTCCCTGATAGCGCTCCAATACATTTGGTAAATAATAGTATCATTAAAAGTCATGTGCAAAGATTGTTTACTCATGCTAATTCAAGTGAATCTAGGTTTTAATTGTGCTTAATGTGCAATGAGGATTTACTCATGCTCCATGTGAAATGAGCCTTGGATCATGATAATTCCATGTTAAGTGTTGTTTCCACATTTCCATGTTATAATATTAATTATTTATCATGACATTATGTTAATGTTTCTCTTATTCTCTATTGATATTCCTATTGTCTAAAATGTATTGTATTACTCATGTTATTCTATGTTTATTCCCTTATTGGTCTTTATATCTCACCCTTTTCTTATGCATGTCCTTAGGTTATCCAATGCAATGCTAAGAATGAGGGAATGTAGTGGTCATGTAAAAAAAGTGTTCAATAAAGATTTCGTGTTTCAGTTTTTAAGTTGTTATGTAATGTTCCTAAGCCCCAAATACACTAGACCTCTCAATATTCCATGTTGTATCAAGTGAAGAGTTTATCTAATAAATCATGTTTAAGTATGAAATAAAGAGCAGTGCTTTAGGGTTTCCCTCTCACTGCGGCTTCCTTCGACTCGGGTTAACAAAGTGGTCTTCCCTACCATCATTGAGATATAGTGGAACACCTCTATTTTAGTGGCTTCATGGACTCAGTCTTCCCATTTCCATAGTTTATATCCCTCCTTTCCTGATTCCTTTCCCGCAGGATAGGGTTCCCCTTGGCGGCGTTGTGTTAGCCCGTGATCGTGTTTCCATATCTAGCGGCATAGGGATTCTCCATGTCTCCGGTGTGGATGGTGGGTGATTCTCTATGGCCGTCACTTGCATTCGGGTTGGAGGTGACAGGATTTGAGTGGCAGGTCTCCTTCCAGCGCACTGGTTTTGTTGTTCTGTTTTTTTTGCATTTTTTATGGTTTGGGAGGAGATGGTCTAGTTCGAGGTGATGTTTTGATGAATCTATGGTTTAGTGACATTTTCTGGATCTTCAGCTTCCATGAGCATTTCTCTGGTTCTTTTTCCACTTTTGTTTATATATTTTAGAGGCATCAATAGGATTTAGAGGTTTCTATTCTTCCGATGGAGTTTCTCCCGATGATTCAGAGTCTTCTGATAATATTGTGATTTGAGAGCTGTTATTTTGTGATCAAAAAAAATAATGTGCTCCATTCTGGTGGCCTCTTGTCATCAAACATGATTTTAGTGGATTATCTGTTTGATTTTCGGTGATTACGTTTTGGGGTGGTGCGACGGTTCCACCGATGATGGTATCAATGTCGACGAGTAGTAGTGATGATGATGTTTTGGAGTCATGCGGCCTAGATTAAGGTAAGGCGCAGGGCTGGAGAAGTTCTTCTGAAATTTAAATTTTGAAATTTGAGTGTGGAATTCTGGGTGGGTTGTTATGAATGTTGAATGTGGGTTTTTGGATGTTTTGAATTTTGAATCAGGAATTTTTTAAGGTTCCCACATGACCATAAAGTGGTTATTTTAAAAATTATAAAAAGGGATTTGGTCAGTATGAAATAAAGAGCAGGCTCTACATACCCATGATGCTAAATTTATTGAAAACCTCTATGAAATTAGAGATATTTTCATCGGGGTATTCACATTGAAATCCATTGAACTACCCCATGTTATTGATCATATTGAATGATTCTAGGCATGAACTCAAAATATTGTGCCTAAATTGGTTGGAGCACAATGATGTGAACAACACATCTAACAGAAATGAAGGCGTAGTCTACGATGGTGCCCCCTATAGCACTTTTCACTCACAAAGAATGTTAGGAGGCACATATTATATATTTTTGGGATGTTTTACTACAATATATTTAATCTGAGGCATTGTAAATTGGTGTAATGTTGAAAAATATCATTCTATCACAGGAATAATGAGAATTCTTTCTAGTGTGTCAAGGATTCTGGAGTAACTCAAGGGTCCCTAGTTCGTGTAATTTTTGATAAAAAGAGAATGAAAAACAGAAAGGGGTAGAATTTTCTCCTGAAAGAGAAAAATGTAAAAAAGTAAAAGTTTATGGAAAAATAATAATTGGGGGTGAGGTAATCTGTGGTAGGATCTAAATGTCACTATGCCTGAGAAATAGTATTCCCCACCAACGAAAAAAAAATATTATGATCCCCCAAAAATAAATTAATATGCATTATAGACTATCAAATTAAAAAATTATAGTCCAAAACAACACATGCTACTATGGAATAGTAATGTGGTAGTGTAGGGTCAACCCCATGTTTATCAATACATGGTTAGAAACCAATCGTACAAAACCCATGGAAAGGATTCTTGACATTCATGGTTCAAGATTTATTTTTCAAAATCTATGTAGTATTGATTTAATTATATAATATAATAAGTGTACTAGATCAATTTATGGGCTTTTTGAAAATATATAATCCTTGATTAAGCTTTGAATAGTCCTATGGATTGGTCTGTGAAGTGGTGAAATGGTCACCAAGTGGTTTTGTCAAAACAATTTTATGAAACTATTTTACAAATTTCCCATCGTCATGGTTTTGTTGAAAATCTATATTCATTACTCTTAGATTCTATACAGAAAGTTTCACATGAAAAGGGTCTTGGTCCTTCTCAAATCCAATTAGGTTAGGTTTGTTCCATTTCACTGACCATGGACAAGGTTGTGAAAAAGAATGTGACGAACAATTATTATTAACCAAATTAATAGTGATATGGCTTGGTTCAATATAAATATTCATTAGGCTCAAAAAATCCCTAATATTGACCCATAACCCGATGTCGCATACCCTAACATGGCGGTGATGATAAAAAGATGGTTAATATGAAACTCACTTTGTATAATCATTAAATAGTTGGTGAAGAATCAATCCAATATTTAAAAAATTATATATAAAGATCAAACAATTGAATGAAATGTAAATGTAATAAAAAATTCATCAATCACTATGAAACATTGAAGAATATTGTGGGCATTGATGATGAATGATGAGAAATGATGAAAAAAAATTCAACAATAAAAAATGTATTGTAAAGGGTGTATAAAGTGAGTATAATGAATAAAAATCCAAAAGGATTTTCAAAAAAAAATTAATTTAATTAATGAAAATAGGTTTCGAATTTAATCAAATGAAAATTACAAAATGGGTTTGGAGAAAACCAGAGAAAAATAAACTATGTTGAATGTTATGTACAAAGAGGGTGCTCAATATATAAATATTCAAAAGAAATATATGATGTGTAATTCATACACATCATGTACTGGATTTAGTGTATTCTTTCCCGACTTCTAAACTTCATTTCAGATGGATGTACATCATGTATTCGAGAACCAAAATTCTGATCATATAAATAGCTCACATCATTGACTAGGCGATCCTTCAACATTTCAACATCCTTTAATCTTTACAAACCATGTGTGTGATTCATATTAGAGGTATTCTAAATTTTTTGATCTTCATGTCATGTAATGAATTTACATATCATGTTATAGCATCATGTCATGTAAATACATCACATAAAGGATTGTGGCTCTATATGCAAGTTGTGAATGTGGTACAGAAATCATATATATGATACTAGGTGTGTAAAGTCTGTTTTTGGAACTTTTAAGCATTTGATCCTCTAAATATAGAATAGGTAATTCTCATAAAAACAAACCACAAACTAGTGCATTTTCAAATAAATCAACAATTAACCTTAAATAAGTGTAACCGATATGAATATATAATTATTTAATGTCTATTTATTTATTTATTTATTTTTCAGTATAATCTAGAAATGGAAAATGATCCCATGATTCTATTCTACCTACATACCATTTAAGGGGAGAGGATAAACACTTTATTTGATGAAAAATAAAATGAGAAAATCAATAAGGGTTGTGTGGATCACTTATGATTATATAATCTACATGATATGTTGGTACCCCCTACTAAAGTGATATTTTATATGATCATTAATACTTTGAACCATTTCCATTTTTAGAAATAAACATAGTAGGCATAGGGTAATGTTTTGATTTGAAAAGGTTTTTCTAAATCAACATAATTATAATGCCAGCAGTACCTAATTAAATCCCTTAAAATCCTTAGATGTTATATTACCAGGGATATAATCGATCTTAATGAATTTTAGTAGTTTATTAAAACATATAGAAATTATTATTCTCTCATATCTAGCCAAAATAAATTTTAATAGGACTACCGAGATGCTAAGGGATACTACCCAACTAGATTTGTCCAAGATGTTTATAATGGCGAGTGATGGTTACAACAACTAGGGTGAGGGGGTCACACTTATTCAATTCATGCCTAAATCAATAATGTGATGACCCTGATTCTCATACATGAATCCCCAGAAGGAAAATTCCATTGGTTAAAAAAATTCTCAATATATTACTAATTGTAGTCTTGGAGATATATTTGATGACACCATATTACCACATGAATCATACTATCCATCTTCAAAAAATATCCCTATAGGATCCCACACCGTCCAAAATATTTTAGTAAGCACACTGATGAGGATTACTATTGTTCAATAAGCCTCACATTGATAAAGAATGAGGTTGATGCAATTATTGAACAAAATTATTGAGTTTATGTTAATATTGTTCTTCAACCTATACATAACTATAGTGATCATGTCTCATTAATAGAATGATGTATGCAGATAGTCCATCTAGACATTTATGGTATGTGTTGGGCCCACTTTTTGTATAAGGTTTTATTTTTTGTCAACAGTTGTAAATAAAGATCAAAATAAATAAGGGTATGCTAAATAACTTCAATGTTATTGAGAGTTGTAATTTATACAATTTTTTAACTGATCATTAGTTCATAGTACTAGTGTCAAAGGTGATATATTGTCTAAAATAATGACACTATATCATAGAGTGATCAAGGACATGAACATATAGTGTGATCATGCAACATATCAAAGTTCAATGAGACCATGAAATAACATAATTGAAGAGAGGTTCATTATTTCAGGTGGGATCATGTGATGATTTGAAGATTTAAGAATGATCATACAATGATGTGAAGATTATGCCAGCCATATTCAGTGTTGACTGGAAGGGCTGATGTTGCTGGATGATAGGGAAGTTGCAGAACATTCCATGGATAATCTGATGATACTAAAATTGATTATTTAAAGAGTATATATTGAGTGGTAAGGAGTTCCATATGAAATACATAAACTATTGGAGCCAGATTCCAGTGAAGAGGCATGGGTGTTCTTGTAGAAATAGATATTTATGGTGGCGTTGTTTCCAAGTGTTTTCCAAATTTTTGGACCTTCAAATCGGAATTTTTGTTTTTACAATGGAAGTATTTCTATATAAGAGTGAACGAGATGTGGTCTAGAAAAATAATTTTCAAAGGAAGAGAATTGTGTACCTTAAAACATGGAATGCGCACCATGTACGGTAATGATTTGCGTCTGTGTACCATATAGCTGGAATGGTACACAGGATGGTTCATGGAATGGGTCGCGGGACTGAAAATGGATCACAGCAGAAGGAGTCAGTATGCTGGATGGATCTTTATTGGAGGAAAAGAAGGAGTATGCAGACTGGTAGGCTTACGGTATGTGGAAGGTCAATAGTATGCGGTAAAAGTTCATAATATGTGATAGAGGCTTATAGTACGTGTTTGGAGTTCATTATGTTGTGAAGATTGTACCACATTGAAAATTTGGGTAATATGGATTAGAAAAATTTTCATTCTTATTTTCCTATATAAGGACTGATAATACCATCATTAAAACATAAATAATTTGATATGAAAATAGCATCGCTGTGGAAGAACTCAACCAGGTCTGAATGTGGTATGCGAGAGATATTCCTTGTAGGACAAAGTTGTACGTGGAAGACTAAACAATACACAGAATTGGAAGGAGAATTCTGTGAAAGAGTTTCTAAGTTGTAAAATGTTTTATTTGGGAGATAAAATGATTTACAAAATTTGAGGAAGAAGTCCATAGAAGAAATAAATGGTTGGCAGAATAGGAAGGAACAACTCATAGAAGATGGAATTCCCCAAAATTGGAGGTTGTATGCATAAATTGTATGACAAGGTGATACACAGAGGTAGTATGTAGAGGCGGTACAAAAAGGCAGTATGTAGAGGTTGTATGAAAAGGTGGTATGTGAAGGCAGTACGTAGAGCAGGACCGATATGAGAATCTTGGGTTGTACATGGAGCATGCACAGTACATGGATCGGGCGTGGTATGAGGAGAACGTGCGGTACGTGGAGCATACCTGGTACACGAAGAAAGAATGTTATGTGGAGAAAGCACAATACATGGACCATGCATGGTATTCATATCAGAGATAGTCTATAGAATCTTAGAGAGTTTTCGGAAATAGAAACATCAAAAATAGAGTTTGTGATTCAAAATAAAAGAAGAATATGTTCTAGTGCATTAAATAATATCATTAAAGGAGAAAAGTGACTATAAAAGATAATAAATTTGGTACTTCGATGAAATCGATGTCTCATGTTGAACCGAGTCAAAGACTTTATAGCTAATCTACTGAACAGACCTTCTTGTCGACAAAATGAGTGAGTCCAATCCCAAGGCATTGTGCCCGGGGGAGTCTATGGATGTTTTCTGAGCGAAGCAGTGAGCTATCCCTGAACCTTTAGTAAATGTGCCTAGGACATCGTGATTTTTCCATAAACATTGTAATCCACAGATAGTGAAGATTAGTGGAATTATGTATGACAATAAACTTGTTGGAATATGCTCCTTGTACGTAAAAATACTACCAAAACTGACTTGATCAACACTCAAAACAAGATTTAACAGCGCTAAAAAAAGAGATGTAAAACTAAAATCTGAGAAAGGATCAATTTATCATCACTTTTTCAGGGCTGATAAATGCATGGCTTGCTATAACATGAAATTATGCAGTATCACAATGAAACAAGACCTGAAAAAATCAGCATATCCAACAAGCAGTTCACACAAATAAAATATGAAGTGTTATCCAATTTGGGATCAAATGATTGGAAAAACTCCACACCCGATGAGATGTACTAATTATTCATTATGATTATCAAAAGTTACCATTAAATACATTCTCCTCCAAAGGATATCTTACATTTCCTCAGATAAAATATATAGAGAGAGTTCAATGTCAGAACCTTAAGAATATTTTGATTAAGGCATCATTGTGAGTTATTATTCATGCTTTCTATGGTTAAGATTCATGTAAAGATTGGATATGGAATTTTTTTATAGATTTTGAGTTCATTTTGGGATATGTTTCCTTAGGACTTAGAGATTTTCCCCTGTAGATTCTTCATGGTAGATGGATTGAGGTGATTCTTGGGACACTTAAAAAAATGTGTTCTTGTGGTTGATGCCTTTTTCTTATGGTGTGTTTTCTTCTTTTCCTGCCATTTATAAAATTTATAAATGGTCGGGAGATATATGGTTATTATTTTACTATCCTAGACTCTTGATTAGTAGTCATGTAGTGCTTTTATTTGGGGACACAATTTAGAAGAACCGATGTGGGTACACTTTAATGGGTTTGTTTCCTATTCATTTTGATCTTTTACTATTTTACATACATAGGAAACGGATGGGTTGTATGACTCCATGTAAATAACATGAAACATACCTTTTTGAGGGAGTTTTTAGGAGCACAGGTTGTTCACTAGTAGGAGAAACCATGTGGTATGGATCTATAGTTTAACTAAGTCATTTTGAACTATTGGAACATGGTTAGTTAACTGTTTGTCCAAACTGTGCATAAGAGGGTTTCTTATCCAATGGCTCCAAAAAAGTTGGTGAATAGTTTAGAAAATTTCCCAACTAGACCATGAAAGTTTCCAATGATATGGAATAATTTAAGGTATTTTTAACTATTTTCACCCATCCCCTTCCCAAAACATAGTCAAAGAGCCCTTTATCTTGAAAAATTATCCAATTTAAATCCTCTATTATTTTTTCTTTCCCCTTCGTTCTTCTCCATCTCCATTTTCTCTTAGTTGTTATCCCTCATCGTGAACTCTATGGAAAAAGGTTTATATTTAGGGTGTGTGAAGAATTATTTATGGTGGATTATTGTCTATGGACTACTTAAGACTCTATTTGAATTTTATTAGTGTCTTTTGTCATGGGAAATGACTTTTGGATTGTCTTCCATACACCAGTTGTAGTTTTCAGTTAAAAATTATGTCCATTTTAAACAAAAAGAGATACTTTGAGTGATACCAGTCCAACCATGTGTCAGATTGAAGCGGTGTTGGCTCGTACACATTAAAAATGACCCACTGACCATTATCCTAAAGTATAAACACAATCCGATTGTGTTTTCTAAGTATTTTGTATGTCAGTTGTCATTTTCACTTAAAATTATGTCTATTTTAAACAAAAGATTTAATCATTGAGTGATACTAGCCACACTATTTCTCATATTTAGGCGAGGTTGATTCATAAATGTCACACATGACTCATGGATCGCTGGCATAATGTATCAACACAATCCAAATGCATTTGGTCAGTTTTTAATATGTTATTTGTTTTTTTCACTTAATATTTTGTCCATTTTAAACAAAAGAGAGACACTTTGAGTGATACCGGTCACACCATGCCCCGGATTGAGTCAAAGATGACCCGTACTTGTTAAAAATTACCCATGGATAGTTCTCCTAAAGTATCAATACAATATTAAATCGTTTCATTGGTTTTATGTATGTTTGTTGTTGTTTTCCCCTTTAATTTTGTCGATTATAAACAAAAGAGACACACTTTGAGTTATACCAGTCATACCGTGCCTCAGATTGAAGTGGGGTTGAATCGTACACATCAAAAATTAACTAGAAATCATTGTACTAAAGTATCAACATATTATAAATGCGTTTGGTTAGTTTTCCTTATGTCAGTTGTTGTTTTTCACTTAAAATTATGTCAATTTTCCACAAAAGGGAGAACTTTGAGTGATATCAGAAACAAAATGTCTTGTATTGAAGAGTGGTTGACTCTTACATGTAAAATAATTACCCATGTACCATTATATAAATTTATCAACACAATCGTAATGTGTTTGGTAGGTTTTCTGTACGTCAGTTGTTGTTTTCAAATACAATTCTGTCCATTTTTATCAAAACTAAGACACTCTGAGTGCTACTGGCCACACCATGCCTCTTATTGAGGTGGTGTTTACTTTTAAATGTCACATATGACCCATGAATCTTTGGCCTAAATTATCAACACAATAATAATGTGTTTGGCCAGTTTTCCATATGTCAGTTGTTGTTTTCACTTAAATTTCTGTCCATTTTAAACAAATGAGAGACAGTTTGGGTGACACCAGTAACACTATGCCTTGAATTAAAGTAGGATTGACTTTTAAATGTCCAAAATGGCCCATCGATCATTCCTCTAATGTATCAACACAATTCGAATGTTCTTGGTCAGTTTTTCGTATGTCATTTGTTGTTTTCACTTAAAATTCTGTCCATTTTAAACAAAAGAGAGACACTTTGAGTGATACTAGCCACACCATGCCTCATGTTGATGCAGGAGAGACTCTTAAACATCAAATATGACCCATGGATCATTGGACTAATTTATTAACACAATATGAATGTTTTTGGTCAGTTTTCCATACGTCGGTTGTTGTTTTCACTTAAATTTCTATCCATTTTATACAAAAGGGAGACACTTTGAGTGATATCGATCACACCATGCCTCATATTGAAGAAGTGTTGACTCTAACACGTCAATAATGACCCTTGAATCATTCTAATTTTTTTTAACACAATCTAAAATTGTTTGTTTGGTTTCTTGTATGTATGTTGTTGTTTCAACTTAAAATTTTATCCATTTAAAACAAAAGAAAGACACTTTGAGTGATAATGGCCCCACCATGCCTCATATTGAGCTGGAGATGACTCGTACACGTCCCACATAACCCATTCATAATTTTCCTAAAGTATAAACACAATAAAAATCTGTTTGATCAGTTTTATATATGTAAGTTTTTGTTTTCACTTAAAATTATGTCCATTTTAAACAAAAGAGAGACACTTTGAGTGATATCGGCCACACCGTGACTCGTATTGAGGTGAGGATTACTCAAACACGTTTACATGACCCATTTATCATGGTAATAATGTATAAACTCAATCCAAATGTGTTTGGTCAGTTTTTTGTACGTTAGTAGTTGTTTTCACTTAAAATTCTGTCAATTTTAAACCAAAGAGATACAATTTGAGTGATACCTGTCTAGCAATGTCATAAATTGAGTAGGGGTTGACTCTTACATGTCCGAAATTATTTATGGATCATTAAACTAAAGTATCAAAACAATTAGAATGCATTTGGTTAGTTTTATGTATGTCAGTTGTTGTTTTCACTTAAAATCACGTCTCTTGTAAACAAAAGAGACAACATTTGAGTGATACTGGCCACACCGTGCCTCTGATTGAGGTGGGGTTGACTCAAACATGTCACAAATTACCTATGTATAATTATTATAATGTATCAACACAATCCAAAGGCATTTGGTCTATTTTCTGTACATCAGTTGTTGTTTTCACTTAAAATTATGTCCAATTTAAAAAAAAGATACACTATGAGTTATACCAACCACACCATGACTTTGATTTTGGTAGGGATGACTTGTAATCATTATATATTACCCATTAATCGTTGTAATAATTTATAAAAACAATAATAATTTGTTTGGTTAGTTTTCCGTATGTCAGTTGTTGTTTTCACATAAAATTTTGTCCATTTTAAACAAAAGAGAGACAATTTGAGTGATACCAGTCACACCGTGCCTCATATTGAGGCGGCGTTGACTCTTACACATCGCAAATGACCCATGGATCGTTATCATAATGTATCAATACAATCCGAATGTGTTTGGTCGATTTTCAGTATGTCAGTTGTTGTTTTCACTTAAAATTCGGTCCATTTTAAACAAAAGAGAGAAACTTTGAGTGATACCAGCCACAACGTGCCTCGTATTGAGGTGGTGTTGGCTCGTACACTTCATAAATGACCCATGTATCATTCTCATAAAGTATCAACACAATACAAATGATTTTGGTCAGTTTTCTATGTGTTAGTTTTTGTTTTTACTTAAAATTTTGTTCATTTTAAATCAAAGAGAGGCACTTTGAGTGGTACCTATCACATCAAGCCTCAGATTGAGGCGTGGTTGACTCATAGACATCACAAATGACCCATTTATCATTCACCTAATGTATAAACAAAATTATAATTCATTTGGTTTGTTTTTAATATGTTCTTTGTAGTTTTCACTTAAAATTCTATCCATTTTTAACATAAGAGAGACACTTTGAGTGATATCGGTCACACCATGCCTCGGATTGGGGTGGCGTTGAATCACACAGGTCACAAATTACGCATGTATCATTGTGATAAATTGAATACATAGATTTGTGGGGGGATACCCTATGGATGAAGGATGTTCCAAAAATGTTCATTTTCTTATTATAGATAATTAGAAAACTTACAATTTCTACCAATGAAAATGTTCAACGCATGGGAATCCATTTGGAATCTCGATGGTCATACTACAATCAATTTAGGGAGGAGGCGTTTACTCATATTTTCATTTAATGTGAGTGGGAATTCATGATATAAAGGTATTTTGGATATTTTACTGGGTTTTCTTATCCAAATCCCAAAGAAAAGTGGTTCATCATTCTATCATGTTGCTTGTGCCTTTCATCTGTGAAAATGCACAAATGACTTCTTAGAGAAAGGAAGTTTTATTTAATTAAAATTATAGTTTTCCTATGGACATTTACATACAACAATGTTTCATCTTTTGAACTTCATGAAACCCCACCAAAAATACCGTCCAATTGTACACATCCCCTAGTCAGATCACCATGCTATTTGGGTATAATCTTTAATCAGGTATGTAACACCACAAACATCCATGGTATGTTTCCCTTTGAATAATGTAATAGCTTGTGTTGTACGCAACTTCGAGATTCTAACACATTGTGACCAATCAAACTAGTCGTTATGAATTGAAATATCCACTTTTTGAAATTTGATAAATTTTATCATTCAAAATTAACTTCATTTTTGGATTTAGAATATCAAAAATTAGCTTAGGGTGAATTTTTGGTATTTTTCTGAAAACTTTCAATTTTTTATGAATAGTGAAAAACACTCAGTTAATGTTTAAAACCAAATTTTTATTTAAATAATTATCTATTTTATTTAAATTTATTTCTGGTCAAAATAGATACATAATGACTATATACGTTCAATGTAATTCATTGGAGTCAATTTAAAATAATTTTAGATATATAAAAATTTTATTGAACTTTTTACCGTCTTTTACCCACCTCTTAGGAGAATTTGAAAATTTATATAAAACATAAATTTACTAATTTTGTGAGTTGAATTTCTAAAATTAGATAGACAAGATTAATATCAAAATGTGAAATCTGGTTCAATGAGATAAACATTATTTTTGGTGAATAGTAACTTTTTATTTTTTATTTACCACAGCTAAAAGTAAATATGGCAATTCAAGGGAAAAATGAAATTATTATTACCCTAACACATGTCCTAATTCTATTGGATAAGTGTAATTCAACTAAAAACAACCTTAGGAATAAAATATTATCCTTTAGGTCCACTTGGATTAGATTAGGACATTTATTGTTATTTAATTCAAAGAAGAGTTAAAAGTTTTAAATTCAATAGTTAATAACTAATCCATTTTTAATATAGGGTTACACATAAGATTAATTATACAATAAATATTAATTAGAATGATAAAACGTTTTCCTAAAAATTGTATTTTATTTATATTTTTTAGACATTAAATAAATTAATTTATTTATGACACAATGATGATGCAGTAATTAACTAATTAATGAAATGAAAAAATATTTGTTATTATAAATATCCAAATAAATGTAATTTGAGAATTTTTATGAATTCCACTAATTTTATAGGTAAATATGACATGTTAGGGTTTGTTACATGAATTGTTTTTGAAATAATAATTATGTTATGAATTTAGCAAAAACAAAATACCAAGTAGTGTCAAAATTGACATAAAAGAGTTTTTAAAACAAATATTGTATTATTAATAGACATTATATTCTTAAAAATCTATGGTTCGGAAAAATAACTTATATAATGATAGGTGAATCATTAATGAACCACTTGGGGTTCGTTTGGAAGTATATAGTAAGTTTATTAGCAATATAATATTAAAATACAAAGAGACATGGTAAATGTCAAAATATTTATCTAAGAGATAAATAAAAAAGATAAGGTTAACATAGTGACCCAAACCTGTCTAAAACCAATTGTTTGAGTGTTTTTAGACCCATACCACCTTATCCTTTAAATAATTCATTTTAGAGCCATTAGAAACCGAAAATTAATTTATTATAAAATAATATATCTACTTTTTCCTAAGGTGCCCCTCACCCCTCTTATGAAAGGGAACTCCCCCTTCTCTCTAATTCACACCTTAAAATCCATTTGGTTCAACCAAACCCTACCCAAAATCCCTCTGAACTGTTCTATCTTAATCCTAGAGGCCTTCCTTTAGTCATAAATCCATCTTATGGATCCCTTTTGATCAAATCAAAGAAAGAACCCGAAGAAGAGGTAAATATTTCATCACCTCTTTCAAGTTCATCTCTTATTCCACTTCCTCGTTCTTTTTAGTTTCCATTATAAAATAATAAATCCAGTATTTTATATATACTGTGATGTTATTATAAATATGGTACAAAAATATTCATTATTCTATCCATCCATTATTTGACATGTCACCATATGTGCGGACGTACGTCGTACCGTCTCCACGTCTTGGTGTAATTGTTATTTAATAAATTTTTTTTGGATGAGTATAATAATGGTGTGTAGTTGATGTAAATAATAAATATAACATGATTATGATTCTGTATCTATGATATACCATCCAATTATAAATTATTTTAATATCAAAATAATGATATTGTCACTCATGCGTACGTACAGATTACCGTCTCCACGAAAGCGATGAGATTCATTCCTCATCATTTCCATTCAAGAATAATTTTCATTATATTATTAAAAATAATTTTTAAAGACTTAATATCATTCTGAATATGAATAAGATACATCCTATCCATAACAAAAATTACCTTGGTAACAAAGAATATAAAGGAAAACGAACCAATTAACAATTAAAACGATGATAATACTAAAATATTATTAACAATGAAATATTAAAAATCATATATGATATCATATTAATATATATGATTCTTTCATAATTTAATAAAAATTATTTAACCATTATACAGGAGGTTAACCTGCCCTTTACCATGGAAAAGTACAAGGTAAGGGTTAATTTCACAATCTCATCTTTATCCGAGGTTGTTTTTACCTAAGTATATACTGGGAACTCTTTATCATTCCCATATGTGTTTCTTAAAAATTCATTTCAAAACATTTTTACTCTTTTATAGATAATAGGGTAAAGTAATTTATACCCTTATTTGACCTTATTTGTTTTTAAAGGAATATTTCCATCATTTTCCAAATAAGGTAATTTATGACCTTTTTGACAAAATTAATGTAATTATGTTTTTTACCTTATATGGCGGGTGTGGATATTTTCTGCCATTATAACATCGTCGAAGCTTCCCTTACAATATTATATTAATATTTTCAAAATAAATGCATTCTTTGTAATTATGTGACTGTTAAATGATTTAAAAATAGAAAAATATATTTCTATAAAAACGGTTTTGATTTCATCTATGTCAACATTTTTTGATGAATTTTATGCTTATTTGAAGTTGATTTATTATGATACAAAACATTAATATTGTATTCAAGGTTTTGTGATATTTTTGACTATGTATGTTTTATTTTTAAACTACTCATAGTTATGGATAAACTATTGACATTTCATATGAAAGTTTAAATACAGATGTTGATGTTATGTTTAAACCTTTTCATATGAGGAATGCATTGGACTTAGTAAGTGATGGGTGGAGCCCACTATAGCTCCTCGATTCATCGGTAGGAATCATGAGACACACTAGTGTCTTGGCACAAGGCCTTGAAGAAATCTTATTTGTAGTCTTGGAACAAGGCCTTGACTATGTGGTTATTAAAGTCTGGCATTATGCATTCCATCATTATGAAAGTGGCTATTGATATTTCATGTTATTATTCGACTAGTAGAATATCCATGTGAATAAGGAAATGGGTTTATTTTATTGTATCTTTCACATATTATGCTGACATTTAAGTTTAAAAGGATTTTTTTTGTCTTATACATTTCCGTAAATGTTTATGCTTATTTATGAAAGTTTCTGCTATATTATTATCCTTACTGAGCATCTGAGCTCACCACATTCTATGTTTTATTTTTCCCAGGATGCGAAGAAGTATATTATGACTGACCTGCCGGGATATTCTATGGGATCTTAGTGTTGTATATGGAAACAATGTTGTTGTTTTTTTCCATTTTACGATGTAATACAAACCATATCAACGTATCTAGTACTTCCTAGGCTACTAAACAAATCGGTCTTTCGAGATGTGATCTTTTGTGATCATGCCAATGATACATAATAATGCACCGAATCTGGGATTCTGGGGTCGGGGAATTACTATTGTTTTCAATGGAAGTTTAGTACAAACATTGGAAATTAGATTTAGGTAATATCTGATTAGAGCACATAGCACTAAGATTTTCATTGATGATTAGTATAGAAGAACTTCCTAAAATTTTGGTGTGGTTGAGATTTTTTGATTTTTCTAAGAAATACATCCATTTATGGATATGAGAAGGTAGAGGGGGCTCTAGCACAGATGTACCTAGGGATAAAACATGAAAACACTATTTTGAGATAGACTCGAACAGGACTAGTGCACAACAACAGGCCATGTTGCACTCTTGGTAACGATACACTCAGGGGATATGTTTAGGATAAATCTCATTTTCATTACAAACAATTATGAAGGGTTTATGAGTATATAAATCATCAAGGAATACATTTTTTTATGATTATGGATTATATCCATAAACAGTTCAATTTATGTTAAGTATTTTACATGTTTGGAATTATGTACATTGATTTATAAACTAATATTATTTATTCCATTGTTTAGAAATGGCGCCTAGTGGAAGGAATAGAAACTGTATCAATGCACGCACTCCATGTAGGGATTTCCCTCCTACTCAAGATAATTATGGTGGTGATGGTGATACAACTGGTGTTGATCATCTTATCACTATACTGGGACAACTGACTCGGGTTATGAATAATAAACCTACCTGTATAGAGCACCCTGATCCACTATGTGGAGGATAAATGTTAGATCGCTTCACGTGGAAAAACCACCAACATTAAATGGGAGTAAAAATCCATTAGTAGTTGAGTAATGGACAAATTCCTTAGTGAAAATATTCAATGCTTTGGGGAAGGAAGGGAAAAAGTTTTCATGGCAGTTTACCGCCTCACTGAAGATGCTGATAAATGGTGGTCATTGATTCTAAACACAAAGTAAGTTGATGAAGTATCAAATATGTAAGGGGAGAATTATAAAGAAATTTTCATAGAAAAATACTTTCCTCATGACCATCAAGGGGATATATAAAGACAATTTCTGAGTTTGATGCAAAAAGAGGATGAGAATGTTGCAAAATATGAGGCTAACTTTACAAGGACAATGAGGCATGGTGCAGATTATATATGTATCCCAAGAAGTATTATTTATCATTTCATTAACGGGATAAAACCATTTCTCCATCGAGCATTAGTCTCACAATCCTTCGTGTTGTATGAAGATATTGTCTCATGTGATATCAAGACAGAAAGATAATTCTCTATGTATTACGACATTAAAGAAAAGCAAGAGAAGAAGATATCTGCTGAACACTCGAGAAATGGAAATAATGGGAATAAAGGAAAAGTTGAATATCCATCCTACAATAAATGTGGGAAGAAACACCACGGTACTTTCCTGAAGGGAATGCGATTCTGTTACATGTGTGGTGAAAAATGCCACCAAGATCATGATTACAAGGGGAAGAAAGAGGTCGTCAATGTTGAATGATACAATTGTAGAAAAAGGGGGAATTATTCGAAAGAATGTCCTAAGCATCAGGGGAACTTACCTCAGAAAAGGTCAAGGGATCCTGGCCAAGCTTATGATATCACTACTGGTGAGGTGGAAGCTCTGAAATACATAGTGGCAGGTAATTTAATGGTTTCCAAAAGTTTAGAAAATGCTTTATTTGATTAGCGATCATCTCATTATTTCATATATTCTTAGTGTGATAAGAAAAATAGATATTTCCATTTTTATTTAACAAGGGAGTTTTCGGTAAAAAGTCTTAAGGGAAGTATCATTGCAACAAAGTTTTGTGAATTAGTCCCCATTAGGGGAAAAAATGATCTTTATCTACTGATCTCATAGTCACACCCATGATTGAATTTGATACAATCCTCGGTATGGATTGGCTTTCAGACCAAAATGAAAAAAATTATTGTAAGAATAAAGAGGTTACTATTTTTCATGATGATGATAAAGAACACCATATCTTTAGATCTGAATTGTCACCACCTAATTCTTATCTAGATCCACCCGCAATAGCTCAACAAAATTCAATTATTAGGGACGAAGATAATGAAATAAGGGTGGGTGAGGAAAGGAGTGTTCAAATAAAGAATGTACATATTGTGAAAGAATATTTTGATGTGTTTCTAGAAGATTTACCTGGACATCCTCCAGAATGAGAAATTTAGTTTTCCATTGATTTAATTCCAGGTTCAAGGCACATATCGAAGACCCCTTATAGAATGGCCACTATGGAATTAGTGGAACTAAAGAAACAACTAGAGGAATTGAGTTACACATGATTTATTCACCCTACTGTTTATCCATGGGGGGCCCCTATCCATTTTGTTAAGAATAAAGATGGATCTATGTGGTTGTGCCTTTACTACAGGGGATCAATGCTATAACAATAATAAAAAATTATCCCCTACATCACATTTATGATTTATTTGACCAAATTTATGGAGCTCAATACTTTTCAATGAATGATATTCTATTTGGATATCATCAGTTGTGCGTGAAGAAAAAATACATTCTGAAAACAACATTTCGAACTAGGTACATGCATTATGAGCTTACAGTAATTCCTTTTGGATTGGCTAATGCACCCGATATCATCATGGATCTAATGAATAGTGTTTTCAAGGAATATCATGATGAAATTTTAGTGGTATTTATTGACGATATCTTCGTATACTCCAAAAGCTACAAAGATCCTAAAAATCACATGCGAATTATCCTGAAGACTCTTAGATGAAATGAAATATATGGGAAGTTTATAAAGTGTGAATTTTGGATTCAAGATATTTCTTTTTGAGGCCATATTGTATCTAAGGATGGAATATCTGTTGATCCTTCAAATACCAAGGTAATCCAAGAATAGCCAGCACGGACGAGTATAATTGAGGTACGCATTTTTGTTGGTTTAGCAGGTTATTATCTTCGTTTCTTCTAGAATTTTGCCCGATTGGCTAACACATTAACCAGGGTCACAATTAAAGGGGTTAAATATATTTGGAAAAAATAGTGTGAAGAATGTTTTGAATAACTGAAAAGAATTATAGTCAATTCTCCTATCTTGACTCTACTATCGGGGAATGATGAGTTTGTTATTTATAGTGATGCTTCAAAGAAAGGAATTGGTTGTTTCCTTGTGCAGAATTATAGGGTTATTGCCTATGTTTCATGACAGCTTAAAATTCATGTACAAAACTATCCCACTCATGATCTTGAGTTACCTGTAGTAATCATTTCTTTGAAGATAGGGAGAAATTAACTCTACGGTGAGAAAATTCAGATATATACCAATCATACGAGTTTGAAGTATATTTTCTCATATAAAGAACTCAACATGAGGCAAAGGAGATGGATTGAACTACACAAGGATAATTATTGCACTATACACTACCACCCGGGCATGGAAAATAAGGTGGTAGATGCTTTGAGTAGAAAGGATCATGGAGTTTTGAACAAGATGAGAGTTGAAAAGGATCCTATATACATGGATCTAGTAGATATGGATATGGGAATCACCATGGAATGTGAAACATCAATAATTTTTGAAATGGTTTCCAAATCATCTTTACTAGAAAGGATAAAGAGTTCTTAGAACAATGATGAAGAGTTTCAAAAGAAGATTAATTCTATGAATGATGGGAGATTGAGTGACTTTGTATATGAAGATGCAATTATTAAATTTGGGAAGAGTCTTTGTGTTCCTGATATGCCTGATCTAAAACGTGAATTGTTTGATGATTCTCATAGCTCCAATATCTCTATACACAATGGGAGCACCAAAATGTATAGATATTTGAAGGAACATTTTTTGTGGGACAACATTAAAAGAGAGATTGCTGATTTTGTGTCAAGATGTATGTTTTTTCATCAAGTGAAATATGGAAGGAAATATCCTGGAGGAATCATGCAACCTCTTCCCATACCCGGGTGGAAATGGGACAATATCATGATGGACTTTGGTATGGGGCTGCCAAAGACTCCTAGAAGGAACGATGCAATATGGTTCATTGTTGATCGTTTTACCAATTCAGAACATTTTCATGCTATAAGAGAAGATGTACCACTTGAACATCTAGAAAGACTATATATTAATTATGTTTGGAGACTTCATGGAGTACCCCTATCGATTTTTTCTGATCATGATCCACGTTTTACATCAAGATTCTAGAAAAGTCTTCAAAAAGCCCTGGATACTAAAATTCATTTGAGCACTACCTACCACCCCCAAACTGATGGACAATCAGATAGGACTATTAAAACCATAGAAGACATGTTGAGATCATGCTCACTTGAATTTCAAGGTATGAGAGATCAATATTTTCCTCTGGTAGAATTTTCATATAACAATAGATTTCATTCAAGTATTCAGATGGCAGCATATGAAATGTTATACGGAAAGATATGTCACACACCAACCTCTTGGGATGATGTTGGTGAATGAAAACTCATAGGGCCCGAACTTGTTGAGGAGACGATGGAAATGGTGAAGGTAATCCAAACCCACATCAATGCATCTCAAAGTAGGCAGAATAGCTATGCTGATAACTGAAAGAAGGATATAGAATTTCAGGTAAGAGATCATGTTTTCTTGAAGGTATCTCCATGGGAGGGTGTTATACGTTTCGTTAAGAAGGGAAAATTAAGTCCCAGGTACATTGGACATTTAAATATTCTAGAACTAATTGGGCATTTAGATTACCGTTTGGAAATTCCCCCAAGTCTCTCCAAAGTTCACGATGTATTCCATGTATCACTATTGAAAAAAATTACATTCTTGACTCGACACATGTACTTACCTATGAGGAATTAGAACTGGAACCTGATTTATCTTATTGCGAAGATCCTATAAAGGTTCTTGATACAAGAGAACAATTGTTGAGAAACCAGTCAACTCGTCAGGTAAAAGTTCATTGGATAAACCTTAAGATGGAAGATGCAACATGGTAACCTGAGGAACTTCTAATGAAGAACCACCTGAATCTTTTTATGCAGTAATATTCTAGAAATTTTGAGGAAGAAATTATTTTAAGGAGGGGATAATGTAACACACCAAGCGTCCACGGTACGTTTCCCTTTGAATAACGCAATAGCATGTGTTGTATGCAACTTCGGGATTCTAACACATCTCCACCAATCAAACAAGATGTTATGAATAGTAATTCGCACATTTTGAAATTTTATAAATTTTATCTTTCAAAATGGACTTAATTTTTGGATTCGGAATATCAAAATTAGATTAGTGTGAATTGTGGGTATTTTTCTAAAAAATGTCAATTTTTGATGAATATTGAAAAAAACTCAGTTATTGTTTAAAACCAAATTTTTATTATAATAATTATTTATTTTATTTAAATTTATTTAAGGTCATAATAGATACATAATACCTATATATTTTCAATGTAATTCATTGGAGTCCGTTTATAATAATTTTAGATATATAAAAATTTTGTTGAACTATTTACCGTCTTTTACCCACCTCGTAAGAGCATTTTCAAATTTACATAAAACATAATTTTACCACTTATGTGAGTTGAATTTTGAATATTTGAGAGACACAGTTGATATCCATAAGTAAAATGTGGTTTAATGAGATTAAAATAATTTTGGGTGAATTGTAACTTTTGACTTTTATTAACCATGGTTAAAAGTAAATAGGGTAATTAAATGTAAATATGATATTATTATTACACTAAAACTTGTCCTAATTCTATTGGATAAGTGTAATTCGACCAAAAACATCCTTAGGAATAAAATATGATCCTTTAGGTCCACTTGGATTATATAAGGACATTAATTATTATTTATTTCAAAGAAGACTTAAAAGTGTAAAATTCAATGTTTAATAACTAAACCATTTTTAATATAGGGTTAAACATAAGATAAATTACACTATAAATTTCCATTGGAAAGATAAAATGATTTCCTACATAATGGTATTTTATTTATATTTTTTAGAAATTAAATATCTTAATTTATTTATGACACAATGATGATGCAGTAATTACCTAATTAATGAAAAATTAAAATATTTTATATTATAAATATCCAATTAAATGTAATTTGAGACTTTTTAAGAATTAAACTAATATTATAGGTTAATATGACATGTTAGGGTTAGTTATATGAATTTTTTTCAACGTAATAATGCTGTTATAAATTTAGAAAAAACAAAATACCAAATAGTGTCAAAATTGACAGAAAAGAGTTTTTTTTAAAAAAATATTATATTATTAATTTATAATATATCCATAAAAATTTATGGTTATGCCAAAAGAATTATATAATGATAGGTTTATCATTAATGAACCACTTATTTTTATCTTGGAAGTATATAGTATGTTTATTAACCATATAATATGAAAATACAAAGAGACATCATAAATGTCAAACTATTTAGATAAGAGTTAAATCTAAAAGATAAGGTTAATATAGTGACCCAAACGTGTCTGAAACCTATTGGTTGAGTCATTTTCGACCCATCCTCACCCAAGAATTTAAATAACTTATTTTTGGTCCATTATAAACTGAATATTATTTTATTATAAAATAATATTTCTATCTTTTCTTAAGGTGCCCCTCACCCCTCTTATAAATGGGAACTCCCACTTATCACTAATTCACACCTTAAAATCCATTTGTCTCAGCTAACACCCACCCAAATACCATCTGAAATGTCCAAAATGCATCCTAGAGGACTTCCTTTAGTCAGAAATCCAACTAATGGAGCCATTTTGATCAAATAAAGAGGAAGAACCTGAAGAAGAGGTAAATATTTCTTCACCTCTTTCAAGTTCTTTTCTTCTTCCAATTCCCCTTTCTTTGTTGTTTGCATTATAAAATAATAACTCCAGTATCATCTATATACTGTGATGTTATTATAAATATGGTACAACCATATCCATTATTCTATCCATCCATTAAATGACATGTCACCATACGTGTGTACGTACAACTTACCATCTCCACGTTGTGGTTTAATTGTTATTCAATACATTATTATTTGGGTGGGTATAATAATGATATTTAACTAATTTAAATAATAAATATAACATGATATTGATTCTTTATATATTATATACTATCCAATTATATATTATTTTAAAATCAAAAGAATGATATTGTCACTCGTGCGTACATACGGATTACCGTCTCCATGAACGTGATGAGATTCATTACCCATTGTATCCCTTCAGAACAAATTTTCCTTTGATGATTAAAAATAATGCTTAAAGACTTTATATCATTCTGAATATGAATAATATACATCTTATCCATAACAAAAATTACTTATGTAATAAAGCATATAAGGGAAAATGAATCAGTTAACACTCAAATCAATGATAATACTAAAATATTATTAACAAAGAAATACTAAAAGATCATATATGATATAATATTAATGAATATGATTTTGTATAAATTAATAAAAATTATTTAACCATTATATAGGATTTTAACCTACCCTCGACAGAGGAAAAGTAAATGGTAAGGCTTAATTTCACAACCTCTTCATTATCCGAGGTTGTTTTTACGTAAGTATCTACTACGATCTATTTATCATCCTCATCCATGTTTCTCAAAAATGCATTTCAAAACATTTTTACTATTTACTAGACAATGGGGTAAAGTCATTTATACCCTTCTTTGACCTTATATGTTTTTAAAGGAATCTTTCCATCATTTGCCAAACAAGGTACTTTTTGAACTTTTCAAGAAAATTATGGTTATATTGTTTTTTTAAAACTTATACGGAAGGTGTGGCTATTTTCAGCCATTATATCATCGTTGAAGCTTCTCTTACAAGATTATAAGGAAAATTTAAATATAAATGTCATCTTTATAATTAAGTTACTCTTAAATGATTTCAAAATACAAAGAGATAGTTCTCTAAAAAAAGGGTTTGATTTCATCAATGTGAACATCCTTTGATGGGTTTTATTCTTATTTGAAGTTGATTTATTTTGATAAAAAACATCCATGTTGTACTGAAGGTTTTGTGATATGTTGGACTATGGATGTGAAATTTTTACACTATTCATGGTTATGGATAAAGTATTTACATTTCTTATTCTAGTTTTAATATAAATGTTTATGTTATGTTTAAACCTTTTCATATGAGGAATGAATTGGACTTAGTAAGTGACTGGTGGAGCCTGTTATAACTCTTCGATGGATCGGTAGGTATTATGAGACAAACCAGTCTCTTGGCACAAGGACTTGGAAAAATATTATTTCTAGTCTTGGAACAAGGCCTTGACTATGTGGTTATGAAAGTCTGGCATTATGCATTACATCATTATTATAGTGGCTATTTATATTTCATGTGATCATTTTACTAGTAGAATATCAATGTAAATAAGTAAATTTCATTATTTGATTGTATATTTTCCATATTATGTAGATGTTCTAGTTTAAAAGGCTTTTGTTTTAGTATTATACATTTCCTTAAATTTTTATGCTTATTTATGAAAGATTCCTTTATATTGTTATCCTTACTGAGTATCAGAGCTCACCCCTTTCTATGTTTTATTTTTTCTAGGATGTGAAGAATCATATTATGACTGACCTGTAGGGATAGTCTATCGGATCTCTGTGTGTTCTATAGATACAATTTTGTTATAGTTTTTCATTTTACGATGTAATGTAAACCATATTAATGTATCTAGTACTTCCAAGGATACTAAACTTATCAGTCTTTTGAGACCGGATATTTTGTGATCATGCCAATGATATATAATAATGCACCGACTCTGGCCTTCTGGTGTCGGGGCGTTACAAGGTATACAACCCACTCATTTCTAAACAAATATATATCTTCTTGTGAATATGAGGATTTTCGAAAGTCATAGTAGTACTGCACAATATATAAATAAATAATTAATAAATAATTTAAATCAAATAGTAGTTGTTTTACAAAATACTTCATTAAGGATGCTAGTTTTTTTATGGAAGGCGATCTCTCTCATAATTTTACAAACATAATAACCTTAATCTTTTCCATTTGTTTTTTGGACACTACAAAAACTTTCATCATTAAGAGAATAATTAACTTGTTTTGATATGTGTTTGGATTGTAAAATTTTATTATATATACCCTGATACTTGTCCATATGTTCTACTTGCTCACCTCTTTATGCTTAGCACCTGTGCTCATTCATTTTTTTAGATTGTATTGATACACCACCCTATCATAACGGAATCCTCAGTAAAAGTTAATATAAATTATATAACATGATGTTTAGAACTAAAAATTAGGATTTAGTGTCTTACAAATTCACAAACTCCATCATGTTTGGCCTGTTTGTTAGATATCCTTGCATTTAATCCAAAAAATAATTCTTCGGAGTATCCAAGTTCATCGAAATTAGCATCCAATGTTTCCTTAAAAAAAGAAATAAGTGATGAAATAAGTGAAAATATAATTTATATGATCTAATTATAGAGTTTTACTCCTTCATGGTTGGCATTAGTAAGATTTTATCATCTGTAATCTTTCTTTCAAATGCATTCAGTAATCCTTTCATGATTTAATACCTTATTGATTTCTCTAATTTCATTAGCTGTATAGATGTGGTATGAGGACCAACGATTCCGAATTTTTGCTCATGGGAAAATCCCTTCAACTATTTTACATATATAAAACTTCCAAAAATATAAAATACATTTATTCATAATTATCACATTAAATCAACTTTTATATAATCAATTTGAGAAAACATAACTCATATATAAATTCCAACTATGACGCCTAGCCAATCGTATTCATGGATGTCATTTACATTTTCAGCAGCAAAGAAATCTTCAATTTCTGCTCCGTATATATTCTTTTCAAAAACTACTATATGACTACTAGAACTTTTTAGCTTCGTATCCACATGTGTCTTCAATGCTAGTATATGTGGATAGAGAATAGGCGGTGAAATCCTGAATTTAGAAGATCTTTTGGATCAGTTGGTTGATCCTTTAGATGATTTTGAGCCCACATTACTTGTCACCCCTTCCCTTTCCCCGTTTATAAAAAAATTTATTGGTTCAGACCTTTTTTAATTAATTCTTAATGGTTTGTCTTGGAAAAAATGGCAATAAATACATCTTTTTATACATGTACTATTTAATGTTGTGAAGACCATGAAATGAACATCCCAATATCCTTTTAGACTGTATGAATGTCATCTCCATCAAGTGGAATAGGTATCTTTTCATTTGGCTCATGATCTATAGTAATCATAACATTCAGATGATCTGTTGGAAGTTTTCTATTATTCAACTTGTCCTCTGTGATGTTGAACATCGTAGCCCTCACTATAAGGTGATAAGAGGGTTTTTACAGATGTAAATCACAGTCATTATCACCCTATAGAAGTTCTGTATAGGAAAAGTTTTAGTGTATTTCTGATTGACATATCAAGGGAAAAATTATTAGATTATTGATTACCGCAGCTAAGACAACTCTTTGAGTATAATGGCTCACCTCAAATTTAGTTGGGGGGGGGGAATGATCTACACATGATGTTTGTTCCTGAGTTGTGTCTTCTCCATTCTTCTCACCCATAAATGTTGCTAGCAACTCTCCCTGCTATTGAAATTTTACATCAAGAGTTTCTTGTATTTATTTGATTTGTTTCATTTCATCATTTCTCTCACCTGTTTGTTTATCTCTCAAAATATACTTGGGGTGTCACCCCAAACCCCGCACCTCTGACATGACTGTATAGTTCTGGCCGCTTCAATGTCGTCGATAATAGGTCTGCATCTGCTACAGGAGTAGCAGATTCTTGTGACTGTCCGATATTGGAAAATAAGTTATTATTGTTATGTAATATCAATTTGAAAGAAAAGTATTTATCATTTCATACTTACACATATTTCCCACACCTGTTGTGTGTTTTAACCTACTAAAATTCCTTCCATATTCACACGGGCCTCCTTCTATAGCACATGAAGTGGGATGGAAGTGTCTTTGTCTTTACACTCATCAATATGCATATAAATATAGAAAGATAAATATGATGTTGTTTCTTGGCACATAACTATATTATAGTAAAATTAAAATACTTACCATTTTCTTTTCTATTGAAGCGTTCCCAATCCATGCTTTACGATAGAGGTATGTTGGTTTGGATGCACGTTGCTTATTTTCCAAACTATGTTTCGGTTTCATTAATGAAATATTGAAAATCAATGTGATGAATGAATGTATCCTCAAACAATGTATTATCACACATATTTTACCTGAAACATCTCATCCCCCTATTGGCCAATAAATGCATCTCGTGTTTCTTGGGATATCAGGTGAGCATAGACAATGGGTGGGTGTAGGTTTATTTTAACTTTGGAATATTTCAGTTGACATTTTGTTATAACAGTGCTAAATCCTTCATCAATCCTTCATGAAATTCTCAGTACATAATTCTTGTGTGAATTATCTACAATAAATATACTCTATTAGGGATTGAGAAGAGTAAGGCATTGTTTCATTATTTTATTTTCTTGTAAATTAATGAAATAATATCATAATGTTACCATAATTTCTTCCTATATCATAGCCTTCATCCTGAATACAACATGGGGCAACGATTCTATGTCAATTGACATGCGTTGCTGAGTGACAATTCCAATTTAACTACTAATCATAGCCTTGTTGGGATTCACATGTTGTCTTTGTGCATTCCATTCAACATAAAATTTTATGCCTTTTCTTTTCTCCTTAAGAACATTTGCTGTCACTGTCAAACTACGAAGCACATGTGTTTTCTACAACCTCATTCATTCATCCCTAACCATTACATTGATATCAAAATCATCAATATGTTCATCTGAAATGGTAGTAATGACATGTGCTTAGAGTTGTTGGACCTCAACACTAGGAGCAGAAACATGTTCAAAAACAAGTTGTTTCTCTGCACTGTGAGCAGAAGTAGCAGCAGCAGCATGAGAGACTTGTTCAGCCTCGTGGTAAGGAGAACGAGAACGTGAAGAAGTAAATATATGAAAAAGTTGTTGAACTGTTAATTTATATTACAAAAATTCAATAATGATATGATATTAAAATGAGATAACAGGATCTAAATTACTAAAAAAATATAACATTTTTATTGAACTCTCTATATTTTTTTCAATGGCTGAAGGGATATGACACCTCTATCTATTTCCCAAATCCCTTCATTGTGATCTCCTCTAACATAACAACCTTCATCTACATTGGGAACACTACGAAATGATTTCGACGTACCATTGAAAGGATGATCATCAGTTAAATTATCATCCGACCCTTCAGTAGTTTTTGACGATAAGAGAACAATCGACTACTTTTGGTTTACAGGATCTAGAATATAAAATACATGAACTACTTGTGATGCCATTATAAAATGAACGTCTTTGTACCCTTATGTTCTAAAATAAACTTTCACAAATCCAAATTCATTTATTTTAACACCATTGTTGTTATAAACCCATTTATATTGAAATATCGGAGATTATAATGTCATATAATCCAACCCCGATATTTGTTTGATAATTCCAAAGTAAGACATATTCACATAAATTGGATTTATGACCTTACTACCAGAAACCTGCAATTCTTCATCCATAAGTGTACCTCAAGTTGATTTAATGGTTCTATCTTAATAATGTTCATCTGTATATAATGTTTAACCATTAATTACATAACCATTGTAATATAATAAATACACTCTTGGTCTGGTTGCTATCCATCAAAGTCGTTCTAAAATTGAATTTTTATTCTCTTCTAACTCCTTAAAAATATGGTCTTGAAACCATCCTATAAACTGGTGATTTTGTGTATTTGATATCCATTTTCAGCCCTTGATGGATTAAACTACATAAGCATATCTTTTTGGGATTCAAAATTTGGAGCAACCGCCCAAATGTTATTCAAAACATAATGGTGTTCCTACTCTTTATCTGTAATATTGATAGTTACAACATCTCTTCCAGAAATTCCCTCACCCTCAATGCGTCAAGTGTGACGGAATTTCGGGATACCAATCCTTTCCAAATCAGAAAAGAATTTGGTATAAAATTAAATGGCTTCCTTAACAATACACCGCTCCACAATACAACCCTCTATCCAACTTCTCTTGCTGACATACCCTTTCAAAATCATCACATACCCTTCAACATGGTACATCCATCTATAGTGCACAGGACCACGAAGTCGAATCTCCATCACCAAGTGAACCATCAAATGAACCATCATATCAAAGAATGATGGCAGGTAGAACATTTCTAATTCACATAATATGATGAAAATTTCTCTTTTCGTAGCTATAAATTCTGATGGGTCTAAAACAATATTGCATATAGCATTGCAAAAGAAAAAAACTTTAGTTAACGTATGACAAACATTCTTGGAAAAAATGTAACGTTAAGATATAAGAATTAAATATTTCATCCATAAATGGAAATCATGTGATTTAAAACCTTTCAACATCAAATAATTCATTTAAAAAATGTAATTAATATTTTATGAGTACCCCTATCAAACCATTACATCATTGAATAAGTTTTAAAACAGATATCTCTCATCCCTAGAAATAGTGTAAGCTCCTGTAGGAAGAAATATTCGATTTTCAACCTTCATGAGAGCCAACTCATCTAGTATTCAAATTTCAACCATGTCCAACCTTACCTTAATCCCATCATTTTCTTTTTCAGGGGAATTTAGAAAAGATTTGATAACACTGTCACATAAATTTCTTTTTCATATGCATCCCATCAATAAGTTGTCTGACGTACAGACAATTCAAGAATGGTAATTAAAAAAAACCAATCTCTTTTTCCAAAAGATTTTCATAAGGTTTATCGAAAATGGTTTACCTAAAACAATGTTCACATTCTGATCACCTGTTAGTGGAGACGGTGTTGTGCATTTTTTTGAACATCCATTGAATGATGTCATCCAATATCGGTACTTATGCTGATGGTGTAGAAATCTACAATATCCTAGAGTCATAGAATTCAATTATATTTTCAACCTAATTGATTCTATATCTTCTTCACAAACGGGACACCGTTGAGTTCCTTTAATTCTATAGTATGAAAAATTTATATAAGTAGGGAAATCATTTATCATTCTATACAACATTGATCTCAATATGAAGTATTCAATTTTATAAGCATCATAGAATATAACACCAGAATCCCACAATTACTTCAACTCTTTGATCTAAGGATCCAAGTAGACATCAAAAATCATTACCTGGTTGTTTTGGTCTTGATATAAGCATATATAACATGATGAATTTCCGTTTCATGCATAACTAGGTTGGAATGCAATAATTTACCAACTTAACAAGCCATGTACGATGAGTGCTAGTTTGAAAACCTAAATAATTCACACGATCTGTAGATAACACAAGACGATGTTTTCTAAGCTCATTTCCAAATTCCGGATACTCTGGATCAATTATCTTCCTTTGAGAAGAGTCAGTCGGGTGATGTAATTTCCCATCATTATTTATATTATCTACATTCCACGATAATTTTCATGAAGTTTCTTCACTTTCATATAGTTACCTAATCCTTATAATGATTGTAAAGTACCATACAACTTTCGTAGGATGGGAATCATCTTTCCTGTCTCAAGAAGCACTGCACTTTAGGCATTCTATAAGTGATTTGTTCTCCTTTCGAATCAATATACAGTCTTTTGGGAAGGCATGTAATCTTTTCAAAATCACAGCCATCGAGCATAGCATTCATTTAGCTTCATAAGTCCGGCTTGGGAGATCATTATATTCCACAAGCATGTCATTCAAGTGAGAATATAGTTCCGTAAAACTGACATCACTCCATCCATTGTATGCATTCAATTTATAAAACATCATTACAGCAAACAATGTTGTATATTTAGTGCAACCAACATACAATGGCGTCTTTGCACAACTCTTTAACTTCTCAATCAATTTTGGACAATCAAGGAGTTCATCATCAACTATCCTTGTCATTTACTCAATTTGATATCCACCATCATTGACATCTGAAATCTCATCCTCCATACAGTCTTCTTCACTATCCATATTATTAATCATATATGATCATCCAAAAAATGCAGTTTTATCCTATCCAGTAGCTACATTCTCATTTTCTCCGTGTTTACTCCATCATTTATAACAATGATCAATTCCATGACATATCAAATGTTCTTCCAACTCTTCTCGGGTAATTTAGATTATAATAACAAAAATGTAAACACAGAAAACGGATTTGAGAAAGATCCATTGCATGATCCTTTACAAACATGATGAACTCTTTCACTACGTTCTAATAATCTATTGTCACATGATTAGCATCCATCAAATATTTATTCATCTCCCTCCATTGGGAATCTCAAATATTATTATTTATGATTCAAATACACAAAACAGTATTTCCAAATACAGTAGAAGAGAACCACTTCCTTTTAAAAATAGATATTAATAAAGCCTAACCATTTCCAATAAATAATTTGAAATCAACAGAACCACGATAGACACCCCATCAAAATCAACACAAATTTCATCCCCTTACCAATAGTTCTAGAACCCACCACCCTTGCAGAAAAACATTAAACATCCATTTAACCACCCCTAAAATCCACCTCATTTATAATAAAATAGTCACATTTAATAGCCCCAAACTAGTGACCAAAGTAAAAAAATGAAAATAAGGATACATTTTTGATGAGAAAACTAATATAGTAGATACATTTCCAAACAAAAAGGGGTTCGCGGGGGAGACAAATAACCTAGGATAATCCAAAATTACTATGGAATATCATAGGTTTTGTTTTCCAAAAAAACATAAGAAATAATAAATTGATGTTAGTGAACATAAATTATATCATTAACTTCTAAATGATATGCAATAAATCTCCCTCACCTTCCCGAAATTTGAAACTAAACTCCACAGACTCTTATTACATCCATTCTATAAAAAATCACATTCTCATACAAAGGAATAAAAAACAATCCTTTTTTTAAAAACTCAATCATGAGGGGATAAAATTATCAAATAGTTATAAAACATCCTTCCCAAAGGGGTGAATTCTTAATGGGTAAGTCAATAGGGCCTAGCAATATTTAAAAGATAAAATATATAAAGTGTATTCTAGACATTTACCATAAACAATAGAGTATAATTCCAATCTATTTCACACTTCATAATTCCTCACAAAATATAAATTAAAACATTATTATAATCACAATCACACTTGAAAAACATTTCCAAGACATCATTTAAATAATTTTCCTTTCTCATTAAAATATCAATAAAAATTTAATGAAGGCTCCATGAACCCTACTACACCACAACTCAATGCCTAGAATTTCAAGGAAATCTCCATTTTCCACAAAAAACCATTTTAAATTTTTACTGAAACCAAAACCGCTTTCAAATAAATTTTCCATTACCTATACATTTGAAAAATTCCATTTTTATGAAACACAAGAAGACTATACAATTAATAAAATAAATTTATGGGTCGAGCCCCCTAGAAAAATCAATCATACACCAAGAATAATTTCAAAACATGCCTTTAATAATTTAAGCAATTTAAAAATCATATTTAAAATTTCAAAACAATCCAAAAATTCTAAATAATAATTTTTCCTTTTTAAATCCTAAACCCAAACCCATTCGCACCTCAAGTTCCTATGAAAACATATTTCACACCTTTCAAAAAACCCATAATAACCTTTCTAAGAAGTATTAAATTACAACACACACAAAACATAACCATTTCCTTTACTAAAATTAATTTCAAATAGATAGGCTTGAAAATTGGTTTGAAAACACAATTTTAAGCACAAAATTAATTTATAGAACAAGAATAAATGCACAAAAAGAATGTTATAAAAATATAGAAATTTTACGGCATGAAACCACTGTCATTGGGTGACTAAATTTCTAAAATTCATTTGTGGAACCTTGATTTCACCTCAACTGCACCACAAATAATACCTTGAAAGGAAATATTTACCAAAAAACAATAAGATTTAACCCTAACTTGCAAGATTAAATCCTATCAATGGAACCCTACCCTCTGGAAAATATAAACCTAAAAGTAAAATTGGGAGACTTACTTAGAGTATATCACACCCATGATAGAGGGATAAAAGAAGCGTCATGTGGTCAGGGAGCCTTCTCTGCAATGTTAGAAGGGGATGGCATGAACGCCGGAGGGGGAGGTGCACAAGATGAGCCGCCAAACCTTAATAAATGGAGGAGTATGATTCACTTATAGTAGGTTATAGTGTGTAGTAGTTGATGTAGGGTTTGCAGGGAGGAGCATCCACATAATGTGTTTGAGGGGGAGGATAAGAATTGAGGTTTGTGGAGGAGTAGGGCTGGCGACGAAGGTCTGACAAAGAGATGATCGGGGTGAGGGGAGTTGTCACAAGGGTATGGTACCGTGAGAGCTTGAGGGTTTGATAAATATAGGGTACTGTGTGCCCCATTTTATAAAATGGGAATATGGTTTTATCATCACTTTTAATTAGCACTAAAAAAGATTTACCATTATCAGTGATTAATGATTAGTGTTAATAAAAGGCGGAACTTCCCATGCCCATTTTTTGTAGTATTGTATCCCTTACTGGTGAACCAAGTAAAATTGTTGTGTTTTAATTCTTCGTGTGAATTTTTTAATTACTACACATATCCACTGTACGAGTTTAAAAAATTTCTTAAAAACATGATAACAAGATCCAGTAAACATGAGAAAAAGTTGACACCCTGATTCACCACCCTCTCAGGGGGGTCTAGGGTCCATCAATTTTTATTATATAGAGGTTTACGTATGTTCGATACTCTTCAAAAATTCTATTTATAAAAGGATTTGAGATTCATTTCATAGGTCAACAATGAACTGTAATCTTGATTAAAGTTTATTTATCTCTAAGAAGATGTCTATACCCAGCAAGACCATGAGAAACAGGAAAAAGAAAGAGATGAGACATTTGAATAAGTCCCTCTTTTCTAAAAATAATGTAGTATCTTGTTCTTTATTCCATTTAAAAAATGAGGATGTTTCAGGATTGGAAAAAGATCATGGAGGTAGGGGTTATGTGTCTTCTCACTTGATCAATCTTCAGCCTCAGATGATATTAATAAACTATAAAAATACCTTCATGATATCTCCAAATATAGATTCTCCGGTATTTGTAGAGTAGATCAATGTATGTAAGAGGAAATAAACCAACTAAGAAAATAAGAATATTTAATGGATGAAGTCTTGGTAAATAAAATTTCAGAATGTTATAATCCCCCTAGAAATACTGAATCCATTGAAGAAACAAGGAGGAAAAATGAAATAAATACATCAAAAATGATTTAAAGAATATCAATAGGAAGAGAGAGTCATAAAGGCTATTTAAAAAAAGCTCTATGTGTTTGAAGGGAAACTAAAAAATATCATTGATGTCAAGGGACTACAATTGGAAGGGATATCTAAAAAGGTCAAGGAACATGACTCTTTGATTCAGAATAAAATGATACTACATGTGGTATAAGTTGTTAGAATGAAGAAGTATTGTGAAAAGAAGATGACTATAATTGATGATCTAATGGTCATCCTCAATAGGAAATGTCTAATAATTGGATGCTCATTTGATCTATCATGAGAATAAACATATTGATACATAAAAAAATATAGTTGCAGCTGGTACTCATTTCTCACTGATTGATTCTAAAGATGAAATACCTACTACATGTGAAAAGAATATTATGACAACTATTGAGGATCTATCTTAAGATATTTTGTTTTTTGTTACTCAATGATCAGTATAGAATTATACTGTTAAAATACCTCTAACATGTGAAAAGAGGATCATGGATTATATCATTTATATATCACACATATATGAGAAGAATAACATACTATATAGACCACCATTTACTAATGTTTATAAATATATTTCCAAAAGGAGTGAATGCTGGAAGAAAAATTCAAATTTCATATGGATCAACAATTGGAGAATGTTACCTATCACCATGTCTGGGGTGAACAGAAAGATGAATGTGGAAGGTGGCTATCAACAAAGAGAAAAACAAGTCAAGAAGATGGACCAGAAAAATAATACAAAGAAATCATGTTTTTTGGGTCATTGTTTGTGACACAACATATTTGGGAACTGTGAAATAAATTGTTGTTACAATCATCATAATGTAAAAGACAAAAGAAATCCTACGTCATGGGGAATAAATCTAGAGAATAAGAAGTGACATCCTCAAGTATAGTTGAAACTGTTTAACTCAAATAGATTTGGAATACACTATAAAATTTTTGATGGATGAAATGGTAGTGGTCACAAGGTAGGTACTTGCCTTTCCCAACATGTATTCATGGTTGATAAGAAAAGAAGACCTCAATTTCCAGATAAGTATGAAGTAAATTCCTTTTTAAGAAGACATAAGAATATGTTTAAAAATATTTTCCCAAAGAATATCTCATGTAGGGAAGCATAGAAGACCTCATATTTTAGATCCATGAAATTGAAGGGAAATTCATCCAAAAGTGAAACCAAGAGGGATGACACTTAAATGATCCCGTGTTGAATATCCAAGCCTACAACAACAGTTCCAAATGACATGTTGGTCATATGGCCAAGAGATTTAGAGATAATGAAGAAACTTGAAGATGAAAAGGCTTGGACTGTTGGTAGAGGAAAAGGAAAACATTCATGTGATGAAGATAATGTGAATGAGAGATTGAAAAACTAAATGAAACACATGTGTTAAAGAAGTTACATGTGATATATGTATGGAATATGGTTATATTGGAAAAGGTTGTTTAACCTTAATACCCGAGAAAGAAGAAGTCCTTAAATAGGGTAAGAATGTATCATTCATGATTGTTGTTAATATGGAAAACATTTCACACAAAGAAAAAATAGAATGTGATGAGATCCATGTCACATCAGCATAGACTAGAAAATATGTTCAATTGTGTGAGGATGAACACTGGAGGAAATTGAGAATCTTGGTTAAGAAAAACATATCATCCTACCTACTAACATTGAAGAAAAAAGGAGGAAATATTGTATTCTCCTAATCATTTTCATATTGTATTAATGTTGATAATGTATGGAATTGGAGGTGAAGCATGATCATAGGGGGAGAACCTAAGATGTAATGAATGCAATCAACTGTTGATATCTAAGGTGAAGAAGTTTCCACCCATGGAATATTTTTCAATTAATATTGAAGGAATAAAATGATGAAGGATTCCCCTTGATTAAGATGACAAGGAGTGTTTCCAATGAGGGGGAGACAAATGAAGAAGCTTATAGAGTTATTATTTCAATCAATATCAACTTCAGTTGGGATTAAATTCAACTAGAATGCAATTTTTTTGAATAAAATGTCATTGTAAACGTTATTTCATTTCTCAAGATATCATCCTTGGTCACTCAGAATGAAGATCGTTTTACAAGGGGGGAGGAGTAACTGAATTAATAAGTGAAATAAGAAGAATGGATGTTCTTTAAGGCCATGTATCCTATCAATTTCACAAGAATGTTTTTTATCCATTTGTTGATGTGAGTGCATGAGTTTCAAGTTGATTACTTCCCCTCACATTTAATATCTTCATCCTTGAAAGAATGTGGAAAACCCATGATAATAAAGTATACGTGTTCTCCTCTCTTCTGGTATAATGATAAGTGAATAATGGAAATCCTTTTTTCTAAATAAAATCCTCTTGTTTTATACACCTAACATTGCTCAAGTAAACTTAGTGTTAAATGATTGATGGCACATTTCATAAGAAAGTATTTATACCCTTTTCCCATAAACATTGTATATCTTGTTAATAATTGGGAGAAAACATGAAATGAAAGTTAGAAAGGTAGAGATAAAGGAAAATAAAAAGGGGGAGATATTATTCTCATTTTGATATTTACACATTCATTAGAGGATGAATTTACGGTATTTACAAAAAAAATACAAAGGGGGAGATTGTTGGGACCACATTTTGTATGCGGTTGTATTTGTTTTCAATAGTTTTCAATGAAGAGAAATATGAATAAGGATATAATGAATAACTCCAATGGTATTTAGAGTGGTAATTTAGATGATTTTTGAACTAATATTATGTTCAAATTACATGTGTCCAAGGTGACACTTTGTCTACAACAATGAAACTGTCTCATAGAGTGTTGAAGGGCTTGAAGTTATAATGTAATCATAAAACATCTCACTGTTCAAAGAGACCATGAAGTATTATACATGATAAGACATGAATTATTGCATGATGGATCATACGGAGATTTTTAGATTTATGAATGGTCATACAATGCTGAGAAGACGATGCGAGACATATTCAGTTTTAACTAGAAAGACTGCTGTTGCTGAAAGACATGGAAGTTTGAGTACATTCACGGGATAATCTGACAATGCTGAAACAAATCATTCAAAGAGTATATTTCAAGTTGGAAATATTTCTTCATGAAATCCACTAACTATTGAATCCATAAGATAGTGAAGATGCATGGGTGTTCATGCCAAAGCATATATTTAAGGTGGTGTTGTTTCCTAACATTTTCCAAATTTTTGGATCTCTGATTCAGTATTTTTTTATTTCGAAATGGAAGGATTTATGCATAGGAGTGAATGAGATGTGTTATGGAGAAAGAAATACAAAAAGGAAACAGACCATGTACCTCAGATCATTGTCCGCGTACCATGTCCAGGAGCAGTTCGCAGCCCGGTACCATGTAGTGGGAATGGTATGTGGGACGGTTGGAGAAACGGGTTGTGGGAAAAAATGGTTCTTGATGGAAGGAGGTGTGGTACGCGAGATGGCTCATCATTGGAATAAGAGATTCAATACATTGACCAATAGTCGTACGGTACATGGAAGGTAAATTTTATGTGGTAATGGTTCACAGTATGCTGTGGTGGCTTATAGTACGCGGTTGGAGTTCTATATGCGGTGAAGATTATCCCACATTGAAAATTTGGGTAAATCTGATTAGCTACATATGAAAACATTTCTTACTATTTAAGGAGTACTAATCCCATTATTAATACATAGTGAATTCGATAAGAAAATATCATCACTATAGAAGAACTCGTCTAGGTTCAAAACTGAAATGTGGGAGAGATTATGTGTTGGCTGAAGTGGTTTGTTGGAGATGGTACTATATATTGAATTCGATGGAGAATTCAGCAAAAGAAATTTTTCATAGGAAAAAGTGGAATGTGGGAGACGAAATGATTCACAGAATATGAAGAAGAATTTAGTATAAGGAAGAAAGAGTCTTCTGAATAGGATGGAATATCTCAAAGAAGAAGGAATTCCACAGAAGTGGAAGTTGTAAGAAGAAAAGACTTTCCAAGGAGATATGTAGTGGTGGTACATGGAGGTGGTACCTTGAGTTAGTATGTGGAGGCGGTACATGAAGGAAGTACGTAGAGTAGGTGCAGTACACGTAGCAGGAAAGATAGGTAGAGCAGGTGCGGTACGCGAAGCAGGTGTGGTACGCGGAGCAGGTGTGGTACACATAGTAGGTGCGGTACATGGAGAAGGTGAGGTATGTGGAGTAGGAGTGTTACGCATATCAGAGATAGTTTGAAGATTCAGGGTCTACAGAGTTGCTGTGGTATGTAGATCTGAGACAGTTTGCAAAATTAGGGACAGTTTTCGGAAATAGAAACATCATAAATGGAGTTTGTGATTCAAGAGAAAATAATAAGAACTTTTAGTGAAGTCATTAATTTCAGTAATGGAGAAAACTAATTACAATTTAACATCAATTTGGGACATTGATGCAAGCATTTTATAATGATAAATAGAGTAATGGACTTTCAATCTAATATTATGAAGATTACTTCAAGTCGAAAAACTGAGTGAGTCCTCTCCCAAGGCAATGAGCCAAGGTGAGTCTTTGGAAGTGATCCAAGGGAAAAAGTGACCTATCCTTAAACCATTAGACAGTTTGCCTAGGATATAATTACTATTCTTGAACCTTTGTAATCCATAGTTTCTATTGAGTAGTGGAATTAGGTACGACCATCAACATGTTGGTGTATGATCCCTGAATAAAGCCCTTAGTGGTGAACCATGTTAAATTGTTGTGTTGTCCTTCTGCATGTGAATGTTTTAATTACTAAAAATATACATCACATAGGATAAAAAAATGTTGATACTGCTGTGGTAATAATATCTATTAAAGAAGAGAAATTTTTGTCACCCTGATCCACCCTCCCTCTCAGGATGGTCTTGGTTCCTATAGTGTGGTGGAATTCTTCACAAATTTTTCCTGATGGAATTATTATCCATAAATAATATATATCCCATAGTAAGATTCCTACTTCCCCATGGTATAGATGGAAATAGATGGTGTCAGGACACCAATGACTAATAATATTTCTAATAGATTCCAATTGACCTAATAGGATGAACTGTGAAATCCATGTCACCTCATAATGAAGGATACTATGAAACTATTTAGAAAATAATATGCAACTCTACATAACCTAGAATGGAGTTTCCCATTCATTTGAGATATTACGGTTTAGTTTTAAACCCCACTTAAAACTCTAGTAACTTTTTGGGTTGTCCTAATAGATGACGAGTACATATGAGTAAAACAGGAAAATCTATTGGAATGAAAGATAACAATCATTGGGAAATAGAGGAGAATTATCTAATGTATAAGGTATCCCAAATAATAGTTCAATGATTAACTTATTTTTTTTAGAAATTTTCATTTGAAAATATTCAAAATAGGCTGACAACTAGTGAGACAGAATACTATATTTGAAAGAAGGAATGGATGTTTCATCTAGGTGGCCACATCCATATAAAGGGAGTTTATATGATAAAGGATAGTTTCGAAGTTCAATATGAGTAATCTCAATTATTTATTCATTTTCAGAAAAGATATGATACCAAGGATAGAAATTATGGTTCCCCAAAATAAATGCTCTCTAGGAAGTGGCATTAGAAGAAGTTTGTGAAGTAGTGGTAATTTTCAAATTTCATGTAGAATACATCAGAAGTTATTCAACTTTGTTAAAATAATCATTTGAGTTAATCAAATATATTAAGTGAAAAAATTATAAATTATTACTCAGAAAACATGATCCACTATGGGTCATGCGACTCACCTTACCAATAAAAAATCTGGAGATCTCATGATCCATCTTAATGAATTCAATCTTGTGCACATTTAAAGGTCATGTGAATCACATAAATATTATGAGATCACATGATATAACCCAAGAGGATCATAAATCATGAAATATGGATCTGCCACAATATTTTTTCTCATCATTCATGTTAATTACCGTTTATTAGATCAATAATAGAATAAGTGAGATTTTTATACAACATAATCACATGAAGATGTCAACAGATGAGATCATGTGAGTGGGTATAACGAATAGCTCTTTCTATAAGGTTGCCTGAAATTTTCATGTGAATAAATATCTGTTGAGTTGAAATCCTGAGTTCTCTGATGATTTGGGTTAGAAGGGTAATAATATTTCTCTTGACCCTACATAGAGAGATCTTTGAAGAATATAAATGGTCTCCCAAAAGATTAAAATTCAATTATAATATTCACTACATGAATTTCAAGAGACTAATATGGGAATTTACATCCTCATAACTGAGTCATTATACCATAAGACTTCCCTTTTGAGGCGGTAGTGGGTTGATCCTTCCAAATGAGAATTGAAAATATTTGGATCTAATAAATACCCAAATCATAGGTACTATTTTCTCCACAATATAATGAAATGAGAAGCATGGATACATGAAGATTAATTTCCTCGATCACTTTGTCCAGATGAACTTCTATGAGAATCACAGTCACATGTCCATAGGAATATTACATAAAGGGGTTAGGGAACCATATATTTTATTCATGATCCGGAAAATATCCTCTGACATGTTCTCATGATCATTTGATGACCCATTAGAAATTTGTCTTGATCATGGAAATCACTATTAGATAGACTTCCTGGTAATGTAAAGTCTCTTAGATGGTTCATATTTTCCTCAAAAATTGAAGCTGATAATCACTATCTCTATTGATGAAATAAAAGATGAATCACATGGAAGCATCATGTGAAGGGGTAACATATAATTTAATGCGACATGGTTATATATTTTAATTAATCTATTAATCATCAGAAGTATCCCCTAAGACAAACACATTGATTTCATGAATTCCATTCGATATGACTATTTGATTATGCGGAACATATAAAGAAAATTCAATGGGAAAATTCTGTGTTATTTATATATAAAATATAAACAATATAGATACCTTATGTGAATGGAGTTACATTGTTTTTCATGAAAAGTGTTTATGGGATTCACATGATATTTTCATGATCTCATAGATGCCTTCAACCAAGTCTACATCGGCCATGAGAAGGCCTCTCACAAGTGACTTGATCTCGTGAATTCCCCCATACATGTCCTCCCAATCTCGAGAATATTATTTGGAATATTGATTCAATAAAAACTGAAATCTGCAACATCTAGTATTGATCCTATGGAGGCCTATTGTCAATCCATGGGAACCAGAAATCTGGTAATGATGGAGTGATAATGGATTCACTCTTTATCCTATAAAACACTGAGAGCATCACTAATGACTTGCTATTTGATCGTGTGAATCTATCCACAGACCCAAGTGATGATATTTAAATTATACACCATGCAATGAGTCGTAGATATAATGTTTATTTGTTTATAAAATTTACCATCAATGCATAGAAAAATAGACATGGATGCGTTATAAAAAATCATAGAGTAAATGATTATGTGATATAAGGAGTATTCTTCCTGAAAGAGTCTTGTGAGTGACAGAAATGGTTTTTCAATATGTGTATACACTCATTGTGATCATATTATTGATCATGTGAAGGATACACATCATGTCATCTAGATCATGTGAAGGCCCTTTAACATGACTACTTAATAATTCGACGCCTCAATTGGAAAACAACTAACACATATTGAGGAATTTCATTGAAAAAAGTGGAAAATATTGGGATATTTATGTGGAAGAAGATATAATGTTACTAGTATAGAGGGTTCATTAATTTTCTACTATCTATTAATCAATCACATGATGAGCTTCATATTTGTCAATAATATCATGAAACTGCCTTTGGAAATATCTCATGGTTTACATGGAATCCCAAGAACATGATATTCAGTTCATAAGACGGCCTCCAAACTTGTATCCTGGTACATGAAAATACCTCATATATGTTCTCTAGATCAAACAACAACCCTCGACCATGTTATAATTTGATCACACATAAAAACTTATAGATGTATTCTTGGGTCTTGTGATTCATCCTAGATATCCCAACATCCATATTGTGATTCACATTGGACATGAAATCTTCGATCATGAGGAGACATATGGATATCTCAACCACGTTAGGAATAAATCCTACAATGTTTCGGAATACATAAATAAATGATAAATAGATACACCTAGACATGTAATCCTTGTCCATATGGAATAGTTTCACTTGTACCCTCAACACATGTGAAGACAATACCCTAATTTTTTGGTCATTATTTCTAATTTAATATTGGTGGATTCCAAAATAGATTAAATATTAATACTCATGAATCCTTAATACTATTATAAGATCCATATTTCATCCATGCATGCTTAATTGGCCATTCATGGTCCTCTATCCTTATCATTCAGAGGATACGAGCTGTATATCTCTCATGGGTTTTCACCCTTGTATAAGCCCCTCCAAATCCCAATAAACCTTACTGAAGGGACCTAAATTATCTTATTTTTCTATTATCCTTCCTTTTCCATCATCATAGGAGAAATCAACTAATAAACTTTTATATTCATATGTGTAATCCCTGAATACGTCCTCAGGTACATTAAACCCATCAAAGGGATAATAGAAATACTAAATTATGAGTACTCCAATACCATCCAAAAAAGGATATATAGTATTCTGTTTTGATTCATTAAATATATATATAACACTCTATCAGGTCCTCTTTAATTCATATGTCATGCATTTATATATTTAGTGTGATCGATCCAAATTTTTCCATTGATTTTCACATCAATCAGGACACACATTAGCATAGGAATTTTCAATAATCATATCAATAGAATCATAATTTTTACCCTAACAAGAAAATCCTCAGTGTGCTTCCCCCATTTAGTAATATGGTTCTATTTCCTTTATAAAAGGTAAATAACCACACTGTAGGCATGTAACACCTGAGACTTTTTTGAGAAATATTTTGTTTTTATGTTATATAAATCATCAAATGAATCTTTCACTACACACAAAACTAGCTTGGATTTCTTTACACACAACCGCGACCTTCCTCAATAGTTTGTGTCGCACGCAATACCGAGTTTCACTAAACAACGATATGCTATTAAAATATTATTAAAACTACCTGTTATGAATAGTGATAACCAATTTTTGAAATATTGTAAATTTTATTTTTTAAAATGGACTTCATTTTTGGATTCAGAATATCGAAATTAGCTTAGGGTGAAATTTTGGTACTTTTCAGACAATTTTCATATTCTGATGAATAGTGAAAATTACTAAATTTTAATTAAAAACAACTTTTTTAATCGAAATAAATAATAGTGATAAATTATTAATTTCAGTGGTTTTAAAGTATATTTAGAATATATTTTTACAATTTAATACAATGTTGTTAATTGGATGTAATTTCACATTTAAACCAGACATAAACAAGTGTCAATCTTTTGATAGTTATTATCTTTTAAAAACACGCTCTTTGTTTTGACGACGAGAATTAATTTTTGAAATTAGTTAATGTAACTGATATGTTTTGAATTTGGTAAAATAAACATCATTTTTGAATTCATAATATCAAATATAACTTAGGCCTAATTTTTGGTATTTTTCTGGAAACATTCATTTTTTGATGAATAGTGAAACCACTAAGTGGTAGTTAAAAAAACTGATTTTTTCATAAAACATAATTTTACCGCTTCTGTGAGTAGAATTTTGAAAATCAGAGAGACAAGGTTAATATTAAGGACTAAAACATGGTTCAATGAGATGAAAATAATTTTCAGTGAATAGTAACTTTTTACTTTTTTTTTACCACGGTTATAAGTAAATAGGATAGTGAAGGGTAAAAATGATATTATTATTACCCTAACACATGTCCTAATTTTATTGGATAAGTGTAATTCGACCAAAAACAGCCTTAGGAATAAAATATGACCATTTAGGCCCACATGGATTAGATTAGGACATTTATTATCAATTTATTTAAAGAAGGGTTAAAATAGTGAAAATCAATGTTTAATAACTAAGGCATTTTAATATTGGGATATTCATAAGATAAATTCGACTATAAATATTCATTATAAAGCTAAAATGATTTCCTACATAATGATATTTTATTTGTAATTTTTAGACTTTAAATAAGTTAATTTATTTATGACACAAAGATGATGCAGTAATTATCTTATTAATTAAAAATATTGACATAATTGATGTTATAAATACCCAAATAAATGTAATTTGAGACTTTTTATGAATTCTACTAATTTTCTAGGTTAATATGACCTGTTGGTATTTATTTAATAAAAATTATTCTAATTAATCATTCTGTTATGATTTTCAAAAAAATCAATTACTAAATAATGTCAAAATTGACATAAAATAGTTTTTAAAATAAATATTATATAATTCATTGTTATTTTATTCTTAAAAATCTAAGGTTAGGCCAAATGACTTAGATAAGGTTATATATATTAATAATAATAAACATGGGGTTCGTTTTCATTGTTATAGTAAGTTTATTAACCTTATAGTGTAAGAAGACAAAAAGACACGGTAAAAGAAAAATTATCTAACATAAAGTTCAAACTAAATGATAAGGTTAAAATAGAAAACTAAACTTGTACAAATTCTATTGGATGAGAGTATTTCGACCCATCCCCACCTTAGCTTCGAAATAAATTCATTTGGAGCTATTTGAAACCGAATTTGGCTTTATAAGAAAATAATATTTTTAGTTTTTCCAAAGGAGCCCATCTCTTCCCTTATAAAAGGGAACCTCCTCCCCCTCTTCCTCACACTACTTTGAGACTTCATGCTCGGCCAACCCCTTCCAATTTCTCCTCTCCACTTCCCAAGAGACATCCTAGAGGTCCTGGTCTTCTTCAAAGACAAATTTTAGTGTCCTAAAAGGAGGTCTCAAAGAAGCGCTTCAAAGAAGAGGAGGTTCAGACACTTACGAAGCAAATCAGACCTAAGGTAAGGGAAATATCACAATCTCATTTTTATCCGAGATTGTTTATACTTTGATATTTACTAGGGTGTATTTTATCATCCACATCCATGTTTCGTCAATATGTAATATTATTTCCATCCACCTACAATTGTTTAAATCCATTTTTACCCTTTGGTGAGTTTATAGTAAAAGATATGAAAGGAATCTTTTGTCATTTTTCGTACGAGGTACTTTTTGACTTTCCGACAAAAGTACGAGAAGAATTTTTTTTAAATTATACGGTATGAATGGATTTTTAAAACATTATTTCCAAGAAGCCTCCTTTACAAGTTTTCATGTTTATTTTTAATCAACTTCTTTTAGTTTAAAATTGTATGACATGTTAAGAAAGGAATATGTTTTTGAAGTAGAAAGGATATTTTCCTCAAGAATGGAGTTCAAGTGTTTTATCAAAATTATTTTCCATTTATGATAATATAGGGTTCTGTTTCTATCCCTATTATTACATTGAATTGATTATGTTGTGATGGAATTATTTTTATGACTTTCTTTATCTTATATGAATTGTTTTATGATGTCATGTTGTTTAAGAATCCCATTTTTATTACATGTGTTGTGCAATGATGTATGATTTATGATTTTGTGGCACACATATTAATGGTATCATTATGAGATGGGTGGAACCTATATCTCCCTCCAATGCATTGGGTAAAGATTTTATATCTCATGAGATAGACATGGCTGGAACGGCAGGTTAAACCGGTTCAATGAGGCGGGATTGAAACAAGGAATGAACTCGGTTCAGAAATGGACTTTGTCTACTAAGATAGTCTTGGAAATGAGTCTTGACTAAAAAGAAATTATTATCTATGATTATGTGTGTATTCCACAAAGTTTCATGTTTTAAGTTATGATTATTGGGATTACATTTCACTACTATGATTTATCCCATGTTATGAAATTATGATCTCTTTTGCAGGTTAAGATTTCCAAAAGATATGTTCTTTTGAATATGATGTGATTGATATTTCTTTTGTTTACCTTTACTGAGCAATTGATCTCACCCTTTTGTATGTTTTCTTTCCCCAGGTCAGGAAGAATGTTTTTAAGTAAGATATGCCAAAAAGGACTGTAGATATGATGACATAAATGGGAGACAGTGTAGACGATTTATGAACCAGTTGTTTATGTTTCCCAGTTTCTAAAGACACTATACCTATACGGTCCTTTTATGGTTTTGTTATATGTTGTAATAAGTATGCTTCAATTTTGAAGTAATAACAATGCATGTAAAGTATGGGTCATTATAGTTGGTATCAAAGGAAAGGTATAGTCATCCTTTGGAAACTAGGATGTGAAATACTTAGTAAGAACCCTAAGGATAAGTATAAGCATAGAACACAATCTTAGTGTTTGAGAAATGGCCATGAATAACCTAGGATAAGACCTTAAGTGTGAAATTTTATTCTTGATTATGTGGTTTTCCTATTATAATTAATTTTTCTCACACTATTCTTCTTGGTTTTAGTTAATGGCTGGAACCCGAAGGAACCGTGTTAATGCGGAATGCGATGGGAAATGCAATGATTTTCCCCCTGAGCAACCAAACGTTATAGGAGATGGAATGAAAAATCTTGTAGCAATGCTCACACAACTATCTCAAGCTATGAATCATGTAGGACTTCCAACCGAGCAAAGGAAGAAGCAACATTCTGTTGAATCCTTCATGAGGCAGCGTCAACCTTCATTTAGCGGGTCTACTAATCCATTAGTTACTGAACAATGGATTTGTACTACTGAAAAGATATTTTAAGTTTTTCAATGTTCTGAACATGATAAAGTCATCTTAGCAGTGTATCGTTTGGAAGGTGATGCTGATCAATGGTGGAATCTTATCAAGAATACGAGGCAAATTAATGAAATTGAGTCCATGGAATGAGATGAGTTCAAGAAATTATTTTTCAATAAGTACTTCACTCAAATTCTCCAAACTAAGATAAGGAAAGAGTTTCTTGAACTGAAGAAAAATGATGAAGAATATGTGGTACCTATGAAGCAAATTTTACAAGACTTGCAAGGTACGCTTCTGGTATTATTATCCAACCTGAGAGTAAGATCGATCGATTCTTTAGTGGCTTAAAACCAAGTCTTCGAAGGGCCTTAGTGATAAGTGACTTCAATAGATATGAGGAAATCGTTCGATGTGCTCTCAAATTTTAGATGGAGATTGGAGTAACCCATCAGTCATATGGGTTTGATAAGAAGAGGAAAATGGAATTCAAATGAAAATCTAAAGAGAACACTGAAAAGAAGATGAGCTTTCCCTTATTCTCAATGTGTGGAATGAAACATGGAGGGAGTTGTCTTAAAGGGACAATTAAATGTTTCAAATGTGGAAAGGAAGGTCATTGGTCATTTGAATGCCGCAATGATGGGAAGAAGATGTCTAATGATGATAATAAAGGAAGGGACACACAGAATGAACCTACTATACATCAATGGTTCAAGTCTAAGGAGATGGTTAATTATGCCAATAAATGCCTTAATCCAAGGGTTGTTGATGATGATCGACATCAACAAAATCCCAAGGCTAAAGACAAAGGAAAGTCACATGCAATTTCTATCAGCGATGTGGAGTACGATAACGATGTGGTGAAAGGTACACTTACCATCCACTCTAAAGTAGAAAATGTTTTATTTGATTCTGGATCCACCCACTATTTTATTTCTGAAGATTTTTCTAAGGGTATCACTGTATTACCTGGACAATTAGATGTTGAGTTAGCTGTGACACCACCTAATGGCACAACAGTCGCATCAAAAGATTATAATTCTTCCCCGATTAAAGTTTGTGGGAAAGTGCTTCCTGCAAATCTTGTGATCCTTCCTATAGTGGAATTTGATGTGATTCTTGGCATGGATTGGATTTTTTTATATGGATCTCATATCAATTTCCAAAGAAGGGAAGTCACATTTCATATTCCAGATCAATCTATGATTGTCTATCGATGCCAGGATGAACATAACCATCCAGTGGAAATTTATTCCATCTTGTGGGTCTTGATTCCACATAATGAAGGTTATTTATCTCAAATGGTTGGTGAGAAACTCACAATTAAGAATATTCCCATTGTATGGGAGTTTGATGATGTCTTTCTGGAGGGATTTCCGGGTCTTCCACCAAATCGTGAAGTTGAGTTTTCAATATAACACGTACCAGGTGATTTACCTATTTCAAAGACACCTTATAGAATGGCCCCAATTGAGTTGCAGGAATTGAAGAAGAAACTCCAAGAGAATTTGGATAAGGGATTCATTTGCCCTAGTGCATCACCTTGGGGATCACCTGTTCTATTTGTTAAGAAGAAAGATGGATCAATGAGACTCGGCATTGATTATCGAGAACTTAAAAAGATCAGTATCAAGAAACAATATCATCTCACATGCATTGATTGATTATTTGACCAACTACGTGGAGATCAATACTTTTCCAAGATTGATCTTCGTTCAGGGTATCATCAATTAAGGGTCAAAATGGAGGATATACCAAAGACAACTTTCCATACAAGGTATGGAAACTATGAATATATAGTAATTCCATTTGGTCTTACTAATTCCCCTCCTATCTTCATGGATCTGATGAATACAGTCTTTAGATACTATCTTGATCAGTTTGTGGTAGTCTTTATAGACGATATTCTTGTATATTCAAAGAGAAAGGAAGAACATGAAGATCACATGCGAATTATATTGAAGACCCTGAGAAAGGAGATGATTTATGCCAAATTTACCAAGTGTGAATTTTGGCTTCAAAGAGTTTCATTTTTGGGTCACATAATCTCAAAAGAGGGGATATCTGTGGATCCAGCAAAAACAAAGGGTTATCGAAAGATGGTCAAGACCAACAACAGTAACTGAGATCCAAAGTTTTCTTGGATTGGCTGGATATTATCGACGTTTTGTGAAATATTTTTCATGATTATCTAATCCACTCACCAAGTTGACTCGAAAAGGAGTTAAGTTTGTTTGGGCGGAGGAATGTGAAGAGAATTTCAAGGAGTTGAAAAGAAGGTTATCCAGTGCACCTATGCTTACACTGCCTTGTAGTGGATAAAGGTTTGTGATCTACAGTGATGCATCCAAGAAGGGATTGCGGTGTGTTCTTATGAAAAATGATATGGTGATAGCTTATGCCTCACGACAGTTGAAAATCCATCAGCAAAATTACACAACTCATGATTTGGACTTAGCTGCGGTAATATTTGCATTAAAGATTTGGAGGCATTATCTTTATAGAGAAAGGTGTGATATTTATACTGATCATAAAAGTTTAAAGTATATTTTCACACAAAAGGAGATGAATATGCGCCAAAGATGATGGTTGGAGATGATTAAGGATTACGACTGCTAAATTCATTACCACCCTGGGAAAGCAAACAAGGTGGTAGATGCATTAAGTCGACAATACCATGCCTGTTTATCCATGATGAGGATCACAAAAGATCCAATATTTATGGATTTACAAATGATGGATCTTGGAATTATAATGGAAGGGGGAAAATCGTATCTTTCCCAAATGAATGTTCAACCATCTATACATGTGAAGATTAAAGAGGCGAAGAAAGAAGATATAGAGTTACAAAAGAAGGTGATAAATATTCCTGAATTCAACCTTGATTGTGATGGGATAATAAAGTTCAGGAATCAGGTTTGTGTTCCTCCCATCCCCGAATTAAAGAAGGAGATGCTGGATGAGGCTCATAGTTCTTTATTCTCTATTCATCCTGGAAGCACGGAGATGTATAGGGACCTGAAAGAGTACTTTTGGTGGGATGACATGAAAAGAGATGTTGTTGAATATGTCTCTCGATGCTTGGTTTGTCAGCAAGTTAAAGCTGAGAGACAGAAGTGTAAGGGGATGTTACAACCATTACCCATACCCGAATGGAAAAGGGAAAACATCACTAGGGATTTTGTCACAGGACTTCCTAAAACGTCCAAAGGAATATCTGGGTCATAGTTGATCGTCTTACAAAGTCTGCACACTTCATTGCTATTAGAGAGGATTTCTCTCTGGATCAGCTTTCCAGGATATATGTAAAGGAAGTGGTAAGATTGCATGGAGTACCACTTTCTATTATATTTTATCAGGATCCGAGATTTACCTCGATGTTCTGGCGAAGTCTTCAGCATACTCTGGATACAGAGTTGAGTTTCAACACTTCTTATCATCCTCAAACACACGGTCAGTCTGAGAGAACAATTCAAACTCTAGAAGATATGTTGAGAGCATGCTCTATGGATTTGAAAGGTGGTTGGGATCAACACCTACCTTTGGTGGAATTTTCTTATAATAATAGCTTTCACTCCAATATTCAGATGTCTCCTTATGAAGCTCTCTATGGAAAGAAATGTAGGACTCCAACTAGTTGGGATGAAGTTGGGGAAATAAAGCTATTAGGACCTGATCTTTTTGATGAGATGGCAGAAAAGGTCCGATCTATTCAACAACACATAAGAGCAGCTCAGAGCCGACAGAAAAGTTATGCCGACCACCGAAGAAAAGACCTATAGTTTGAAGTGGGTGATAAAGTGTTCTTACGAATATCTCCCTGGAAGAGGGTCATGAGATTTGGAAAGAAGGGGAAGTTGAGCCCTAGATATATCGGTCCTTTCGAAATATTGGATCATGTTGGAAAGGTACCTTACTGATTGGAACTTCCACAGAATCTCTCTCAAGTTCACGATGTGTTCCATTTATCTCTCCTGAGAAAGTACATACCTGATCCTTCACATGTACTCAGCTCAGAAGCTGTTCTGCTGGAGCAAGATATTTCTTATGAAGAACAGCCGATAGAGATACTGGATCGTAGTGAAAAAGTCCTACGAAACAAGACCACTCGATTGGTGAAAGTTTTATGGGGGAACCACCAATAAGAAGAAGCTACATGGGAGCTTGAGGATATGATTAGGGAGAGGTATCCTCATCTTTTTGTTACAAAGTGTCGAATTTCGAGGGCGAAATTCCTTTTAAGGGGGTAGAATGTAACACCCGAGACTTTTATGAGAAATATTTTGTTTTTATGTTATATAAATCATCCAAGGAATCTTTCACTATACAAAACACTAGCTTGGCTTGCTTTACACGCAACTGCGGCCTTCCTCAATAGCTTGTGTCGTACGTAATATCGAGTTTCACTAAACAACGATATGCTATTAAAATATTATTAAAACTAGCCATTATGAATAGTGATAACCACTTTTTGAAATTTTGTAAATTTTATTTTTTGAAATGGACTTCATTTTTGGATTCGGAATATCGAATGTAGCTTAGGGTGAAATTTTGGTACTTTTCGGATAACTTTCATATTTTGATGAATAGTGAAAATTACTAAATTTTAATTAAAACAACTTTTTTAGTCGAAATAATTAATTGTGATAAATTATTAATTTGAGTGGTTTTAAAATATGTTTAGAATATATTTTTACAATTTAATACAATTTTGTTCATTGGATGTAATTTCACATTTAAACCAGACATAAACAAGTGTCAATCCTTTGATAGTTATTATCTTTTAAAAACATGCTCTTTGTTTTGACGACGGGAATTAATTTTTTAAATTAGTTACTGTAACTAATATGTTTTGAATTTGGTAAAATAAATATCATTTTTGAATTCATAATATCAAATATATCTTAGGCTTAATTTTTGGTATTTTTCTAGAAACTCTCATTTTTTGATTAATAGTGAAACAACTAAGTGGTAGTTAAAAAAACTGATTTTTTCATAAAACATAATTCTACCGCTTATGTGAGTAGAATTTCGAAAATCTGAGAGACACGGTTAATATTAAGGACTAAAATGTGGTTCAATTAGATGAAAATAATTTTTGGTGAATATTATCTTTTTACTTTTTTTACCACAATTAAAAGTAAATAGGGTATTTAAGGGTAAAAATGATATTATTATTACCCTAACACAAGTCCTAATTCTATTAGATAAGTGTAATTAGACCGAAAACAACCTTGGGAATAAAATATGACCATTTAGGCCCACTTGGATTAGATTAGGACATTTATTATCAATTTATTTAAAGAAGGGTTAAAATAGTTAAAATCAAAGTTAATAACTAAAGCATGTTAATATAGAGTTATACATAAGATAAATTCGACTATAAGTATTCATTAGAAAGATAAAAAGATTTCATACATAATGATATTTTATTTTTAATTTTTAGACTTTAAATAAGTTAATTTATTTATGACACAAACATGATGCAGTAATTGTCTTGTTAATGAAACATTGACATAATTGATGTTATAAATACCCAAATAAATGTAATTTGAGACTTTTTATGAATTAAACTAAAATTATAGGTTAATAAGACATGTTAGTATTTATTTAATTAACTTTATTCTAATTAATCGTTCTGTTATGATTTTCACAAAAATCAATTACTAAATAGTGTCAAAATTGACATAAAATAGTTTTTAAAACAAATATTATATTATTAATTGTTATTTTATTCCTAAAAATTTAAGGTTCGGCCAAATGACATAGATAAGGTAATATATATTAATAATAAACAACATGGGGTTATTTTGGCTTGTTATAGTAAGTTTATTAACCTTATATTGTAAGAACACAAAAAGACACTGTAAATGTAAAATTATCTAACTTAAACATAAAACTAAATGATAAGCTTAAAATAGTAAACTAAACTTGTCCAAATTCTATTGGATTAGAGTATATCGACCCATCCCCACCTTAGCTTCGAAATAAATCAATTTGGATCTATTTAAAACCGAATTTGTCTTTATAATAAAATAATATTTTTTGTTTTTTCCAAAGGAGCCCCTCTCCTCCCTTATAAAAGGGAACCTCCTCCCCCTCTTCCTCACACTACTTTGAGCCTTCATGCTTGGCCAACCCCTGCCAATTTCTTCTCTCCACTTCCCTAGAGACATTCTATAGGTCCTGGTCTTCTTCAAAGACCAATTTTAGTGTTCTAAAAGGAGGTCTCAAAGAAGCGCTTCAAAGAAGAGGAGGTTCAGACACTTACGAGGCAAATCAGACCTAAGGTAAGGGAAATATCACAATCTCGTTTTTATCCGAGATTGTTTATACTTTGGTATTTACTGGGGTGTATTTTAGCATCCACATCCATGTTTCCTCAATATGTAATATTATTTCCATCCAGCTACAATTGTTTAAATCCATTTTTACCCTTTGGTTAGTTTATAGTAAAAGATAAGAAAGGAATCTTTTGTCGTTTTTCGTAAGAGGTACTTTTTGACTTTTCCAAGAAAAGTACGAGAAGAATATTTTTTTAAATTATACGGCATGAATGGATTTTTAAAACATTATTTCCAAGAAGCTTCCTTTAAAAGTTTTCAAGTTTATTTTTAATCAACTTCTTTTAGTTTAAAATTTTATGACATGTTAAGAAATTAAAATGTTTTTGAAGTAGAAAGGATATTTTCCTCAAGAATGGAGTTCAATTGTTTTATCAAAATTATTTTCCATCTAAGATAATATAGGGTTGTGTTTCTATCCCTATTATTAAATTTATTTGATTATGTTGTGATGGAATTATTTTTATGAATTCCTTTATATTATATGAATTGTTTTATGATGTCATGTTGTTTAAGAATCCTATTTTTAATACATGGGTTATGCAATGATGTATGATTTATGATTTTGTGGAAAAAATATGAATGGTATCATTTTGAGATGTTTGGGACCTATATTTCCCTCCAATTCATTGGGTAAATATTATATATCTCATGAGATAGACATGGCTGGAACGGCAGGTTAAACCGGTTTAGTGAAACAGGACTGAAACGAGGAATGAACACGGTTCAGAAATGGACTTTGTCCACTAATACAATCTTGGAAATGAGTCTTGAATAATAAGAAATGATTATCTATTATTATGTGTGTATGCCACAAAGTTTCATGTTTTAAGTTATGATTATTGGGATTACATTTCACTACTATGATTTATCCCATGTTATGAAATTATGATCTCTTTTGAAGGTTAAGATTTCCAAAAGATATGTTCTTATGAATATGATGTGATTGATATTTATTTTTTTACCCTTACTGAGCATTTGAGCTCACCCTTTTTTATGTTTCTTTCCCCAGGCCAGGAAGAAGGATATTAAGTAAGATATTCCAAAAGGGACTATAGATATGATTAAATAAATAGGAGAAAATATAGACGCTTTATGAACCAGTTGTTTATGTTTCCTAGTTTCTAAAAACACTAGACCTATACGGTCCTTTCATGGTTTTGTTATATGTTGTAATAAGTGTGCTTCAATTATGAAGTAATAACAATGCATGTAAAGTATGGTTCATTATAAGGCCTCTAAGGAATCTCCATATTGAAAAACAAAATTATGGAAAACCCCATCATGAGTGATAATTATCTATTCCCACTAATCTGGTAGTTGTGTAAATATAAATCTACAGAGAATCATATTCATGTGATATGTATGATACATAAGATTCCTTCTTATGGCCTGAACACCACACCCAATGCCTAAGTTCCCTCATAAATGTCCCCATTGCATGATATTAAATTATATGGTGTATTATGGTCATGCTAATTAATAACAGGTCAAAAGAAATATTTTTTATTTCATTCCAATGATCATAATATATAGGATTTCTCCTAGGGGATTAATCCCATTATTGAATTACAAAACTTCGCCATGGGTGGTGGTAAACAATAGAGTTCCTGATTACATGGATTTAAACAATAAACATAATAAGTTACACATTTGAAATAAATAACATGAGTACAATAGATAAAATTAGATATTTATTAATGGTATCAATAATAGAACACCCACACTTCTGTACAATGATTTAGCATAAAATTTCTTTTATGGTAACCATCACCATGAAGAAAGTTGCAAAATATTCACAAATATATATTAAATATATATGATATTTGGAGGAATAAAAAATATTTCTCCCAAAAGGGAAAAATCATCCTAAACGCCCATCCTCTCCACCAACATGAGATCCTAAGTGTTTTTGCATTCTAATCTCTATATCAATACCTTTATTTGGAAGGCAGGCCAAAATTCATTACGAATGTGGGAACCATTGAGTGATTATATAGATTAACCATACTATCAGTGTTAATCTTGCTACCATTAAAAATCGTCCCAATCAATCATCGGGATCCAATTTTCATTGGAAACATTGTTATCTAAAAAATTGTAAGGCAACGATTATGAATTTTAGTAAAAAATTTCTGGGTTAAAAGAAAATATTTTTAAAAAAACACATGTATATGATTGTTTGAAAAGGTTATTTCTATTATTTGGAGAAATAAAACTAGGTAATATTATTGCTTACACATATAGAAAAATAATTAGCCCTCATACATTTATTTTCAGATAGTTATAAATGAATATAAAATAATTTTACGATAAACCATATTTTTCCAAAAATTATTTTTAATATTTGAAATGTATTATCTCATAATAAAATTAATTAGTAAATTTTTATGAAGGAAATTAATATACCTTTAAGATATTATATTCAATTATATAAATTTATAATATTCCTATGGGTTTTACTAGGTATGAAATAGTAATAAATTAATATTATTAATCAAGAAATGATTCCTCTTTAAAAAACATTTTTTACATGGTTTATGAATAGATATTAAAAATTACTTCTTACACCATAATAATTTGAATCTTTTAAAATGTATTACATATTTGAAATACCATTTTATATTTTATTTATATAGTTAATATCATTTTTGTTCACAAAAATTACTTATCTTATAAAAATATTTGTCACCATCATATATGTTAAAAAGATAAAACTTTTAAATAATTGGATAAGGCTCACCGATATTACTAAAAAATATAAATATTTACATTGGTTGTGTTTATTTATACATACCTAACCATATCTCATAATTTTTTTTCAATTTAGGTTCAATCTCCATGAGATAGACATTTATAAAATTTAATCATTGTTAATATTTTCAAGGTTGACACACCAGAAAAATTATGATAGGTAAACTTCTATTCATAACTATCTAAGATAATTTATTAATATAGATTATAAATGATCTACCAAAATCAATTCAAAAAATTCATACCAATTTTATACATGTTTGGTATCACTGATTCCTTGAACATAAAAGGAATAATGTGTAATCTAAATGATGATATATAAGGATGAGGTATATATATTATGATAAATATTTCCAGTATTATTCTCCTTATACAGAAAAATATTCTATCATAAGTCACATAATATTTTTAAATGAGTCTACATAACATAAATAATGGTTATTATTTTTAATTAACATCAAATTTTTTTTCATTATACCCATGTATTTCAAAATGGAAACATTTCTTGTTTTATATATGTAATATTACATCCCAAAGGCAGTGTAATAAATTTCTCATTATGAACTATCAAGGATCTTTATATAGATATATTTTATAAATATTTATTATATTTATAATATAATTATGTTGTTGGAAATACTTTATTTACTTAAATTCCTTCAATCCTATAAAAATAGAAAAAAATCAATCGCGAGTATATACTAACAACCGTCTCCATAAGGAAATGAAATTTATTATTTATCATCCCCATAAGTAGTTGGATATAAAATCATATAAAAAAAATTATATTAATTACCAGATTATGATTTTGTTGGTCTTTAACCAGGACCAATGTGAAAGGATCAGAATCATTGAACTAAATAAAAACATAACTGTTGAAACCCGAATATTAATTTTAATGAACAATTTCTAATAAATGTGTAATTAGATATTATTAATGAATTATATCTAGTGGAAAATTATAATTATAGTTTTTTATATAATTATTAAATTTATATATTTATTAAAACTTATATTATAATGTGTACTAATAATGTTTAGACAAGAGGTAGGGGATTATGATAGAATCTAACTTTTTTTTTTGGGATTATTGATGTATGAATTGGCACTAATGGAAATTGTTTGTTATTTGTATTAAAAACCACATAGATATTTTCTTATTTTCCAGTCATTTATGTGTATTTATAGTATTTAATGCATTCCATTTCTCTTTATTACTCAATATGATGGAATGAATGTTTTTAGGAATAACTGTCCTTGTTTACTATTATAGGTTTGTATCATTTTTCTTCAATATCAAACTTATTCCAAAAAATTATGGAAGTTCATATTTTTTTGAAATATATATAGGTATTTATCTAAAATATTTTTTTTTCATATTAATTTTTTCAAAGAAATTTTCATATCATTTTCTGAAGGGGGATTCATTACATCGCTTATGAAAATTTAAAAATAATGTTTTCAAACACTCTAAATAATTAATGTATTTTTTTTGTATTTTTATTTCTTAATCATAACTATTCCATTAAAATTTTCAATTTTTTATAAATAATATATTATTCCTTTTTTCTATAAAATGTTTTTGATTAAAATTTATAAAAAATAAATATATATTTTTAGTTATTCAATGTAATTTTATAAAGTATTTAGAAAAAATATTTCTCAAATGTTTAAAATACCATTCACGAATAATATAATTCTCTATGTATTTTATCCATTGATACTATAAACATAATTTCATGGAATTGATTATTATATTGATGTTTTAAATTTTTTAACATTTCTGTCTTTTCTCCCTCAACGGATAGATTAATTTTTGTGACCCTAAGCACCCTGAGCAGGGAGGTGTGAATAATGGTGACAACATTTTCTCTTAATGAAATAGATATTATTCCCACATTGGAAGGAACTTGTTAAAAATATCTGTTGGAATCATGTAGTAATAAAATATTTACATGCAATGAGACAACACAATAGTTTTACATGGTTCACCACTAAGGGATTTTCCAATGAGTATTGACCAATAATGTGTCAGTCATACCTAAATACACTAATATTCATTAGTTGTGGAATACAAATGTTAATAAATAGTCACCATGTTCTTGGAACACTACCTTTACATGATTTTATGGATAAGGCACTTCGTCCCATAGAACACTTCCTTCGACTCCACTTTTCCCACTGCCTTGGGTGATGTCTTACTTAGTTTATCGACGTAAAGGTCTCTTCATTAGATTGAAATTTAACTCTTTATCCTTGACTAGGAAGAGACACTAAAATCACCTAGGCTTGAGCTAATGCACTTGAAACCACATTTCACTAAAACACGATTTTCAGAACAACTATTCATGGAGCTCCATCATGATGCTCAAATCTATTGGGAAGATAACTGCCTTTATAGAAAAAACTACCTTCATGAAGCTCACTAATCTATCATGGAATACCCCATCATCTTGAAATTCTAGTTACTTATAATCATTAACATCAATCAAGACAAAACTAGTCTTTTCATGATGCTCAAGATCACATAAAACGCTTTACTCATTAAGCACACAAACATCACAAAATAGAAGTGATTCTTGATCATATTATATTATTTTCATGTCAAATAAAATAGGGGCCGCATCATACATATCGGCTGGTTTGTTCTTGATATTGCACCTCATTTAAATAGATTTTTAGGATTCTTTAAAAATATCATTATGAAGTTCCCTAATTTTCAATGTTCCATTGAAATTCAACCTGTTCAAAAATATTCTTATAGTCGCTAAGATCAGAGTAATCATTCATGATGCTCCATATAATCATGAACATCAACCCATTATTTAAAAAACCCTAGAATTTACCATTTTTATGAAATTTCATTATAATAAATCTACCCTTTGTGATGCTAGCCTCTTCCTCTAGATTTTGAGTCCAAAAAGAATTTTAAACTCTTGGAAACGACGACACCTTCAATATTTTAGCCAGCATGTACCATGAGATCACATTCCATACAAACTCCCTGATCATCCAAGTGAGTAATGAAAAACAAATATACGCCATTTCTAGAAAACAACATCCTTGGTTAGAACAATCTCCTCTATTGGGTTTGTTTGAAATATTTAGAAAAAATCAATAAATCACCAGCCTCTATCAAGACATGATGTGCAAGAAACAACTCATCCAACATTATAATACTACATGATAAATTATTAGTGTAGAAAACAACAGGGAAAAATAAATTGGTTTCTCGTGTTTTGTAATGGTTAATGATGTCCAAGATAATTTATGATCATGTCAAAAAAGAATTTCTTGGTTTTTCTATATCCATTAACCACCACACATTTAAAACATTGATTTTATCCAAAATTTATCCATTCTAAATAACACCCTTTTTAAAGATGAAAATTGCATTCTCTCCATTTGGAAATAAACCCCAAAAAACATTTATTTTTAGTTTAAGAGCTCAAAAACACTCCCACATTTCCATATCTCTCCCATAAACATGAATCACTTCCACAAAAAAATTAAAATAGTTAACATAATTGGGGATAAGGGACCACTCAAAACCTCCACATGCACTGCGAGGTGGTTGAAAACCATGGTTCAACCAAAGTTTCTAGAAAACATGTGTTTCCCATTGTTTGGTCATAATTTCATCCACTTGATCATCAAATCCAACATGATCCATTTTAATTATGCCATGTAAACTTTTTTTCAACAGTTCTCTTATACTAGATTTCAATAAGTTGTGTATGATAATGCTTAACATGATACTTCTTAAGATAAATCACTCTCTTGTTATCTTATTGAATCAAAATTTTTCTACTTAACCTCATCACCAATATCATTCATTTGTTTCTTCATCCACAATAGTTGAGTGAAATCCATTATAGAAAATATATACTATACTTTTATAGTACTAATATAGGTGCTTTCCTAGATTATCCTAAACAAGCCCACACATTTAATGCCAATAATGAATGTTACACCACCTTTGGACTTTTTATCTACCATATCTCCAACCAAGTTATTATATGGAAACATCAATAGTTAATTGTCAATTTCTATAGAAAATTTTATTCCATAATTGTGAGTACCTTGAATATACCACATGATTCTTTTAATAGATTCTAGTTGGTATTCCCTCAGATTGCTTTGAAAGTGGGAAGCTAAGAATGGTTCCTATATATTATATGCCCATGATGAAAAAAACAATAGGCTTATAATGATTATACTATAGATGTTGGGATACATAGAAGTCTCATCCTTGTTATTTATATGTTTTTTTCCAACATCAATTTGAGTCGACAATGGTTTGGAGTCTTGAATTTTGAATTTATTTTGAATGTCTATTGAATAATTTTTCTAATAAAATAAATTGAAAAACCATTTCTGAATCAACAAAATTCCATATATGAATGTGATTTCAACAATCATAGATATTTAAAATTATTATTTCATGTGATTGGAAAATTATCTCACAAATCTTGGCCTATTACTACAATAAATAATAACATCCACAGGCACAATAACTATAAACTAATCTCAATGTTAATTCTTCACATATAAGATATGATAAAAATTCTCTTTCAAATTGATGATTTTTTAGATAAGAATACAATCAATAATATCATGTATGTAGGGTCGTCTTCAATCCAAAGAGAGACTTATATGATGTTTTGATAATGAATCTTCAGTAAAGGATTCATCTTCTGATTGTTCATCTGAATAATATTTTTTGTGTCATCCCAGAATATTTTATAAGCCTTCCACTATTTCAGAATATGAATCCATCCCCTGATCACTAATCATTATACATTGTGAGATGATAACGCATATACTTTTATTAAAGTTCCATTCACTTTCATTCTAGGTAGATGACAGTAATTGTGATAAGGCAATTTTAAGAACAATCAATATGAAACATATTTTCCAATGACTTGATCTCTATGAAATATACTGAATAATCCAGTTTGATAAAAATTGAAATAATTATTTTGGTTGATTTTTCATTATTAATCATTTCCTCCCACCCAAGGAAAATACTACATAGATTCTTCATGATGGTGGATCTAATCAAAAATGTATTTCAATAAATTTTATTATTGAGAATAAACTATAATGGTTATTTATCTTCTTACATTTCACATTGGACAAATTTTATTAATTCAACAAGGATAATCTTCTTTAACACATGTTCTTTAGGATACCATAAATAAGATCAAGCCATGATGGTACCTTATTTACCACTGTTTTCTAGAATATAACATCTACAGCTTCGTCAAAAATGAATCTCCATTATTTTTTATTTCAATAAAAAATTGAGGAATCTTTCAAATGTGGTGAATTCTTCAGCATAGATATTAATAAGAAATGACAAGCATTACTATTTTTAAGGTTATTGTCATGAGAACATGATTCACGTTTCAATTCCCTTAATTATAATCACAAATATATTAACCATTTGTTCAGGGAAATTCTATATCATTATTTCTTTGTAAATATGCACAACATGGTTGAGACGTTTTTTCCACCATGTTTCTCCATTTACTCTAGTCCTCTGGATTTAACATCTGGAAATCCATTATGATTTATGTTGTCGTATCTTGGATAAATTCACTTTCACTTCTTCTTTGTGTGGAGAATATTTATTTTCAATATAATTCATGGAAGATGCATTCTTACTTCTCTAAAGGATTACATCATTTTCTGGTTGTAAGATTAATCAACATTTTCCAATGTGACCCGATTTTTGGAATCCCTTACATAGAAATTTTTTTACAAAAGAGTTTCCTTTTACCTAAAAACCCTCATTTATATTTTTCATAATCATGAGGAATCTTTTCGTTTTCCTATTCACCAGTCCTACCCTATGAATTTTCAAGTTTCTTGATTCATTCCAGATATTTTGGCCAAATAACTAACATATTATTAATAAATGTTGTATCATGTTTGGATATTATCCATGGGTTATTTTGAGTGTTATACATCTTATAAGTTCTTTTAGATGGACTTCCCATCTTTTTCTTGGATTTAAAATCTATAGTCTTCTCAAAATCCTTACTTGAGATCTTCATGAGAGAATTTCTGTTTATAATATTCTTCTGATTTCTTCCCAGGGTGGCTTTTTTATACCTAGAAAGTAGTTGTGGAATTATTTTATTATTAACAATCAATTCATGTATATATAGAATTTTAATAACCTTGTGACCACTTATATTTCATACATCACAGATGTTATGAAACTTCCCAGATCCGTTTTCACTATAAATATTCTTATGGACCAATGGATGTTACTTCTACATCTATGGATTTATACCAATTGAAATAGGATTCCTTTAAGCTCTTCCATTTAGAGGATTGTACCAACAATCCAATATACAATATTTAAATCTGTTGCAGCACCAACATTGACCATCAAACATTGATCTCCTTATATCTTCTTTATATGTTTTTTAAATCTTCTTCATAACTTATTTTGCTATTTGTGAGAGAAATGGATTCTGTACTCCTCTTCCTATACTCCATAGTCATAGTGGTAGGTTTTTATCACCTTTATTAAGCCATAATTTATCATTATATTTCTTAAAACTACCGTTATCTGTGATAATACGTTTATAGGCATTAATAAAAGTCAACATGGATGGTACCAGTATCTTATCAGCTACATGAGATATATCATCAAAGGAACTCATGATATAATTATCACATGTTGGAGGAATTTTAGCTCTAGAATAATTTAGTGAACATTGGGTAGTGGTATAAAAATATATATTTCTTTTGTAATGTTTTAATATATGTCTTCTCAAGATTTCCCAAATGAAATTCCAAATAAAGACCTTTCATGTTGAGGTTTTTTATCTTTAATCAAAATCATATTTTCATGAAAACATTTATATATTATAACAACTTCTTGTTCATGCATCTTACTTTATTTAAACCAATGATTAATCTTCCCTGATCTTTTTATATATTTATTCTTATTGTAAAACCTTTACATTGGTTTTATTTTTTAATTTCTCTTTATGTGCATAGATCATTTCTTCAAGATTCTTTTTGACTCTCCATTTATATTAATAATCATTGATCTATTTTGATGAACAAATTTCATGTTCCAAATTTTCTTTTTCAAATGATCGAACCTATCTAGAGTGCTCAAAACATTCAATAATATTCCATCCAAGTCATTTTCCAAATAATTAGCTTCTCTTTTTAGTTAGATTATCTCCGACTGCATACACAGAAAGAATCCACATAACATGGGGTCTCTATATTAAATAACATAATGTAGAAAATTTATTAATATATCAATTGAAAATTCATGTGAGATTGTAGATTGGTCATCATCACCACTTACAATTGGATCCTTATTTTTAGTATAACATTGAAAGGTGTAACCATATACCTTCTCACTACTTGAATATTTGTATTTACATTAGGAATAAAGGTTATCCATCCCTTTAGTGGAAACCAGAGCCAAATTCAATTTATTTTACAAGATTGATATTTCATCGTTTTCAGAAATGCATGGAGAATTAAATACTACCTCGTCTTTAGATAATTTGGAATACCACAATTGTCTCTTCACCATTTGTTTCCTATTCATCGAGGACTTGGTAGATATAGGATTCTGATAATATATAACTAGATCGTCAATAAAGCTACACTTTATTGTTTTCTAAGGAAAGAAAATCAAATATTCGAAAGAGAGTCACTTTATTATAGAGATTCAAACACAGGTTAACTTGCATATCATACCACTTGTAAGACCCTTGAGCACATTGAGAGTGTAGGGGTTAATTAGGGTGTCATATTTTTTATTTTAATGAAATAGATCCTGTTCCCATATTGGCCATAACCTTTTTAGTTTTTATGTTGGAATAGTTTAGTAATAAAATATTCACATGCAAAGAGACAAAAAACAGTTAGAATTTGTTCAACACTAAGGGATATTCTAGGGAGTATATGATGATATTGTTTCAGTTGTACCTAAATCTGCTAATATTCATTAATTTTAGAATACATAAGTTCATACACATTTACTCTTTTCTAGGAATACCGTCTTAATAGTATTTTGGGACACCTCACTGTGTCCCTCAGAACACTTCCATCGACAGCCTCTTGCTCACTACCTTGGGTGAAGTCTTACTTAGTTTACCAAATTGAAGGTCATATCATTATGTAGTAATTTAATTATTTTTACATGACTAGAATGATAAACATCTTTCAACGTAGACCTGAGTTTATACACCTTGAAAGCAATGTTCATTTAAACCTGATATTCATATCAATTGTTCTTGAAGCTCCATCACGAATCTCACAACATTCATGAAGCACCCAACCTTCATGAAATGAACTACCTTAATAGAAAAACTATCTTCACAATTCTCATTGAGCCATTTCAGAATATCACATCATCACAAAAAACACATTACTCAAAATAATTATTATTGGTGAGGACATAACTAGTGTTTTCATGATGTACAACCTCTCATATAATTGTAGATTCACGTAGCTCTATACCTTTCTAAAATTAGAGAAATTTTCACTTTTCTCAGATTATTTTCATGTCAAATGAAGGGGGTACCCTCATATATATAGTCTCATTCTGTACCACCTGGATGTTTTTTTAATAATTTTTATTATTTTGTTTCCCCCTTTTCATGAAATCGTGAGTTTAATTGAACCATGAGACAACGTTATTATAGAATTTCCATTATAGGCTAGTTTTTAGGTTAGCAGGAATAATTATAATCAAATTATGAAAATTAATTGTGAATTCATTGTCTATCAATTATTTATTAAAAATATAAACCAATTATATATTTTTATTTTTGAGTGAATTACTTTTGGAAATTAAATGAATTTGTTATATATGTGTTATATATATAATAAAATATTTTTTATATTCATCAAATAGATATTTTACTCCTAATGCATGAATAATACCATATTTGATGTATAAAAACCTATTTTTGGAAAGATTAATTTTACACCTTTGAATGGAGAACTACATTTAAATAAATATTTTGAAACATTAGTAAGTTTTATATGAAAATATGTTAAAAAAATATTTTAGGCAGGATATAAAAATTTACTTTGGATGAATTTATGATATTTTGGTGATAACTTTCATGTTTTGATGAATTGTAAAAATATGCTAAATTTTAATTGAAAATAACATTTTTCATTGAAATAATATATATGGTTAAATTATAATATTGAATGGCTCCAAAGTATAAATAAAATACATTTTTACCATTTAATATAATATAGGTCATTGGAATAAATTTTACATTAAATTCAATTGTAAAAACATTTCAATCTTTTGCAATATTTTAACTTTTAGAACATGTTTTCTCAATTAAACAAAGAGAATAATTTTAAATTAATTACTGAGTCATCCGTGTTTTTAATTTTTAAAAATCTATTCTATATTTTTAATTTTTATGTCCATTGTTTTTTAATCTAATACTTTTATTTTACGGTATTATGAATTGTAATATTAGTAATTATTTTTATTAACATGGTTAAAGGTAGATCAGGTATGTAATGGTAAAAATAGTATTATAAAATTACCTTAACACGTCTAAAAATCCTATTGTATGACTAAATGTTTCCCTTATCATTTATTTTTCTAAATGGATTAACTTAATGGTCACATAGCTATGAATATGATATGAATATAATAAGAGCTAATGAATGTCACAAAATGTCACAATCTCATTTTATATAAGTATATTAATATAAATATATGGATAAATATGAGAAAATATCAGCTATAGATAGTATCTTGAAATATAAAATAATCACCTATATCATAGAATTTTATTTTAGTTTTTAGAGAATAAATAACTACCATTAATGATGACACAGTATTGTTGTCGAAATTTTTTAATAATATAACTATAAATAATATTGTTTCAAAAACAGTAAAATAAATATCATATGAACTAATTAATGTTATACACAAATTTAATTTGTGAATATATCATGTTAGGAGTTTATTAAATATTTTGGTTCGAATTTATCTTATGTTTTATTTTTATTTAATGTCAAATAAATGGATAGTGTTAAAATTGACATTATTGATATTTTATAAAAATAAAATTTTCATAAATTATTTAAAAATTTTGAAATATTTAAAAATTAAGAAGTCATAGTTATAAGTTCTATAATATCATAATATATCCAATTGTGTTCAATTAACACAAAATAAGTTAATATTTATAACTATTAATGTTTCAGAATGTTATTACCACAATTAAAATTCAATAGAATAACTAAGTGTCAATTAAAAATATATTTTTTAAATTTAAAAAATAAATTTTCCAAAATTTTATGGTTGATGATATAAAAACCATATATAATCTGATCTTTTAAATTGGGATATTTTTCTGGTTTTTGGGTGGGGTTATTTTTATTATTAATTGTTATTTATGGAGTTTTCAAAAGTGCCCCTCACCTCAATTATAAAATGTCACCTCCTCCCTCACCACTTAAATTATTATTGAGGATTAAAGCATAGAAATCCCCTACCCTTTTTCCTTTCCAATTTTTATATTTTAATTATAAAGGCTCTGGTCAAATTTAAAGTCCATCTCTAGTTCTCTATGAAGCGATTTAGAGGAAGCATGTAGAGGAGGAGGTAATCTCTTCTATAGATTCTTTCAAACTTCTTCATTATTATACTTCCTATTAATTAGTTGTTTCATAATAAATTAATAAAATAATTATCAATAATATACTGATATGTAATTATAAATATGAAAAAACAATATTTCACCTTCTATGCATCCCATGAGACACGAAATCACTGCACGTGTGTACGTAGAGATTACCATCTCCATAATGTGGTGTATTATTTTTTTCACCACCACCTTACATGAATGTGTATAATGATGAAAATAATAACTATATATCATTATTATAACATGTTACTAATCGTGAAATATTATACACCATCCACTTCAATACCATTCATCAATTTTTGGAATGATATCATCGCTCGTGCGTACATAAGGCCTACTATCTCCACGATGAGAAATAATTCATTCTTTATGATATTCATTAAACCATTGTTATATACAATAATTTTAATAATAAATAATATATATATATTTTACTAATATAATTTTTTAAATTATTTCCCTATAACCTAATAAGTGGATCATAAACTTATCAGACAAATCCCGCATAAGAACATAAAGCAGTTAATATCTGAATAACGTGTGACAATGAAATGTTACTAATAGACGGATGATAATATAATCATATCTAATATCAAATAAATGATTAAGATTATTGAATAAGTCAATAACATTATCTAAAATTATTATAGTGGAGGTTTAGATACATATATAGGATTTCAGAACAAAGGCAAGGAATAATTTTACAATCTCATTTTTATCTGAGATTGTTTATTTGTGAGTATTTATTGGGGTATATTTATCATCCAAATCGATGTATCCTAACTATGTAATATTATCAAATTTATTAGACAATTTTTCAAAGTTAATTTTACTCTTTTGTGAGTTTTTATTATATGTTATCAATGGAATCTTTGGATGTTATTAAATTTGAGGTACTTTTTTTACATTTCCAAAAAAAGTACGAGGAGGATGTTTTTTTAACTTATATTGAATTAATGGATTTTTATGGTTTCATGACATGCTATTTCCATGAATCATTCTCTACACGATTTCATGGTTATTTTCAACAGAATTATTTTCTTTTAAAATTGTGTGGAATTTTTAGAAAAGAAAACAGTTTTGAAAAGAAAGGATATTTTGTTCAAGAATTAAGTTCAAGTGTTTTATCAAAATAATTTTCCATATAATATTACATAGAGTTATCTTTCTATAAATATTATTACTTTGATTTGATTGTGTTTATGATGACATTATTTTTATGAAATCCTTTTATTTTAAATGAATTATGATGGAATGATGTTTAAGAATCCCATTTTATATTATGGGTTATGCTATGATACATGATTTCTGATTTTGTGGGACATGTAAAAATAGTCCCATTATGAGATGAGTGGGACCTATATTTCAAACCAATTTATTCGGTAAATATTTATATCTCATGTGATATACATGACTGGAATGAAAAGTAAATCTCGTTCAGTAATAGAGGTCTAGAACAAGGAGTGAACTCAGTTTAGTAATGGACCTTGTCCGCTATGATGGTTTTGGAAATGAGACATGACTAATATGACATGATTTTCTATACTTATACATGTATTCCATTATATATCATGTCTTATGTTAGGACTATTGGGATTAAATTTCACATTTA